>JAJJWW010013376.1:0-600000 GCA_023531295.1 Papaver armeniacum
TAAGGTTAATTTTCTCACAAAATTGGTCAATTAGCCCTAAAATAATATTTTTCTCGCTAAAAAAAAGACATGTAAAGTTTGATATTGTTTAACCTCGTTTAAATGGACGGGAATTAAAAAGATACTTTTTTATTAATCATTGTGGGTAATCGGCCCAGAAAAATAAAAAACTTATTCACCTAAAATATCCTGGCTTGATTGGGGTATACCCAGATTAATTAGGGTATACCCAGATTAATTGGGGTATACCCAATAAGACAAAATATGGTCATTTTGAAGTAAAAGAAGCCACCCCTTAGCCATATATTTTCTAAATGGCTAATATACCCTTATTTAATTAACACTAAAAAATCTGATTAGCTTAATTAATTGAGTTTAGATTGATTAGTTGAGTAGATTCAAACTTATGAAATGAAATTTTGTTTTTGATTGAACTTATTTGGGAAGATTTTTGAGGAAAAAATTTTTGTTTTGAGAAAATCTTTTGCAACGGAAATGAAAGCACACTACCCAAACACTTCTAAAAAGGGATTGCAAAGTCATTTGTATGAAATCATACTCAAAATTAGATCAGAAATCAACACTTTCAGTTCTGAAAGTATGAAAAGTCGGCAAGGTCGACGAATGAAGACCATGACTAACTTTGGCCGGCAAGGATCTTTCTAAATAACAATGCCGACTTTATTTTTTTGACACACAGGAGACGATTAATATTAGTCAGCAAAGTCTACAAAAAAAAAAAACCGCCGGCTGTTGAGAAAAAAATACCCCATTACCGTTGAAAATACCATGCCTACTGTATTAGCTAGGAAAGGTCTTCATAAAATATCATGCCAAATTTACTGTTGTGGCTATTATGAAAAGTCGGCAAGATATGCATGTTACGACCTTGCCGACTAAAGACACATAAATCATAATTTTCGATTTCTAACCTAATATAACAATCATATAACAACCAAATCACACAACACAATGATGGGTTTGAGTTTAGACATCACTTAGAGTCTACTTTTCGCCGGTAGAATCAATTATTTTTTTGGAAAATCAATGTTGAAGATTTTCGGTTGATGGATGAAATGGAAGAAGATGAAGGGGAAGAGCGGAGAGATTAGAAAAGAGAGATTAGGGAAGATTAAGAGTTTTTTAGTTTTTAATTTTAGGGTTTAATTTTATGTTAATTAGTTCAAGGGTATTGAAGTAAACTTACCAATTTTGGCCACCCCTTAATAAGAGCACTAGGTCCATTTAAATTTAGGTATACCCCAATTAATCTAGGTATACCCCAATCAATCCAGGTAAAAAATCCCTTCTAGAATATCTTTGGCTACTTTTGGAAGTGACACGGTCAAACTATTCGATGTTTCAGATGATGCAGACCGAGATCCATGTTTGTGCACGTGTTCAGACAACACACATCATCTTGTACTCATTTTCATTAACTACTTTTTACATTTATACTCTGCATTTTGTAAGAATTGTAACTACTAATGTCAAGTCCGTAACACGTGCACAAACACAACTGAAGGCACACTAGTACGGTGGTCGTTCAAGGAGATAATAAACATATCTCCACTTTATTTTTAGTTGGTAACTAGATTTTGTGCGCGTGCTACGCACCGGGCGGCTGCGCAAATCATCCACCATCATTTTCTGTTTCTCACCCGGTCGTGCATTTTTTGATTTGGTATCGCGGGGCTTCGCCCCGCCCCGTCGCTTAGGA
This sequence comes from Papaver armeniacum, assembly GCA_023531295.1. Lineage (NCBI taxonomy): Eukaryota > Viridiplantae > Streptophyta > Magnoliopsida > Ranunculales > Papaveraceae > Papaver > Papaver armeniacum. Next base: position 1,721 of record JAJJWW010013376.1, read on the forward strand.
TCTTTGATTTGGTGTGGCTTCGCCTCGCCCCGTCCCAAGTTAACCATCCATCATCATTGTTTGATTTGGTGTGGCTCGGCTTCGCCTTGCCCTGTCGCTTAAGATTTTTGATTTGGTGTGGCTCCGCTTCGCCTCGCTCCGTCCCAATGCATGCTTAAGATTTCTGATTTGATGTGGCTCGGCTTCGTCTCGCCTCGTCCCCATGTATTTTTGATTTGGTGCCGCACGGCTTCGCTTGAATCTATAAACTTGTATTTTCGTGTCGCCGGAAAAATCTATAGCCGAAAAAGTCACTTCCTGACACCTGAGATTCTTCTCATCTGATAGAATATTCCGTCACGGTCCGTTATAGTCAGCAGTCATGATAACGACTGATTTAACGGTCAAAGGGGTCAAGTCAAGTCGAGGTCTAACACGGGTGACTGGTCTGAGTTGAAGGTATCCGAGTCGCTGAGTCGACTCGTCTGACCAGAATGCCATCTCAAAAATCCAGCTAGGCTTGTATCTAATCCTAGCAATCTAGCCCGTTTACTTATTGAGCTGTCAGTTCCAGCAAACTGATAGTGTAATCTTCCTCTCCTAATTCTCGTTCGGCGGATACCTCTGTGAAAAATATAAGTCCATGAGTTTTTAGTTTTCCGACCATCATAAACTCACGATGACCATCTGGATTATGATGTACAACATAATCCACTTCCCTGACTTTCTTTATTTGCCCAGTCCCTTAACTCCATCTTCTCTTGCTCTTCCATCACCCGTGAGTACTGTTAAGCTTCATCATCCATGGAGCAACTCCGGTGATCATTCTCTCTAAAATCCTCAATCAATGCAAACTCCATCATATCTGTTGTTTTCTTCCTTTCCATCAACAATCACCAACAGCTCCGATCAACAACCAACTTTATGATCAATCACCATTATTCATGACTTGAAAACCCGTGACAATGATGTACAACAACACCATCGCGATCATATTGGCAGCATCCAAAACTCGAGCTCATCTCAGAAACCTCAATCATCAACCACTATCTTTGATCCTCATTAACAGAGAACAACCATCACCAGCTCGATCTGCTTATCCACTGTTGGTAATGATGATGCCCAACGCCACCAGCTCGATTGGAAAGAACCTGTTTGGTATCTCCGTTAGCTTTAGGTCTAATGTTTGATGTAGGTATTGTCCACATCAACGGCGTCAATTAACGTCCCGTTAAAATTCGGTGTAAACAAAGTGTAATTAAATGTTTAGTCACAAAAGCTGACAGAATTATTGTCTACCCACTTTTTTTGCAAACGGTGTTACTAACGGCCGGTTAAATAAAGGGTGTAAATGGAGTGTAATTCAAATTTTAATGCCAGACCAATAGAGTCCCGCCACTTGTCCTTTCAGGTAATTGCTGTGTGAAAGCTTTTATCTAATTTAATTTGAGGGGGTGTCACTTAAATGTCGAGGATGCCGGTTTTACATGAAAAACATATGAAGCTAATGATATTTTGAACTTAAATACCAAGCATTTGTTTCTTTTAACTTCGATGCTCGGAACCTAATACCGGTATAGAGAGTCAATTACCGTTTATGCCGGTTCTTAATCCCGCAGTTTACTTTACTTTATCGACAATGCGGTTTTGAACTAATCCAATTTTCTTTTCATTCATTCCTTAGATTGTTACCTACAACGATCAACCAAACTCCAAACCGCTCTATCGGGATACGTCTGAGTACTATAAAATGTCAGCGGGTATGTTACCAAACAATACTTTCACCTAGTTTTTACAATTTTATGTTGGGATTTGCTTGTAATCTCCATAATGTTGTCCTTATATAGGGAATAAAATATGAAAAGGAAACAATTGCTTGGGCAAAGCGACGGCTCTTAATAACATGTGTGTCTTAGTGAGGAATTCCCAACGTTCAGATGTTCGTTTTGAGATGGTTTGCGAGAGAAGTGGAAAATACAATGAGAAAAATAGCCATAAGAGAAAGGGTTATGTATGTGAAAAGAAGACTAAGAGGGTATACAAGACAGTTACGCGGAAGGATGACTGCCCCTTTAAGCTTGTATTCTATCTAAGAGGTTCAAAAGTAGAAGAAAAAGAATGAGAATGTAAGGTGTGGTTTGGCCGTCACAACCACCCCGATCCGAAAGATTTTGAAGGTCACTCCCTAGTTGCGAAGCTAAAAACCCGATCAATTCGAGGATGTAAAGATGATGACCAAAGCATGTATCAAACCAAGAGTGATTCTTAACCTTCAAGGAAAAGGATAAGACCAATGTTTCTTCACTGAGTATAATTTATAGCGCACAAGCAACCATTAAAAGGTTGGAATGGGAAGGGAGGAGTGTTATGCAAGAATTTGAGAAGATAGTTTGGGATCAAAATTACACGCGTATCATTAAAAGAGGTCCGGACAACAAGCCGCTTCAAATATTCATTTCGCATCCTTTGCTTTCACAATTGGCTCATACGTGTTGTGATGTTCTTATGATGGACTGCACCTACAAGACAAACAAATACAACATGCCGTTGTTCAACATCGTGGGGAAAACATCGGACAAGGTAACATTTACATTGGCTTGGTGTTTAATGGAAAACGAGAGGGATTACAATTATCTTTGGGCATTGCGGCAATTGAAATTATTGTTCCCGGAAAATCGTTTTTCGAAGGTCATCATAACCGATCAATTTGATGCACTAATGAATGCCATATCCGACGTATATCCGGATGCACAAAATTTCCTATGTACATATCATATAGGTGAAAATGTGAAAAAACATTGTCATGCTTTGTTTGAACCCTCTAAGGCTGATATTAAGAAGAGAATGGTTGCTCAACTAGAGGAAGATGTTCGCAAAGAGAAACTATCACCCGAAGAAGAAGAAAATGAAAGAGGAAAGATTAAAGAGCGAGTCGACAAAGAACACGATGAAAATCATAAAAGGTGGTTGGAATTTCTAAAGGATTGGGAGAAAGTTTATTGGTCTCGTACCGAGGACATGTATGAAAAGAGATTGAACAAGTTTATTGCCAAATATAACGAAGTGTATCCAAGTGCCGTCTCATATTGTCGGGATAATTGGTTGGATAAGTTCAAGGAAAAATTTATGCGTGCGTGGAAAAATCGTTATAGACATTACGGGAATGAAGTAACTAGTATAGCGGAGTCCTCTCATGGGAGATTTAAAGATCTCATCCAGTCCAGCCAGGGAAACGTGGTTACGGTCACCGAGGCAATGGAGCAACAGTTTAAGGCCGATATTGATAGGATCAAGAAGGCTTTTGAGAAAAGCTCAATGGAAAGGATGGCTCAATTTCTTCAACATACTAAGTTGCTCCAAGGAATAGAGTTTAACGTCTCCCGTTGGGAAATAAAACATATGATGATACAAATGCAATATGAGAAAATTTATGGAAATCCGGGTGATGTGTGTATTTGTCCCGACATGTCTTCATTGGGGCTTCCGTGTCGTCATATGCTTGTGAAGTATGAAAAAGTGATACCTATTGATGTTATTGATCCTTTTTGGAAGCAATTATCTTTCGACCTTCCCCATACCGAAGCTCCCAGACAATCACCATGCGATACAAAGGAGGCTTTAGAATTTTATGAAGCTTACTCACGTGGCAACTCGGCTAGCCGACAAGTATTGTTGAGCCAACTAAGACTAATTACACGGCCATGGATAACACAAAGTGAAGAGCCCACAAAGAGAGATCCGGCGGGTAGACCACAAACTAAAATTGCAAGGAAGAAACAAAGAAAAGAGTTAAAACAAATGACTCGACGTGAAGAGGAACTCGCGGTAACTAAAAAACGAGATGTATGTGCAAGTGAGATTTCAGAAGCAAGATTCTCTGAAACGCCCGTTCCAAATAAAAGGGATAGGCCGAGGAAGGAACCGATATCAAGTCAACAACAATCGACGAGTTCCGAACCTACACCCATTGTCGATGTATCGGAGGTTCAAAGGAAAAGGGGAAGGCCGCCAAATGTACCAACATTAAGCAACCAAGGAAAACAAGGTGAGCATTCCGAACCTACACCAACAGTTGATGTATATATCCGAGGTTCAAAAGAAAAGGGGAAGGTCGCCGAAGCTACCAACATTAAGCTACCAAGGACAAAAAGGTGAGCATTCCGAACCTACACCAATAGTCGATGTATCCGCGGTTCAAAGAAAAAGGGGAAGGCCCCCTAAGGTACCAACATTAAGCAACCAAGGACAACAAGTTGAGCATTCCGAACCTACACCAATAGTTGATGTATCCGAGGTTCGAAAGAAAATGGGAAGGACGCCGAAGGTACCAACATTAAGCAACCAAGGGCAACAAGGTGAGCATTCCGAACCTACACCAACAGTCGATGTATCTAAGGTTTGAAGGAAAAGGGGTAGGGGTAGGCCAAAGAAGTATAATCTCCCGTCACATACCGAAGACATTTGGAGGGTAGAGATTGCAGAGAATGGTTTGGATATAATTAAGCTAAAAGTTGGTAATATGACGATGTATAAGGATTCGCAAACGGGTAGGACTTATAGACACTACCATACGAAGATAGAGTCTTACATAGACTAACTTCCTGAGGTTATTCGCGAGTTTGTTGTGTACACGGATGATGTCGATGGAGATGGAATTGTGGCTATCATGCCGTCACAGAACAATTAGGAATCTTCGAGACGGCTGTTAGTAAAGGAATGACACCATGCCGATATTCTAGGATGAGGATGGCCGATCAACTTGTGAAGAAGAGGAGCTTTTATGAGCAATTGGTTGGTCACGATGAGGTGTTTGATGATATGTGTGCTCAAGTGTTAGGACCCGAGCAGGAGATGGCATTTCTTCCTTCTCAATATTGGATGAGGATGCCGCTTTGTGGGCATCTAGTAGCGGATACATTTAATTTTGTTGTTCATTATTTTACCCCCACCGTAGTCACAACATTTACACCAAAGTGGCAAAAATTCGAGGGATCCCTTAAGACGAGAAGAGTTGTTTTGGCGTACGTGAAAGGCAATCAGTTCGTCATTCTTAAACTCAAGGACAATTGTCCATTACCACCTGTTTGTGGGATGGTTAAAAACAAGGAACTAGATCCAAATATATGGAAGGGATGGATGGCGTTGAACGAGGATAATCACCAATTATGGGATGCTTTGGCCTTATCAAAGAAACCTCTTGAAGAGGAGGAGTTGCAACTTCATACGTGTGGAAGCGATGATGAGTAATTTGGATTTCTGTGGTTTAATAATACGCCACCTTTTGTTTTTTTGGAAGTTTGAATTGTAATCATTAAACCATATGCCATGTACGTGCCATTGTGATTTGATTCAAACTTTACTACGGCGGTACTCGTACCGGCGTTGCAAAATATGTTCTCGTTTGTGCTGGAATGACAACTTAAGTACACAGATATGTCCTATTTTGTGCCGGCATTGGAAAAAATGCATAACACTACCGGTACTACACATAGATAGTTTATTCACAAAGGAAAGTTAGAGTACCGGAACTCTATTTTTTTCATTGTAGAACTAAACAATACACACGATAACAACTATGCCGGTGTTCGGAAAATTAAACTTAGAAATTGCAATTTGCAAGACACATAAAATAACATAAGCAAAGACCTAATACCATAAAATAACATACGCAAAGTGTAAACAAACCAAATGTAAAGTTAAGATGTTCCAAACCGAAAACAAATGAAGCAAAGATGTTCAAAGTTTACCAATCCACACAAACAAACATAAACCAAACTAATACTATCAAAGAATCACACGATCACTAGGTTCTTGGCCTCTTGTATACCGTCTTCTTCTTTTCGCCCCACAAGTCTTTTGCCCCAGTATCTTAGTTTTTCTAGTATTGTGGCAACAGAGTTGGTCGTGGTTGATGATTGATTTCCTGTCGGAGTTGACAATATTTTCCTCATATGTTTTTCTTTCTCGAGGGAATTGATGAACTTTTCAGCTGGTGATTGATAATCCATTGGAGATATATCTATGAGGTATCAACTGCAATGGGTGTATCCATTCCTTTAAATAGATGTGGACATAACGGATCTTTTCCACTTTAGTGCCGGCACTCTAAGTAACTTAGATCCCACGCCGGAACTAATGTTTTCAAGTGTATGGTTTAAAAAACTAGCCGTTAGGCATTCAATTTTCGGAACCGGCATACGTAGGAGGAAGTAAAACGATGCCGGTATTTTGTTCCGGCACTGCATCGTATAACACAATGATGCCAGTAATGCGTAAAATCTTTAAAAGAAACTACCCAAATATGCCTACAATACCGGCATTCCTTGTTTAATAACCTCTATGCCGGAATGGGTAAAATTTGAAAAAAAAAAAAACGGCTAGTTTTTTGAAAAATATGACCGTTGGAGCATCATTTCTATATAACATCACCCATTCCTTTGGCAAAAACTACACAAACCAAGCACCAAATAAAAAAATCATTCTCTCAAGAAAGCAAGCACGGCTCAAAGAATGGGGGATTCATCATCTACCTCTATTTGCAAAGTAAGTAGATTTCCTAACAACATGCTCTTCAATACTATGACGGAAAACTAATACAATTTTTTCTTAAAGAATCATCATTGCAAGTGTCAAATTTGCAAGTCACCTTCTCACCTAGCCATGGACTGTCCATTTATTTATTCAAAGTGTAGAAGCTGTGATGGGACACGCGGTTTTGGATTGCAAAAAACCGATGATCTTTGAAAATGGAAGAATGTTTCTAAGGTGTTTGAATCACCCAAAGTGCGATGAGTTTCAATGGTTTGACAAAGCGGTTGAACTAGCAGAGTCAAGAGAAAACCACAAGGGCCATTGTAAGCCTATCGATGGGTGTGATGGGTGTTATATGAAGGGAAAGGAATATGTTGAAAAAGAAGAAGAGCCAATGAGGATGATCCTTGACACCCCCATTCCGGACGATGTCTTTGAACAGATTAGGGAAATACTCAAAGGCTCCGCAATTGTTGAAAAGGGATGGAAATATATTATATCTAACTAAGTGCAATCCATTCATTGTTTTTTTAATTTAAAGTTTCTAATCCAATGTAGTCGATTACTTCAAACCGAAATAAAAGAGAATTTGAAATGAATTAATCAAAGTGCCGGCATTTCGGAAATCAAAACAAGGATGCCGGTTTTATGTCAACTCTGTAAGAGTATTTGGAAACTTTAGATACCGGCATTGTCAAAATGAATCTTACTATGCCGGTTTTCTATCACATATTTAAGAGTATTTGGACATTTGCAATACTGGCATGTACCTTAGCAAACGCAACAATGCCGGTACATGTCAGTTTCTATACAAGAACCAAATAATTTAACCTGATTGTTCCGGCATAAAAATTGCTATGCCAGGACTAGGTTCCGCCAGTGTTTTGAGAATTCTGTATATGCCGGTATGTGTACATGTATTTCTAAACTGACCTCTACTATCTTAGGAACATTTTAACTTTCAAACTAGAAATCTTAACATGTTCAACATAAACCAAAAAACTAAAGAGTTAACCCACAAGACAAACCAAAACAAGTTTGAAATTGTTTTTGACGTAACCAAAGACTTAAAGAGTTAACCATCACTAATTGTCATCAATTCTCTTTCACTAAATTAGTATTTTGTTTCTTTTGGGTCGGCGCCTTCCTTGTTTCCCCATACATAGCTTTGACAGTAGGGTGGGTTTCTTCAATTCTATGAAGTTTTTCCTCGAGTTCCTTGATTTCTTGAAGAGATAGCACCACCCCGTCCTTATGCTTGCAACCTAACATATTCGTAACCTTGCCAAGCCGGCGTCGCTAGATTAATACATCAAACACATAATCAGTATATATGTTAATATATGATTATGTTTACATTTAATGACTATAAGCAATTAAGAAAACTTACCACCATTCCTAAAGTCCTAAGAAGGTGGGCCATCGTAGGTTGTGGAGGTGGAGGAATTTCAACAGGAGGGTTTTCTTGGTGTGGAGCTTCGACGGAGGGAGGGCGCACGACATAAGGATGTGACCATTCTAGGTAATCCCTCGTGTACCTGTCATCAACTTCATAAACATTTTCCGCAATCTCCCACTTAATAATATTAACCAAACGACGTGGCTCTCTATCCCTCCAATGTGTTGGTTCCGGTTATGGATCATACACTACATGCAACTTTTTGGGAGTTGAATTGCACCGAGAAAAGTAAAGAAGATAATTATCATCAGAGGTCGACCAAAGACGGAATAATTGCTTAAATCCATGTTGGCGCATCACACGGCATGGATCAGCCATGATGTATCCTTTTGGGTGGTACAACGGCCCATGGTAAAATGCAATATCTCTTGGAATTTGACGGTATCCTCTAATCTCCTTATAAGTGTCGAACACAACGTCTTCCTTCCTCATAGCATCCAGAGCCAATCTCATATCAATGACTCGACCTTTGTTACCGGGCTTCAGATTACTGTTAAACTCAAACCTCTGAGCTCTAGGGGTATCGGGTTCAGGAAGGTCTTTGATCTTCAAGAACTGGCAGTCCTTGAATAAGGTTGGGAAGTTTTCATAACACCACACCTAATCCAATGTGAACATAAGTAAAAAAATACATGTCAACAATAGATTAAAGAAATTTGTACCTGGAGTAGAGTGAAATTCCCGACAAATTGGTTTGTTTTAGCCAATGAAGCCTTTCTCATCTCCGCCATCAAATGTTCTATGACCGAGGTGCCCCAAGAATAGCCATAGACACCTTCCAACGGGTCAAGGTACTGGAGAAAGTTTGCACTTACCTTTTTTCCATTAGTGTCAGGGAATGCCCTAGTGCCCAAGATGTATAGCAGTGTACGCGACTTATATACCGAATCTGTGCAGGGTCCCATCCATCCACCAAGCTTCTAGACTTTGTATTTTCAAACATCTTCTTAAGCATCGTCAGCTTGAATGTCTTCGTCTTACTTCCGTTCGATGCTACATAAAAGCTATCCGAAGAAGTTTTGAAGTCCCAACCAAACAGCTTTTTGGTCAAATCGTGCAACTTCAACCAATCTAGGTCCCGAGACTCAACTCCTTCTGAAATTGATTTGCCAATAACATTCAAGCCTAGAATGTTATGAGCATCTTCATGAATCAAGGTCATCTCACCAAACGGGAAGTGCATTGTATCAGTTTCACCATGGTACCTTTCGACGAAGCAATTTACGGTCACAATATCTGGATTCACGTAATTTTCAACCAAAGAATCTGAGACCCGGAGTTCTTTACTAATTTTTGGACATCTTCATGCTCCGACTACAATTTCCACTCACCAGCGGCTTGGTTTGGCAAACACGCACAGCCTTAGTATGATCCTACAAATATGAGATAATACGATTAAGAGATGATGTAAAAGATAAAACAATGCACATGCACAAAATAAAAAATGCTTACATAAGTTTGAAAGATAGTACGAGCCCAAGAGTGCTTGTATCCAAAGAGTACTTTCGATTAGGAGCTTGACCCCAAATTTTACCATCATCGCGGTCGGGTATCATGTCATCAAGGTGAGGAAGGTGACAACCTTTAACTTTGTGTTTTCCCTTGCCCTTGTCCTTGCCTTGTGTTGGTTGTTGACTAGTCCCACCAACTTTGCTTTGGCTTGCTAATTGAATTGGAAGAACCTCATCATCTTCCTCCTCACTTTCCACTCCATCATGCTTATCGTCCTCAAGTGTTCCAGTACATTCACGGATTGCAAGTGCACTACGTTCACCACCACTCTCCCACATTGACCATCTTGTTTGAAACCCCAAACGTTTCTTGCGACCCGCGTCTTTCCCCCGTGGAGGCAGGGACTGAGGAGTATCAAGACCGTCCTTCCTCCTTCTCTTAGTGAGAATATGACCTTTATTTTTCTTCGCTTCTTTGGCTCTTGACCTATAACATAAGCAAACAAAACAAACATTAGAAAAGGCATGGCAGTTTAGGAACCGGCATAGCAATTACTAAACAAACCAATGCCAGCAGTAACATGGACCTAAGCATAAGAACTTAAATATCGAGCATGCCGATATCGTTTGTACCGGCATTTTCTAGAAACTAAATTATGTGCCGTATTGAGCACCATTTGATTTGATGTTTCGTATGTTTTAAGTGTAATACCTAAGCATTTCCGAATTGAACTAACATATGCCGGGTTTTTAAATACCGGCATTCACGAAACCTAGATAGAATGCTTAAGACACACAATTAAGTTCTGTGTGTTTTTAGTTGACTACCGGTATGGTATTCAACCCTAATTATATCTTAGGTATAAAAATTCGATTTCAGGAATGCAAATCGGTATGGTATTCGACCCAAATTCTATGCCGGTACCTAAACTGGCTTGGTATTCAAACCAAGATCCAATGCCGGTACTCTCTGTAACTCGACATTTTCAGCTATTGTTGGCGATTCTAACCTAAACCCATGGTTACAAATCGAGTAAAACAATCATAAATGAGTTCAAAAATCACTTACCTTCTCAGAGAAGCCATGAGTGTTTGATCATCTGAGTTCGCTGCTGCGTCCTCTTCTAGTTGTTGAGCAATGTTCTCGATTCTTTGTTCATGTGTTTGTTGAGCAGCAGATTTGGTTCTCGGTTTTGCTTTCGATTTGGTTCTTGGAGGCATGGTTATGTTATGTTAATCGACAAAAGAAATTTTGATTCAACGATTAATTGTCGATGAAGAATGAACGATGAGGAAGAAGATGAAGAAAAAAAAAAATTCAAAAACTAACCTATGCCGGTACAAATTTGAATTGGGGGATATATGATTTTGGTTATTTGATGTTTATGTTTTAGTTGAAAGGGTATAACAGTCTTTTCATAATGTTTTTTAATTAATCTAAGGGTGTTTTAGTATTTTCACCCCCCAAAAACACCCCTTAACAGCCACCTTTGGTTGGGGGAAGTAATTCATATCCCCCAATTAGTTTCCATATCCCCAATTGTGGGTTCTATTTAAGCCATGATGCAACTAGTTTCATCTTAATTGTTTCTTGACTATTTATTTTTTTAGTTTCGTAAAGATGCTTTTAATTTCATCCTAGCTAGTGTTTGAATGTTTTTTCTATCTCAGTTTAAGTTAGGATGCAACCAGTTTCATCCTTGTTTTTGAATCTTTCTTAAACAAAATGTATCTTAATTTAAGGATGCAACCAATTTCATCCTAGGTATTTTCCTTCGGATTTTTTTTTTCTGGATTTACTATCAACAATGGATCTTGTTTTGTAGCTAATTGAAAACCATTTCCGAAAATATAAATTTTATTAAAATCGGATTTATATTTTGGAAGTTATGAAATTTTTTTATAATTTGTTTTTCAAATTGGAAAGAGAAAAGGATAATAAAAATAAAGAAAAACTTAAACATAAGGAAAGAGAAAAGGACAATAAAAATAAAGAAAAACTTAAACATAAGGGGACATGATTATCTTGATTTTTTTGGTGTCCATTTCACCCGTATCAATGTTTACTTGTCCATTAGAACCATGTTTTATGGGTTCTTAGAGAATTCCTTAATTTTACTCTTTTTTTCTTTTGAAAAGTAGTTAGGTTAAAATTTTATTAGAAAATAAAAATGTTAGTCTTTCGATATTGGATTTATCCAGTTTAGGATTCGGGAACAAGCCATAACTTATGAACAATGTGTACACTTTTGACCGATATACAGTATGTTAGTTTGTTGTGGTGCTCACACTTTGAAGTTCTGTACGTTTGTATCCTCTGATGAATAAAGAAATCGGTACTTCTTAGTTCTTACAAATTTAGAACACAAATTATCAGTATATATCATCAATCATCCAATTCTTTTATCCCTGTATTATAGTGATGTTTCTTACCTGAATAGTATAAACATGCAACAAACATGCATGAACCCCAACAACCAAACAAGAATATCAGTATGCATCCTAGGAATATTATTGCTTCTTTTTCACGAGCAAGGAAACTAGCATGAAAAACATTGAACGAAAAACCATCTCCCCTGGCTGAGTCTTACCAATGGATACAGAGCCGTCCCTCCTACGCTAACACCTACAGAAGAAAAAATAAGTCCAACCCATTTAGGGAAATAATAATCGATAATATTACCTAAATACCATGGACCACAAAGAAATGTGTGTCACAAAATAACACTAAAATGGAACAACGATTTTGGACTGGTTGTATTTAGTCGGGTCAGCCTAGACTTTGGTCGCAAAATGTATGTCCGTGTTAAATGGTATCTCTTCCAAATTTGACTTGACAAATGATAGCTAGCTGGCCGGCTATTGATTTTTGGGGTGGGGTCCCCTTAACCCCAGCTGTCTGATCAAAAAAAAAAAAAAAAAAAAAAAGAAAAAAAAAAAGAAGCTGGCTGGCTAACCAGCAGATACGAGTCCTCCATTTTTATTTGCACATGCACATCCCCTCTTTGTATGTTCCGTAGAAAGTGAAATATGTTGGAAAACTGGGTTGCAATAGAAGATGAAAGAACACAGGAAGAGATTGTTGTACTCCAAACTTTCAAGGCTCATACGATTTCTTTTAGACAATTATTTCTACCCTCCCAATGGGGTGGCAACAAGGACAATAAATGTATGTGAAGTAATGCCCTCAGGATACAATGAAAGCCCTACAACGGAAATTGAATTCATGGTTTGTACCCCTTGATCCAATCAAGAACACATGTAAACAAGATTTCTGATGATGCAAGTGTTAAATGGTATCTCTTCCAAATTTGACTTGACAAATGATAGCTAGCTGGCTGGCTAACCAGCAATACGAGTCCTCCATTTTGATGTGCACATCCCCCCTCTTTGTATGTTCCGTAGAAAGTGAAATACCCCTCCTCCTACTTCTTTTCATAGAAATTTCCATCTAGGGATCCGTCTAGTTAATCAGCGGAGGGGAATAATCTTTTGACATTATTATATCATCATTACATCATTACCATTACGTCATATTACATCATGGCCATTTATTCAACTCTCTAGTTATGGTTGGAGGTTACTCATAGGTGCGGTTCTTGTATAAATTATGTTAGGGAAAACTATATTGCAGTGCAAAATCCCATCCGAATGTCTTATCTTAGTTAGTCCTGACATATTTAACTAGGTACAAATAAGTTCTTTCTTTATTTCAAATATGAAAAATACACAAATTATCTTCCCGATTGTGAATTTGGTCCAAATATTTACGGTTTAATCCAAAGTGAATCATGATGATATCAACAGTTTTAATTAAAGTAGATTTTTATGAACCGCACTAAAAACCACCCCAAAACCGTATGCCTCCGATAGCATAGTGATGAACCCTTTTGGGGGAGTGATGGGTCCCATCTGAATGCCGTAAGACTCAGCGTAAAGTTATAGTTTGTGTGTAGACGGATTTGGTGTAGTTTGTTTTGACAGTTCACCAAGACTTTTTGTTTTAATTAATATAAAACAATTTATTTTTCAAACCGCTCGTCTAAAATTCACAAATTTTATATATTCACTTTCATTGAGAATATATTAGGTTTAAGATTTGTTTTTCACGGAAGAGATATGGAAATAAAAAAGTATGTGAAACTGTACTGAGAGGAAATAATATCAATGATGGGTATTTTCGGCGGCAAAAAAAACGATTTGAAATGAACATGAACATGAAAATTGGGCGAAATTTTAAGTCCTTTCTCGGCAAAAATCTCTTTGATGAATTAGGACCTACTAGTGCTAGGCTTTAAGGGACACGACTAAAATGTTTAAAACCCAACAAAAATGGAACTAAACGTTAATTCCTATATTATGTTATGACAATATTATGGGCTGTGACCTTTTCAAGTGGCAATTGCGAGTGAGTATGGTCAGGATTGGCCCGTTTTTTGCCACATCAGCATCAAATCCTAGACGGCTTTTAAATTTCGCATATGCATCTGCTAACATTGGATTGCCAGACATTAGAATGCTGGTGGGTGATGGAAACAACACTAGTTTTTGGGGAGATAGGTGGATTGCCGACATTCCGCTTAGAGAACAATTCCCAGCTGTGTATGTTGTGTGCGAGAATAAAGGTGCGGCAGTGGCAGAAGTAAGAACTATTGAAAATGGGATGATCAATTGGAACCTGAACATTTCGAGAAGAGTGCATGACAATGTTATCAACGAACTGACCACCTTTCTTCACTTGCTTGATAACTTTCAATCTACTGGTAGTAATGATCTTGACTACAGAGTATGGAAAGGGCAGATTTCGAATGGAATTTTCTCGGTTAAATCTTGTTATCATTGGCTCAATAGTTCTTCCCCACATCCGGTAAATTTTCTCCCTAGGAAAAAAGTGTGGTCCAGATTTTGGCCAACTAAAGTTAGTTTTTTTATGTGGGTGGCAGGCTATTCAAAGATCTCTACTCAAGATGTGATGTGCAAGAAAGGCTGGCCTTTTGAGTGGGTAAATCACTGTTACCTTTGTATCAAGAATGGAGAAACAGTGAACCATCTTCTAATTCATTGTGAACTTGCTTGGTCTATTTGGTGCTTCTTCCTCAAGGAGTGGTGGTTGTGTGGGTGACGCCTCCGACATCATAACTCTTATTAGATCGTGGCCGACGAGAGCTACTTCGCCTAGGAGACGGTTGGTACTTAAGGTTCTCCCTGCAGCAGAGATTGTGGTGTTTATGGGATGAAAGGAACAAAGAGCGTTTGATAATGTCAAGTAGAAACGAGAAGGCTATAATTGATTCGGTAAAGCTAATTATCGCCTATTGGTTACATAATAGGGGGGTCTTTTACGGTATTTCTTTGGAGCAACTTGCCATCAGCTGGAATGAAGTTCTTTTTGAACCTCCTTGAGGTATGTAGTTTCCCGGGATTCTTTTGGTGCTTGTTTGTGATTGGTGAATGTTTTTCCTTAGAGTCTTATATATGGATGCTGGCTTGTAGCATTCCATTTTCTTTTGTGTTTTTGGTCGGGAGTGTCTCTCTTGTTTTGTCGAGGGACTAGTCCATAGTTCATGTACTTTACCTCATATCTATAAAACGTTTATTTACTGAAAAAAAAAAAAGAAAAAAAAAAAAACATTGGATTGCAAGACGGACGTGTTACGTGGTTGACTTAGGCTTATATCTGTCCTTGATTTTGGCCTACCAAAAATATAATAATTCTATAAAAATTTATTTGGTTTTAGCCACGCATTAATATAATCACTTGATACAATTTGTAGCATATGGAATCTTAGCCCATGTTATAATCTAAATCCAGCTTTCAACGTATATTTTTGAACCCCGTTTTTGGGCATACCTAAAACTTTCAGGGCATACAAACCAATAATTCCATCCAAGGTGTCCTTATAAGGGATATTCCTTGGATAGTTCAATTACCCATTGTTTATGGGTAAAAATCGTTTCTGCCGATTTCGGTAAATTCGGTAGGTGAGTGAGAAACTGGTTCAAACCCTAAACAAATGTACTGCACGTGAGAACTTTATAGATTCGAGAGATCAATCTTTACAAGTCCGGCCTAAACCAAGAAATGGTCGTTCCAGACTTGCTTCGGTCACAAAGTGGAGGAGGAGGGTTGATTTGGGGAGGGAAGCAAAGAAAGGTGTTGAGGAGCGTATAAATACCAACTTGACTCGAGCGCAGGTCATTGATCTTTGTCAAGACTTGATGGAAATCTCCAGTTAAAAAGGACATCCCAGGCTTGGTTGCTTTCATCTCCGGATGGTGTTGGACACCCATACAATCATATGTAGATGGGGTGAGATAACTTTCTCCTTGGAGAGTGTGGCTCTCTTGTTTGAATCTTAGAGAATCGGGAATCTTAGAATCCAATTATCCGAAAGTGAGGTGAAGATGCGGGATGACCTGTCCGCTAAGTTGGGGGATTTTCTCGGAAAGACTCCATTGCGAAGTCGAAGGATTCTGCTAGGAAAGAGGATGAATGGTGCCCTTACGGTTGGTGGATATCTCAATGGTTTCCGGACGAGTTGGAGCTGAGCAGAAGCAGTGATTTTCATGTCGCAGCATTTTTGGCTCTCTGTTTGTCCAGAGACATTTTTGATGACGGTTCGGCAAGAAAGGAATAAGACCGGAGTTGTTAGCGATTCTTTGTGAAGTTGGCAAAGGGTGAAGTTCTTCCCATTGGCAAGCCTGTTCCTTGGTTCCCTGTATGTTCATCTGGATCACCTAGTTGCGAACATGCAAGTTTCGAATGGTTTCATGAAAGTGGATTCGTATGTGCACGTTGCTTTTCTGCAAGTCTGGCTATGGGAGCACTTCGAGAAGTATGCTCCGAAACCATTTTGCCTTCGCTTCCCGTGAGTTGGGGGGGGCTCTCAAATTCTTCGATGGGTGAACAGGCGTCCAAGAGTTGGCGTGAGCTTGGTTAGTTTTCTTGATAAGTTGCATGAAATCAATTTTCGTCCATGGGGGCCGTCCCATAGGTCAGTGACTCAAATTGACACCTTTGCTTCTGCTCCGCTCACGTCTTTGTCTTCTGATGACGATTTGAGAGTTGGTGAAAACCTGTTCATTCAAAGCCGCTTGCCCAGGTTATATGCCGTCTTTCTTCGTGGGGTCTTTCAGATAGTCGCACAATATTGACCGTGCTGCTCGTCACATGGGTTTCGATCAAGGGTGCCTCTTGTTTACCTGCCGGTGATCCCTAAGGATTCATTGCGTGTCGCCCTTGACGCCAGTGCTCTTAAGCCGGGTATCCGTCTTCCCTTCTTTCAAATGGGAAGAGTAACTTCGATGACCTTTAGCTATAATGAGTTTTGGTGTGACGAGTTTATTATGATCCGAGATTTTGTGAATAACGTGGTGGAAAACATTCGTTGCAAACGTTCCCCAGTAGTTTTGAAGGAGTATCCAATGTTGAGAGATCCCAAGCGAAAGTTGCCTAGCAATTCGGAAAGCCCCCGGCCAAGGAACGGAGAACGAAGAATCGTCTTTGGCGGGTTCCGGACGGTTTCACAAGATCCTCCCACGGCTCTTGTGTCTTTCAGTTCTTCCAATAACCGGGTATGTGTCGCCTCTTCATTGGTTTGTCTCAAAACACGTGAATTTGCCGTGAGAACATGTGTCTTGTTTCCTTCAGGGCTTCGGTAGTGTTAATACTTTCGCTGCCCTTGCACGTTGCCAGGAGATGGCAATTTCTTCAAGGAATTCCTGCAGAACTGAGCCTACTCATAACGGTGATGAGTCAGAGAAAGAAAAAAGTTCAACAAGTGAGAGTGATTCCTCTGGCAGCACTGGTTCTTCTTCGGGGAAGTGGTTCGGTGAGTTTCGCGCTTCTTTTCTTTCTTCTTCTTCTGTTTCTTCTTTTGAAAAATGTCTAACTCAAGTTTGCAGGAGGAATCCGGTTCGGAGGACGATTCGGGGTGGAGTCACACGAAACTTGCCTTTGGTGACCACCGCCGGTGACTTGGAGATGGGAGTTAGCCAATTGTCGGGCACAGACGTGGTTCAAACGGTGGATGATTCTCTAATGGTTGTTGCCGTAGACATGGAAGAAGACACTTTGCGAGTCGTGAGGCCACTTGCAGGCGCCATTTTTGATCCCCCGTATTTGGTTCCCTATCCAGGTCATGTGCTGGCTGGAGGCTTCAGCGTGCCGGCTAAGCATGAGGCGTTGTACACCAGAATCTGGGAGAAGCACGGACATATGGCTACAACCAAGAAAGTCACTAGTCGATTTGCGCTAGTTAAGCGTGTGGAAGAGGCTTTATCTTCCATCGAGGATATGCGTGAGGTATTCGGGTCACACCGTTTCGAAGACGTTATTGCCGATCGGGAGCACCATCGCGACGTGTGCGTAGAAAAGGAGTTCAACACTTTGTGGTTTTTCGAAGGCCTTGCTGAGATCCAAAAGATGAAAAATACAGCAATCGAAAGCCTTTCCGCCGAGGAGATTGCCCGACAGGAGATGAAAATCGAAAAGCTTTCCAAGATGTTGACTATGAAGAGAGCGGCTCTTGAAGATGCAAAGTTGACTTTCTCCAAGAAGAGCAGACTTCTGTTGGATGATTTTCCTTGAACGTTTCCCTGTTAAACTTTCATTTAGGTTATCTTTTTTTTTTTTTGAAAGACATATTGGATGTCTGGTTCAAAACTTGACCTTTAATAGACAATTTGGTAGCTTTTTAGGGTATCGGATTATTTCTGGGATGAATGGTTTTGATAATATAACTCTGATTATGTTTTGGGAAAGGAATATTGCTTTTATGAAAGTGTGTGCTAGCAATAGGCACAAGACTCAGTAGTATGACTGTTTTACTAAGAACCTAAAAATAGATTGTATATCTTGCCCAGTCTGAATTTACTCACTTCATAGGTTTTGCGAACACGCTCCTCTCCATGTAAAGGCGGTTTTTTCTTTGGCGGCTTTGCTGGTAACATCGCCAAAGAAGTCCCCAATCGGTAGCATCTTCGGAGAGTCCCCGGTTTCTCATGTAGTTTTTACAACCGGTAACCGGGTAAAATGGTGGTTGAGTCGGATTGAGTGGTAGCATCTTGGCAAGTCCCCGTTTTCTCGTGTAGTTTTTACGACTAGTAACCGGGTTTTTCGGTAGTTGCGTCGGATTGAGTCGCCTTCCCCTATCATCTTGACATCTCGGGTCGAAGAACGAGATCGACAGCCCGACATTGTAGCCGATAGATCAATCCTCCCACCGTGGTCGCCAATTGTTTATGGGTAAAAATCGTTTCGCCGATTTCGGTAAATTCGTAGGTGAGTGAGAAACGGTTCAAACCCTAAACAAATGTGCTGCACGTGAGCACTTTATAGATTCGAGAGATCAACTGTACAAGTCCGGCCTAAACCAAGAAATGGTCGTTCCAGACTTGCTTCGGTCACAAAGTGGAGGAGAAGGGTTGATTTGGGGAGGGAAGCAAAGAAAGGTGTTGAGGAGAGTAGTATCTCGACTTGTATCATAAAGTGAAAGCTTGGGAAGCTTGCAAGAGGTGGAAGCTTTTGGGAGAGCTTGCAAAGTTGCCTTTACGAGAGTGTAGTATTTTTCTCCCGACCGAGACTTGTTGTCCGGTGGAAATAGGTAAGACCTATTTATACAAGTCGAGATTGAAACATTACTCGGCCTCATGAAGGAAGAGAGTAAAGGGTGAAATAATGGGAGGAGGTGGTAACCGCATGGTTTAATGGGTGAAAACGTTTTTCACCATTATTTCCTCTTTTATTTGACCGCTTTATTCCTTTTCACGCTTTCTTAATGTGAGCATAGTGTACGCATCTTGTGACCGCCAAACCAAAACCCTAAAGAAGCATCCCCGTTTGTGTTGATGTCTCGAGTGTTGGTTGCATCTTGAGTGCAAGTGGCGCTGATAGTGGCGCGTGTGGCATGTGCCAATGGCATGTGCGGAATGCCTTGGTGGTAGGTTGCACAGTTTGCAAGTTAGGTTACCAGCGTGTGGGTTTGGCATGTGCCAATGGCATGTGCGGAATGCCTTGGTGGTAGGTTGCACGGTTTGCAAGTTAGTCTACCAGCGTGTGTGTTTAGCAAGTGCCAATGGCATGTGCGGAATGCCTTGGTGGTAGGGTGCACGATTTGCAAGTTAGGCTACCAGCGTGTGTGTTTGGCATGTGCCAATGGCATGTGCCGAATGCCTTGGTGGTAGGTTGCACGGTTTGCAAATTAGGCTACCAGCGTGTGTGTTTGGCATGTGCGGCCATGTTGACCTAGTTGCAAGTCTTGCAAGCCTAGGGCGCTATATTTGGCGTGGGCCAAAGGCATAGCGGCTTGCAAATATGGATTGCGACACGTGTTGGCATGTGCCAATGGCACGTGCGGCTATGTTGACCCAGTTGCAAGTCTTGCAAGTCTAGGGCGCTATATTTGGCGTGGGCCAAAGACATAGCGGCTTGGAAATATGGCTTGCGACACGTGTTGGCATGTGCCAATGGCACGTGCGGCCATGTTGACCTAGTTGCAAGTCTTGCAAACCTAGGGCGCTATATTTGGCGTGGGCCAAAGGCATAGCGGCTTGGAAATATGGCTTGCGACACGTGTTGACATGTGCCAATGGCACGTGCGGCCATGTTTACCTAGTTGCAAGTCTTGCAATCCTAGGGCGCTATATTTGGCGTGGGCCAAAGGCATAGCGGCTTGGAAATATGGCTTGCGACACGTGTTGGCATGTGCCAATGGCACGTGCGGCCATGTTGACCTAGTTGCAAGTCTTGCAAGCCTAGGGCGCTATATTTGGCGTGGGCCAAAGGCATAGCGGCTTGGAAATATGGCTTGCGATACGTGTTGGCATGTGCCAATGGCACATACGGCCATGTTGACCTAGTTGCAAGTCTTGCAAGCCTAGGGCGCTATATTTGGCGTGGGCCAAAGGCATAGCGGTTTGGAAATATGGCTTGCGACACGTGTTGGCATGTGCCAATGGCACGTGCGGCCATGTTGACCTAGTTGCAAGTCTTGCAAACCTAGGGGCTATATTTGGCGTGGGCCAAAGGCATAACGGCTTGGAAATATGGCTTGCGACACGTGTTGACATGTGCCAATGGCACGTGCGGCCATGTTGACCTAGTTGCAAGTCTTGCAAGCCTAGGGCGCTATATTTGGCGTGGGCCAAAGGCATATCGGCTTGGAAATATGGCTTGCGATACGTGTTGGCATGTGCCAATGGCACGTACGGCCATGTTGACCTAGTTGCAAGTCTTGCAAGCCTAGGGCGCTATATTTGGCGTGGGCCAAAGGCATAGCGGCTTGGAAATATGGCTTGCGACACGTCTTTGGCATGTTCCAATGGCACGTGCGGCCATGTTGACCTAGTTGCAAGTGTTGCAAACCTAGGGCGCTATATTTGGCGTGGGCCAAAGGCATAGCGGCTTGGAAATATGGATTGCGACACGTGTTGGCATGTGCCAATGGCACGTGCGGCCATGTTGACCTAGTTGCAAGTCTTGCAAGCCTAGGGCGCTATATTTGGCTTGGGCCAAAGGCATAGCGGCTTGAAAATTTGGCATTGTTGCCATGGTGCGCAGGGTGCGGTTTGGTTTGGCATTGTTGCCATGGTGCGCAGGGTGCGGCTTGGTTTGTCATTGTTGCCATGGTGCGCAGTATGCGGCTTGGTTTGGCATTGTTGCCATGGTGCGCAGTATGCGGCTTGGTTTGGCATTGCTTCCATGGTGCGCAGGGTGCGGCTTGGTTTTGCATTTTTGCCATGGTACGCAGTATGCGGCTTGGTTTGGCATTGTTGCCATGGTGCGCAGTGTGCGGCTTGGTTTTGGAATTAGGGTTCTATGTTGAAAACCCTAATCTGGTATTTTGAAAAAATACCTCTATTAATTATTTACACCTGAGTTAAATGCTCTTAGTTAATGTGTTGCGGGTAACACTAGGTCATGGGGTTTTACGATTTTACCCCTTGTCTGAAAACCACCATCAACACCCATATACCCTCCACCCATTTTAATTACTAATCTACCCTTGCCCTTAATATAAAAACCTAAAATCAGTTTTAAGAAAATCAAAATCAGTTTTTATATATCTTCGAACCCTTCTTCTCCTTAGCGAGAAAAAAAAAAATTCATTGCCGTGATCAATCGAAGCACCAACTCCTGAAATGAGGATAAGAAAGTAAGTTCTACAAACCCAATCTCTTATTTGATGTTTTTAATCGATTCAATAGGGTTAATTCCATAAAACTTAGGGTTTTAGACGGTTTCAGGCATAGGTTCGGCTCATAATGTTGTTGTTTTTTAAGCCGAATTGTTCTTCAAAATTTTAGCCTGAAAGTGTATATGAACAGTTCGGCTTGAAATAGTATACCAAATATACGCCAAACCTAGTCAAAGTTATGATTTTCAGTATATGTTCGGCTTGTTATAGAATATTGAATTTAAGCAGAACCATGCTCAGTTAGTTTGCAAAATAAACTAGGTGTAGGTTCGGCTCATATTGTGTTTTACGGGTTAGCCGAACCCTTGACTTAATGTGTTCAGCTTGTTATCAATTTTCATTATATGTCGAACTAGGGAAAAGGCATAGGTTCGACTCATAATGTTGTTGTTTTTTAAGCCGAACTGTTCTTCAAAATTTCATCCTGAAAGTGTCTATGAACAGTTCGTCTTGAAATAGTATACTAAATATCGCCAAACCTAGTCAAAGTTAAGATTTTCAGTATAGGTTCGGCTTGTTATACAATATTGAATTTAAGATGAACCATGCTCTGTTAGTTTGCAAAATAAACTAGGTGTAGGTTTGGATCATATTGTGTTTTACGTGTTAGCCGAACCCTTGACTTAATGTGTTCGACTTGTTATCAATTTTCATTTTAAGCCGAACTAGGGTCTAGAAATTGGGTTCAGCTCATAATCATATATAACACTTTCAGCTTGCCGAACTGTTCATTAGTTGTCAATATCCAGATGGGTTCGGCTGATAAATTAAGCCGAACATATTCCAGACTCGCCGAACCTTAGTGAAAAAACACAAATTTTTTATGGTTTTAAGCTAAAAAAGTGAGATTAGACATAAGATAGAAGTCTACATGTGTATTGGAAGCATTGGGTTCCTCATATATGTATATTCATCATCCGGATTTGGCTCATAAAAATCATCACCTTGAATTTGAGTTTGTGCTTGAGTTTGAGTTTGAGTTTGTGTAAAATCATTCTCATAATCTAAGAAATCATCCATTTCCAGATCATTGTTCTAATTGATATGTATTTTCCAAGGTTTTTTAGATGAAGATTGACCCTCCTCATACATTGAATCAAATACAAGCTTTTTTTCTCACTTTCCCCTTCTCCTTCTCCAAAAAAACCTAACTTTTTTTTCTTACTCAAAAATTTTCATCTACACAAATTTATAACTAAATAATCTTAATCACCAATCACTAATCATTAATAACTAATCAAAATTATTATAACTAATCATTAGTATTAACACTAATCCTAAAAGGGTAGATTTGCCATTACCAAAAATATTTGGTTAAGGGGCTTCTGATTTTGCTATTTACAACCCCTTTTCGTCTTTATTTCGTATGCCCCGAAAGTTTTGGGTATGCCCTAAAACATGGTTCATATTTTTTTTTAAAGATTGGGTTTAAAGCCCAAAAGTTATATTAAATTTTAAACCTTAAAGAGGTCTACTACCTATAAGCCCAGGTGGTTAAAAAAATAAAGAGAAAAATCCCCGCACTCCATGCGGACGAGTTTCAAACTCAGGTCACTGATATCATCACCCAACAACTTTGCCACTGTACCACAGTGCCATCTGCAACGTATATTTTTCCATTTTATTTAATTTAATAAACCATAGTTTTATTCTCCAACCCACTTCCTTACCAATTCATTTACATTTTAATCTTTATGTGTCTTTACTTTATGTAGTTACTAGCCCTTAACCCATGCCATAATGGCACGTGCCTTAATGTTGGTTCATTTTTAATATCGTATAAAATGTGTCCCGAATATTCATCAACTCCTTCTGGTCCAATGTATGTTAAACCCGCTTGGTCAAAGATATCATAAGGATATCCCCTGTTTTGTTTTCTCTGTTATAACGGGTAAACAACAAATGTTGTTAACACACTCCATTAAATCAGATATGCTTTCCAAAACCATATGCGTTGTCGCCATATAAAATTTAGAAAAATATATACTAAAAATAATTTTAAAGGGAGTGTGTACGCGTTTAATATCTTAAATTACGAAAATGAGTTCACCTTCGTGATTCTTTATTTCCTTCCCCCATTTTCGGTTTAAAAAATCTATACTTTCTCGGACTCTTTTTTTACTTATTGGAATATATGTTATTGAAATTTTACTTCTGGAAATATATCTCTTGATTTGTAAGACCATATATATACACTTATGTTGCGAAGTCTTTTTGAAGATAAATCACCTTCAGAACCGTCGGCATCTTTGGCAGTCATTTGTCGTAACCACTGCATGGCTTTTTTTATGGTCGAAGAGGATGGGGCTTAATCCCGATATATATTTTTTTGGAGAGAAAGAAATTTCAAAACCGACTAATATGTAATAGGGGAAGTAAGATCGAAGTTCCCTTATTGTCATGCATCTTTCAATGATTGAGTACATCTTTTTTTGTTACTGAGCTGATTTGTTAGACCATATACTTACACTACAAAGTCGCTCATACAATACGGCCATCTCTTACACCTGACAATAGGTTCCCATTTCCGCCCCTAGAATTGTCAACCTCTTTGGTAGGCGTATGGCATAATAATCTTTTGTCCTTTCAACGTGGAGCAGTCTGGTAACCAATTGGTGCGGTTTCGCTTCTTTTAATTTATTCTACCTTCGGTATTTATGTACACTCAAAAGGAAAAAAATTATAAATAACCTGATCCGCTAGCGTTCGTGATGGTCATCATAATGGCATTGTTTGATTTTTCATTCTTTACCGCATATAAATCCAGAGAATTGCTATCAATAAGAAGAGTAGAACACGAAGACGTTATAACCTATTGAAGAAAATCGAACAATTGCAGAGTAAAACACAAAAGACATGGTGCATTATCCGAAACCATAACATTTGCTGGCATCTTTGATTTTTTTTTCCTTCCAAAAGTGCAATCTTATTGATTTATTTTTTTTCAAAAGTGAAATCATCTGCTTAAGAAGTTAATTAGCTTGGTAATGACCGTGTCAGAAAATTTTCTTCAAACCACTATAACAATACTAACATTTCAACTTTGGGATTTAGATAAAGATTGGGAACATAAATTAGATTATCATATCAGCACGGTTAGACATGGGATAAATTAGATCCACCAATGCTACTATAAATCATGATCAAAGGGACTAATACTGAAATGCAAAAAAAAAAAAAAAAAAAAAAGAGAGAGAGACGGGAAATTACACGTCAACAAAATGCAGTAAGGGAGACACACCGGTATAAAATGAAAAAAAAGGAAACACACTAAAAAAAATACATACATATAAAGAAACATGATATACTCTTCCCAGGTATTGTTTTATTTGGTGCAAGGATTCATAATGATTAATCTTCGGTAATGGTAGATGCCGAGAAATCTTCGCGAATCTTCTGAAGGCAGGGTTTCTTGCGACGTGGATCATTATCAACCATAGTTTCATCTTCAGCGCCGATGATTTCGTTATCCTGGGAAGATATTGTTGGAGTTGGTGCTATAGGGAGCAAAGGAAGCTTTGCTACTGATAAGCACGTAAATGCTGCATTTTATACCCATATTTATACTAGATAGGACTCGATATTTTGGCTAACGACACTATTATAGTGCTTTTATAGAAAGTACAACGAATTTAATCACCTCGAAAATAAATGGCTTAACTAGAAGCTAATTTGGCATTTGCGCCCTATGGTGCCAAAGTGGGCAAAGACTCAGAGCTTAATCAAAGCTTTGTTGGCTAGATGGCAGCCAACATCCAGCGTGTCACACCACCTATCTAAGGCACCTGCTCGGCTGCATCATTCGATTGTCAGGAAACTACCAAAGGAAGCAAAGAAATGATTTTGAGCAGAAAGATGGAGATTTCCATTGCTGCAACAATAGGAATTCGGGGTTTTAACTTGGCAGTGACAAACAATGATCTCGGGTGGTCGATTGTGGAAATGGAGAAGGAACAACGAAGCAGATTCAGGCATGAAGAGTGGATGGGTCTGATTGGAGTTCTCAACAGAGTTAAGACATGAACTAGTGTTCAGTCAAACATGGATTCATGTGGTTCCTAATGTGATCTGAGATTTGGGTTTTAATGAGATTTCTCTGTTGAGAAATGAGTACACCAACAAGAGAAAGTTGTTGCAGCCGAAGGCAACAAGGAAGGGGAGATGCATGCACTGATATATTGAGATATGGGGATGCGTGTGTCGGATGTATGAAGCTCAGCTCCAAAATGGGTTCTTACTGCGAATGCCGGCTAATGGATTCTCGAATTGGTGTTGACTGTTCGAGGACTCTACAGCAACAACGTGTATGGAGTTTGAGGTATTATGGTTGCTGTTCGAAATGGGCAGATGGAGAATGGAAATGAAGGGTTTATGTTCTCAAGTTGGTACTTCCATGATCGACTCTGAGAAAAGATTGGTCCGAGAAAACGAAGAACAGCTGCACGAAGAAGAATAGCAGTTGTAGTAGAGGTCCTTGGCATGGTATGGAGTGACAGGGAAGAAGATGAGTGTCGAATGAAGGTGGTCGTGAACTAAGACCGTGGACCTGAATGGAAATGGCAGCAAAAGCTAGGATCAAAACTGGTGGTGATCGACTGCAACTGGAAGAAGAATGGGAGTTTTATGGGGATTGTGGTTGCCTGGCATTGCAACCCAATGAAGATGAATAATTGAAGACCAATGAAGATGAGTGTTACTGTTGGCCTTGAGTGAATATCAGTTGAGAAAAAGTGGCGATTCATTGTTTTTTTGTCCTGAGTTGCGAGAATATATGCATGGCTGTGAACTGGGAGGAGTTATGCAGTTGGGAGTGACATGAAATGAAGTTGCAATGGAGTATATGAAGGCTTGAAGTGGAACTGACGATGGCTAGTGATGGTGGTCAAACTGTATTGGTTCTCGTTGGGTGTTGGCTGTACCGAAAGACAAGAAGAAAATGATTGAGAAGTAGCAGCAACGATAGCGGATCTATGGGGTTGTTTGGTGCTGTAATTTGCTTCGCAGGCAATGGATACCGAAAAAAGAATGGAAGGTGCTTAGAGTGTCGGTAAATTAGTGATGAAGAAAGATGGCTGAAGTTGGTTGCAGTACGAGAATAAAGGTCGTGATGCCGGTGGTGGTTTTGTGTTGTGACCTGAGTTGAGAAGAGAGGTGCGTTATTGGTGCCCTGCCTTGCTGGTGATTTGGAGAAGTTCTCAGTCGAGAAAACTAAACATGAGAAAAGAAATGGAGAGCATGGAAATGAAGATGTTGTTCATGGCGTTTTGTTCTTCGTATCTCGGCTGATTGAACGCAAGTGAACTGGTGATGCGTAAAGGTTCTTGAACTTGTTGTTGGTGGTAGAGTGACTACAACGTGGTGGTTTGGAGACCAATACAACTGAAGGAGATGCGATCTTGCCGTTCAAACAACTGAATTATAGATGGACAGTGGAAGGTGGAGATTGAATGAGTTTTGGTCTTAATCGGACCAGTGGTGTTGGTTGAGAAGAATTTGTTCGCAGGACATGGAGCTACGCAAGAGCTTGGCATTAAGGTTTTGGGGTTATTATTCGAGTACAGTGGTTTACACGGCAGAAAGTGAAACTGGAGTTGCTGCCGGATTTAAGGAGTACTCGTACTTTGAAGGGTCTAAATTCGAAAATCGGAGTAGGCTTGGACTGGGCCTTAGCAGCTCAACTAGGTCTTACTTGGACTTCACCAGCAACACCTATATATTTCGACAGAGACTCAAGAAAAAAGGAAGGTCGGTTTTGGGAGTTTTGTTTTTGGGCGACGGCCAGAGGAGCCGCAACTTGGAGAAGGAAGAAGAGGAGGTCGACACCGGCCAGAGAGCCGCAGCTACGGAGTGGAACGAAGAACAAAGGGAGGCGCGACTACGGTTTGAAGTGTCGTCGTTTCGATTCCGATTTGATTTGTTTTTGATTCTCTTAATATGTTTATGGCTTTTGAGAAAGCCATGTCTTGCTAGATTATTGTAACTAGGGTTTATGGATTGAAACCACTTGGGGTATTAGGCTATTTTGATTTGATTTGATTATATAACAATAGACCATTATGATTTGAATAGATTAATTCTTGAATAATATTTATGTATTGGTCAAAAATATAAGTTGTTGCTTCACCATTTCTAAAAACCTATGTGCGTAATTGATAGCTTTACAAATATATTGTCTTATTATTTGATGATCCATGCTTCGTTAAAAACTTTGATGGGTTATGCTTAGAAAATCCATATAAAATTTGTGAAATATATTTAGTTTCGTATAATTTTCTCGCTAACGCAATTTAATGGTTTAATCTTTTGATGTGCCATGCTTAGGGCGTCCCAGTGATATTTGCGACTCTAATACATATAATAGGTGATATCAATAGAACGAACAATAAATAATTCATGAATTATGTTCCATTTCAGTAATTGAATAGAAATAGTGGTGGATACTATAAACCCTGGTCACCGAATTTTCCATTTGTCTAATTTTATTAGTTTAATTTTATTACTTCGTTTTCAATTATAAAAACTCAAAAACATTATTGTTTCTTTATTCTTATTAGAGATATTGATTACAGTATTTCCACCGCTCTTCATGGGAACGACCCGTACTTGCCTCTGTCTACTAGTTAGACACCGTGCGATTGCGGTTTATTATATAGGCATCTCCGGAACCTACCAGCTACAGTGAAGCTTGAGGTATCAAGATTTATAGGAAAGAGGATTTTGGGTACATGTACAAAATGATTGATCACCCACGACGACTTGTCCATCTCCCTAAAACCTAACGCGCACGTGCAAAAAATAGGTGTGGTATGGATAACCATAGCCATTGATTTACTTTTCCCCATGAAAAATCTGGACCACCACTAATACAGGAAAAGCTAGCCAAATTATGGTTTTTAGTATTAAAATAAATAAAATCAATAATTCAAGCTAAATTAAATTTACTAAACGAAATGCAATCTTACTTTTAAGATTACAGAACTTTCACATAATAATTACAAAATCAAAAGTATCAATTTAAAACAAAATAATGCTTCGATTAAATTTAAAACGCGATACCCAAATCCTCGTGATATAACAATTTCTTTTTAGGTAGTCTTTATTCGTTCTCTGTGGAAAGCATGAAAAGGGGTGAGCAACCACAACCCATTAGGAAGTTTCCAAAATAATAGAATGCATCGAAAAACAAACAAATGCAACAGATACGATAATTAAAACCATGCACGAAAATTCACAACACTACTTACGCCATTCTCAACCACATATACTTAACATTTTCTTATTCAAAATCTTTAAACTTAAATTCTAGATCCTTAATCTAAAATTATATATTAATTTTATTCAACAACCCTGACGATGTAACCAGCAAGAAACGATCAAACTATCATATGGATGTTGTTCATTATTCAACAACCCTGACGATGTAACCAGTATTACAAATATAGTTTCACTTGCTTGAATTCAGCAATGAAGTTGGGGATGGGTACTAACTACTAACTTGAATAAGCACATATTAAATGTCTCTGCCACCCTAGACAGTATCATGCTGAGGACAAATAAGCAGGTGTTGATGGTGGTTTTTAGCTTAGGGTTAAAATCGTAAAACACTAAGCCCTAGCAGACAGTGATGTCACAACATTTAAAGTAACAAGCATTAACTAGGCATATTTACTGAAACCTTTAATGTGTCACTAAATAATTACCGGGGTATATTTTTCAAATTAGGGTTACAACAAGCCAAACCCTAATTCCCACGTGTGCCAATGGCAAATCATGCCAGCCACACCGACCGCGCCAAAGCATGCCAACCATGCTAGCCGCACCTTTGTGCCAATGGCAAATCATGCCAGCCACACCGACTGCGCCAAAGCATGCCAACCATGCTAGCCGCACCTCTGCGCCGATGGCAAATCATGCCAGCCATACCGACCGCACCAAAGCATGCCAACCATGCTAGCCGAACCTCTGTTCCAATGGAAAATCATGCTAGCCACACCGACCGCGCCAAAGCATGCCAACCATGCTAGCCGCACTTCCGTGCCGATGGCAAATCATGCCAGCCACACCTACTGCGCCATGCCAAACGCACCTCGCAATGGCCCCATGTCGCGCCACCATACTGGCCTTCACTACGCGGCTATCAAAACGAAGGCGTGCAACAATCAACGGTTTCCCTTCAATCTAAGGAGCAAATCCTGGACGTCTAAGGTTACCAAACGACCTTTGCCCCAAAACCCTAGCTTGGTCACGCACCTAGCCCAAGCTAGTCACGCCATGCGCCTATGACAAACCCTTGGCACCACATGCCAAGCCAAAACCGCACCTATCCCAAGATAGTCACGCCATGCGCCTATGGCAAACCCTTGGCCCCACATGCCAAGCCAAAACCACACTTAGCCCAAGCTAGTCACGCCATGCGCCTATGGCAAACCCTTGGCCCCAAATGCCAAGCAAAAACCGCACCTATCCCAAGCTAGTCACGCCATGCGCCTATGGAAAACCCTTGTCCCCACATGCCAAGCCAAAACCGCACCTAGCCCAAGCTAGTCACGCCATGCGCCTATGGCAAACCCTTGGCCCCACATGCCAAGCCAAAACCAAACCTAGCCAAGCTAGTAGCGCCATGCCAAACACACTTTTCCTTGGCCCTAACAATTCTAGTCACACCATGCCAAACCAAACAACCCTGCCTTGGCCCTAGCCACGCCATACGCCCATGGCAAACCCTTGGCCCCACATGCCAAGCCAACCCAAACCTATCCAAGCTAGCCGCACCATGCCAATCGCACTTTGCCTTGTCCCTAGCCATGCTAGTCACATCATGCCAAGCCAAACGCCCTTGCCTTGGCCCTATTCACGCCATATGCCCATCGCAAACCTTTGGCCCCACATGCCCAGCCAAAATTGCACCTAGCCAAAGCTAGCCACGCCCAAGGAGAACCCTTGGCCCCACATTCCAAGCCTAACCACACCCTAGCCGCGCCACCCTGTTAGCCTTCCGTACACGGCTACCAAAACGAAGGCGTGCAATAATCAACGGTTGCCCTTCAATCCCAGGAGCAAATCTTAGCCATCCAAGGTTACCAGACGACACATGGTAACCTTTGGCCCGAAAACCTAAGTTTGGCCACGCCAAACCTTGCCATGCCAACAACATGCCAACCTAGGCACGCCACCACGTTGGCCCATTTACTTCCCCACTCCTTAATGAGACCAGGGTACGTTTTTTCTCCGACTTGTATAAATAGGTCTTACCTATTTCCATTGAACAACAAGTTCATACGGGAGATACAACACTCAGAAATTCTTACTTGCTAGCTCACCTTGTTAGCTTTCTCACTTTTCTGATAACAAGTCGTAGTAACCCAAACACTCTTCCAGAATCAACTATTCTGGTCTCACCACTTTCCTTGCTTCCCTCCCCAAAACCAACCCATTCTCCTCCACTTTGTGACCGAAGCAAGTCTGGAACGGCCATTTCTTGGTTTAGGACGGACTTGTACAGATTGATCTCTCGAATCTAAAGTACTCCCTTGCAGTACATTGTTTAGGGTTTGAACTGTTTCTCACCTGCACACCCGTAATTACCGAAATCAGCAGAAACCATTTTCACCTGCAAATAATTGGCGACCACAATGGGAGGTTCGATCTTTCGGTTACAATGTCAATTTTCAACCAACGATCTCATTATTCGACCAGATGTCAAGATGGTAGAGAAAGGTGATCCACTCCGACTCAGTTACTCGAAGGCTGGATTATCAGTCATGAAACGACAAGGGATGACTGGGTACTTCTCAGAGGTTAGAAGCAAAACGATCCGCCCAGGTACTTCTCATGGTTGGCATGCTTTGGCATGGTCGGTATGGCTGGCATGATTTTCCAAGAATGGGCCTCAAAATACAAGACCTTAGTAACTTAAAAACTTTTCCGCCCTGTGCTGTTGCACAAGTTGACGGGCTTCAGAGCCGGCACTGATGTGTGAAACGTTCATGGGACATAAAGCACATGCGTTAACAACTTTATGGGACATCACTTCCATAACGTTAGCAGTTTCATGAAAACCAGTTTCATGCGTTAACCACTTTATGGAACATCAATTCCATGCATACGGTTACCACCTCCTCCCATTTACTTCCCCACTCCTTAATGAGACCAGGGTACGTTTTTTCTCCGACTTGTATAAATAGGTCTTACCTATTTCCATTGAACAACAAGTTCATACGGGAGATACAACACTCAGAAATTCTTACTTGCTAGCTCACCTTGTTAGCTTTCTCACTTTTCTGATAACAAGTCGTAGTAACCCAAACACTCTTCCAGAATCAACTATTCTGGTCTCACCACTTTCCTTGCTTCCCTCCCCAAAACCAACCCATTCTCCTCCACTTTGTGACCGAAGCAAGTCTGGAACGGCCATTTCTTGGTTTAGGACGGACTTGTACAGATTGATCTCTCGAATCTCAAGTACTCCCTTGCAGTACATTGTTTAGGGTTTGAACTGTTTCTCACCTGCACACCCGTAATTACCGAAATCAGCAGAAACCATTTTCACCTGCAAATAATTGGCGACCACAACGGGAGGTTCGATCTTTCGGTTACAATGTCAATTTTCAACCAACGATCTCATTATTCGACCAGATGTCAAGATGGTAGAGAAAGGTGATCCACTCCGACTCAGTTACTCGAAGGCTGGATTATCAGTCATGAAACGACAAGGGATGACTGGGTACTTCTCAGAGGTTAGAAGCAAAACGATCCGCCCAGGTATTAATGTCACTGTTATCAGACAACTCAGCAATGACTCGGAAGACTGGGGACTTCCCATGACCATGTTTCTCAAAAAAAGAAAAAACTTGTTCCTACACCTGGAAAGTTTATTCTCATCGGAAGACCTTAGAAACCGAGTAAGTCTTATCTAGACAAAAATACGTGGTTTGCTTTTTTTTCAAGTTCTGATAAAACCTATAGCCATGTTTCATCCCATGTCATCTACCAACACACGGTTCCATGATTTTCCTGGGATGTCTGCATCACTTTGATTCATAGCCAAAGACGATTCAATTCTAAACATTTCATTCAAAAAAAATATATAATCCAAACCGTCAAGGTAGCATTTATCTATTAACCCGAGAAAATCAGAAAATCAAAAACCAAAACCAGGCGTTTCATTTTCCTTTCAAAAAAAAAAAAAAAACTAAAGATAAGAGGTCCAGAAGACAGAGATATATTTAAGGGAAGTTTTCAACAGCGGCTTGCTCCTTTTGGCAAAGGACTCCCTCGTGCTTTGGAGAGCCGCCCTCTTAAGTTTCAGCTTCCTGCGCAACTTCTTGAATTCCGCTTCCTGCTTCTTCATCATGTTTGCGGAAAGACCTTCAAATGCTCCAGCCAATGACCTTTCAACATCATAGATACCTTCAACGAACCAAGGAATGTTGAATTCGAAGCCCACGCACATGTCACGATGGAACTTCCAGCTCGAGATTACATCCTCGGAAATTGTATGACCAGTCGCGTTGCACATCTCATCAATCGAAGACAAGGCTTCCTCCACACGCTTGACCAACGCATGTCGACTAGTGATCTTCTAAGTCATGGCAATGTGACAATAGATTTCCCAAATCTTGGTGTACAATGTCGCATGTTTAGCTGGCACGCTAAATCCACCAATCAACACATGACCTGGGAAAGGGGCCAGATACGGAGGATTGAAGGTGGCACCTGCAACTGAATCAACAACTGGCAGGAGATCCCTAACTATGATTTCACCCCCCGAAGTGCTCTCCTCTACCTGAGTTACGGCAGCACTCTCGGGATGATGAATCTCCATGTCCAAGTCGCTAGCTGGCACGGTTTCCGCAATGGGAAGTACGGCTACGTCTTTACTTTAGTGGTCTTCCACTTCAAGATCATCCCTATGAACGGTTTCCTCCTAAAAATAAAAATTTAGTTTTACTGCAAAGTAAGAAAAAAAAAAGTGGAAAGAAGAAAAACATGGAGGGGATTCACCGATTCAGTTTTAGACTGACTAGACGAAGATTCAGCACTGTTATCGGAAGAACTACTCTTGCCATCGCTGGACTCTGGACTTTCATCCTTTTCAGAATCCCCATCACCATGGATGAGCTCGCCACCCCCACCCTCTGTCTCGAAAAATGTTGCTTTCTGACTACTTACAAGTCTGGCAAAGGCGTTCGTGCAGCTGAAACCCCGGACGAGATACAAGGACACGTTATCAGAAAATAAACAAGGATATACGTGATCCAGCTGAAGTCAAGAAATAAATCACACATACCCTCATGTTGGATGAAATAAAAGCCGGTAGAGCTGTGGAATCTGACTGGAAACCGCCTGCACGATTCTTAGACCTTCGCTCCTTCACTTGGGAACTGTCCACGTCCAGGCCGATAGATTTCCTTTTGGTTAAAGAAGTATCCCTCAACAACGGATGTTTTGCTAAAATCTCGGCAGAAGGCCTACCACGAGTGTTCTCCACTACAGCTTTAACAAATTCCTGTATGGCGAAGAATTCACTCTGCCAAAATGCGTTATACTTGGAGGTAGTCGACGGATTTCGTTCCGAAACCAAGAAAGGGAAACTTCTGCCCGGCGCAAGAAAACTAGCATCAAGAACGTCTGATAATTGATCCTCTGGAGCTGTCAGCTTACGAATGAGAGGGGCAACTTGGTCAAAACCCATATGCCGAGCTGCTCGCTCAATATTATAAGAGACTGCCTGATACGATCCTTGAAAGAAAGACAGTATATAGCCAGGCGTGCAACTTCGCATGAATACAATCTCACTGACGCCAGATTCCCTCCATAAGAAAGCAAAGACATGTTTGGAGCATAAGCAGAAGTATTAACCTGGGCTATAGATGTACACACTTGGGCCCATGGACGAAAATTAGCGGCGCACGAGTTATCAAGGAAATCAGCCAGGTTTGAGTAAGCTCTTGGGCGCCTATTCGACCAGTGAAGTATTCTCGAACTACCCCAAGAAGCGGGAAGTGAAACCAACGGTTTAGGAGCATTCTTTCAAAATGCTCTCATAGCCACGCTTGGATAAAATCAACATGAACATACGAATCCACTTTCATGTAACCGTTTGAAGCACGCATATCCATAGCCAAATGATCCAAGTGTGTATACTGAGAATCGAGAAACAAGCCGCCGATGGGGAGAACGACTCCTTTCGCCAATCTTATAGAAAAATTTATGAGTTCCGGCCTTATCTCCTTCTTACCATAGCCATCATCGAAAATATCCCGGGATAACCAGAGAGCCAAGAATGCCGCGACGTGGAGTGTACTATTCTTCTGATCCGGTGCCAGCTCATCGGGAAACCATTGAGACATCCACCAGGCATAGAAACACTTCGTCTCGTTCTCTTTTCGGACAAAACCTTTCGAGTTCGCAACCATGGCGGTACGCATTTTTTCCTCATCATCAGACAACTTGGTTTTAAGGTTTCCTGTCATGGGAAGATTCATCAGGATAGCCACAATTTCTAAGGATATGGTCAGTTCTCCCCACCTACATATGGCCGTATCAGTATCTGGACACCACCTGGAGATGAAAGCAACCAATCTAGGGATGTCTTTCCTAATTTGAAGTGATGCATAGGCTGAGACAGCATTAATGATTTTCGCCTTGGT
Source organism: Papaver armeniacum (assembly GCA_023531295.1). Taxonomy (NCBI): domain Eukaryota; kingdom Viridiplantae; phylum Streptophyta; class Magnoliopsida; order Ranunculales; family Papaveraceae; genus Papaver; species Papaver armeniacum. Next base: position 36,990 of record JAJJWW010013376.1, read on the forward strand.
CAAATTAGCTCTTATGCACTCTTGACTTATCATAAAGTGCACCCATTTATCAAACGAACGCAGTGGACTCACTGGGATTTTGAAATCAATAAGAGAGGCGCAATACTCTTTCCTCTGAAGGCAAAACCGTATTAAATTTTGGGAGGAACCGACCGGTCCCCTCCCTCACTCTCCGAACCGGTCAGAAGCAGTGGCGCATGCTTAAGTGGACTTCTCCTGGCAGAGACTATCGTGAAGAATTCATCATCCATGTTTGGCTTGGAGTTAACAACATCCTTCGGTATGGCAGAATTTTTCTCAAGCGACGTCATAATAAAGATTCTCTCACAGTACTTCCGCTTTCCAAGCAACTACAACGGAACAATACGAAGAGAGATTATTACGGAAAGCGCACGAAAATTATTTTCACCCAAGACACAAGACAGTTTGTTTCCAGGCCGTACCCTACGGCATAGAATTCTTTTCCAACCGAGAAGGAGTGACCCACCAGGGGAATCATGCCCACGGCCACACCAAAACAAGAAGTAAACCCTAAAAAACTAGGTTTTCGTGGGAAAGGGATGGCAAATTACTATCGCGTGCTTACCTTACACAACGAGTTGAGGCGGTCAACATTACTATGGTATATATTCATGCCTAAGTACTACTATGAGCGCGTGCAAGACATACCTGTGGCTAGGATTCACACCAACATGTTCTACAAGGTCATAAAAAGGTACGCCTACAACTAGGGTTTTCACCAACACAAGAAAACAAAAGGGAAGCAAGCCAAAGAAGAAGTATTGGAAGACGTACCTAATCCGCTCGTCCGCTTCACCGCTACCAAGCGAACCAAAAAAAAAAAAGAAAAAAAGAAGAGAGAATAATGAATACGTGAATCAAAGGGAGAGTCTGACAATCCTTTTTATAGGTGTGATACTTAGGAGTTTGAACAAGGAGAGGATCTCCAATTTTGAGCCAAGGAAGGAAAATAGGAAACCGGTCCCGCAAAGACCAATTTCCACGTCCAATACCACTCACGCCATGCCGTGGCCCTACCACCCATGTATGCCATACCTTGTCACGGCCCCAGCAAAGCCCTCGCTCCATCACCGCGGCCCCACCACGCCTAGCCGCCCTTGCACGTCCCACCATTCCATTGTCGCGGCCCCCCTGCCAAGCCATTCGCTATATTGTCGCGGCCCTATCACGCCTAGCTGTCCGTGTACGTCTCATCTTGCCAAGGCCACACTATGCCAAGCTGCCTGCTCCACTGTCGCGACCCTATCATCCACGTGCGTTTGCCTTACCAAGACCACGCCACCTCTTGTCCCCTCAAGCCAAGCCGTCCACTTGCGTCGCCTTCCAAGACCGCGCCCCCTTTGCCTTGGAGATATATGACCAGACCAAACCGGTAATTTCATCTCACCACTCCACGGTCTGCATTCCCAGTACAACTTACGCAGGGCCGCCAACACGGGAAGCTAAAACTCTCTTTACCACTCAAAAAGGTTAGTCGGATTCTCCTGACCATCTTTGCAATGATTTACACCTCGATTCCTTCCTTGTCTGTCGCCATCATATGCTTACGTCGCAACAAGGAACCTGTTCCGAGCTAAGCAAGGGACTTAATGTTGATGTGGTTTTTGGCTTAGGGTTAAAATCGTAAAACACTAAGCCCTAGCAGACAGTGATGTCACAACATTTAAAGTAACAAGCATTTACTAGGCACATTTACTGAAACCATTAATGTGTCCCTAAATAATTACCGTGGTATCTTTTTCAAATTAGTGTTACGACGAGCCAAACCTTAATTCCCGTGTGTACCAATGGGAAATCATGCCAGCCACACCGACCGCGCCAAAACATGCCAACCATGCTAGCCGCACCTCTGTGCCAATGGCAAATCATGCCACCCACACCGACCGCGCCAAATCATGCCAACCATGCTAGCCGCACCTCTGTGCCAATGGAAAATCATGCTAGCCGCACCGACCGCGCCAAAGCATGCCAACCATGCTAGTCGCACCTCTGTGCCAATGGAAAATCATGCCAGCCACACCGACCGCGCCAAAGCATGCCAACCATGCTAGCCGCACCTCTGTGCCAATGGAAAATCATGCCAGCCATACCGACCATGCCAAAGCATGCCAACCATGCTAGCCGCACCTCTATGCCAATGGAAAATCATGCCAGCCACACCGACCGCGCCAAAGCATGCCAACCATGCTAGCCGCACCTCTGTACCGATAGAAAATCATGCCAGCCAAACCGACCGCGCCAAAGCATGCCAACCATGCTAGCCGCACCTCTATGCCGATGGAAAATCATGCCAGCTACACCGACCGCGCCAAAGCATGCCATCCATGCTAGTCGCACCTCCGTGCCAATGGCAAGTCATGCCAGCCACACCTACTGCGCCATGCCAAACGCACCTCTCCATGGCCCCATGCCGCGCCACCATACTGGCCTTCACTACGCGGCTATCAAAACGAAGGCGTGCAACAATCAACAGTTGCCCTTCAATCCCAGGAGAAAATCCTGGCCGTCTATGGTTACCAAACGACCTTTGCCCCAAAACCCTAGCTTGGTCACGCACCTAGCCCAAGCTAGTCACGCCATGCGCCTATGGAAAACCCTTGGCCCCACATGCCAAGACAAAACCGCACCTAGTCCAAGCTAGTCACGCCATGCGCCTATGGAAAACCCTTGGCCCCACATGCCAAGAAAAACCCGCACCTAGCCCAAGCTAGTCGCGCCATGCGCCTATGGCGAACCCTTGGCCCAACATGCCAAGCCAAAACCGCACCTAGCCCAAGCTAGTCATGCCATGCGCCTATGGCAAACCCTTGGCCCCATATGCCAAGCCAAAACCGCAGCTAGCCCAAGCTAGTCACGCCATGCGCCTAAGGCAAACCCTTGGCCCCACATTCCAAGCCAAAACCAAACCTATCCAAGCTAGCCGCGCCATGCCAAACGCACTTTGCCGTGGCCCTAGCCATGCTAGTCACATCATTCCAAGCCAAACGCCCCTGCCTTGGCCCTAGCCACGCCATACGCCCATGGAAAACCCTTGGCCCCACATGCCAAGCCAAATCAAACCTATCCGAGCTAGCCGCGCCATGCCAATCGAACTTTGCCTTGGCCCTAGCCATGCTAGTCACATCATGCCAAGCCAAACGCCCTTCCCTTAGCCCTAGCCACGCCATACGCCCACGGAAAACTCTTGGCCCCACATGCCAAGCCAAAATCGCACCTAGCCAAAGCTAGCCACGCCCAAGGCGAACCCTTGGACCCACATGCCAAGCCTAACCAAACCCTAGCCGCACCACCATGTTGGCCTTCCCAACGCGGCTACCAAAATAAAGGCGTGCAACAATAAACTGTTGCCTTTCAATCCCAGGAGCAAATCCTAGCCATCCAAGGTTACCAGACGACACATGGTAACCTTTGGCCCGAAAACCTAAGTTTGGCAACGCCAAACCTTGCCATGCCAACAACATGCCAACCTAGGCACGCCACCACGTTGGCCCTCACTACGCGGCTACAAAAATGATGGCGTGCAACAATCAACGGTTGCCCTTCAATCCCAGGAGAAAATCTTAGCCATCCAAGGTTACCAGACGACACATGGTAACCTTTGGCCCAAAACCTAAGTTTGGCCACGCCAAACCTTGCCATGCCAACGGCATGCCAACCTAGCCGTGCCACCACGTTGGCCCTCACTACGCGACAACCAAAACGAAGGCATGAAACAATCAACGGATGCCCTTCAATCCCAGGATCAAATCCTAGCCATCCAAGGTTACCAGAAGACACATGGTAACCGTTGGCCCGAAAACCTAAGTTTGGCCACGCCAAACCTTGCCATGCCAACGGCATGCCAACCTAGCCGCACCACCACGTTGGCCCTCACTACGCGGCTACCAAAACGAAGGCGTGCAACAATCAACGGTTGCCCTTCAATCCCAGGAGCAAATCCTAGCCATCCAAGGTTACCAGACGACACATGGTTACCTTTGGCCCGAAAACCTAAGTTTGGGCACGCCAAACCTTGCCATGACAACGGCATGCCAACCTAGCCGCGCCACCACGTTGGCCCTCACTACGGGGCTACCAAAGCGAAGGCGTGCAACGATCAACGGTTGACCCTCCTCTCAAGATGCAAAATCTCGACCGTCGAAGGTTACCAGGCTGGCAAGTTTCACGAGCTTGACTTGCCAAGCCACAACAACGTGCTACATGTTTTCCAATTTATTCGAGACATCAACACAAACTGGGGGATCCTCTTTGGGTATTGTTTTGGCGGTTTAAAGCATGCGGCGTACACTATGCCCGTCATAAGGAAGTGTCATAAGGGTGAGGCGGTTAGTAAATACGGGAAGTTATGCGTGAAACGTTCATGGGACATAAAGCACATGCGTTAACAACTTTATGGGACATCACTTCCATAACGTTAGCAGTTTCATGAAAACCAGTTTCATGCGTTAACCACTTTTTGGAACATCAATTCCATGCATACGGTTACCACCTCCTCCCATTTACTTCCCCACTACTTAATGAGACTAAGGTACGTTTTTACTCCGACTTGTATAAATAGGTCTTACCTATTTTCATTGAACAACAAGTTCATATGGGAGATACAACACTTAGAAATTCTTACTTGCTAGCTCACCTTGTTAGCTCTCTCACTTTTCTGATAACAAGTCATAGTAACCCAACTACTCTTCCAGAATCAACTATTCTGGTCTCACCACTTTCCTTGCTTCCCTCCCCAAAACCAACCCATTCTCCTCCACTTTGTGAACGAAGCAAGTCTGTAACGGCCATTTCTTGTTTTACGCCGGACTTGTACAGATTGATCTCGCGAATCTAAAGTACTCCCTTGCAGTACATTGTTTAGGGTTTAAATTGTTTCTCACCTGCACACCCGCAATTACCGAAATCAGCAGAAACCATTTTCACTTACAAACATCAGGTGAAGCATAATATTATCGAATTAGTCCACTAATACAATAAATTATAAAAAGCTGATTCGTTTATTGAAACGGTGAGATAGTTAAAAGAGATACAGTCCCAGTTAAGCTTACAAGTTCATGAAATTTTCTTAGTACTTCTGTAACTTAGTAACAAGATCAGCTTCAAGTATTTCATCAAGAACAACAGTCTGCACAACCACCATCCAAGTTAAACCATACACATAAGTTCAACATACAAGCATCATCAAACAATATTCCTAAAATAAGAACAAGTTATAGTTGAGCTTGTAGAGCATCATCATTAAACAGCATCATCACCAGAGTATTAACCTTGTAGAGCACCATATCTACCCTTCCACACTTCACTGTTTCCGTTTTCTCCAACAACCACCCATATCGCCAACAACTGTAGAACTACCAGCTCCACAATCAAACTACCACCACAATGAAAAGAAAAACCACTAAGCCAACCTCCATCAACAAAATCTCTACCTACTAAAGTAGCAAAACCTCAAACCTAAGAATTCATAAAACTGAAATTAAAATTTACCCATTCTTTTAAAATTACAAATAACACAAATCTTTACCAAAAATATTGCTACCAACATCGTCTTTGCAGCTAGCATTGGCATATGAAGAGAAATAAAACACAAAATCCCATCGTCTTTGCAGCTAGTATTGCCATATGAAGAGAAATAAAACACAAAATCCCAAAGTTGTAAAATGGAATCAGATCCAAAAAGTAGATTAAAAAAAAACATAAAAAAAACACAACAAAATCTTAAGCTTCTAGTTTAAACTATTTCTAGAAACAACCCAAATCAAAGAACTAAACCCAAAAATAAAAATCATCAACTCAATTAACCATCATGAACAACCCATTAATCAATTTTAAACACAAAAAGATGAGTAGAGAAAGTAAGACTAAGATAGAAAATTGAAAATCACCAAGTAAATAAAACCCAAATTGTTGACTTACCTACTTCATCTTTTTCCTGATGTAAGAGAAGATTCACATAAATAAATTTTAGATCATAGACTTTTGGTTGAGGTCAATATTCAACTATGCAAAATAAACTTGACTCACAAAATCAATAACAGTGAAATAAGGGTTTCACTGGAACTCATCTCAAATCAGAGAAAGTCACATACGTATGGTTTAAATCAAAATTTGGTTAAGCGAAGGGTTTGATTTCGGATGGATTTTGGTTTATAACAAATCGAGTTGGATTAATTGATTTATGTTTACAAAAGATGGTTTTGATTTTTAGAAGATTGAGCTTGAATTTAACAAATCTAGGTTTAGGAATGAAGATAAAAAGATAAAAACAGAAGAAGAGGAGAGCATAACTGATTTGTTATGCACTGTTGGATGAGGGAGAGGGACAAAAGGTTTTGATTTCTAAGACCTCATTGTAGAAGAGAATAAAAACGAGGAGGATAAACAAGATAAGTTTTGGGCGATGAAGAGGGACAGAGAAAACAAAAAAAATACTCCCTCGTTACTTTTTAATAGGCTAGTTTGATTTTTAGAGAAAATTAAGGAAATTAAGAAAATTAATCATTGAAAGTGGTCCTCATGAAACTTGTCAATAAAAGAAGTGAATTGAAATGGTCCCTATGACACTTGTCAACAAAAGAAGTTAAGAGAAAAGTGGTCCCTAAAAACTAAAGTAACATTTGACTTTCCCAATTAGAAACCAGCCTATTTTTTTGAAATATTTATTTATAGAAACCAGCCTATTAAAAAGTAACGGAGGGAGTAGAAAAAAAAGGAGAATAATTAGATATTATCACTTTCGAATAGATACTTAAGCCCCCCAACTATTCTAATAAAGGCAAGCGTGTCCTGTTTTCATTTTTATTTCTAATGTTCCAGATTTAATACAACGTATTATTGGTTCTGAGCAACAAATAATTTTGTGCAACGTTAATAAACGTTGGACACCCGAAAAACGAAGTGTTGCAAAATCCTAGAAATTGTGTAGTGTCCCAAAAGGATTTTCCTTATCGGGGATCTCCTCCATGATAGTGAGCGGTACTTTTTTCTTCGTTCCGCGTTTTAGCTTACGGTGTTTCTTTTCTAGCCTCATGTTACGCCATTCCAATTTCTCCATTCTTTCCTCCTGCGCTTTTTTCCCTTTCATAATGGCAGCAAGGGGTTGCAGTGGCGTCACCGAGGTTAAAAGAATCATCCTTCTTGGCCCTGTTGTTTACCATTTGTCTCGGCATATGATTCAACCCACCTGGTTGAGTTAGATGAATATCACCCTATCTCTCGAAGGGATTTCTCTCTTCCTCAGAGCTAGAGTTTTATGTCAACCCTTCCCGATATTGGTTATTGGGCAGTCCCTCTCCTGGGAGTACACCGTTGTGTATAGCCTCGCCTGGATCCATCTTGTCTAGTCCTTCAGGTTGGGCTCCGCCATTTTCACCTTGGCTCGTGCGAGCGGATCGTCTCGTCACCATCGCCTTACCTGCGATATATGCAATAATGTTTAATTTGTCGTTTCTTACAGAAAAGTGGGACCCTAAGATTGCAGGTCACGTGCAATTACTAAGTCATAGCTCAGATTGGACAATTTTAGTGCAGGAAGACTTTTTAATGAATTTTGGAGATATGTGATGACGTTAAAGCATTCCCCACTTGCATAAATTTTTAGTGATAGAAAAAGGTGTTCTGTTTTTCTCCTTTTTCGAGCAAACTACCTCCTCCCACACGTCATACCTTCAATGGGAAAAAACCAAGTTATGACGATTGAGCATGTTTTCCCATTTTAGGAAATATTTCTCAACATCTTTAAACTTTTGGTTTGAAAAAACTTTGAGTTTGATGAATGAGTATGTACTCACTAACCTTTACCCTTGACTTAGAGTTAGAATTCTAAGAACAAGATTATGGGTTATCTTGAGTTTCTTAAAAGATGAAGAACACCATGAATAGTTTGTCTTTTCAACTTTCATAGCATGATTTTCTCTCTATGAAGTTTACTGACTTAAATTTCTTCCCAGCTCTTTCATGGAGGAGATCGTATGAGTGTTGACTTGGATTGGTTTAAACTCCATTTTCACTCCGACCATCAACTCTCCTGAGCGTCTTGAGGAAGGTACAAGAAATCTTAAAAGAACAAAAATCTTAAACAAAAATTGATAAAAAGGGTGTAGATCTGGAGTTTCCGAGGCTCTTCAGGACTTCACTAATCGCATAGATCGTGTTGCGTCTGAGATGTACTCATGAGTTTCACAGAAATCTACACAGCGGTGTGGAAACCACTTCTCTTTGAGAGATTATGAAAAAAAATATAGAACTTTATTATGAGGGAGGTAGATTAAATCTTCATACCTCCCTGTTTCTAGCTCCAAAATGTAACTGCATCTTTTTTGATGGCTACATCCAAGTAGATCTAACGAATATAAAAATACTAACATTCAAGATTCAAAGATAAACAAAATCTAAAGAACATGAAAGTAAAGATTAACACAAGCATATAACGTGTTTCGGCCATGAAGACCTACATCCACGGGAAATAAAATATCTTCTTTATTGATTAAGGTCTTACCCTTGAAAGAGTTACACATATCACTTAGATTTCTCACTCTCTCTTTCTCTAAATCTCTTTCAGGAATTCTCCATAGAAAGACCATCCAAGATTAAATGCCCATTTCCTTCTACATGGGTTGGTATTTATAGACAGACTAGACTCGTGAAGGTGTGACCCGATCTCGCCGAGCTGGTGGAGCTGTTGTACATCTTCTCATTATATCGGACGAACTCTATATTATCCTCCGTGATTTCTTGCTCGGTTCTACTTCCGAGCTGTCTCGCCTCACGCATCATCGTACTTCTCCATCCTTGGGTTATAGTATAGATCGCCCGAGTCTTCTGATACGAAGCACTCTCGCCCACGCCTCTTCTGATCCTTCATTAAATGTGTTCCTCCTTTTTAGACTTGACCGTATGAGACGATTAGACCACTCCTCACACGCGTCATACATGTAGCGTTGTAGAAGGCGTCTCGATTCAGACAATATCACCTTTTAGAGTATGATTTAATACTTTTATTTCACCATCTTATCATGAGATCATCCGTTAAGATGTTGACACGTGGCTATAGTAATATATAGGTACAACACTCAATCATGTAAATTTTGATACTCCTATGGAATTTGGTAACATCCTGTAGCAACCTTGAAGAAAATGTAGCGTGTGCATTTTACGTTTGACTCTTATCAATCACAGATATTGCTTACCCAGTCCACCACAAAATTAAAAAAGGAAGCATGAAGCTATTATGTACCATCTGTTAGTCCTATAACACCCTGGCCTTGTTATCATTGGGTTGTCAATTAAGAATTGAGGCCCCTTGAAGGTTCAGAAGGAATCGTTGACTTGCATTGCATTCTTCTTCTACCTCCGTCCCACTATTGGTTGACCTACTTTATAACTAAATTTAGTTATAAAGTAGGTCAACCAATAGTGGGACGGAGGGAGTATTTAATAAGGTTGAGATGGAATTACTTACTTATCAACTAGGTGGCATATGCTAAGCTTGTGTGCATCGTGCCAGTTGAGGATTTGGTCATACTGACCCAACAATCACGTCATTCATAACTTGTCATCATCCACACCTTATTATCTTCCTCAAGTGTTGGAATATTTTAAACTACGCTATCCAAGGGGGGGTATTTTTGAAAATCTTGTCCAACAAATACAAGATTTCTGAAGCAAGCAACAAGAAATTCCTGACTTGCAACTTCATGGATTTTAAGATGTTTGACAGTAAGTCAATCATTCCTAAATATGGAACAACCTGAAGGTTTCATATTGCTAGGCCAAGAAAAGAAGGTTTGCAAGTTAGTAAAATCTCTTTATGGCTTGAAGCAAGCTCCCATGCAATGGCATGAGAAGTTTGACAAAGTGGTTTTGTCATATGGTTTTGTGGTGAATGATGCGGATAAATGTATCTACAAAGTAAGCATGATAGTTCTCGGGATGTGTAATTCTCTGTTTGTATGTTGATGATATGCTTATTTTTGGATCTGACATATCTGTTGTGGAAGAAACAAAGAAGTTTCTTAGCTCTAACTTTGATATGAAGAATTTAGGAGAGGCTGATGTAATCTTGGGAATTAAGATCCTAAGAAAGGGAAATGAGTTGGCTTTAACCCAATCTCATTATATTGAGAAATTTCTCAAGAAGTATGGTCACTTTGATGACAATCCAGTACCTACTCCTTTAGACCATACTATCAAGTTAAAGAAGAAAACCGGACGTACTCATGCACAACTTGAGTATTCCAGTGTCATTGGAAGTCTTATGTATGCTATGCATTGCACAAGACCGGACATAGCCCAAGCCGTGGGAGTGTTATGTCGTTTCTCAAGTAATCCAGGATATGAACACTGGGAAAGCGTTTCAAGAGTTATGGCTTACTTGAAAGGTACAATGAATTTTGGCTTGCATTACCAAGGCTATCTCGCCGCACCGGAAGGGTACAACGATGCTAATCGGAACGATATAGATGCCAAGTCCAAATCAACGCCCTGGATGGATCTTTACATTAGGGGTGATCTTTGTGTCTTGGAGTTCCAAGAAGCGGAGACTTGTATTTCGATTCAACAATGTTGTCGTAATTAATAGCCTTAACGGATGCATGTAAGGAGGCGAGAATGGCTTAGGAACCTACTTATGGAAATTCCATTTTGGAAGAAGCCAACTCCGGCGGTCTTGATTAATTGTGATAATCAAGCTACTATCTATAATGTCTCAAATAAGACTTATAATGGAAAGTCAAGACATGCAAGTCTTAGACATCAAATGGTTAGGCAACTACTCAAGAGGGGAGTGTTTACGGTTAACTTTATTGAATCAAAGAGGAATTTGGCAGACCCATTTACGAAGAGTCTACCAAGTTCGGTGGTTTCAATAAAAAGTAAATAAATGGGACTAAGGTCTGTGAAAGAAGTTTGATCTCCCATAGCGTAAAACCCAACCTATGTTTTGAAAAAGATAAACAAGGTTCAATGTGGTACCAACAAGTTATGGATGTAGATTATGGAGCACTAATATAAAACTTCCCATTTATAATTAGTGATGGGTTCTGCAAGAAAATAGGATGGATGTAAATCCTTAATGAGTCTGTGATTAGTAAAAGGTGTATCGCAGAAACACATTCGAGACTTACCTATATGAGTATGGAAATCGGCCGTTTCCTAAGAGAAGAAGACCGTTCTCTAAAGAAGACTCATGAATCAAGGATATAAGCACATGGCCATTAACGTGCTTGGCTACAGAACACGTGATTTATGAAATCAATATGTGTGGAGACTCCGGTTTTATCATAAGGGATACTTGGTTCAAGACCGGTTTCACCATAGAATCTCGATAAGGCTTTGAGTTTCTTACACTAAGTGAAGGTTCAAATCCAAAAGATACCTATCATTTATGTGTTGATTTCAACGATGATGCTTAGTCTCAATTGTGCTTGAACTACGTTGGCTTGATCCCACTCGGGTACGTAGGCAGTCACTTCGGTGATGCGATCACTCGATTTAAAAGTTTTTTAACTTTGTTTTATGGTTTTGAAAATAGGGGGAGAATGTTGGAATATTTTCAACTACGCTATCCAAGGGGGTCCTGGGGGGGCTACTGTGGTACGTAACTGTTTTGACAGTTTCAGACATATCCAGAATTTTCAAATCCAACAGACGCCATTGATGTCTGATGATGAAGAGACTCATCGTTTCGTGAAGAGAAACATGTTGACGAAAAGATGTCAAAGTCTCTATAAATAGCATCTACCAAAACTCGTTCAAATCATGTTCGAAAAAAACCTTCTCTGTTTTCTCTCTTTTCTAAAGCATCACCAGAAATCCTGTTTACATGTGTTCTTGATTGGATCAAGGGGTACAAACCTTGAATTCAATTTCCGTTGTAGGGCTTTCATTGTATCCTGAAGGCATTATTTCACATACCTGTTGTAATCGCCAATTTATTGGGAGGGTAGAAATAATTGTCTAAAAGAAATCGTATGAGCCTTGAAATCTTTTGAGTACAACAATCTCTTCCTGTGTTCTTTCATCTTCTATTGCAACCCAGTTTTTTCCAACATCAAGTTCCATTTCTTCCATGGATGTGAAATTGAAGAATTGCTACTTGTTGTATGGACTTTTTATCTTCCATATGTCTTCAGAATTTTTGAAATAATCTGACGTTGCTTAGAAAGAAGAGCAAAAACACACACCAATGCCAGCTAATTAAAAAACTCATGAGCTAGTGTTAACAGAATCGATTCTGTTAAATTTTTATCGATACAAATATTTCAATCTCAATACCAAGGCAGAAGTAAAATAATGAAAAATATATATATATGTATTGAAGCATGAAATATATTCATTATGTACATGAAAAAAAAGAAAAAAAAACTACATTTCGGTCCCAAATCCAACATAAAAAGGCATGCAATACAAGATACAAATCCACAAAAGCCTAGACAAACTAATGGAGTAAATAAACCAATAAATAAACTTCACCGAAAGTCTCTAAATCTTAATGACTCTTCATCAAAGACGACATGTTTTGGTAGATGATTCTAAGGCCACGGATTCGCGCACTCAAGATGGAAGTATTGTCTACCTTCCCTCACCGAACCGCCAGATTGTCCACATGCTGGGCAATAGCCACAATAATCTGGTAACTCATGTCCTAACTCATTTCCCCTATCACCCCAGAAGGCAAAGATCCTGCGCATCCTATTGCGGATAATACGGGTCGCTTCTCTGTTTTTCGTAAGGGTATATTTATTAAATACCCCTAGTTTTGACACCCAACAAATATACCCTTATAAAACAATACAAATACCCCTATCATTTAAATACCTTATCCATTAAAAAATAGATTATCTTAATACCCTCGCTTACAATATTATTTTACATTTAAAAATCTTATCAATTAAAAAATAGATTTTTCTATTATTTCATTTCACCACCACCAAATGCACCGCCGCCACCACCACCACCACCACCACTCCACCACCACTTACTAAATACAACCACCAATAATATTCCATCACCGCCACCACCACTCCACCACCGCCACCACTTACTAAACACAACCGCCACCGCCGCCACCACCGCCACCACCACCACACGCCGCCACCGTCAATATTAGGTGTCAACAACTGAAGTTGATCCAAAAATCAAAAGTTCAAAAATATTTGTCAAATTTGGTTGTTGATTCCATTTTTCCATTGTTGATACACAAACATTGGTTGTTGACTCCTTACACAAAGATCAATTTCTATTGTTGATACACAAATATTTGTTGTTGATTCCATTTTTCCATTATTGATACACAAACATTGGTTGTTGATTCCATTTTTCCATTGTTGATACACAAACACTGGTTGTTGATTCCATTTTTCCATTGTTGATACACAAACACTGGTTGTTGACTCCCTAAACTAAGGTCAATTTCTATTGTTGATACACAAATATTTGTGTATCTTGGTGAGAGATATAAAATAACAGCCATTGTATGGAAACACATTTTAGAAACAGCCTCTAATTGATATATATACTGAAATACAAAAGATTTCCAATCAAGACAATCTAAATGAAACCAGCATAAACATTTATGTACTAAAATTATGAACCTGACGTGAATCGAACACGCATCTTCTGACGTGGAGTCAGGTGTGTTACCATTACACCACAAGTTCGTCAAAAAATAACTACCTCAATGCTTCTGCAATTCAACTCACACTATTCAAGCAAATGAAATTGTTAAATCATACATGTAGTTATGGTTTGAAAACTAAAACTTGGAATCAACAAATCATAGAGATATGGAGTCACGCACCTTTGGGATATCCCATACATCTTTTCTACAACCCATTTATGCATTCCCTGCTCAACTGCAAACCACCAACAAAATCAAATCTCTATTCAAACTCCTGCTGCTAACTCAATTTCATTATCTCAGCACCACCAGTTTACAGCTTCAACTCCATATCCTGCAATACCAGACCACCAGTGCCAGTTGCATTATAAAACTTAGCAGCAATAACTACCCTAACCATTTATGGCATAAATGGAATCAACAACAATAGTTGATCCATAAAAAATGGCATCAACAACAATAGTTGATTCCGTTTATGGCATCAACAACAGTAATTGAACCCCTAAAAATCGAAGTCCGAGATCTTTCTACCATGGAAGTTAATACTGAAAAACTATACCGTAAAATGGATCTGGGAAAGTGATTGACATCATTTTCATGTATCATAGCAACAAATAACCAACAACCACCAAGCTCAACTCATCTGAAAATCAACCAACACCAAGCAAACACCACTCCCTTCTCTTTCAGACATCAACAATAATACCTCCTTCTTCCAAAACCACCAACTCCTTCAGTCAAACTCAGAACAACTTCAGAACCATGGTAACATCACATCCATCACCCACCATGAGTTCACAGCTCAACCTCCAACACCATAACCTCAAATTCAGCTCACCTGCAATACCAACAGTAACATCAATTTCTTTGATATTAAGATCACACCTATCTATCTTCAATAATCAATTTTCTTACCATATCACTAATTTTTCAGATCTGAAAATTACGACATCGAAATTATCAAACTTAAAGCTTAAGTTCAAATGAATTGTTGTGAATCGGTGCTGGATAGTTGTTGTTGATGATCTCACTCAAACCATTCAAACCTCTTTCTTGAATCTCCTTTGGAAAAAAATAAACAAAAACGTGGAGGTAGAGATGCTGATGGTGGTAATGTTGATGGTGGTGGTGGTAATTAATAGCGTCGGAGATACAGATGGTGGTTGCAATGAAGATGATGGTGGCAGATTTGATTTTGAGATCTAAAATTAAAAGAAATAGAATCTATCATAGATTCTAAATCGAAACCAATTATAGTGATAGGTCTGCAACTAATAGTGGAGGAGGTGGTGGTGACGATGGCGGCGACGGAGCTGGTGGTGGTAGTTGTAGATGCTTCGGTAGTGATGGAGGTGGTGTTCTAGTAAGAGAAGGAGAAAAAAGTTTGGATCTGAAAATAAAGAATTTTTTTTCCTTAAAATCGTATTAAAAGAGGAAGGATTGTTATGGAAACAAAATAAAAAGAGTAAGGGTTAATATGGAAACAAAATTAATGTTAATGGATCCCTGATGGGCTTTGGATGGAGAGGAGTATTTTTATCGTAGGAAAAGGGTAGTTGTGTAGCGCGTCAAAATTGAGGGCAATTATATAATTCCCACTTTTTTCGTAATGGTAATTGTGATGAAGAAGAGAGAAATTCTCATTAGTAAAAAAATGAAATAAGTGATGATGATTTCTAGTCTGTTGCTTGCAGCCTCTCTTTAATTCAACGATTATTAACTCAGGTTATATTAATTAATTGTTTTTATTTTGACGTACTTTAGGTCGGTTAGAGGTGTGAAAAGATAGATGCCATCATGACATCATCTATGCGACTTTTAATGTTCAACGCTTCTGTAATGTTTCACACGATCCACATTTTATTTAGGATTTGACATGTATATCATTTATAATTATCTGAGATACGTCTCCTAATTGGACCAGCCGCCTGAAGGACGAGAAATTATTTGATGGGGGCAAAATCCCAAGAGGGCATGAGGGACAAATGATATGTTGACACCTGTCTTTGATTCTCATGAATTCTGTTTCCAAAAATATGAAAGAAATGTATTTTGTTTTCTTAATTGTTGTTAGTATTTTTGGAAACAGAATTCATGGGAATTAAAGACAGGTGTCAACATATCATTTGTCTCCCATGCCCCCTTCGGATTTCGCCCCATCAAAAAATTTCTCCCGAAGGACCCGGAGGGAGGGAGTCCCTTTCATGACTACTTTTTTGTAAAATGAAGACAAACCTCACATAAATTTGCAAATTTGATAAAAGGATTTTGGTAGTGTTCACTTGATAATATCCCTCCCTTTTAGCCCAATTACTATAACTCCTTATGTATCATGTCTTATCAATGATATAATTGGAAAGCAGTATTTAATATAACATATCTAAAAATCCGTGCCTTGGAATTTTACAAATTTTATCTCGTTGGGAAGGTTATAAAAAAAATCTGCGCAATAAGTACAAACAACAGTATAAAATTTAGAGTTTTTACGAAAAATTCGGAGGTGTTTATCATTTTAGACACAATTTTAGAAAATTAAATGTATATCCATTATGCAAACCACCACAAAGGATATATAATACTTTATATATATCAATATTTTGGTTTATGCATCAATTAATTTTCCGTTGCAACTAATACAATAATGTACTCACTCCGTTTAAAAAAAAGTGATACTTTCACTTGCACAATTTCGAAAATTGTATGCATAGCCATTATGCAAACCACCACAAAGGATGCATAACACATTATGGAGCCATATTTTGGTTTATACATCGACTAATTTTCCGTTTCAGGAAAAATGATACTTTCACATTCTGTTTCAGAAAAAGTGATACTTTCATTCTGTTTCAAGAAAAGTGATAGTTTTACTTTTTCAATTTGGCCTATTTTTAGGCAAAAATAAAATTGTGAAAATATCGCTTTTTCTGAAACAGAGGTAGTGTATATGCTTATAAATATCATTCCAAACAAAAAAAAAGATGCATGATGAATTATGGAGCCATCACAAAGGATGCATAACAGTTTATACAGTCGTATTTTGGTTCATGCATCCATTAATTTGGTTATGCAACCACTAAAATGATGTATATGCGTCAAAAATAACATTCCTACAAAAAAAAAAAACATGTACAACGCATTACGTAATCAGGAGTATTTCGTTTTTTTTTTTTCGGTCGGTCCTCCCCACCGTGGCGGCGGTGTTCTAGTTAGGAGAATTTTGAGTTTTCTTCTCCCTCGGTGTACAAAGTCTAGGGCTGTTAATGAGTTTAGTACTCGGTCGCCTGGATTTATACATGAACCGGAAGATTTAGATCTGGTTCCGGATCTTAGAGATGGAATCATTAGCCATACCGGTATTCAAGAGATACAACCGTTTGGAACTGATGAGCTATTGGGTCCTAACAGGGTTTACCCATCCTGCGGCAGATACTCGATTTTTCATCCTTTTAATCCTTGTTAAATGATTTTGTCTTGTTTGACTTCGATTTTTAAGCTTACCCTTTAAGCTTCTCATTTTCCCCGACTACAATTAGCTAGAATACCGGTCCGTGAGTTATAACCCCAAATGTGTTTTTATCCATCCACAAAAAATCCGTGAAAATAAAAGTAACACAAAAACCCAAAAAAATTTGATGAAACATCATAGAATTTGATGAAACCAATTTTGAAATTTGGGATTTTTGTATCAATTTTTAAGAATTTGAGGTTTTTATATCAATTTTGTTTAAGATGAGTTTTAATGGATCCCAACATTTGAATGGGATTTTTGTACCACAAGTTTGGTCACTTTGGGTTTTTATGACTAATTCTGCGACTAATAAAGAGATAACAATGATTTTATACCCCGACCGTTAAGAACAAGACACAAAAACTTACCATTGACAGCCTTTAACTTTCCCGTTCTACTTCTTTCTCTTATATGATCGTCTTGAGACTCTTGACATTTTGGTGCCTCAATACGAAGAAAAAATATTTTAGCTTCTAGCAGAGACACATCAGTATAGAGATGAATAAAACTGAAAATAGGCTCCTTAAATCAACAATTACAACTGATATTCATTCTACGTCGGCAAGTCTCCTTGAATCAACAATTACAAACCTTACGTTTGGTAAATTATACTCCCTCCGTTCTTAAATAATAGGCTGGTTTCATGTACAAATTACACATGAAACCAGCATATTATTTAAGAATCGAGGGAGTATATTAAGTTAATTATGAGTCACACGATTTAATGCCAACTCAATTTTCATTTGATGCTGTTAGAATACGGGCATCCAACTCAAAACCAATTGGCTATGAGTGGAGAGGCCCATAGGATTATAAACCGCAGGATCTTAGATTGCCCAGACAATGTGGGACTAATAATCTCAACACGCCCCCATAGGATTATAAACCGTAGGATCTTAGATTGCCCAGACAATGTGGGACTAATAATCTCAACACGCCCCCTCACGTGTAGCCTCGTTGGGTCTAACACGTGGACAATTAAATCGGATGACGCGGAGTAAAGGCGCGGTCAAATGACTCGTCGCAAATAGCTAGCTCTTAGTCTTAACTCACATTCTAAACTCCATCCCGGCTCTCTCTTTCCAATTCTAAACTGCTTCCTTAACACGCTCTTTCCAAAGAAAAAACACAAAGTTAAAACTCCAGCGGAAAACATTCAACTTCACATAAGATTTTGTGCGAGAGAAGATTAGATTTTGTGCGAGAGAAGATTATTAGATTTGTGAAACAAAGTGTTGAATAGAATGGCAACAACAAACAAAAGGATGAAGCTCGTCAATTCACAATCCACCAGGTACGAAACCTCCATATACTTTTCTAGGTATTTTCGTTCTTGCTTTATGTGTTTGCCAAATTCTAACTTTAAACCTTGTTTATTAGAGTACTTCATAGAAACAACAATATCAACAACTTGGATGTGGGAGTGGATAGGATTAGTGAACTCCATGAATCCTTAATTATTCATATACTCTCTTTTCTTCCAACCGAACTTGCTGTTTCAACTACTGTTTTATCTAAAAGATGGAACAATCTTTGGATGTCTATGCCGGTTCTGGATTTTCGTGAACGGCGAACTTTGATTGATGATGATATCGGTTGGGAGTCTAGGGATCAATTATTACGGAGGACCAATAGGTTTATGGCTTTTTTAGACAGGACGTTGTTATTTAATAACATATCAAAAATTGAGAAATTCTGTCTCAATTGTGACAGTGACCTATTCGATGAAAACCGGGTGAAGGCATGGATTACTGCTGTAATAAACCGTAAAGTTGAAGAGCTTATCCTTATAGTGGTACTGCCGAACCCCAAACTGGTTCCCCTTGAAATTTTCACTTGTGAATCACTGACAATGTTGGAAATTAACTTTGAATTTAGGCAACTTGTTCTCCATTTCCCACAATCAATTTCTTTGCCAAGACTCAAGCTACTTCGGCTTTCCGGTGTTAAGTTTAAGGATACGGCGTCGACACAACAACTCTTTTCTAACTGTCCTATCCTAGAAGAATTGGATTTGTGCGAGTGTATAGGGGAAGATATCATATCTATTTCAGCTCCCAACCTTAAGAAATTCGTCTTACAGGACCTTTATGATTTTAAAGTTAAGATCGATGCACCAAATTTACTGTTTTTCAAGTTCTGCGGCAGGCTTCCAGCAGACTTTCCTGTGGGTAGCTTTCCATCTCTAGTAGAAGTAGATCTTCTCTATTCTTCTCCTGCGGAAACCACTACAAAAGATTCCTTCACAAGAATGTTTTCTAATATAAAGCTCCTGAAGATATCGTATCAGTACTTACAGGTATGGCTGCTTGCTTTCTGTTATACAGTAAATCTCTTGCCATATGTCTTCTCTATAACACTGTCTCACAATACTCGGTATGCTTGTTTATTAGATTTTCGACACTGCAAATGTTCACTCAACAGGAAGTTCCCTTCCCTTGGATGAATTGATGCATTTGGAAGTGAGATACTATGATCCTCGTACCAGTCGACCTTCGATAAAGCCATTATTCAACTTTCTACATTTCTCACCAAATTTGGAATCTCTAGTCATCTATCAGGTATTAATTTCAGTATTTATATTTATATTCAATTAGAAAACAAGTTCTGCAATTTGCCGTTGTTTCTAATATTATATTATCTTTGCGTTGTTGGTTGAACTCACAACTCGGGTTGCATTAATGCAGGAACATTGTACTCAAAAAATCGATGGGAACATGACTAGGTTAAATAGACCACCTCGCTGTTTGCAGATGCACCTCAAGTCATTCGAATTTCGAAATTTTAATGGGAGGCCAGAGGAAATGGGGTTGGTTAAACTGATCTTGAAACATGCTCGAGTGCTTCAACGGGTTATTATTAGAAGTACAGTTTCTTCAAGCGTTGAAGAAGATTTTTTGAGTGAAGGAATCATCGAGAAGCTACTAAGATTTCCAAAGGTTTCAAAAAATTGCAGTTTTCAAGTTTTCGAGAAAGAATGTACATAACTAAACATGTACACAAGCGGTGACAGGTCTCCTTAGCAGCAAGAATATTCTTTGGTTGGGTGCTGGATTCTAAAGTTTGGTCGAGGAATGTCAATCGTTCGCTTGAAGGGGAAAAAAAAAACATCCAAGCACCCAAACAGTATTTTTTAAATTCTCAATTTGAGTTTTTACTGTACTTGATGTTGGCTAAGGTTAGAAATCAATGTTTTCTGTAATGCCAGGATTCAAAATAATGTCTAGTAAATGTTGGAAATTCTCTAATCTTAGCTTTGAATGATATTTGCGGAGATATACAAGCATACTGGTATTGCCCGTATAGAGCTCCTGGAACTCTAGTAGTGAAGGTGGTGAAGCAAGACTTGGTAATTTCTTCAACTCTCTTGTATTGATATGTTGCTTCACTACGCCAGAAATGACATTTTTCGACGGGACAGGTCTGTCATTAATAGCGATTATTGACAGTCCCTGCCTGTCGGATGACCTGTCGTATATTAAGGTGTCAAAAACATTATTTGACAGCGACCTACTGTCAATAATTATCAAAAATAAACGACTAGATTTGCGTGTCGATAATTTTAATTTTTTTGACAGGCATCGCTTGTAAATAATTTCAAAATTGCCAGCCAATACGTTATTTTTAGATAAATACAGTTCACTTAATGCTAAAATGGCAAATAAAAGTAACATGAAGAACTAAGAACACTTCAACATGAAATGACATATATTGTACTAGATGACTGCTGCCGCAGTGAGTGGCCGACCGGAAAAAAAACGATGACCACGAAAGAATGATATGTACGAGTCAAATCTTCTACTTGGGTTTGATTGACTAATATGTGTGCATGAGCCACACGTGGTGTAGAGATGCCAATTATGCCTTTTATGTTGATCTCTTTCATCTGCTTTTCTATTTTATTTGTTCTCAACACAATTTGTACTCTGTAGCAAAACTTTTGCTGCAAAGTACCCCAAATTTCTTAATCTCAACCATGAACCGGTGCCATGATAGGTTGGGAAGGTAATAAACATGATTTCTTTTAACTTGAAGGGTGTTTTATTCTCACTTGTTTTCATGTTTACATGTATGATCCTTCACAATCAAAGAACTGATTAGTTTTAAAAAAAAAATATCCTTTTTCCTCTCATTTTTCAGATATCTATTTTTCATTTTTTCTCATTGATTTCGGTTTGTATATATGAAACCCACTGAAATCTAAATGGTTTCACATTGTTTGATTGATTTTACAGGACAAAAAATGAAGGGAAAAACATTTTTTTTTTATCAGAAGAAGGGAAAAACTTAGTGGGTGGAAGGCTGATATTTTGTTTTTTGTTTTTTCCTCTAATTCTATAGATTTCTGATTTGATTTCCAATTTATATTTTTTCCCAATGATTATGTGTTTGTATATGAACCAAGTAACCTGAATTGTTTTATTTACATTGTTTGATTGATTACAGAGGAGGAAAAGAAATGAAGAAATGATAATCTTGAGAACACTGCTGCAATCAGGGTGGAACTGAAAGAACATCACTGGGTTCACAGATCTGGACGATACCTAAATTCGGTTGGCCGTCTCTACACCCGTGTTCAAACCGGGATTGACCCGCAATCTCTGTAAATACTTGTTCGAATTGACTAAAATAAGAGGTTCAATAATTTAAATGGGGACTTCTATGTTTCATTTGGAATTGAAGAGTTATCTTTCTTTGATTCTTTGAATTGGGTTTTGAGGGTTGAGAATTGATTTCTTTTTTCTGAATGAGACATTGAATTTGATCGATTCCTATCAATTTAATGAAGAGTTTGAAAAAGTTTGATCTGGTAATCTGTTCGAATGATTATATATGGAAGAGATTTATGACTAATTCGGTTGATTGTGGATGTGCGGTTGGTTTTGATAATGGTTTGTGTATGATGTTTAGGTGGTGCTGCTGGTTATGGTGATGAAGGAATTACAGAGAAATCGAGAGGAAGAAGAAGAAGAAAAAGAAGGGAGGAAAAATGAAAATTTTGGAAGTTGCCGGGATTGGACCCCAGGACCTCCGACTCTATTCCGTGTATTTTACAAAAATGTCCTCGATATTGTAATTATTTACCTCTGTTTTAAGGAGGAAAAAAATTAAGGAAGGACTGTGTCGTCCTTTCATCGTTGAACCAAATCCAATCTTTTGTGTTTAATTGGAAAAAAATGTCACGCTTCACATTGACATAAAGTTACCATATATAGAGTCCTCCCTCGCTTCGCTCGGTCGGCCTAATGAAATCTTCGTCCAAACAACATCCAAGAAAACAACATCGGAATGGAAAAAAAAAAAAAAAAAAAAAAAAAAAAAAAAAAAAAAAACTAACTAGAATATAAACCAAGGCTAAGACAGTATTAGAATCCAAAATCAATTATTTACAAAATTAATCCTAAATAGCTTAACCCCTATCAAGCAGCTGAACAATGACATTCCAGTAACTCAATCAAACCCTTCCATACCAGGAATTAGGAAATGCTCCGGTCGTAAATATCTTTCATGTTGCTCCTGCTTCATGATACCTAGTGCCTAAGTTTGTTGAAGAAGAAGAACCATGCTAAACAAACACAAATTGGAAGTAATTAAAATTCAATCACCATCTACCAAGAACAGGACATGATGAAATTAAGAAACCGAGTCCTAAAACTCAATACAACACCAAAACATACAGGTTGGGCACATTATCAACACCGAAATGAAATAAAATAAGAAATCAAACCTTAGTTCTGACTTATGATAGAAGAATGTAGCCTGACGGAGGAAGAAACAAAATAAGAAATCAACCCCATTAATGGTGGTTCAGTTAAAAAATTCTTCAGAACCTACACTAGAAAATGGACATTGTTCATTACAAGTTAAGATGCTTCACAGGACAGACATTCATCAGTTGATAGCTAAAGAATGTTTGATGTTATCATGCATCAAGAAAGGTCTGCAAGAGTTTGGATACTCACCATTCTCTGCTTAACATTTATAAACAACATTCATAGCTACTGCAAATGGGTACTCCCACATCCCTCGATCACATTCTGGCTTTTGGAGAAGATCCTGAAAAGATTTCTGCAAGCCAAAGTTTGAGCACTTAGTTAAGTTTAAATGAATAACAGGAGAACAAAGATACCGATAAAAGTACATAATGGAAATCATTCTTCAAGATCCAATTAGAAAAACAGAGAAGTGAGGATGTGAGCAACATAGCTTGCACGACCTTGCAAAGAACAATAAATTCTTCAATGATTTGAAACCACCACCCTTTATGAAAGGAACAACAATTCACAGATTCAGATATAATAACATAAGACACAACATATCTATAAGAAATCAGTGTAAAACAGAACATACCTGAAGTCTGTAGATGGGTCTTTTCCTTGCTAGCCCATGTCCTTCCATATGCTAACCCGTGAAGTTCTTCGCAAGGATATGAAGCATCCCATGAAGCCCTCAATGTCTCCTGAAATCATATTCATATAAGAAATAGCAGAAAAAGACTTCGCATAAGTGAATAGGTATGTCAAAATCAGACACAGGGCAAACCCAAAATAGTCAGATTAAGGGATTAGGCGGTTATTTAAATACAAGATACAGATGAATCAAATTTTATTCAATTTATCGTCCATGGGTGAACAGCATGTTCGGCTCATTTACAGGAAATTCAAAGTTGCCTCACTTTAAGAATCATTTCACAAACAATGAAATTAAGTAGACTTGTTTAAAGCGCTTAACACTTTTTACCTGTTGAACGATCTCCACCCTCGTCAGCCTACTGATTGTTATGTGGTTCTGACCCTTCTGTGTGTTCACCTTTCATGCCATCAGTTTCCATAGGGACTTGAAGTAAGTTGAGGAGAAATTGTCAGCCAGACATTCAAAACAATAGATGACTAAAATGAAACAGACGATTGTTTAAATCATTAACCTGGTTGAGGAATTTCTGGTGGTGGGGAAGGTATAATAGTATAGTGTGTGTCTGTGAGTGCTCATGAGAAGTGAAATTTGCATTCATGTCCGCATGAGAGTTAAGATGGCAGATTCATTGAATGAGTATTAGTAACAATTCAACACTGTTAATGTACCAAGCAACAATAGTGGTTAATCATATTTTTCTATCAGAACCTAACAAAATAACACAACTAAGGTAGACATTGAAATAACGCTTCTATATAGTGATTTTTCTTCAGAAGTGTAGGTGATTAATGTGATAGTAGATTTTTTTTCTTACCTCTCGATGCGATTAAATAGATGTTGCTCTGGCTGGTTTGAGCTGAATAACAAAAAATGGAACGGTATAGAATTAGTTTGCATCACTCATTCTATGTGATGCTCATAGCTTTGAGTGTGTATGATCTCATGCTTAGAAATTAAAGGGAACTTTCACGGTAGGGTGGCAACCTTGGTGATGTTTTTGATCCTCGGGGTCTCTTGCATTCTCATCATTAGTAAAAGGCTCATTAATACGGTCCAGTCGCTGCAATAAGTTCAACTTTAAGATTAATCTGGAAACTACAAACATTTGCAGGTGCACAGAGTAAAAATAAAGATGAAGACGATTTAGGGACTTATCAATTATAAGACAGAATCAGACACAGGGCAAACCCAAAATGGTAAGATTAAGAGACTAGGCGTGTGTTTCAATACAAGATACAAATGAATCAAATTCTATTCAATTTAACGTTTGGTGTACCACAACAAACCACAACAAATCAAATTACCTAACTAGTTCTTCTTCCCCTGTAATTGAATATGTTAAGTAAAACTATCATCAACAAATGCTAATTCATAGCCAGTTTGAGCTCTTGATCTGTTAGAAAACGGTCCATGCACAAAACTAAAAGCATTTAACGCTAACTCTGTAGTTGACATAAACAAGAATTTTGGTTAATCTGTACAAAACTCTTTCTGCTGATCATATGAGTTCTTCCTAATGTTCGGTATTAGAAAATATTTTATTTCAAAACCAATGGATAAGAGTTACAGGACAAATTAAATGAAAATCCCTATAAAGTTTTGGTGAATCTCAAGATGAATATTAACAGAGATGATAACAATCTAGACCCAACCGAATCAAAAATATGAAATAGTTTGAAGGTATCTTTTTAATCGAGTATAATTATAAAAATTAAAATGAAACTTGATTCAATGATGAAATTGCCGAGATTAAATATCAGATTCATCTTTGACGATCGTTTCATCTTCAAAAACATGGATCAAACTGATCAATTTTAGGTTGACATAATCTCTATAAATAGATCTATAGAATTGAAATCAAGCAAGTAAAAAAAACAAAAAAACGAAAAATAAATTTAGGTTTTTCGATTTACCTTGACAAAGGTCTACAGAACATAAACAACAATCTCATCTGCTTCTCCCAATTTCACTACTGGATACCTATTACCCAAAAAAAAAAATTCAATCAAATTCGACAATCCTGACCAAACAATTCCTGAAAACTGAAATTGAAATTGAACTTGTTACCAGAATTGTAAGATTTCAACAGTACGACTGAAATTGAATGTGAGGAATTAATGTGAGATAGTTGATAACACAAATCGCACAGAATTGTAAAACCCCTAAAACTGATTTTAACTTGATGAATATGCTGAGAAATTATATTTCTACGACTGATGCAATTAGCAACAACATCTGGTAACTGGTAAACACAAAAAATGAAATGATAGTTTCAATGGAGAAAGAGAATTTCATCTGTTAATGGAGGAAGAGATGTGCTGGTTTTAATGGAGGGAGAAAATTGTTTAGGGAAGATATGGGTCGATAAGAAATTTTAGGGTGTTAAAAGAAATGTTTTGCTAAATTACGAAAAAGTTTCTAAGTTTGTAAATATTACAAAAATACTAAGCTCGTCAAAAATGATAGCAATGTCCTGTCAAAAATGACACGACGAGGGTTTGCTGTCGAAATCCGGAAAGAGACCCCGTCAAATATTCCCCATTTTGGCGTAGTGCTTTCTTACTTCAATACAAATGTGGATATAAATGCCTATTTATAGGCTACAAGAAATGACTTCTTTTGACTCTAGAAGATTCTCTAACTATCTAGTCTAACTAATGGGAAAAATATCGTTTGGTCCTTTTTTAGGTGGGCCCATGTCTGTTTAGTCCTTTGGTCAAATGCCTTTACTGTTTGGTCCATAATTATTTAAAAATATTTAAATAGACAAAAATACCCTTCCGTGTTAATTTTTTTTTTTTTTTTTTGTAAGAGATTTTCCGTGCTAACAAAACAGACTTCATTCATAGGAATGAAGTTTATACAAAAAAGCTAAAAAAACAGACTTCATTCCCAGGAATAAAGTCCATACAAAAAAGCTAAAAATACAGACTTCATTCCCAGGAATGAAGTCCATACAAAAAAAAAAAACAGACTTCATTCCCAGGAATGAAGTCCATACAAAAAGCTAAAAAACAGACTTCATTCCCAGGAATGAAGTCCATACAAAAAGCTAAAACAACAGACTTCATTCCCAGGAATGAAGTCCATACAAAAGCTAAAAAAAACAGACTTCATTCCCAGGAATGAAGTCCATACAAAAGCTAAAAAACAGACTTCATTCCCAGGAATGAAGTCCATACAAAAGCTAAAAAAAACAGACTTCATTCCCGGGAATGAAGTCCATACAAGAAGCTAAAAAACAGACTTCATTCCCAGGAATGAAGTCCATACAAAAAGCTAAAAAACAGACTTCATTCCCGGGAATGAAGTCCATACAAAAGCAACATCAGATCTTTATCTTCTTCATCTTCTTCACCATCTTCAACGAATAACAGCAGCATCGTTCATTTAATTTTGGAGCTGATTAGAGCACATAGAGCTAACAGAGACCGAAAGATTACAAGACGCTTGTTGCCTCTTGATTAACCACAAATGTACCGAAGAAAACAAGAAGAAAAACTAGATCTATAATCTCTTCACTGATGTACAGAAGAAAACAAGACGCTGGGTGCCTCAAATCACGATATATCTCCAACTATATCGTGACTCCACTGTCTCCAACTATATCGTGACTCCACAAATGTACAGAAGAAAACAAGACGCTTGCTGCCTCTTGATTAACCACAAATGTACGAAAAAAAACTAGATCTATAATCTCTTCGGTGATGGGAACCCGTCAAAAAGCAAACTTAAAAAGATTTGAGGGGAAAAGAAAATCTAGATCTAGAAAAGAAGAGAGAGAAAGTAAATCTGAGAATGATTCCATCTCTCTTACATTTTGACTATATATATGGTCCTTATCCAAAAGGGTATTTCTGCCACTATAAGGTGATATTTACATCAGCTATGACATCAGCGTAGGACCAAACAATAATTTTTAGGACCAAACTATAATTTATATCACCAAATAGGACCAAACAGACATTTGACTGGGTCAAATGGACTAGACTCATCCTAATATATTATTCCTAGGACCATATGGTATTTCCTACCTAACTAACACTGTCTCTAGAAGACTCAGTTTACTAACATTTCTTTTACATACTTGACCGACCACATTCTCTAGAATTGTCTGGTAAACATTTAGACTAGAACATACTTTATCCGAATCTATCAAATGACTTTGCTATATATAGGCCTAGATAATTCTAGATTATTTGTTTGTTCTCTAGCTTTATCTAGAAAATTCTTTTCTTAATTTACACATTACAAATTATATGTTCTACAGTAATGATAGACATCCGCAAATTGTCCCGACAGAGAGTGAGTAGAGCTAGGAGTGATCCGGCGGTTTTGTAAGGGTGGGTTCTAGGGTGGGACCCATCCCCACTCTCTCTCGGGATTAAATTGAAAAAGTCGGGATGTAAATCATTTCCGTATGTTCTAACAGTTAAGGTAAAGCATAACATTTTTTGTAGTTTCATTTTAATACGGTTTAGATTCATTAGGCTGATAGGGATACAAAAATTCTGATATTCATATTATTATGCTGACATTGTTTTGGTAATTACTTCTTGCAGTTTCTTTTTAGTCTTACACACTCATTAACACATAATAGCAGTTACAAAATACATCACCGAATGCGCACAAGTATTTATCATACATCAACTTGTACATGAAGTATCATTGGTGATATCGTATCCTCCGAGTTTTGTACTGAAGTTTCTGTTGCTGTCACTTCGAACCTCCGAGATAATGTGTAATTCAGGGATGGGTGATTAATTGTCACATCATAATCCCCATGAAAGAGCAAAGTCTTGAACTCACCGGTACTATCAGTTTTCCCCTCTGAGATTTGAGGTTTCCACTCATCGATCAGCTTGTCCACTACAACACCAGTTGGAAGGTTGATGTAATTTTCATCTGTCAGGCACATCCTATAACATCCTGTTTCATTCCTTGCTGCCCAGAGGACAATGCCCTCCACTGCAGTGTGAGAATGCGCTTCCCTTAGGATCTGCTCCAAGTATGATGCCTGAGCCAAAGCAATTAAAAGATATATTGCTGTCAGCATTAATAGTACATTTGTTTCTAAAATGTCAATTCTAAATTATCGAAAATGATATATACCTGCAACTCTGTACCGTTCTCTACGCTGACGTCCAATTCTGTAAGCCATATGGGAACTCCTGCTGAAGCAAGAGTATCAAGGGCTGCTCTCACGTAAGGAATGTTGGGAGTGGCAAAATGACTCTCTAGTCCTATCCCTGTAGGAATATTGGGATAGAAGTTTCTAATTTCTTGAAGCTTTGTTACATACTGCGCTGGTGACGCTGAGGTATCACCACTCCACTCCAATGTATTGAATTCATTCATGAACATTCTTGTTGATGGATCTAGCTGGTTTGCCATTTGAAAGAAAACATCTGTAGCATTTGCCCCAAGAATTTGTTCATAGTACTGAAAATGTAAGTTTTCGTTATTAACATCCCAATTAACAAATTGACCGGAGTATCTGGAAACGACAGATTGGAGCCTCTTATATGCTGCATCTTTTATTTCTTCTGGTGAAAGTGAAGGCACCCAGTTGGGCTGGTAATCTGGGTCATCCCAGAAGATACAGTGACCTCGAACAGGTATACCGTTTTGTTTTGTAAATGCTAACATGGCATCAGCATCAGTGTAGTTTTCCGCTCCACGGAACCTTTCAGTGGCATACCACTTCAACTCATTCCCGAAAACGGTCACAGAGAACCTATTCAAAAACCAACTCTGGGCGGCTTGGTTACCTAGGATATCCTTATTTATGACACACCCAAATGGGAAGCTTGCTTTGTTTTGCCTAGGCCTGAAGTGGACATTTGCGCCGAATATGGTTTCACCCTTCGAATCCGTTACATGAACTTTTACATCCCTCTTACGTGCCTGGGTACAATTATTTTACAGTATGTATATTAATTGAGAGGGTGTTGATGAATCGAAAAAGTAAAAATTACGGTATTTGGGTCTTCCACCATGTTTGTCTGCATCTGACTTGGCGTTTGGATCCAAGTCAACCCTGACTCGCACCGAGTCATATGTTAGACTGTGTGTGTCTAAAATGAGTTAGATCTGACTCGCTACCTGGCTCATACCTAATATCTGACTCGAATTCGTTTGAGTCAGGTAAGATATATAATACCCCAGACTCATGGGACCAAACCACTGACTCACATATTTTAGAGTCAGTGAAGTCAGACCTAACTTAGAAAATAAGCATATTGAGTCAGATCGGATTTCACTCGGATCAAGACAGTCAGATCCAGATGACTTAAATCCTAGAAAGAAAAAAAAATGGTGTTTGTTTCCATAACTATCATACCTTGTTAATACCTTCGACTTGGTGAGATCTCCATTGCTCTTTAGTGAATGGTTGCAGTGAAACATTATCGACCCATATTTCCGCATTTGTGTTGTTGCTCTGGAAAATGGATGAATTTTTTAATGTGTGAGAAAAACTAATTAAACTCCGTCCTGTTTGCTGAAATTATGCAGAGTTTTGAAGATAAGATGTAAACAAGCAGTATACCTGAAAATAGAGTTCAGCATAGCCAGATGAATCGACAGTGAGGCCACCTTTGAGCATGGACCAGCAACCAGATCGAGCAATAGCAGAACCCGCAAATGTAAAACCGTCGGTTGTTTTGAAAACAGCCGTTACTGGCCCTTTTCCATGACTGACTTGTATCCAAGCTGAAACAACACCAAAGTTCACAATTTGCTAGTTAAGACAGGCCGTGAAAATCAAAAGTCCGATAAGATTCATGTTTTATGGGAACATTTTTCTTGTACCGGAGAATGCATAGAGGTTTTCCTTATGTAGGTAGATCTTCTGTGAGAAAGTATCATAAGGTTGATTTCTACTGTGAGCGACGATGAAGCTGTTTCCATCCTCTGACTTTTTATGCATTATCTTTCCGCCATTACCACCAAAAGAAGACCATCCTTTGAGACCATATGTGAACTCTGGATTTACAATTATCCCTCCATTGTATTGAGGTTTCAAAGGTTCTTTTAAACACTGCATGACAAAAAAAATAAAAAAGATGGAGATTTGTATTCGGGCTCCGAGCCTTAATTTTGTTGATATAATTAACATGTATATATATTGATATATAAGAATTGATCAAGTGTCAGATATTACCTCAATGGTTGCTGAGTGATCGTAAGACAATGCGTCGATTGTGTAACTTGCAAACAAAAATGATGCACTCAGAATGAAAAGCAATGCTTTCGGTGATTTAACGATCTCCATTAGACGATGAAGAAGATAAACAACAATTTGATGATGATAGTACAGTTTTGTTTGATGAAATCTGAAGAACAGTGGGTGGGTATATATAGAGAAGCAAACAAATGCAGGTTGTGTACTTTCTGAGTAATCTAAGTCATATTTAGAATGTCAGTTAATGCTTGGAGAATCTATACATGGCAGGGAAATCTTTTCATTAAAGAAGGCATTATCTAGCTTCCATTTGTAAGCACTTTTTCTATGTTGATATTACGAATTAAATATTGTGACAAGGCCATTGAGCGCATTCAAATATATTAGGATAACATTTGGTGAATAAAATTTAGGAAAATCCATAATGTGCAATTATGTATTCATAAATTATTAGTCAAGTACATCGCATGTTGATTGAAGGTGATCAAACAGTTGAGGAAACTTGATTCAAACAAAAAGAAAAATAGGCAAATAAAAGGGTCTTGTTAACTTGTATACCCGTATACATGTTAAGGTTCATTAAAACAACAATTTTTTGCATTGGAAACAAGAATTATTAGTTTTATTGCATTGAAAATAGTAATTATTTGCATTGGGAACAAAAATTGTTGTTTTTAGTGCAAGAACAACCAATTTCTAGTAGAATAAGACAAAAACACACAATTTTTAAAGAAATAAAATAATTCTTTATTAAACCTTAACATGTATACGGGTATACAAGTTAACAAAAGCCCAAATAAAATTATACACCAGGCGAGGAATTGAAATATTTAAGTCCTGAAAATGAAAATTAAACGGCAACTTGGGATCCCAACACATTGAATGATTGTAAATCCATAATGATACTCCTAAAACACTTTCTAAGTAAAAACATAAAAACTTATCTAAATTAAATGAATTTATTAAATGTCCTTCATTATTCTTGATAATTGGTTGTGATGATACTGCTAGATAAAAAAAAAATGAAAATGCTCAAAGAGCGGGTGAGTAAAATAAATTACCCCCTGCATCTAAATTTTTTCTGAGAGCTGTATGGGTGGAGCCGTGGAGGCTTCTTTTTTTGGTTCTATTTTTAAGTAAAGATCATATTTTCTATATCTAATAATTTTCAAGGAGGTGTTGCAGACTGGGTTTAGGTACCAGATGTCATTGTTAAATTTTGGTTATGGATTTTCTCAGGAAAAAAATTTCACCCCCATAAAATCTACTACTAGGACCGGAACTTGAAAAGTGAAGGTTATAATTAATCCCAAAATGATATGTATACCGTGAAAAACCCACCGGATAATTTGGTGTCTTTATGCTAATACAACTTCTAATGGTGCCTCGGACTATATAGCATAAAAGTTAAGGAGAAAATCTAATGTTCCTGCTGATATCTTCAATCTTTTAAAGGAAGATTACAAATTTGTAACTTGATTTGAAAAAAAAAAAAAAAAAAAAAGACATTTGCGCAGTATCCTATTTGTGCCCGTTGCTTGGAATGTCCTCAGTGTTGCCTAGAAATTGAACCCGACTGATAATAAAAACATCAAGTTTAAAATTCATCCTAAAAAGAGCTGCCAGTAAATTTTGTTCAACAAAAAATATGGATTTGACTGGGTTTGATTTTAGTTTTGTATAAACATCAATTAGAGATGATTTACTAAGTAATGGTATTAGACTGACTTCCTTCATCTCTACTACATCCATAATTTCAGCTTTCTGTCGTTGCCTCCTGAGGCTACCTTCTCACCATCCGGACTCCAATCCACGGCAAAAACCTTGTCAGATAACAGTAAATTCAAATTAGTGTTGGGGTTCTGAAGTTATGAATGATGGCAGAAAGATAAAAATTCAATGGTCAAATTTTAGACGAGTTACCTCATCCTCATGACCTGGAAGATCCTGCTTTAACTTTAGCTTCTGGATATCCCAAACCTGCAGTGTATATAATCCATATTAGTAGCAAAAAAAAAAAAAACAAAGAGGGGATAAACTGGAAAATACAATGCTGTTGCTTCTCTCATAAACTATTACCTTCAGCGTAGAATCTTTGCTACCACTCAAAAGAAGCCTACTATCAGCAGACCAGCTGCAAAAATAAACAGAACACAGAGGGGGCTAAGGACATTAACTTAACTGAAGGAGACAAAAAAAAAAATGGAAAACTATGATAAAATTCAAACCTTAGCT
Organism: Papaver armeniacum; assembly: GCA_023531295.1. Taxonomy (NCBI): domain Eukaryota; kingdom Viridiplantae; phylum Streptophyta; class Magnoliopsida; order Ranunculales; family Papaveraceae; genus Papaver; species Papaver armeniacum. Next base: position 69,972 of record JAJJWW010013376.1, read on the forward strand.
GATACACACATCCAACATGTCCGCGGAAAGTTGCAACAAAATTCCCAGTGATACCATTCCACAACCTGACTGACTTGTCAAATGAAGCACTGGCTATCCATTGACCATCTGGGGAGAAGTATACATGGTTCACAACCTGTAAGGCAGTTTTGAGGTCTCATGAGTTCAACAACTTCGAGCATAAATACCTTCTTCTACTGATCAAGTCAAGAACTGACTAAGTCAATATTGATTTCTAATTGATAGTCTACTTTCTTATTCTTACAAGTTGCATGTAAGGTTCATTACCCATTTGAAACTATACCAAGGCTAATAATCCTAAACTGAGGGCGTCAAGAAAACCTTAGATATCGGGTAAAGCTTCTGAAAAGTTCCACAAATTGCTATTGTACCAATCCAGTTTTAGGTACTGAAAATTACAAAAAGAAAACAAGCTGGTGGCTTACCTGCTGGTGTCCCTTCAATTGCTTGGCTGGTTCATGATTATCAGGCTCCCAAAGGAGCAAGGTATAATCATCAGATCCTGAAACCAATCTTTCAGGAGCATTTCCTTTTAATTTTTTGTACCTCTCAAGAGCTACCTAAAATAACATCCGAAGCAAGGTTTACAGTGAAGAATATGACAAATGTTTCAAAGCTGCTGCTACAGCAGCAGAAATGTAGGAGACCCTTTGTAGCAGATAAAAGAGGTCCAAACTTGTAATATGCAGCTTCTGAAAGAGGCTGTAACATCACAAGGTGAAGTAAGAGACTTGAGAAGGACTACTACCTCTTTCATTTCCTCAGGTGATGAATACTGTTTTCCAGTATGGTCATATGCTCCTGTTCGGAGCACATATTCAGTGTTCAATGAAAGAGTGTTCACCCAATGTGCGTGCCCCTATGTCAAAAACCAAAGAACTGAATCAGCAGAATATAATCCAAGGAAAAAGGAAACACTCAATTAGGGGGGACAAAAAGCCAGTTCTTATGAAATTATAATACGAGGAAAGGTCGAATGTGAAACTTGAATCATTAGCTAGTGGCAACAAAAGAAAAGATTACCTCCAGTGTGCGAATTAACTTTCCTTGTGTAGTGTCCCATACTTTAATTGTTCTATCATGGGAGCTGTAATAATTTACTTGAAAGGTGAGTAAACTCGGCTAAACCTCTAAAACTTGTTAAGTAGATATTTTTATCCAACAGCAAATATGTTTGTTATCAATTTTGGCGCTAATGTTTAGAGCAATATTGTTTACACTGAAATGAAGAGAAGCTGTTGAACATTTGTATATGTCCATCCTTGGAATAAAAATCAAAGAAGAGGTGTACCTTGAATATATCACTCCCTCTCCACTCCATTTAACACAAGTTACTGCATCCGTGTGTCCCGTAAGAGATAAAACACATCTTCTGAATAAAATGTCCCAAACACGTACATCCCCATCTTTACTTGAAGTTGCAAAGCGGCGGCATGGGGAACTCAGGTGTAAAGGCTCCCATGATATGGAAGTTATCCATTTTTTGTGGCCCTGAAATACGAGTAAGAGTATGAAACTATTCTTAGCACAGTAGCACATAGCCTACAAAAAACATGGTGATAAATAAGACCAATAAGTGAAGTTACTTTACTTTGAATGGCATTCCTAATTGCTTCCCTGTCTGTGTGTCCCAGCTTAGAATTTCTCCATCCTCGCTACCACTAACAAGATGCTTACCATCAGGAGACCATGCCAGACAAAGTACATGGTGTTTATGACCTGAATAAGATGAATGGCAGTAAGTAAACTCCGGTATGTTAATTGTTGAAGTGACTGCTACAAATATAAGCTTAACCATTAACGGTTAAACCTCTTAAGAGATTGCAGGACAATCCAATTGGATTGATAAAAATCAGTCGCCTAAAATTAACCAAATCCATGCCCCCGAAATGGTTAAGCTAGTTGGGAAAATTCGATCAACTAGTTAGTTGCCTAATTAGATCAACTATTTGGGAAAAACACACATTAAAATGAAATTCAAAAGAAAGAGTTCAAATAGTGTACCTCTACAAGTGTATAACGGGGTCTGAGTAGTAAGGTCCCATAAACGAACCGTTTTATCACCAGAACCACTAGCCAGTTGTCTGCCATCAGGGCTGAATGCAACAGTAATAACCTTGCCTTCATGACCTGCAGGACCGGCAAAAGGAGTGTAAGACAAACATAATCAGCCTCTACATGACACAACTGCTTCTTCAAGTATCAAAATTACAACAGAAAGTCGAATCAATATCCCCATACCAGCAATAGTGGCAGAACAACGATTGACTGGACGTATACGAAAAATTGCTTGAGGTTGATAAACAATCTTCAATACCTTCTCTACAGAAACTGCAATTACATGAAACTTGACTTTGTCAGTATCTTATTTACCAAACAATCATACATAGCGAAACCGGAAAAAAATAGTGCATTAACCTTTATTTTTCTCTAGAAACGCTCCTAGCTGCACTATAAGCTCCTGATCTGATACGTAAAATGAATACGGTAATTTTTCCTCCTGAAAATAACGAAAATCAATGCAATAATCAATTACTATTACAATGAAATTCTTTTTACAGAAATTACTGATAAATCTCAAATCATTTAAGAAAACTTACATTATTAAGAAGCTTATTGACGAGTAGTTGAAGCTGAAGAGGTCCAGCATTGTGTGGAAGATACATAGAAGCTCCTAATGGTACTCCTTCCGGGTCTGTAAATTGACACATAATGGTGCTGTTGTTGTCATTCCTACCCATATCTTTCTCTTCTTCAACTTTCATGGCTTTGCAATCTGTTTTTTGTTTTTTCTTGCTGGCATTGCTGCTGCTGTTGGTTGTACCAACTCTCTTTCCCTTATAAACCATCGAAAAACCCTGAATTTTGTGTGTCTCCGGCTCAGGAATTCAGGGTTTTAATTGCAAAAGATAACCTTTGATACAAATTGTTCAAGTAGTCTCCGTTCCTTTATATGAAGTGGCTGTGTCAATGTATGGAATGAATCAATTAGTCAGTCCTTGACTGTGTTATGTTCATTATTATGCAAAACCCTTTATTCTAAAACCCTATCACAACTAATTACGGTTCATAACTAAGGATTTTTCAATAAAGTTGACAACGACAACAAAATCATGAAGATTAAAGAACAGAAACTACAAAAATTGCTCAAAAGAAGATAAATTTTAATACCTTATTTCTGATCAAGTTCGTCTTTGAACGATTGCTTTGACGTCGTTTGTTTTCCTCTTAAGAATTATGCTCAAGCGTTCTTTTAGCATGATGTGGGATGCCCTTGATGTGGTCGGAGAATAGATATGAAAGCTTAGGGTTAGGGTTTTGACGGAACTTTTTCTGGGAAGATAAAACCGGAAAAATTATTTTGGTCAAAATCAAAAATGCAGGTTGGACCCTAGAGAGAGTGAACAAGCCCCGGAACTGAAATATCATGTGGGCTAGGGTGGGATTGATCAGTTTTTGTAACCTCGCTTAGGCAAAAATTTAAGGCTTGGGCCAACTAAGAATACGAAAATAAGTATTATTTTTATCCGTAATCCGCGGATTTAACCGGACCAACCGTATGTGTGCGGATGGATGCCCGGACCGTTCGCTAATGGGTTGGACGCGGATGGAAATTTTGAAATCCAACGGATTACGGATTGGACCCACAGCATTGAAAATCCGTTGGACATCCATACCCGTTAGATTAAGGGCATTTATATAGTTTCTAGAAAATATATACATAGTCTTAGAATTTTTAGGTATTTGCTTGGAGTGTTGTCCATGACACTTCTATAGTTCTATAGATATTCAAAATGTGTAGGTTCTATAAGAAGTCATCTATATAGGTTTTATTTTTTCAGTATGAATTTTAACTAACACATATCCATTGGATTATCCGTACCCAATCCGTTTATCCGTGCATCCATTGGATGTTGGATTGGATGCGGATGTCAAAATTTGAAATCCGTATTGGATTGGATTGGATGCGGATGCAGTGAAAACCGGTCCATACCGGCCCATGCTCACCCCTAGTGCTACAGGCTGCCATTTGGGCGAAAGAGAAAAGTATGGAAAATTTTAGCATCGAAGGAGACTATGAAAGTTTGTTCAAATACTTTCAAGGAAAGAAATATGATATTTCTTGGCGCTCTAAAGCTTACTTAGATGAAGCTAACAGACTAGTTCAATTATGCAATAATTTTTTGGGTTTTTATTTTGTTCCAAGACTAGGAAACATGGCGGCAGATACTCTAGCAAAATCTGTTAGGACTTTAAATTCAACTGTTTTGTGGGAAAATTTTCCTCTTACTTGAATTCAACATCAACTCTCAATTGATAAATCTAATATCAGAAAATCCGCATGTGGATTGATATTAGATAGCTCTATTTCTTTTGTTCCACAGGCTCACTTAGAGCCTCAGTTTGAGTACTGAAATAAAAAAAAAAAAAAAAAAAAAAAAAAAAAAACACGACGATGTTTGTTGCTCGGCTCCCATCCATTCATGTACAAAACGACGATGTTTGATTTTCTTTAATAATAGCCGGTGGCACTCTTTAAAAAAAAAAAAAAAAAAAAAAAAAAAAAAAAAGGATTGTTTTTGCTTTTTTTGCTGAGAATATTCTCTTTATGTTACTAGGTGTCATAGGATGCAACATCCAATCTTGACAACGGCACTATGCTCCACAGCACAAGCTCAGCATATTCGTACTTAGCTATTTTCTTTACTTCTTGGCTAAAATTGTATTCAACCAATACTATACAGAGGTTCTGCTCACAGTCATTCAACCAACCAAATCAATATACACACTCTATTTGATGCATAAAACAGTAAGCCAAACAAAGGGATAAACTTACCAACAAAACTTAGATTTAATATTGGTCAAAGCCTAAATTATTATTACTGCAAGCTTAGGGTTACACAAACTCCCCTTGTTCCGGACACCCACCTTCATAATATCAGGCTTTTATGGCCTTACAAATGTTATATAGAAAGTAATTAAGTAGCATTTCAACTTTACTTTATGCAAGGAAGTTGGCTAACCATATGCCTACTGGTATAACTCATTTCCTAAAGTTATAGCGGCAGTTCCTAGACTTTAGAAAGCATAATAAAACATTAACTCCACGGAACCAATTCCTAACCATGTGGGCCATCTGTCTAACACATTGTTGATGGCGGTTTTTATATTAGGGTTAAAATCGTAAAACCTTGCATCTTATGTGACGTCACTCGCAAGAAAATAGAGCCATGTGTGCTAAGCTCTCCTTTGGCATACTTATTGAGCCGCTCAATACACTTACATGAAATTTATCCAGACCGGAGAATGTAGCAACCATCCCAGATGTTCTTTGAATTTCGGCGCCTCGCGTATATTCATTTAATATAAGTTCCTCTGAATACCTTATGTGTTATGTTCTCCGGCTGAACCCTTAATGTTGATATGGCATGACGATTTGTGTTCACTTGTGAGTAGCACAAATCTCCAAGTATCAAGGATAAGGTCTTTGCATAAGGTATTCGAATCAGAAAAGCATGCTGCTCTCTGAAAATGAACTTAAAAGAACTCTGTGTCAACACATAGAACTCAATCAATCGTCGTGACTAACTTACATGAGTTAGGGTTTCGCGCCTCGCGCAATGTACCAGGCCTTGCTTGTCAGAATTAAGCCTAAGTAATTAATCTGCCATGGATTAGCAGGTGCAAAACCTCGCCCAGAATAAGAAAACAGGGAGTCGCAGTAGCAAAGAGAGGCATGGCTATGCCTTAGGCCAGCTAGCTTCATTATCCATGCCCGGCCCTATTTCTCTCGACCAATCAGGTCGATGTAAACTCGCCACACGCACACAAGTTGTGGATGGACCCATGCTTGTCGGCCCCACTTATAATCAACCAATCAGAACGCGCCAAAGCCTCCACACTCTCACCAGAAGTGTGGTCGCTCCTTGTGTTTGGCCGGCCCCCTTTTGTGGCCAATCAAGTTGCTCTAAACTTTCCACCATATGTTAAAGGCCAAACACACCCTGCCGCGCCACCTTGCTAAACTGACAAGCCAAACACGCCCTACCAAAACAACATATTGGTCTGCATGCCAACATGCCACTCTACCACGGTAGCATGCCAACACACCACTCTACCGCGGCAACTTCGCAACATGCCAACTTCATAACATGCTACCTCGCAAACATGCCACTTCGTGGCAACCTGCCATAAATAGCCACCCACGGCAATTCCTACTCCTATAGCCGTTTTCACACTATGGCCTTGCCATAGTTCCTTTGGTATAGCCATGGAGACGTTTGTACAAAAGTAGCGCCATGCCGCAGCCCTATGCCACGTGCACTAATTAGGGTTTCGACATGCCAAACCCTAATTTGGGCAAATTACTACCAAAGCCAAATAGCGTTTCCCAGAAATGGGATTAGCGTGGCAACATGGCCAATGTTGCCACGCCACATGTGGGTCCGACTCCACGGCGCCAAAACCAAACCTTGGCTACGCCAAGCCCTAAATCTTCCACGGCACCTTGGCCACACCAAGCCCTAATTCTTCGACGGAAAATTCTTCCACGACACCTTGGCCACACCAAGCCCTAATTCTTCCACGGAGAATTCTTCCATGGCACCTTGGCCACGCTAAGCCCTAATTCTTCCACAGCACCTTGGCCATGCCAAGCCCTAATTCTTCCACGGCACCTTGGACACGCCAAGCCCTAATTCTTCCACAGCTAATTCTTCCACGACGAATTCCTCTACCACGCCAAACCCTAACTTTGGCCACAGAGCCAATTTTTAGCTTTGGCCATACCGCAACATCACCGGCATAGCGGCATGCCATTAACATGTGTCTGAAGCCACTTCGCTATACAACAAGATGTGTCCATAATTAATGGCCGTCCTTTTCATGAGATGCAATCTCAGCCATCCAAGTTCGCTACCGAACCGATGGACTTAATGGAAACTCTTAGGCGACCAACCCTAAACCCAGCGACCATGGCTCGCCTGAGGCGCCACTTGCGCCATTGTGCCCAGCGGCATTCACAATTCATGCCGCAATTCAACTGCGTCATTGTCAGATGTCAACACAAGGTAGCCATAATCAACGGCTACCCTTATTCATAAGATGCGATCTCGGCCATCGAAGTTCGCCACCGAACAGGTAAGATCGCGACAATTTTTAGGCGACTAGCCAAAATGAGCTTAGCATCACATGCTATTTACCTGCGGCAAGCCTCTCGATTTGAACTTGCCACACGTAGAAAAAGTGATACATGTTTTCCGAGAAAACACTCGAGACATCAAAATATGTCATAAACCGGGGGATGCTCATCAGGGTATATATTGGTCTGGCGGTTTACAGCGTGCGGCGTGCAATGCGCCCGTTACAAGAAAGTGTCATGAAGTGGGATAATTAGTGGTGGTGAAAAGTAAAGGTGTAAAGAATTAATTTCCTTCATCATGGAAGCGTAATGACTGGCGGTTACACGAATTCACTTCCCTCATCATTGAAGCATAACGTCTAATAGTTACACATTACTCTTTTCTTCCACCACTAAATCGTTTACACTTTCTACGAGACCCGGGTACGTTTTACTCTGACTTGTATAAATAGGTCTCACCTATTTTCACCAAACAACAAGTTTCGGTCAGGAGAACAATACAACATCCATATATCTTCTGATAGCTTTTCATCCAGCTAGCCAGTTCAACTTTCTACAAGTCAAAAAATACCCACACTTCCAGAATCAACTATTCTGGTCTCAACACTTTCTTCGCTTCTCTCCATAAGACCAACCCTTCTCCTTCACTTTGTGATCGAAGCAAGCATGGAACGACTATTTCTTGGTTTAGGACAGGATTGTAAAGATTGATCTCTCGAATCAAAAGTACTCCCGTGCAGTACATTATTTAGGGTTTAGATTCGTTTCTCATCCACACACACCCAAAATTACCAAAATCAGCAGAAACGGTTTTCACCCACAAACAATTGGCGACCACAGTGGGAGATTAATCTCTCGGTTACTAATTCAACTCTCGTTCCCATCATACTACCAGTGAATGCCATACTTTGAAGCGCATCGTCCAAGAAAATAGGGGTTTCAGGAGAATTGCGTTTGGGGACTAGAGATTCTCCATCTTACTACGGATCTACATAAAGATGTTCCACCGACAATAAAGAACGACCGGGGACTTCTCGTGGCAAGAAGGGCGTTACATAAAGACTCGGATTTAGTACCTGAAGACTCAGTTCCGGTGAAAGACCCTAAAGCGAGTAAGTTTGCCAGATGATGTTTACATAACTTATTGTTTGGATTTTCACATTTATCATGGAAGCCGATGACCCAATCATCCCAAGATTTAATATCTCTTCCTTTCTCATGCAACTTTCACGGACCTGAATGATTTTGCTACTTACATTCGTAATTCAGATTTTGACATATCAATTGATCAAAAAGCCATTACTCCAAAAATAATTCAAAAACTCTTATAAAAATCAATCATCTATCAATCCAAAAACCAGAAAACCATACCAAAAACAAGGCGTTTCTTTTGCCTTTCAAAAAAAAAAAAAAAACCTAAGAAAAGAAGTTCAGAAAATAAAAGTATTCAAGGAAAGTTTCCTAACAACGGCTCGTTCTTCTTGGATAAAATGTCCTTAATACTTTGAAGAGCTGCCTGCTTCAACTTCAATTCCTAGGACAACTTCTCGACTTCTACCTCCTGTTGATTAATTAAATCCGCGGAAGGATCATCAACCGCTTCAGCCTGCAACCTTTGGATCTCGAAAAATCCCTCACAGAACCAGGAAGCGTTAAACTCAAAGTTTACACACATATCCAGGTGGAACTCCCAGTTTGAGATTACATCTCCGAAACGGTGTGACCGGTCACCTTGCACATATCACGAATTGAAGATAATATTTCTTCCACCCGCAACCAACGCGAACCGGCTAGTGATCTTCTTGACCGTTGAGATGTGTCCATATATCTCCCATATTCGATGATGTACAACTCCTCATGCTTAGCCGGTACACTGAAGCCTCCAATCTACACGTGATCTTCATGAGGAATCAAGAATGGAGGGTCAAAAGTGGCGCCGCAATCGATTCCGCGACCGACAAGGATTCTTTGGCTATAATCGCGCTGCTGACCGTGGGGGCATTTTTCATCATCCGAAGCACAACAAGCGTCTTTCACGACGATCGGTTCCATCCCCGGTTGCTAACAAGTACGGTTTCCATATTTGGAGACATTGTTACACCTTCATTGCCGTGGATCTCCATCTCGAGTTATTTTCGGAAACGACCTCTTCTGTAAATATCACCAATTAATCATTTATCCGGTATAAATAAATAATCCAAGAGAAAAGTGTGGAAAACTCTTAGATCACTTGTGGGTCCACTGGAAGAAAACTCACTGTTATATTCAGAAGTGCTCCTCTCATCACCGGATCTCGAGATTTCTTCCTCTTCGGATTCTTCTTCAAGAGATTAAGTCTCGTTGCCTCCTTTCTCAACATGTGCCGTTTTTTAGCCGTAGGAAACTCTGGCAAAGATATTCGAGTTACCAAGCCCCTGAGTCAAAGAAGAAAAAAGAGATAGGAGTCGGTTGCAAAATGGAAAACTTATTCGGCCAAGTTAGTAAGATAATCATACACACTGCGTGTTGAAAGAACTGAAAGTCACAAGAAGCATCAAATTCGATTGGAAACCACCTACACGATTTTTCTACCTTTTCTCCTTTTTCTGGAGACTATCTGCATCCAAGATAGAGGATTTTCGCTTGCCTGAAGGAAGCTCTTTCAACAATTTATGCTTCTCTAGAACCGCATGGGTAGGTTTACCACGCGGATTTGTCACAACATCCTGCACGAACTGATGAATGATGAGGAACTCATCTTGCCAGAAGATATTATATTTGTCAGTAGTCACAGAATTTCATTCTGGGAGCAAGAAGGGAAGACTTTTATCCGGTGCAAAGACGATGTAATCAAGAATAGCGGGTAACGATTCATATAGAGATGTCAGTGGGCAACGAAATATGACTCCATGGTCAAATCTCATATGTCGAGAAGCCCTGTCAATGTTGTAAGATACTAGTCCACAACATCCTCTGAAAAAAGATGGCACGTACCCAGATATGCAGCTTCGCAAGAACACAATTTCTCCAATGCTCATATTCCCATCAGTGGAATGCAATATCACTTTCGGTGCGGAAGCAAAAGTGTTTGGTTGAACTATGGAGGCATGGGACGGGGCCCAAGGACGAAATTTAACTACATGCGAGTTGCAAGAAAACCAATGAGCTTTGCGCCATGTCTTGGACGCCTCTCCAACCAATGGAGTATCCTAGAACCGCCATATGCATTGGGAAACAAGGTTCTCGGGTTAGGAGCGTAATTTTTGAAATGCTCCCACAACTGATTGTTATTTTTCAATGATGTTGTAGTAATAAGGGTTGTCGTTCACTCGAACTTGATGAGATTGATTTTAAGAATTAATAAAAGAAAATAAAAGAAAAATATATACAAATATTGTCACAAGATCATCACTATAATAACATGAAAATGATCGAACCTCATCTAAACAAGTAGTATTACTAATTATAACCTCGTCATCTTGATTATGCGAATAAATGTCTTCATTCTCAAGGGTATTATTGGATACACTATATTGGCAATTCCAGTTATTTCGATCAATATTTTCGTTCGTCTCTAACTCAAGTCTACGTGTCGACATGCCTATCCTCTCAAGGCTCTCTTCCAAAGAAAGTTCCCTTAGTGTTGGATCTAAGTTTTGATTTAATCTATTGAGGATGTCTTCTAAAGAAGATTCAAGTCATTGTTGTAGTCCTTTCATCCATAACTACGTTATTCACCTCGGCCCCTAACTTATATGTCGTTTTAGCTAAATCCGAGGGACTCTTCTAAAGAAGGAGTAGGAAGAAGGATCATAAAAAGGACTATTTTTCAAAAGTTTGATTGTATCCTCTAGAGACGAAGAACTAGTACTATAATTTTCTTGCTCGAATGACCGATGCTCATGTGGATAATAATTGGGCTCACCATGGTATGACCCATAACCTTCAAAAGATTGGCATTCCCAACCAGTATTCACACTATGGTTATAAGAAGAGTAATGTCCATATTGTTCAGTTGGATAATCATTGTATTGGCCTTTTATAATACCAGTTTGACATCCTAACTGCAAGGGAATTCTACACAAACACAAACAAGGTCGACTCGACCAACAAACCTACTTGATTTCTAGCAAACAAAAAGCATGATGGCTCCACTTAGATTATTTCTAGACCGACTTCTAATCCTTCGAAAGGGACTTCGTTACAATGCGAGCAAACCCCTCGGAATCAATCCGAGTTTAAGTAAGTTGAATAGAGGCGAGGAAGCCGCGTGGAGCTTTGATACCCAATGCCTCACCGCATTACAAGGCGGCGAGTCACGCATTCAACTCACGAAACCATTATGAACTTCAAGTATGCTTAAAGAGTAACCAATATTTTTCGAATGACTTTCCTATTAAGCTCGTTACCCTATCGGTCTCGTTCTAGTCATTATTTTAAGCTTAGGTTCGCGTTTGGTATCGTTTTCCTAAGGCGGGCAAGAGCGTAGGCGATGATGAAATCCGAACCCTTATCTTGTATGGCCAGTCCTTGCCCTTTACTAGGAAATTAAAGCGATAAGTATTCAAGACCTCTACATATATGCATACAAAATCATCAAAGTAAACCCCTGGCGGGGATTCGCAGTGTTTAGAATTCTTACCTCCGTTCCAGACGGGGGATGAACCGTTGAAGTCAACTCGGGCCACTGAATCCTATTTCAGTGTACGAACCCGAGGGGCCGAGACGATATCGTAATCGTCATCTTTCCCTGTGCAGTTTATATTTAAATAACCCTTCCTTAGGGTTTTAAAATTAATAATGTCCAATGTTCAATGTCCAAAAATAAAAAAAATAAAAAAATCCTAAAATATAAAAGATTACAAAAATAAAAGCCTATTTACAGTTTCTAAAAAAAAAAAAAAAATATATCTAATAAAAATAAAGGTTTTCCCTATTTCCTATCCCCATTTTTCCTACCTCCTATCTCCCTTAATTCCTATCCCCAATTATCCTAAGTACTATCCATATGAATGTTCATAAATCCTAAATACTATCTTTGACTTTTTACTTACACCCAATAATATACCACAAAAAAAAACTAGCTAACAACAACTCACCACGTTTTCATCTCCGACTCCATCACCGACCATCTCATTGATTCATCACCGGTTCTTCGTAAATTAATAATAGAAAACGCTTATGCATGAACCTTGAAAGAGCCGAAGGAAAATTCTATTGTCATGTACACAATTGAAATTAGAAAATTTATTTTCGCAATGGAATTTTATTACCAGTTCTCTAGTAATACCAACGATCGAAAAAAAATTAGTCATGGATTATCATCATCATAATGTACTGAACATCACGCAAGAGGTGGAATAGAAACGAACAATAACGATTGTCCAAAAAAAATATGTGCAACTTGAATCAAACAGTAGGGTGGTGAGACGGTTTGGAAATGGGTGATTAATTATGTTAATCATTATTGACCTCTAAACCTTTTCAACAAATGGGTTTTCAATTGAATAAACATAATCTTCTTAGATTTTCGATTAAACTAAGGTTGAGATTTTTTACCCTAAACTGATTAATTCATATAGATGTAATACATAATAATAATTAATATTAGAAGAAGGATCAAAACTAATGAATCTAACCTAGGGTTTATAAGTAGATAGTTTTTTTTTTTAATGACAAGGCTAGACTAACGAAGAAGAAGACAAACTAAAGAAATAATAGTAAGAGTTATAGTCTAAGTTAATGTGACTTTTATAGATGGTATATAGGAAAAACCAGAATCGAAAAGTAAATTGATTTTAGAAATTGTGAAGGGATGGGAAATAGGAAAACTAGGGGTGGGAAATAGGGAAAACCAAAATAAATTAACTATACACAAAAATATTCTTCTTTACTCCTTTGGATTTTCTCTCTTCTTTCTTTCTTTGGCTTCGCTTTACTTTTCAACACTTCTCTTTTATATAAGCTCCGCACCAAGTCTGAAAGCAAATAGAAAAAACCAAAACGCGTAAAAAGGAACAAAATAATAAAAATAAAAATAAAAATAAAAATACCTAAAAACAAATCTATAAACAAGTCCGCGTCGGCGGCGCCAAAAATTGATTGTTATTTTTCAATGATGTTGTAGTAATAAGGGTTGTCGTTCACTCGGACTTGATGAGATTGATTTTAAGAATTAATAAAAGAAAATAAAAGAAAAATATATACAAATATTGTCACAGGATGAAGAGTCACTAGGACGCAGGATTTCACTACTTTGCATATTCTTGTGGTTCAGTCATTAACTCTAGACAATATAGCTCAAACAAAAGAAGTTGTGACTCTAATTCCTTGCCAAAAATAGATTTCATAAAACATTATCTGTAAGTCGTAAGCATGACGCATCAAAAGTAATTTAAACTAAGCATGCGACATCAGACAAAATAACAGATAATTAATAGAAATCATAAAACAATTAAATCTATGCAAAAAGTCATATAAAGAATTAATTCATTTACCACAATCATGAAAAGTTGCTTCCTCCGTTGTCCCAGTGATGGGTTCTAGCTCCGCATATTGGAAACACGCTCAAAAGTTGATTTCATTACTTAAAAATGGTTTACAAATGATGAATAAGGGAGAAATAATGAAAAATCGGGTTCGTAACAGTTATAAGTGTTACAAACCGAGTTGTTGCAAAGAACGATAAAACCTTCCTGTCGTTGTTACTGTTGATTTAAGACTGCCTCTGAACTACGACCCACATATGTGAGTCGTTAACACTGTTGAAGAACGACGGTCTCTTGTGGGTCTTATGTTCTTCGCGTTCTTCACTACACCAGCAGAAACAATTTTTTTTGGGTGTTGATTTTGCGCCTCTGAGATGCTCTAAACTATCCCACACTCTCCATCTCCCTCTAGTCATCTTCATTGACTTATTTATACCCAACAACACCGAGATACTCCCGAGTGAATGCAAATAATCCCGTAATAATTATGTTTATCTTCCATGGTCTGCTGTGAGAATAATCTTCCTTTTTTAGCCCTATCACGCGACTGCATGGTTTTGACATACTCCAACACACTCAGTAAACAATCAACACGATTTCAAATCCCCCCAGTCACACGCAGAATCTCCAAAAATAACTCGATCGGAAAAATCCCGAGAATATTAAACTCCACTGTCTTGCTCCGAATGGATCATCCAGCCAATTTTAGCTGATTACAAAGCCCATACCATCCCTGTCTGACTCGAATTAAACCCATCCAACAAAAAATCAGCCATTGAGTCTCATGAAATCACGTCCAAAAGGTGATCCATAATTCTGCCAGTTGCCTGCAAAACTTTCCCGCCAAAACTGAAATTTGAACGATGAAGATGGTGTCCCCCTAACGAACTGGGGGTGCAAATAGCAGGTGCCCAACTGAGGTGCCCCTTATTCAAAGTGAGGGTGCCTTTAGTAATTTTCTCCGGGGGGTCCAAATAGCACTTTTTGAGCAACTTTTTCCACATAAGTGTATTCCTCCAAAAACATCTACACAAACATAAAAACGCCATAATAAGCACAAATTCGAGTACCAACAAAACAGAAAATTGAGGACAACTTAGACACAAAAATGTGTCTATCAACAACCACGCTTGAAGAAAGGCGACGTGGATATACGAGTCCACTTGCATATACCCATTAGAGACGTACATGTCTGCTACTTAATGATCCAGATGAGTTTACAAAGAGCCAAGAAAAAAACTGCCGATGGAAAGAGCAACGCCTTTCGCTAGTTTGATAGCAAATTTGACGATCTTCTGTCTTATCTCCTTCTTACCAGAGCCATCATCGAAAACATCTTTGGATAGCCACAAAATTAAAAATGCAGCAACATGGAGTGTATCATCTAGCACTTGATCTGACCCCGTCTCATCAGGGAACCACTCAGACACCCACCAGTTATAGAAACACATTTCCTCATTCTTTCGAACATATTCCGTTGATTTCGTGATCAAAGCGACGTGTATTTTTTCTTCTTCCTCAGACAAGACAACATCGAGTTTCCCAATTATTGGAAGATTCAACGGAAAGTCTATGCTTTCCAAATAAATAGTCATCTCACCCCATCTACATATAGCCGTGTGAGTTCCCGGGCACCATTGGGAGATGAAAGTAATCAAGCATGTAATATCTATTCTGATTTGAAGTGCCGCAGACGCCATGACGGCATGCATGATTTGCGCCTCAGTTAAGTTGGGCTTTACGTGGTCGCGGCTCATCATAAATTTCATCCACTTTTCATAAGAGCGCAATGGACTATGACAGATTTTGAAATCTATGAGAGAAGCTGGATACTCTTTCTTCTGAAGGCAAAACCTCATTATGTTCCCTGGAGTGACCTACTGAACTTCTCCATCATTGTATGAATCAGTCAGAAGAGTTGCCACAAATTTGGGATGGGTCCTTGTAATCGTAGAAGACTTCGTAAAGAACACATCATTTGTGTTCGGTTTGGAGTTGTTGACACTTCTCAACGCTAGCGAGGAACTACTTTGGTGACATCTTAACAAATATCCTTATGCTTTTGAAGTAACTACAACGAAGCAAAGCAAAAATTACTACTTTGAAGAAAAGCATACATGAAGATTTTATCAAAAATTACCACAATCAAGAGTCAACAACATATTTGCTACGGAAATTTCTCCTTTGGCCTCATGTCATGGCACTCACGGCTAAAGGGAATGGGGACTGATTTCTACTCAACGATATACACGTGATGTCGCGAAAAGTACACCCTTGGACGAAACTAGACAATGCCGCGGAGAACATGTAAAGCCGCGGAAAGTATGACCTCGACCAAGTAACACATGGCCACGAAAATTTTGTACACGACCACTAGAGGAAAAGGAAACCCTAAAAGCTAGGTTTACATGGGAGAAGAACTAATGGAAGCCACTCATCTATGCGCGCCTACTTTGTATAATATTTGGCCTCTTTACTGTCAATGTGACGACTAGTATTACTACAATACTGCTAGCAGAGAAGAATCATTCATACAAAAGTATTTCTACGGGTTTATGGAGGATATGTCTATGCCTAGGGTTTACACCAACAAAAAAAAAAAGGAAACAGAGGAGAAACGTTGGAGCACATACCTGTAGTACACTCGCCAACTCCTCTGCTTTGCTGCTAACGCGGAGACGTGAAAACAGAGCCAATATTACAAAAAATAAATAAAAGATGTGCGACCCCTTTTATATACATATTACTTTGGAGTTTGGGTGGAAGAAGGTTTCCTTTTATAAGCACGACACTTTTGGAATTAGAGTGGATGAAGGTTTCTTGTTTAAGCTATGCACGGAAAAAGGCAACCTTGCCCCCGAAGGAAACGCTCCATGGCGCCACCAGTCCGCGGCCAAGACAATGGCAAACAGTTTGCTCCCAAGCGGCCATTTCTACCGCTCCACGCCAACGCCAACATTCCGCGTTCAAACCGCAAGAGTCCCCTCCACAGCCAGCGCCATCTCCACGTTGCGGCGAGGCCTAACCGCGACATCCTCTCCGCGTCCCAAGACCAACGCTCCATTGGCCTTTCCAAGCAAGCCAACGCTGCATTGGCCTTTCCAAGCGAGCCACGCCATTGGCCTTTCCAAGCTAGTCATGCCATTGGCCCTTCCAAGCTAGCATCGCCATAGGCCCTTCCAAGCTAGCCTCGCCATCGGCCCTTCCAAGCTATCCACGCCATCCACCTTTCCGTAGCCAGTCAAAGCAGCGCCATCTTGGCCGTTCAAAGCGGCACCATCTCCACCAGCCAAGGCAGCGCCATCTTTGCCGTTCAAAGCAGCGCCATCTCCATCAGCCAAGGAAGCGCCATCTTGGACGTTTAGGACAACGACATCTCCATGCTTTCGGTAACCTAGCCGGCTAGCAACATTCACCGTTTTCGGACCAAGTTGCAGTGCCACCTCTGATTAGTAGCCAAAGTTGCTGAAGTTTTTGTGCAAGAGATTGTTCGTTTGCATGGCATGCCAAAGACAATAGTCAGTGATCGTGATCCAATCTTCATGAGTAACTTTTGGGAAGCTTATTTTACCATTCAACAAACTAAGTTATGTCGAAGCTCAGCTTATCATCCTCAAACTGATGGAAAAATGGAGGTAACAAATAGAATTCTTGAATGTTATTTACGATGTTTCCCAGAGCAATGGGATTAGCGTGGTAACATGGCCAATGTTGCCACGCCACATGTCGGTCTGACTCCACGGCGTCAAAACCAAGCCTTGGCTACGCCAAGGCCTAAATCTTCCACGGCACCTTGGCCACACCAAGCCCTAATTCTTCCACGGCAAATTCTTCCACGGCACCTTGGCCACACCAAGCCCTAATTCTTCCACGGAGAATTCTTCCATGGCACCTTGGCCACGCTAAGCCCTAATTATTCCACGACACCTTGGACACGCCAAGCCCTAATTCTTCCACAATTAATTCTTCCACGACGCCAAACCCTAACTTTGGCCATAGAGCCAATTTTTAGCTTTGGCCATACCGCAACATCACCGGCATAGTGGCATGCCATTAACATGTGTCGACACCACTTCGCTATACAACAAGATGTGTCCATAATTAATGGCCGTCCTTCTTCATGAGATGCAATCTCAGCCATCCAAGTTCGCTACCGAACTGATGGACTTGTGGAAACTCTTAGGCGACCAACCGCCTAAACCCAACGACCATGGCTACGCCAGGCGCCACTTGCACCATCGTGCCACTGGCTTGCACAAGTCATGCCGCAATGCCACTGTGCCATTATCATGTGTCAACACAAGTTAGCCATAATCAACGACTACCCTTATTCATAAGATGCGATCTCGGCCATCGAAGTTCGCAACCAAACTGGTAAGCTCGCGACAAGTTTTAGGCGATTAGCCAAAACGAGCCTTGCATCACATGCTAGTTACCTGCAGCAGGCCTCTCAATTTTAACTTGCCACACGTAGCAAAACTGCTACATGTTTTCCACGAAAACACTCGAGACATCAAAATATGTCATAAATTGGGGGATGCTCATCAGGGTATTGGTATGGCGGTTTACAGCGTGCGGCGTGCAATGCGCCCGTTACAAGAAAGTGTCATGAAGTGGGATAATTAGTGGTGGTGAAAAGTAAAGGTGTAAAGAATTCATTTTCTTCATCATGGAAGCGTAATGACTGGCGGTTACACGAATTCACTTCCGTCATCATGTAAGCATAACGTTTAACAGTTACATGTTACTCTTTTCTTCCACCACTCAATCGTTTCCACTTCCTAAGAGACCAGGGTACGTTTCACTATGACTTGTATAAATAGGTCTCACCTATTTCCACCAAACAACAAATTTCGGTCGGGAGAACAATACAACATCCATAAATCATCCGATAGCTTTTCATCCACCTAGCTTTAGTTCAACTTTGTGATACAAGTCACAAAACGCCCACACTTCCATAATCAACTATTCGGGTCTCAACACTTTCTTCGCTTCCTACCTAAGACCAACCCTTCTCCTTCACTTTTTGACCGAAGCAAGCTTTGGAATGGTCATTTCTTGGTTTAGGCCAGGATTGTCTGCATTGATCTATCGAATCAAAAGTACTCCGTCAAGATACATTGTTTAGGGTTTAAATTCGTTTCTCATCCACACACACCCAAAATTACCAAAATCAATGGAACAGTTTCACCCACAAACACACATGTCTGTAGTCTTGCAGCACCATGATAGCTTACACTAGCCAAAGTAAGGATATCATTGTTGTGCATCATTCTCCCAATGATGCAAGTGTGCTTATGCAAGACTCATTTGCATCGCTGCATGTCTCATGCACACAGGTCATGTGCCAAACTCCTTTGCCACCTATGGATGCTTATCTCGCATTGATGGCCATGTCCTAACCCTATTTGGTCAATGCCTTGGTCTAGCCTGCAACTCAGAATTCACCACGCATTTCAAGACTTGGCCAAGTCATTTGTAGATAATGCGCCACCTTAGTGCATTATTACTAGGTCGCTTGACCAACCGTTCATATACCTCCCCCACAACTTGAACTCGATGCCCTAGTCAATTCTTTTAGGTGTAGGTAATCCTGAATTTTGATCTTCAAATGGCGACAATGTTGTTTCTTTCTCCTAAGAATCTTCTGAATCTCGTAAATCATGCCACTTTACCAAATAATAGGTCATTTTATTCTTTTTTATTTTCCCCTCAACAAGATCATCAAGTATACTCTCTACTTGCTTATCAAATTGCATTTTGATCAATGGTCGTGCACGCTTCAATTGTTTTCTCAAAGTCTCCAATAAATAAGGATGGTACTTCTTTAAAAATCTGACATGAATAGTTGGATGCATTTTTAGTCATTCTGGAAAAACGTGTATGTAAGCCACCTTACATCACTTTAAAAGGACCATTGTACCTTGAAATCAAGCCTTTCTGCATTGTATTGCTAGAAATCTTCTCCCAGATCCTGGAGTTATCTTCAATAGTACCATATCTCCCACCTGAAATTTCACATCTATGTGATACAAATCAACATATTTCTTCATCCTTCTCACTTCTTTTAACAAATTTTCACGCACTTGCTTAGTCATCTCCATTTTAGACCTTGCACGGCGGAATGCTGCTGGACAGGAGCCTTTCTTCTCAGCCTTAGGAACCTCATGAGGGGTTAAAGGATGTTGTCATGTTCCTAACTCGAAAGGACTCATCTCCTTGGATGAACTCTTGTGCAAATTGTAGCAAAATTGAGTCGTATCCGTCAACAAAACCCAATTTCCCTGGGTTGCAGTCACGTAATGACGCAAATACTATTCTAGCAATGCAATTATCCTCTCCGTCTAACCATCAATTTGAGGGTGATTGCTAATAGAGAAATTTAGTTCAGACCCAAATATAAGTTCGATCATGTTATATTTTGAAGTCTAAGTTTATTCTTGAAAAATCTGAATTTAAAAACGGTGGTGACTATAAGTTTTTACTCTTCCCAAACAAATTCTTGGAGACTCTGTGGAGATAAATTACTTGACTACAAAATTTTTTTTATTTGAAGAATTGAGAATTGATTATAATTTCATAAACGGTGGTGACTATAAGTTTGAATTTTACTCTTCCCAAACAAATTCTTGGAGACTCTGTGGAGATAAATTGTTGACACTTGATATTGGAATACTAATTTACCGTTGCCAGGGTCCAACTGAAGAAAAAAAAAACACCTCTAATTGCACAACGTGCTATACATCTTTTTTTTTTTTTTTGTTGGAATGTTATTTTTGAGGCATATACATCGTTTTACTAGTTTCATAACCAAATTAGTGGATGCATCAACCAAAATCAATCTAATTGCGATGCAACTGGTGGAATCAAAACTAATTGTGGATCCCGACAACACTCAACTTGGGCAGAAGAAAAATCTGAATTTAAAAGATTGGCAAAGATGCATAATGACTTATAGAAACAAAGAGCCAACATTAATTGGGCGGAAGAGCATGAGAATAAAACTAGATTTTTTCACAAGTATGCTTCAGCAAAATAAAGAGCTAAAAGATTCTCTCAGTTGAATATTGGAGGTGCAATATACAAGAGACAAAACAATAATTAAAAGGGAGTGGTTTCTTAATATGAAAATCTTTTTGATGAAGAAGCTTTCTCAAGTGGGTGGGCTCAACTTTCCTTCTATATCTTTTGTTGAATCTCACAAGCTCGAAGAGAGATCCTCGAGCATCTCCAACAAGTATGTGCTACTAATCATATGTGAAGTTTTTATTTAGATCCTTATTTATGGGGTTATATATATATATGTAGCAAAAAGAATAATAATTTTCTCATGAACCATCTCCAATAGTGTGGGGTGTTGGTTTTAGGATTTGTTTTCTTAGATAAAGATAAATATGATTCCTTTTTTACTATTGGTTTAGAAAAATTTATTTAATAATAATAATTTAAAAAATAGTTAAAATGATGACATTGAGGTCATTCCCAGGGTCTAAATAAGATTTTCTCTAAGACCTCCATATTTATTTTAACACCCTTTTTATTTTATAGGACGTACTGTTGGAGATGGATTTAATCTAAATGAGGGTCTAAAATCCTAAATGTCAAACAAAAATAAAACTTTTACCCTCTGTTGGAGTCTTGGAGATGCTCTCAGAGGAAGAAGTCTTTAAAGTTTTAACCGACGGTACTCTAATTTGGGAATATACGTGCCCACCTTTTTTTTTTTTTTTTTTGGATACGGCAAAGCTAGGCCCACCCCCCTGAGCAGACCTAGCAAGCTCGACTAGCCCCACTGCTAATCCAACCGCCATCCCATCAACAAGATCCAATCTCATCTCTATCCATAGAGGAAATTGGTGAAAATGGAGATTCCAACCTTCCCTAAGACTAAGTCTTATGGGCTAGATTGGAGGTGCTAGATTAGCACTTAAGTGTTGCAATTCAAAAAAAAAGCGTAGCAAAAAAGTTAACACTAGTTCTCTCTCCTACCGATTTGCTAGCATGTGAACTAGCATGCTAGATAGTTACTGTTGAATGATTTCAGCGCTTGAAAAAAAATATCTTTTCGCGGAATGGTTCAAGTATTTGAGGGTTTATTTTTGATCCGCGCAAATTTGAGATTTGAAGCGCCGAATGGTTCAGTATTGGCGTGAATGGTTCAGCGCTAAGTCGACGTAATTTGCTAATCTAGCTGCTAGATTAGCACTCCCATAAGACTTAGGAGGTAGTTCTGACTGCTAATCTAGGTGCTAGACTAGCACCCCATAAGACTTAGTCTAATGGGAATCGAACCCCCTACCTCCCGCCCGCACTATGGACGAAAGGGGATGCCCACTGTACTAGACAGTTGTTGGCAGATACGTGCCCACCTTGTATACAAAGAATTGTAATTAATGATGTGAATGTTGCAACACACTTGAGAGACATCATGGTCACCTAAGAGCAACTGCAGTGGTGCGAGTATAACTAAAGATCAAAGACAAAAAAAAAAAAGACCAAATTTGAGTTTAGTCCGTAGCGTGACGCTACGGTAGGCAAGTATATTTAATCGAGCGGACGTATAATCTTCGTTTGGTTGTTGAGCGTAAGTATAAAGTGCGTTCCGTTCAGGTATTGATATAATTTACGCTTGTTGTGGGGCGTTGGTAAAGATTACGCGGGTTGTGGGGCGTTCATAAAGTTTACGCCGGGTCAAGAGGCGTGCGTATAATCAACGCCTGGTGGGGCGAATGGGAGAATCAACTCCTGAACGAGGCGTTGATATAAAGTCCGCTTGCTTCACACAATTCATTCTTTATCTTTCCCGTTTATATAAAAAAGGAAGAATTTCATTTGTCTAGCAACAAACATATAGCAGTGTGCATTGCAACAGGAGCCCATTAACTAGCTTAAAGCTTCATACCCGTCGTTATTTTGTCGACATTAACTAGCTTAAAGCTAATAACACAGTGATTCGAAATTGGACGCTCGAACTGGGGCGGAGGTATAATGCCTGCTCCACTTCAGGCGTTAACTATATGCACGTCTGGGTTGGGACGTTGACTATATCAACGCCTGACTAAGGCGTAAGTATAATGTTCGCCTTATTGGGGCGTTTATTATATCACCGTCTGACATGGAGCGTAAACTTCAGCAACGCCCGGACGGGCGTACATTTCAGCACCGCTCCATTGAGGCGTAGTTTATATACACGCCTGTTCGTGGGACGAAGATTATACGTGCGCTTCATGTGAAGCGTACTTTATATACCCGCCCGGTGCCAACCGAACATTATATGTTCGCTCGACTATATTTGGTTTTGGTCTTGGTCCCAGACCAAATATAGTCGAGATTTAGTCTTGGTCCGGATTTTAATCGATAGTCTGTCCCGCTCTATCTCGTTTTTTGACCAAATATTTGGTTATACTCGCCCACTGTGGTTGCTCTAACCCAACGAATAAATTTGCTTGTTCTCCTCGGGAAAAAAAAAAAACTAAATCAACCCAAATATTAATCCGGATGTTGGCACTTGCCAGAACATAAGTCTGTCTGTGGGACGCAATTTAAGCATAAATGGAAGCCCAATGAAAATTATTGGCTTAGGAGCCGGCTCGGCTTGGTGTGATATTGCACACCCATGTTTAAGCTGGCTCCACTCCTCCTCTCAGTCTCACACCCAAAATACTGTAACAAACTTTTTTTTTTTTTTTTTGGGGTCTTGTACCTAATACATTTAGGTTGAATCGGATGCGGTTATTTTGTTGTTGTTGGCTTGTATTGGCTTTGCATTCTCGCACGTCGCACCATCTTGGTGGTTTTGCAATTTCTTGTGTGATAAAAGAGAAAAAACCATATACATTCTAGGAACCGGTTCTGGGTTCCAGTTTTCCAATGGAACCGGAACCGAACCCGTTAATAACCCTAAATTCACAGTTTTAAGTATGAAAGATCTCAAACCCTATATATCTTAACAAGTCCGAGCATCAACTTCCTCTTCTCTCAGACTTCCTACTGCGCCGAATAACGTTACAAACTCAAAGATGAACAAGAAAACCAAGGTGATCTCAGGTAATCATGATAGTAATAACTTATCGTCTTCATCATCTTTGATAACCAACAATACTGATCTTTTAACAGAAATTCTACTACGTTTACCGGTGAAATATCTTCTCGTATCAAAATCTGTTTCGAAACAGTGGTTAGTGCTTATCTCTAGTCCATATTTCATTCAACATCATTGTAATCGTAATAATCTTAAAGTATCTGGGTTATTTCTACACAAATCATCATATGAATTAATGTTACACAATGAAAGAATAATGAGTAATCGTAGTGTTTCTTTTGAAGTGCTAAAATCACTGAAGATTTGCCATTC
The DNA here is from genome assembly GCA_023531295.1 of Papaver armeniacum. Taxonomy (NCBI): domain Eukaryota; kingdom Viridiplantae; phylum Streptophyta; class Magnoliopsida; order Ranunculales; family Papaveraceae; genus Papaver; species Papaver armeniacum. The sequence continues at coordinate 93,955 of JAJJWW010013376.1, forward strand.
TTGTAATGGTCTTCTCCTTCTTTTGATCACTAAGTTCAAACCAAAGCGCCATGATATTTATATGTACAATCCTTCAACGGAACAATACAGAATTATTCCTTCACCAGGATTCTTCATTTTTGCGTGCAGTTTAAGTCTAGTTTTCAATCCACATAAATCACTTGACTATGAAATTGTTTGTATTTGGAAAAGTATCCACAGTGAAACAAGTAAATATGGGTTTGAAATTTACTCTTCAATAACAAATAATTGGAGACTATGCGGAGATTATACATTTTTTGCGCCTACTGAAGGCTGAAGCATTTTACTACTCTACTGTTTTCTGGAATGGTTTAACCACGTGACCCACAATTTGCTCTATTTTGATATACATGGAGAAGTACTGAAAACGTTACCATTTAGTCCGATAAATAGTGAGGATAAATTGACACGGAGTTTCATCATGTATTTTGGAGAGTGCATGGGTCATATGTACTTAGTTCTAAGTGCACAACCACATCCTACTAGTAGTTTCTGTATTTTTGAGAGGGAGGTTGATTACGGAGGATGGAGGCTGCAGTCTCTTGTCAACCTCAGCAAATTATCAGTACGCAAAGCGTATATATTGTGTATTGCTGGTCGAGCAAGGTGGTGATGACGATGACGAAAAAGAAAATTTTCTGAAGGTGTTGATACATTTACCATACAAGATCATCTCATATGATGTCAAGACAAAAGGGGTCAAAGACATTTTCTGCTATGCAAAATACACTCTATTTTATGACAGATACACTCCATTTTGTGATCGACTGGACCAAAACCAGAGGCTAAGTAACCGGAGGCTAGGTAATTATAATTATATCGAAACACTTGCTATCGTGTAAGTTCTTACCTTCAACATTAAGAATGTACTTAACTAATAATTTTTTTTTTTTTTTTTTTTTTTTTTGAGTTTACGCATATCTATGACGTAATAGGCTAAATTGATTTTTCTTGATATATGTATTTGTGAATCTTCTTGTTTTTGCCTATGGTTATAGAAATATTGATGAATACAAGAGAAATTTCCATTAGCAAAGTAAAACTGATATTCATTTTTGCTTCCTCATTAAGTTATGAGCTCAGATGCAATTTCCCTTGGCAAAAGGAAAGTGAAGCTGAAGGAAGTGTAGTTCCCGAAACGTTAGCATAAAAACAGGGCCTAATCAGAGGTCGAAGGGTTAAGTTGCAAAATGCCCCAAAATCGATCCCAACCTTGTGAAAATGTCCCGGATGTTAGGAAAAAGATCAAAACGCCCCAATACGTTAGATTGTCCATTAGAGAGAGTTAAGTAGTCCAAATTACCCTTCAGAGTACATGGTTCATAATTTAGGGTTCAGTGTTTAAAATTCAGGGTTCAGGTGACGATGGTGGCGGCGGTGGTGGTGGCGGCGGCGGTGGTGGTGATGGTGGTGGTTGTTCTGGTGGTGGTGGTGGCGGTGGTGGTGGTGACAGCGGTGGTCGTTGTTCGTTTGGTGGTGGTGGGCCAGCGATGGTAGTGGCGATGGCGGATTGGGGCATTTTAATTAAAAAGGATAAAAATGGAATTTCAAAACTCCATTGTCCGGTCAAGATGTCCTATTTTGATCAAACTCCCCAAAAGTAACGGATTTGGGCATTTTGATCTTTTCCCTAACGTCCGGGGCATTTTCACAAGGTTGAGATCGATTTTGGGACATTTTGCCACTTAACCCTACTTTAGATTATAATTTGAGGCAACGCACGCGCCGGCTCCCAATAAAGGGAGCCACATAAAGTTGGCAGTTTGTTGAGATTATTAGTCCCACATGGTTGGGTTATTTAAGATCCTGCGGTTTATAATCTATTAGGGCCTCTCCACTCATTGCCAATTGGTTTTGAGTTGGATGCCCGTATTCTAATATGGTATCAGAGCAGGCTATTTGTGTCGAGTTAGTTGACCGCACCTTTACTCGCGTCACCCGATTTAATTGTCCACGTGTTTGTAAGACCCGCCGAGGCTACACGTGAGGGGGCGTGTTGAGATTATTAGTCACGTGTTTGTAAGACCCGCCGAGGCTACACGTGAGGGGGCGTGTTGAGATTATTAGTCCCACATGGTTGGGTTATTTAAGATCCTGTGGTTTATAATCTATTAGGGCCGCTCCACTCATTGCCAATTGGTTTTGAGTTGGATGCCCGCAGACTTTAACATGGTATCAGAGCTAAGCCCCAGACCCATACCTGCGTACGCCGGGTGTAGGCCGAGTTACTAGCCGAAGTGTTTAACCTACTTTGTCACTTGTACACCCGGGGTGTAGGCCAGTGTCGATACTGGCCGAGGTGTTACCCCTCGATTTAGTCACTCACCTATGTACACCTGTTACCGATGGACTGGTGACTCGTACGTAGGTCCACGTGTGAGGCCCAAGTGATAGGCCTTACACGTGAGGGGGCATGTGAAAGGACAAATAGTCCCACATCGCTATAATCCGCTTAATTAACTTAAATATAATATGGAAGGGCCGCTCCACTCATTGCCAATTGGTTTTGAGTTGGATGCCCGCAGACTTTAACACAGTTCGTGATTATTCTTTTCATATATATCATTTCCTCACCTTTAACCCTAACCCTATGTATCGACACTACTATTAGGGTATCTAAGTTCTAAACTTTGCCCAGTTGTTGTTGGGATTTCGAGGTAGTACATGACTTCCATCATGTTGGGGTGGGGTGGGGGTTACGAATCCCCACATCCAACCACCCTTCAATCACATGGAGTTGGTATTGACTCTTTAGGCATTCTTGGAATTTGATAACCATTAATTATAGCAACTTGTTCTTTTGGTCCATATTGTTTCGCATGTGGTGTGCCCAAGAACCAACCCAGTTTCGCATATTGTTTCTTTAATTTGGTCCATATTGGTTTGTGTTTTTTTGGGTTTTCTTTCTCTTGTTATTTTTCCCTGCTTGGTGGCTCTCTACGTCGCAGACTTGTAAATTGCCTTCCTTCTTAATATATTTTTATTTATCGAGCAAAAAAAAAAAGAAAAAGTGCCCAAGAACCAACGTGTATGAAAGTCAATACCCGTTTGAAGAAGGCTTCCCATGGAACTTGACGCGTAAACTAATGACAGCACCATAATGATTGATCCGCCAGGGCAAAACAAACCATCTCAACGAGACAAGAGGAGGATATATATAAAAATGTTGGTCGTGAGATCATGGAAACTTAATAATGAAGTTAATGCACGATTTCTTTTATTTTCTGAAACGGCAGAAGACATCGGTATCTAATCGTGCATGGACACTCCTAACCAGTACATTATTAATTAAACTAAACAAAAATGCTTATTAAATTGAGAGCTGGGTGAGTTGATAATTGTTGATTTAAGGAGAGGTACCGAACAAAAATCAATATCGGTGTCTAGCAAATGAAGATCTCTCTCTTATTCATTCCCGTTACCATCATTCAAAAAACCAAAAAAACAACCTGTATTACGCGTGATAAGATGCGCAGGTTCTTCGCAAAAAGCTGGTGTACAAGTGCCGTAGCTCTGCAGATTACAAACACGCTCCAACCATCCATCAGCAAACGAAAGAATTGGGCCATTTGTGCAATATGTCAACAAAGTTCTCACATAACTGAAATGGAGATGTATAAGAAACAATACTTCCATCTTAACTGCATAGACGTTAAAATCAGCGGCTAGAGCAACATGTCTGTCTTCTTAGCGGGAAGTCTCCAGAATCTAGATCATCTCACTGCATCAATCTACAGGCGGTACCTATCTCTGGTAGTAAAACGGTTATTTGTAATGGTTTGTGTAGATTTTTTGTTGATTTTCATCTAGTAAGGTAATACTGCAATAGCATTGCTGATGTTGGATATGAGACTGAATTGTAGTTTCCATCTTATTATATCTAGCTGCCGCAATATTTTGTATAACAAAAATCATCTATCAGATTTATTTTCTAATGGAACTTTCTCTCTTATTCATCAAATTTACGATTCAGAAATGCAAGAAAACGAGCAGTATTATCCGTGTTAAGCTGCGAAGCTTCTTTGCCTATAATAATAAAGTTCAACTACAGCCCACAGACACGACGTTGCTCCAACAACCCGTTAGCAATGGAAATTATTGGTCTACTTGTCCAGTATGTCAACAAGAATCTGAAACAACCGAGATGCAGAGGAGTTGTGGAGAATACTTCCACGTTGAGTGCATGAATCCATGGGGTTAGTAATCAGCTAGCGCAACATGCCTGTCCTCTTTGCCGGAAGATCACCTGAATTACTCTGTCAGTTAGAAAAATGGTTTATTTATTGACCGAGCAAGGAAAAATGGTTTACTTAATGGATTTTGCAGGCTTTTGTGGATTTATATGTTGTATGTATGGCAATAGTATTGCCTTTTATGTTCAATTGGGGACTTCGTCGTAGTTTCTATCTTGCCCACAAATTTAACAAATGCATGTATTTGGGAATGACAAAAAGTGAAAACTGAGAACGTAATTTTTTTATTTAATTTTTAGGTTACCAAAATAGAACTCAAAACTCACAAACATGGTGAGTTAGGATTTTACCTTCTCGGCGAATATGATTTTTGGGAATATAATTCCTTTGCCACCACTGCCCAAACAAGGATGGCCCAGGCGCTATGGAAGCTGCATCTGGCGGCACATTAGAAGGAGGCCACGTTTTGTTGGGGCTCATGTTTACAAAATTTGGAAGGAATTATCTGTGAACTCAAAATCTTAATGGACCAAATATTAAAGATAACTTTGTACTCAAAAGGGCAAAGGAAAAATCCTTTAGCTCGAATTCCTTTATCTGACATTTCTCGATAGTTATTAATCCCACTTAATTGTTAACGAACAGGTCGTGGTAATTGTTAATTACAAAAACGCTGGCCGCTGATGCCTTAATATATTGGCATCTATCCTTTCGCACCACTAACCGAATCGGTGATTTAAAGAGATCGGTGGCAACAAACTAAATATCATTCAGTTTTTCTTTTCACTAATGAAAATTTCTCTCTTCTTCATCACAGTTAAATTCAAAAAGGCAGCCCGTACAATACGCGATAAGATGCGCAGGTACATTCCCTGCTGTGGTAAGAGAAGAAATGTTCTACCGGATTATTGTGGCTACTGCCCAGCGTGTGAAGAAGCCGGTGGTTCGGTGAGGAATGGTAGACAATACTTTCATCGCGAGTGTGCGAACCCATGGTATTAGAATCAGCTATCAAAACATTATTTATAATTAATCCATGGTATTGTCAGTTTGTGTAATCTTTGCCGGAAATTCTTGACAATTTAGAAACTTCCGGCAAACTTTATTTATCAGTTTGTGCATGTACTAGGCTTTTGCGGATTTGTGTCTTGTATCTAGAGACAAGAATGTATTGAAAGCTCTGTATTCCTTGTTATTCATTGAAAGAAAAGAGATGGCTATATAAAGCCTTACAATAGCTAAGAAATAGGATCAGAACTACCACGTCTACCCTAGTGATGTTACTGGTAACATAACAGAAAGAATAAATCAAACTACTAACTCCCTGAACAATAGGAGTTACTGCTAAGACTCGACTAACCACTAACTCATTTGATTGACTATTTCAACATTTCCTCCCTTAAACTGAAAATTGAATTTCAGTTTAGAACAGATGCAGAGCACATTCCCAATAGACCTCTAAGCCTAACAAAAACATTTAACTTCAATGGTTTTGTCATAATGTCTGCAATTTGATCTTGACTAGGACAGTAAACCATTTTGATAACTCCATCTTTTGTGAGATCACGAAGAAAATGAAAACGAACATCTATGTGCTTGCTACGACCATGAAGAACTGGATTCCTTGAGAGAGCAATAGAAGAATCATTATCACGTTTAAAAATAGTTGTACACTCACCATTCTGTGACTGATGAAGATACTCCAGAATCCTTCTTAACCACATTGCCGAGTTGCGGTGAAACATGTTGCAACAAACTCAGCTTCAGTTGTAGAGAGTGTTACGATAGCTTGCTTCTTTGATAGCCAAGACACAGCACCAGAACTTAACATGAAGGCATAACCTGATGTACTTTTGCGATCATCCAAATCACCACCATAATCACTGTCAGTGTAGCTTTCTAGATGTAAATCTCCTCCCCTTCTATATAGGATACCATAATCATGAGTTCCTTTCAAGTATCGTAATACTCTCTTAGCTGCAGCAACATGAAGTTCTGTAGGGCAATCCATGAATCTACTGAGTCTACTCACCACAAACATAATATCAGGCCGTGTAGCTGTCAAATACATAAGACTCCCGATCAGCTGCTTGTACTGACAACTATCCACCCTTGTTCCCTTCTCATCTTTAATGAGCTGAAAGCCAGGAACAATTGGATTATGAACTGCATTGCAAGAAGTCATTCCAAACTTCTCCAATATTTCTTCTGTGTACTTCTTCTGACAGATGAAAATACCTTCAGATTTCTGCATCACTTCTATACCAAGAAAGTATTTCATCTTTCCCAGGTCTGTCATATCAAACTCTTGCATCATAGAGTTCTTAAACTTATCAAACAACTTCTCATCATTACCAGTAAATATGAGATCATCAACATAGATACATACAATGAGAATTTTACCTTCATCTCCAACTTTGACAAAAAGTGTGTGTTCATAAGGACATCTTTGAAAACCTTCAGTGACAAGATAAGACTCTATGCGACTGTACCAAGCTCGTGGAGCTTGTTTCAGTCCATATAAAGCCTTTCTCAACCTGTAAACTTTATCTTCTTTTCCTTCTACCATGTATCCAGGCGGTTGTGCAACGAAAACTTCCTCATTAAGCTCACCATGAAGAAATGCAGACTTAACGTCAAGCTGAAATACTTCCCATTCTTTCTGTGCAACAAGAGAAATCACCATACGAACTGTTTCCAATCGAGCCACAGGTGCAAACACTTCAGTGTAGTCTACTCCATATTCTTGAGTGTACCCCTTTGCAACCAAACGAGCCTTAAGCTTTTCAACTTTTTCAAAAACAACATCACGACTAACTATGATCTTTTGAGAAACAGGTTCATACAATCGATATGCCTTTGACTCTTCACTGACTCCAAGTAAAATGCACTTGATGCTTTTGTCATCTAATTTGATGCGTCTGCTGTCAGGTACGTGAGCATGAGAGGTGCATCCAAATACGCGAAAGTGGTGGACTGATGGCTTAATACCACTCTCCAGGCTTCTTCTGGAGTTTTGTTCTTTACAGCCAATGTTGGACTTCTATTCATGACGTGAATTGCCCAATTTACAGCTTCTGCCCAAAAAGTTTTAGGCATATGCTTCTCAATGAGCAAACTGCGAACCATATTCATGATGGATCGATTCTTCCTCTCGGCAACTCCATTTTGCTGTGGAGTATATGAAGCTGTCAGCTGCCTTTGGATGCCGTTGTTGCTGCAAAAGTTGTTAAATTCACTTAGGGTGAATTCCCCTCCACGATCAGTACGAAGAACTTTGATAAACATTCCCTTTTCTTTTTCAACACGACTCTTAAACAATTTAAATGTATTAAAAGCCTCTGATTTTTGCACAAGAAAGTAAATCCATGTTTTTCGACTAAAATCATCAGTGAAAGTGAGTATGTACCTCTTTCCACTGTTGGATATAGGCTTAATAGGACCGCATATGTCAGCATGTACAAGCTGAAGGGCTTGAGTGGCTCTCCATGTAGTCTCCTTTGGAAAAGGAAGTCTGTGTTGTTTACCAAGTAAACATACTTCACATACTTTTGACATGACTCCAAGTGAGGGTAGTCCACTTACCATTCCCTTTTGCTGAAGAAGTCTCAGTCCTTTGCGATTCAAGTGACCATACCGTCGATGCCATAATTGAGCCACATCTTCATCAACTGAAAAGCACATCTCCTCCTGCTTTTTTAATCTTGCAAAGAGTTTGAACATCCTATTTGATGACATTGTTATCTCGTAATTAAACCCTTCGAGCATGATATAGTGTGCACTTTCCTTGTTCGATAACAATCTTCAAACCCTTATCGCCTAGTCTGCCAATGCTCACAGATTGTTTGTCAAACTGGAACATAGAACACACTAGTGATGATCTGAGTTACGCCATTCACCATCATCACAACATTTCCTTTTCCCATCACTTTCATCTTTGAGTTGTCGCCTAGCTTCACTGTTTCTCTGAAACCTTCATCAAGGTTTGAAAACATCTCCTTCTTGCCACTCATATGATTGCCTGCACTCAGAATCAAGGTACCACATACATAATTCATCTTGACTTGTCTTCCCTTCATCTCAGATAGGACATCACAGCAACATTTCTTCTTCTGCTTCTACATAGTGTGCCTTCTCTTCTGATTTCTTTGGACATTCATACTGAAAATGCCCAAATTTATGACAGCCAAAACATTCGATTGTCGACTTGTCATAGTTATGTCTGCCACCGCCTCTGCCTCGTCCTCGAGAGCTGCCACGTCCCCTTCCTCTCGAAGATTATCCATATGTAACCTTCAATGCTTGCTCCTCATCAACATGTACATTCATTCGCTGCTCATGAACTAATAAATTGCTTTGCAGCTCATCAATTGAGAGAGTACTAAGGTCCTTTGACTCTTCAATTGAGCAAACTACATAGGAAAAATTGGGGGTCATTGATCTTAAAATCTTTTCAACAACGTCTTCATCGCTTACCTTACCCTTGTGCTGCCTCATCTTGTTGACAATGGTTAAGGTGCGCGAAAAATATCCATTCACAGACTCTCCTGCCTTCATCTGTAGCACCTCAAAGTCCCTTTTGAGAGCTTGCAGTTGTGCACGTTGTACCCGATCAGTTCCTTGATGCTTCTTTTTCATGGAATCCCAAATACTTTTGGCTGATCCAGTATCGAGAATGGTCTGTAGGACAGTTCGATCGATAGCCTGAAAGAGATAATTCTTTGCTTTCAAATCTTTCAGTTTTGCATCATTATACTCCTTTGTTTGAGATTCTGTAGCTTTCACTCCTGATGCAACAGTTGGGATTCCATCTTCTACTATACCCCAGTACTCCTTTGATCTAAGAAAATTCTCCATCAACATGGACCAATGATCATAAAACCCATCAAACTTTGGAATTGATGGTTGAACAAAAGTGCTTTCTGTTGCCATTCTTCACTCAAAGAAAATTTGTTTGTTTCTCACACTAACAAGTCTTTCACACTCTGAAAGGAAAACTCACACCGATTTTACGACAAACCAGACTCTAGCCGGCTCGATACCAAATCTAGAGACAAGAATGTATTGAAAGCTCTGTATTCCTTGTTATTCATTGAAAGAAAAGAGATGGCTATATAAAGCCTTACAATAGCTAAGAAATAGGATCAGAACTACCACGTCTACCCTAGTGATGTTACTGGTAACATAACAGAAAGAATAAATCAAACTACTAACTCCCTGAACAATAGGAGTTACTGCTAAGACTCGACTAACCACTAACTCATTTGATTGACTATTTCAACATTGTATGCACCGCAATAGTAGTATTGTCTTTTTTGTTGGATTTGGGACTGAATTGGAGTTTCTATCTTCTTCTTCTTCTTCTTTTTTCTTTTTGAAATTATGTACTAATTATGAGTATTATTATTATCTAAGGCTCAGCCATTTTTATTGTTTTTGGTCGGTATCTTTGCCATAATACTGTGATTGAAATATTTGTATCGAAAAGAAATTACAAGAATCATTTCAATCAACACTTATCATTAGAGTCTTTTTCTTTTGTGAAAACGAAAGATCATAGCAATGCGAGACTCTATAAAAAATACTTGATCAAATATCCATACTACAAGTAAAAATTCTTCAATTTCACATCCATAGAAGAAATGGAACTCGAGGATGGTAATCTGTGGATGACACATTATAGTTGACGTACAAGTTAGATGAACGAAGTAACTATTCGGCCGTATGACCAAAGGGTTAAGTGGCAAAATGCCCCAAAATGGACCCCAAGGTTGTGAAAATACCCCGGACGTCAGAGAAAAGATTAAAATACCCCATTCCGTTAGATTTTCCGTTAGAGAGAGTTAAGTAGTCGAAATTTCCCTTCAGGGTACATTGTTCATAATTCAGGGTTCAGTGTTTAAAATTCAGGGTTCATGACTTATGGTTCAGGGTTTGGGGTTCAGGATTTAGGGTTCAGGTGGTGGTGGTGGTGGTGCGGTGGTATTGGTGGTGGCAGCGATGGTGATGGTGGCGGTGGTGGTGGTGGTGATGGTGGTGGTGGCGGCGATGGTGATAGTGGCGGTGGTGGTGGCGGCGGTGGTGGTGGTGGCGGTGGCGGTGGTGGTGGTAGTGGAGGAGGAGGAGGCGGTGGCGGTGGTGTTGGTGGTGGTTGTTCTAGTGGTAGTGGTGGTGGCGGTGGTGGTGGTGGTGGTGGTGGCGGTAGTGGTGGTGATGGTGGTGGTGGTGGAAGTGGTGGTGGTTGGTGGTTGTTCGTTAGGTGGTGGCGGTGGTAGTGGCGGATTGGGGCGTTTTGATTAAGAAGGATAAAAATGAAATTTCAAAACTCATTAACCGGTCAAGATGCCCAATTTTGATCAAAATGCCCCAAAACTAACGGAATGGGGCATTTTAATCTTTCCCTAACGTCCGGGGCATTTTCACAACCCTGGGTCCATTTTGGGGCATTTTGCCGCTTAACCCATGACCAAATCCTCAACTGGCATGATGCACACAAGGATATGCTACCTTGATGATCATTAATTCCATCTCAATGCCTTATCAGATATGAAAGAAGAATGCAATGCAAGTCAATGATGCCTTCTGAACATGCAAGGAGCATCAAGGCCAGGGTGTAATGGGGGTATTAGACAGTTCATAATAGCTTCATGCTCCTCATTTTTATTATTATGTGAAGAACTAGTAAGCAACACTTTGGCGGAATTTACTATTTAGTAACCCCTGTAACAGCCTTGATTCCTCTCTTCCCTTCTCATTCTTTAGTTTTGGGTTTATCTACTCCAGTTTGGATCTGACATTTTTTGATAACTGCAAGTTGACTTCTAAAGTATACCTAAATATAAATACGGCATCCGACGTACAAAAATATATATCGTGACCACTCAATGTCTAGAGTTTAGACTTGTCACAAAAGAGATTATGCAGAATGTCTTCTTCTTTTTGCAGGGCCTGAAAAATAATATACACGCAATTTTAAAAACAGAGATCCACTAGAACAACCTTCAATACACTGTGTGGAGTGAACGCAAATAGAAGAACCTTACAAAACAGAGATCAACTATAGTATCAGCAATGCTGTCCTGTCTTCTCAATGTTTCACGGGGGCTTTTTCTTCTATGACTTTGTGGCTACTTGCCTACTTGGGATTGAAAAGTCTATGACATGTAGTCATGTAAATGTTTTGTTCAGCCTTGACAATTGAGAACTGCTTTGTATATGTGCTGTATCTCTTTGGCATCTGGTAATCCGTTTTATTCTTTCTCGAAAAAAAAATTCACTTCTAATACATAGAATTGTGATCGTGAGATCACGATCGATTAGTAGCCATTTTCTCTATTTCAAATTTAGATATAGATGTGAATATATCCTACAAATGCTCCAATAATATAGGTTCCTGTAATTGTTAATTGTTGAAGAACTGGTGCACCAAAACTATTAATTTTTTTTGGAAGGCCTGGATCCTAATTGGTACTTGAAAATGTTAAATCGTGGGAACATGATCAAATAAAAAAATAAACATAGGGTTTGTAATATTGTTCTTTTAAGCAAGAGGAAAAACAATGTTGGCTTTACAATCAAAATGAGCAATCTCCAAGAAGCAAGAGAAAAAATCAGTCATCTTCGTGATAAGGTGCGTGTGTTCTTGGCTTGTGATAAAGTAGCGACGGAGCTCACAGAAAGGCTCCAAGAACCTACCATCACCGATCCAAATTACACGGCCGCTTGTCAAGTATGCAAACAAGAATCATATACCACTGAAATGGAGACAAGTAATGAACTCTACATCCATGTTGAGTGCCAAACCTATATCTAGATCATCATTGTACTGTTTATTTATTGGTTTGTGTGGATTTATTTTATTGGATGTACCGCAATAGTATTTTCTGGATTTGCCGATTTGGGACTGAAATGTATGTCGAGGCCGTAATATTGTGATTAACTACTTATTTTCTTTACAGTTCAATATGCTTCAGTTTAATGTTTTTTTGGTGAGTCATTTGTTGGATGCTGTTATAACAGATGAAGCTGCTTAAATTTGAAGCAATCCAATACTTCGATTCATATTATTGTTCTTTCACAAATTCACATTTGAGTTTCGTACTAGTTGCAGAACTCTGAGAGTTGAATTTTATTATAAATTTAAGAAAGACGTAAAGATTTTTTTTTAACCGGCAAATTGTAAATCTTTTTCAACAATCATGGTTTCTTACTTTCATTGTCTTCGCCAATGTCCCAAAGCATCTCTTGAACTTCAATGCCACCTAGGATGATTTGGCAAGTTTCCGGGTTTGTTATACTCATATGTCATTTATACTGGGGTGCATAAAATACAAGCCCAATTTCTTAAAAAATTTAGACTCAGGAGTCGGCTAGGCTATGTGGAGATACATTTTTTGCGCCTACTAAAGTTTTTTTCTTAGCCACGTGACCCACAATTTGGTCTATTTCGATATGACAGAGTTTCATCATATATTTTGGAGAGTGCATGGGTCATATGTTCTTAGTTCTAAGTGCACAACCACATCGTACTAGTAGCTTCTATATTTTTTTAGATGGAAGGTTGATTACGGAGGATGGAAGCTGCAGAATCTTGTCAACCTCTAGTATTGTATATTGCTGGTCGAGCAAGGAGTAAATTTTTGATGGGGGCGTTTTATGATGGGGGCATGAGGGACAAATTATGTTTTGACATGTGTTTCTACAATTAATTGTTTTAACAAATTATGTTACCAAAAATATAAAGGATAAAATATCACCAATTAAGATAACAAGTATTTTCACCAAAAATACAATTCTTTTATATATTTGGAAACCAAATTTGATGGAATCAATTTATAGCAAAGACACGTGTCAAGACATGACTTGTCCCCATACCCCATCAGAAAACGCCCCCATCAAATATTTTTCCGCAAGGAAGGTGGTGATGATAACGAAGAAGAAGAAAAGTTTCTGAAGGTGTTGATACATTTACCATACACGATCATCTCATATGATATCAAGAAAAAAGGGGTCAAGGACATTTTCCTCTATGCAAAATACTCTCCATTTTGTGATCGAATTGACCAAAACCAGACGCTAGGTAATTACAATTATATCGAATCACTTGCTAATGTACAAGTTTTTTTTTTTCGAAGAGAAAAGATTATATTAAAGAGAAAAAGAGAACCAAGAAGAACAAACGAAAAAAGGACTAAAACAGTCCAAAAAATCCTCCCCACCCAGATTACATATGAATACAAAGTTCCCAATTGTGCAGTAATTGACTACTATCCAAAAATTTGAAATAATCTGTATCGCAACTCCATAGTACCAACGTCTGTTTTATCAGGACTATTATTTCAGATGACTCTCTAGGTCTTCCACCAAACACCCTATTATTCCTCTCTTTCCAAACATTCCAGATGACTGCAAAATGCAAGATATTCCAGATATGTTCACATCTACCTTTAGAACATTCCAACTCCATGCTTCAAATAGCTGCAAAATAGTTTCTTGAACTGGCCAAGATAGATGAAGAGATTTGATAAAATAGTCCCACAGCTGAAATGAGAATTCGCAGTGAAGTAACAAATGATCCGAAGTCTCCATAGTCTTGTTACACAAAGGACAGTTTGTGCTCTGCAACTCCACTCCCCTATGGCTAAGCATTTCTCTTGCAGGAAGTGAATTATGAAAGACAGCCCACAATAAGAAGCTTACTTTATGCGGGATAGTGTTCTTCCAAAGAAACTTCGCAAAGGTACAATCTGGTACGTTACCTGCAAGTGAAGTATAACAAACTTTGGTGTTGAAGTTACTTGGAAATTCAATCTCGTCATCACCTTCCCCTAAGTTTGGTGCATTTCCAAGGTCACGTCTCATCAGGTCCCATTCCAATTGTTCATTGGCGTTTAGTTGATGTTTGAATTCTCCGTACCAACTGCCGTCTCGAATCATATCAGCCAAGCTAACTTGTTTGTTAGTGCAAGCTCTGTATACAACAGGGTACAAGTCTTTTAAGCAACCATTCACTAGCCACCTATCCAGCCAGAACCTAGTACCTTTCCCGCTCCTTATTTTGAAACTTATCAAATTATTAGTTTCCGGCACCATCTTCACCACTTTTCCATAAGCTTTTTCCCTGAGGTGTGTTGTCATCAACGGGCATAACCATCTCTTTTTTTGCTTTTGTTTTCTGCTGGACAATGCTTCTCCAAAGCGCACCTTTTTGTTTAGAAAACCTCCATATCCACTTAATAAGCAAAGATTTGTTAGTAATCCGGAAGCTTTTAACACCTAAACCCCCATTTTCCTTTGGTAAATTGATTTTTGGCCATGATACCCAAGCCATCTTTTTTTTACCTTCTACAGCTCCCCATAAGAAGTTTCGCATCAATTTTATCATTTTCTTCTCAATGCAAACCGGTAAATGGAAAAGGGATAAATAATACACCGGAAGACTTGCTAAACAACTCTTTATTAATACCAATCTACCCGCTTTGTTCAGAAACTTCTTCTTCCAAGCTGCTAACCTTTGTTCCATCTTAACTAACACTGAATCCCAAATAGAGGAACACCTTAAAGTAGCACCAATAGGCATGCCAAGATATTTAATTGGCAATGTCTCGGTTTTACATCCTAGCTCTTTAGCCAGTTCATTAATAACCTCATTAGCACTAACACTCACCATAGTACTTTTATCTAAATTGAGCTTCATTCCAGTAATAGTCTCAAACATAGACAAAATTATAAACAACCTTGTTACCTCCTCAGTGTTTGCATCAATGAAAATGAGAGTGTCATCAGCGAATTGGAGATGAGAGATCATATTCCCTGACTCTTCAACTTTGAACCCATGTAATTGCCCTCTTTCAACAGCATCGTTCATAAGTTTAGACAAAATTTCAACAACCAAAAGAAAGAGATACGGAGATAACGAGTCACCTTGCCTAAGACCCTTAGATGGTTTGAATCTCTCTGTAGAACCACCATTCACCAAAACTGAAAGATGAGAGGAAGAAACACACCATTGAATCCATTTGATCCATTTATCTCCAAATCCATGCTTCTGAAGAATACGAAATAAGGAATGCCAATTGATGTTATCAAATGCTTTCTCCATGTCAATTTTGCACAAAATTCCTGGTTTTTTTGACTTCAACCTGTTATCCACACATTCATTAGCAATTAAAACCCCATCTAGAATTTGTTTATCATGAATGAAAGCCCCTTGAAAATCAGATATAAGTCTTGGCATCACAACTTTCAACCTCTCTGCAAGCACCTTCGAGAGAATTTTGTACACACTTCCAATAAGACTCAAAGGCCTGAAGTCTTTAGGCGTACATGTGTCTTCTTTCTTAGGTATAAGCCTAAGGAAAGAGCAGTTTAACCTCCAATCCAACGAGCCATAATGGTAGAAGTCGTTGAGCATACTCATGAAATCTGTTTTGATGATGTTCCAACACTTCTTATAGAATTCTGTAGTAAAACCATCCGGACCCGGAGCTTTATTTGAGCCCATATGTTTAACTACATTCCAAACTTCTTCTTCAGAAAAATTTCGTTCCATCCAAGCTTTGTCCTCCTCCCCCACAACTGGGAAATGTAAAACATCCAAAGAAGAATTAGTAGAATTGTTAGAAGAAAAAAGATTGACGTAGTAATTTCTTATCTCTTCCTTAATAATATTCTGATCCAAGCAATCTACACCGTCAACCTGCAGCTTAGCAATTGTATTCCTTCTTCTTCTGGCGCTTGCGATTCTATGAAAATATCCTGAGTTTGTGTCACCCCGCCTGAAGCCGTTTTGTTTAGCTCGAAGTTGCCACTTTCTAGCCTCCATTCTTTCAATAAGTCTAAGTTTAATCTTGCTTTGCAATCTAACTTCTTGTTGATCAGCATCCAGTGCACTAGTCTCCTCAATAATGTTCAGCTCTCCTATCTTTGCAGTGAAGACATCTTTCTCACGTTTCACACCTCCAAACTGTTGTACTCCCATTGGCTTAATGAAGAACTTCAAGTTTTGAAGCTTGCGAAAAAAGATAGTACTTGCACTTCCCGTGAACACCATTTCACCCCACCATCTTTCCACATTTTTATAGAAGTCTTTATGCTCAACCCAGCTTCTTTCCAACTTAAAATAAGGTTTACTTACCACAGAAGGACTAGTGATAACCACAAGAGGATTATGATCTGATATGGTTCTAGTGAGAGCCAACTGAATTGCACCGGGAAAAGCTTCATCGAAACCAACATTGAAGAGAAATCTATCCAACCTGCAGAGAAGAGGGTTAGTTTGATTATTTGACCACGTATAAGCACCACCAATAAGAGGTTGATCAAGTAACTCTTGCTGCAAGATAAAGTTGTTGATGAAATCTGAGTTCCTTCTATCTCCTTCTCCTTTGTTTCTTTCGTTATCCGATCTGACAGAGTTAAAATCTCCAGCTACACACCAAGGTCCGTTCCACCAATGACTTATTTCATTTAAATCATCCCAAAATTAGCTCTAGGATCGTATTCGCAGGGGCTGTAAACGTTAGTTAAAGCCCATTTGAAACCATTAACTCTATTTTTCAGTAAAGTAGAAATATTGTTGAAGCCGAGTCTTTCATCTTCTTTCACAAACTTGCTGCTATCCCATATAGACAGAAGTCCTCCACTAGCACCTACAGACGGAATGTAAGACCAATCAAATTGATCATCATACCGCAACTGCCTTATAAACCAGTTAGACAATCGCATCACCTTAGTTTCTTGAACTAGACAGACTGCACATCTCTGACTTGCAATCAGATTTTTCAATGCAGTTATCTTGTCAAAATCATTTAGGCCTCTAATATTCCAACAAAGTATTTTAAAATCCATCTCCACCACTTTGCTCCCTTACACCATCAATTTCATCTTCATGTGGCAAACTGTTACACACAGATTCTTCCTTATTCCCTCCCTAGATACATCTTGTTGCATCCTATCTTCTTGGAGTGTCTCCTCATGCCCATCATCTTCTTGACTTTGGAATCTGCCCTTGTACCGTATCACTAATTGAGTCATATTCTTTTCAGTGAAATAATATCATTGTCACTTATATGCCCATAGCTGCAAGCCAAGTTAACAAAAGCATTTACAGTTTTCTCAGTCGCCTCTTTTCCATCTTCTTCGGTATTTTTAGCCTCAAAAAGATTCTTCACAATAGCTTCTTCCATATCATTCCTATTTGTGCCTCCTGGAGATTTCTCATTGGAGCTTTCTGAATCGAGACTCTCTTCTATCTGGAATCTCGACCCTGAATTATTATTCACAGGACTTAGATGTTGCGAAGAGTTTGCATTACTCGTGTCAAGGACCTGAAATCTCGACCCTGAATTATTATTCTCAGGACTTACATGTTGCGAAGGGTTTGCATTACTCGGTTCACTTCTTTGGGCCCTAGAAACAAATATCCAGCTCCCTTCTTCATCTTCTCTAATTACTTGACCTGCTCCATGTTGAATTAGGTCATTAATAGTTTTAGAGCTCACTACCCTTGGATTTGATCCATCTTGACCATCCATTTCATTCCTTAAACTTCGCGATGAAGAAATCTATTTTGAAATACCATGATTTGCAGAAATCAATATCTCCTTAAATCTCTCATCGAAATTACTGACTTCCCTAAGATAATCAGTCTTTGATTGCTGAGATAATGGCGAGTAATCTGCATCCCATTCAATTTTGAGAACAACCTTCTCTCCACCAATCTCCGTCAGCAGCACCGCCGGAACTCCTTCAAAACCACCGTCTATGGCTATTCTGAAATAATGAAACTCTTTCCTTGATTTGATTTGTAATGTTTCCGAAGAGATTATGACTAAACCCCCCAATTCATTACCTATTTGTGTGAAGCTGTCAGAGTTCCACCACTTTGATGGCAGCCCTCTTATCTTAAGCCATTTTTCTTTCATGTGAAAAGAATCCACAGAATATATTTTTTCTTTTCTTGGATTAACAGAAAGAGAAGATTCCATCCCTACATCTTTTTTCTTTTCTTCAGACTTTTTGTGATTAATCTCTCCAATACGTCTACATATTTTGATGATTATACCTCTATGGACCCATATAATTGGAGACCATATCCTGCTCCATTCCTCCTCTTCCAGTGATATAGAAGCCGTAAGCATGTTAACTTCCTCAAACTCCAAAACCTCTTAGTCTGAAGTTTTTCCTTAATTACTCCTGCAAGTTTACTCCATGGAGTTTTGTGTGATACCTTCACTAATCCTGTCCTTGCTTCTTTTTGAGTGAGATTGTTATGTAGCATAGGATATCCTTCTTCAGATAGAAGTGGAATTGCATCTCTATGTTTACTCACTGGTTCTGTAAAATCCTTTAGTACTTCGGCCAATAAAGCCCAACATTCTCTTTTTTCTCCGCCTGGAAAGCAGATGCTGAACTTCTTACTTTCTCCATCTCTTCTAAACCTTGATACCCTCATGTATTCTCCTGCATCATTATTTTGTATCTGAGCAAGATACACTTCTTCACCCAATCTTTCAGACCATTTGTTCTTCCTTACGCTTTTGTGCCGCAGCTATCTCAATAGTATTCCTTAGCCACCCCATCACCTTTGGATAGAAAGCAAGCCATGATCTGTATCCTCCATTCCCTCTCTCTGTTATCTTAACAATCTTAAAGGCACCAACAAAGTCTTCTTCAATAGTAAAAGTTTTCCTTTCTAACTATATTGTTCTCTCCAAGAGCTTTTTGCTAATGTAGAAGTTACAACCAGGAGAAGCCAAGTTGAGGTTTCTAAACATATCTGTATTTTAATGCTTATGTAGTTATTTAGAATTGAATATATTTTTTGTCTCAGAATCAAATACATTTCCGCCCACCTCCTTTACGGATAGAGCGAGGTTGGGTTGTTTTTGTTGGAAACAATGTTCTGAAAACCAGCCCGGATGTCGAACCGGCAAAATTACTGGGTCAAGAGTCGCATGGTTCAACCCAGTTTTACCGAGTCGGATAGAAGGACTTAAGTCAGAGAAAAGTTATAACATTAGGGGTAATTAACTTAAACTTCCAAAAATCTTCGCTCTCAAAAGATTTTTCATTAAAGAATTGTATACCCTCATAATTATTTTCGCCCATCTCCTTCTTTTTCTTCCTCCTTTACCTCCCCTTTTTTTCTCTCTTCCTCGTAATTGTTCAGTGTCTAAATTCAATGTACACAACAAACTATGCTTTTGTTACGAGATCTTTGATTTATCTTCACCAACTTTTTTTTTTTTTTTTTGCTAACTCATCATTTTTCTGGGATTATCTTTACTAACCATTACAATATCATCCAATCCATATTTTTTTTCAGTATAAATATGTTCTTTAGCATCATGTTGCGACACCAAACCTGCTAGCTATTATTTCCTTATTTAGATTTACTACATTTAGTTGCATAGCTTTCCTAGTTGAGTTAAACTTCTTTTAATTAGCTTTGCTTGCTTAACAAGCAATTCTGTTAACTATATTTAGACACAACAATTAATAATACAACTCGGTTTAAACTGAATTCTTCTCTTAATCTTCTACGCAGAGGTGGTTAACCCCCATTAAAAGGGGTTTTATCTAGGGTTCTTGTTATTTTTCTCCTGTATTCTAACTAGTGTTTGGTCAAGGATCCTAACACCTGGTTCTGAGCAGGTTTAGATCAACCTCTAAATTCTACCATTTTTTTTTTTACGATGACATACACAGAATATTTGTCTCTCCTACAGAAAAACATTGATGGAGTTACAACAAAACTTGATGCACTAGTCACCACCATTAACAACAATCACACTCATGATGAAGAAGCTCGTGAACGGAAGAAGTCCGAGTATAAGCAATTAACGTGAAGACGATCGTGCTCTTAGGAAATTAGATTTATCCCAGAGCATACCAAAGAGCTTTCTCAAACTCTTACAACAGATCTTACTACAGCCCTAACTACATCTTTGACTACATCTTTAGGAACCACTTTACGTGCTCTGTTTAGGGAATTTTATCCTCAGCAGAAGCAACGTCATAGGAATGCTGCTCCTCCACCACCTCCACCTCCTCCTGGTGGTAATGAAACTAATGTTCGAGCTAGCTCAATCAATTTGAAGTTTCCAACTTTTGATGGTGATGATCCGGATGGCTGGATTTTTATTGCAGATCAGTATTTTAGCTTGCACGTTGTTGCTGACAATATGAAAATTACCATTGCTTCTGCTCATCTTAAGGGAGATGCCAATGCTTGGTATCGTTGGAAGAGAAAAACAGTTACTGTAACTACATGGCTAGAATTTTGTTCTCTTGTGTGTGCTCGTTTTTCTCCTGCGAAATTTGTTGATGCTAGAATGGCAGTTAGCACCATTAAACAAAAAGGTACGGTTCGAGAACACATACCTTAGTTTGAACGATTGTTAAATTTTGTCACAGACTTGCCTGAAGATCACTTAGTCAATTGTTTTATCCATTCTTTGAAACCTGATATTGGTTCTGTGGTTAAGTTGCTTGAACCAAAAACTCTAACTGCGGCTTTTACAAAAGTTGTCAATCAAGAGGATGCTTTGTTAGCATCTACGTCTCGGAAACAACCTTATTGACCTCCACATCTTAGGTCTACAAATCCTCCTCCACCTACCCAATTTAAAAGTCCTAATATACCTCATGGAGCTAAGAGACTCACTTGGGAAGAACAAAAAGAAAACTGATGGAAAAACGGAGGTAACAAATAGAACTCTTGAATGCTATTTACGCTGTTTTGCTAGCGTCAAACCTTCATAATGGAGTAAATGGTTACCTTGGGCTGAATGGTGGTATAACACTAGCCATCACTCAACCATTCATATGTCACCTTATGAAGCTGTGTATAGTCGAGCCCCACCAACAATTTCAAGTTACTTACCTGGAACCACATATGTCAATGATGTTGACCGAATTTAAGAGCTCGTGATCACACACTTAAGTTGCTCAAATTCCATCTTCAAGCTGCTCAAGCTAGGATGAAGTCTTTTGCTGATAATCACCGTGCTGAGAGAAGTTTTGAGGTTAACGATTGGGTATTTCTTCGTCTGCAACCTTACAGACAATCATCGGTGGAAAATCAACCCTATTATAAGCTTTCTCCTCGATTTTATGGACCCTTTCAAGTTATTGCCAAGATAGGAGAAGTTGCATATAAGCTGAAATTGCCTGCTGAGATCCGTATTCACCCAGTTTTTCACGTTTCACAGTTGAAACTAAAACTTGGCTCTTATGTTATTTTACAGTTTTTACCTAATGTGGTTGATTATGAGAAGTGGGAACCTGAAGTTATACTTGAACGCAAAATGTTCAAGAAGGACAATCGTGCTAGAACCAAATAGCTTGTACAATGGAAGGATCACTCACCAGAATAAGCTACATGGGAGGACGCGGATGACATTCTCTTGCGTTTTCCAGATATTGAGGCTTGAGGACAAGTCATTTTTCAAGTAGGGTGGAATGTTGCGACACCAAACCTGCTAGCTATTATTTCCTTACTTAGATTTACTATATTTAGTTGCATAGCTTTCCTAGTTGAGTTAAACTTCTTTTAATTAGCTTTGCTTGCTTAACAAGCAATTCTGTTAACTATAAATACTTAGCTCGAGTTTATATATGAAGACACAACAATTAATACAACTCAGTTCAAACTGAATTCTTCTCTTAATCTTCTACGCAGAGGTGGTTAACCCCCATTAAAAAGGGTTTTATCTAGGGTTCTTGTTATTTTTCTCTTGTATTCTACGCAGAGGTGGTTAACCCCATCATAAGAAAGCATCATAGCAAGCGTTGCAAGATACAAAATTGAACTATCAAACAACAGTTCACTTCCTTCTCTTTCGCCGAGAAGATTGAAGATTTAGAAGTAATAGGGAGAAATAAAATAGAATTGTTAAGGAAACTTAGGTTTTCTTTTTATTTGTATCGACCCATTGAAACAGTGATGGATCGGCTGGTTTACGAGTTGACTACTGGGTCACCCGGTTCTCTCAAAATAAAGCGTTTTTCTATGAAATTACTAGGTTGGTAATGGACCGGCCGGAAAGATGACTGGGTCACCGATTCATCGGGTTGACCGGCGGGCGGTTTTCTAAACATTGGTTGGAAATGACATTGGTTCAGCGAGTGTTACTGTTGGTGCAAAAATATTTACCCCAACACTCCTCGAGATGTGTGTAGATTGATTGAATCTCCATCGTAGATCCAATTCCTCCAGAAATTGTCGATGAACGCTGTGATTGATGCTGAAAAAGGTGGGGGTACTTGCAAAGACACTCTGATGCTAAATTCAGAGGAGTTCTTAAGCAGGTGAGTTGTGGAGAAAAGGAATAGAAATTTTGTCTCTTTTGAGTTGGATTTTAGCCTCTATTTATAGGCAAAAACCCTAATGCGGTTCCATAATACCAAGATTTGTAGTTATCCAAAATAACCACCTGGATTTGTAATTATCCATTAATATTTGTATCTATCCATGAAAATCCAAGTTTATCTTGAAAGATCTTTGTATATCTTGACAAGATTTGAGTCTATCTGTGAAGATCATTGCCTATCTTCACAAGATTTGAGTATATCTTGGAGGATCCAAATTATCTTCTCAAGATTTGTGTATATCCCCACAACATTTGTATTTATCTTGAAAGATCCATATCTATCTCTACAAGATTTGTGTCTATCTCAAAATGACTTCTACAATAAGTCATTTGGGCTTCTATAATAAGCTAGACCGGGCTTCTATATTAAGCCATATTTGGTTTCCTCAATAAACCCACCGGTTTACACAATAAACCGTATTGGGCTTCTATAATAAGCTAGACTGGTCTTCTATATTAAGTCATGTGGGTTTCCTCAATAAACCCACCAGTATCCACAATAAACCGTATTGGGCTTCCATAATAATCCATGTAGGTTTCCTCAATAAACCCACTGGTTTCCACAAGAACCGTTTTTTGGGGACTACTCAAAAAATGGGGGGGACTACTCTCAAGTTTTTGTGGTGGTTATTGGTAGTAATTTCCAATCACCCCTTATCTGATTTTTTTTAAATACCTACTTTACCATTAATGATAAACTTAGTTAGTATGATGATTAATTAGTGTTAGTGTAATGATTAGTAAATCGATTAGTTAGTGATTAGTGAGTTATATTAGTGGGATTGTTTTGTTATAACATTATTATTGAGAGATAAAAAGAACAAGATGGGTGATATGAAGAAGAAGATGGGTGTACCCAAAATTTTTTTTGAGTTTAGTAATTATGATTTGAGTGATTCATGTGATGATACCTCATCTTCAGAATCAGAACCCCCTTCACCTCATAGTGTATTTGTCAATACTTCTAATGATCCGGAAATGAGTTATTTGTTAGATGATGAAAGCCTTTGCCCCAAACTCAATCTAACCAAACAAATGATGGATTTTATCACCACAACCACGAAGATGAAGCTATGGGTTTTGTGTATGCCTCATATTTAGTTAATGTAGCTTGAATTGTGCAAAAATTTGGCCAAACTCAAAATTTCCGAAAAAAAATTGGGTTAGGTCAACCTAGTTCGGTTACCAAATTTAGCTTGCGAGGTAACCGAACCGTTCTTAATGTGTAGTTCATTTACTAAATTTAGCAGACACAGGTAACCGAACTACATGTTAATGGCGGTTTTTTAGAGTTCGGTTATGTTTTTACCAATATCAAAGAGAATATCAAAGAGCTTGTGCGGTACGCACGTACACTATTTTAATAGGGTACAAACAGTTACGTTAATAGGTTTGTGAATTTTTCGTGGTCATATGAGTTCGATCGAGTTAGCTGTGCAGTTTAATTGGCAAAAATATGATTGAACTTATAGCACGTTTACATGTTTCCGTTAGGTATAAATCACCATCTTGTTCTGTTGTAATGGCAGACATAGACAAACATACACTCCATGCTCTCTTTGTTTTTAAATTAAACCCAAGATGGAGGAATCAGGCCATCTTCTCAATAATTGCCAGGAAGTAGGGCCAACATTGATCCGATCTGATCTTCTACCACAATATTTTAAACTAATTATTTAGATTTCCCCGATCATTAATTAGGTGCTAATTTTTTTAATGAATTACATAAGCCTCCATTTGGTATAGTGGAGAAATTATGTAGATGCAATATCGAAAATGGTTATATCACAACACAACATTAGTAAATATAATCAAAAAAAAAAAAAAAAAAAGTAGGTGAACTCTTTTTGGGGAATGATTGTCCCTTCTGAATGTCATCGACCCAAACTATAACTTTTTGTTGGGTTTCATCTAATTCTAGAAATAGATGCCGCATAGTATCCTGTAATTTCCTGGTGCAATTCAGTGACATAAAGTTATGAAAGAAGAATCTTTCAATTTTACACTCTTCCTTTTCATTAAAGGGTAAAAAATAATAAATTGGGTGTCTGTTTATATCATTTTTATTTCACAAAATTGGTTAAAAAGATTAAAATCAACAAATTCTGGGTGAAAAAGATATTTAGATTTTGATATTGTTTAAATGGATAAAAATACAAAAATAGCCAGGATGTAAACAGTTTCATCCGACCCATTTTTCAAATATTTTTTTTTTTTAATTTACATCAGGATGCATCCAGTTTCATCCTTGCTATTTTTTAAGTTTAAGTCAGGATGAATTTAATTTCACATCCTAGCTATTTTTATTTTGTCCATTTCACCCATATTAATTTTTACTCGTCCATTTGAACCAGTTTTTAAAAATATTTGGACAAATGACCCATTTTCCATTTTTATTTATAAATTTTTATTTGTTTCAATATCTTCCGCTTCTCATCGAAATCACCTCCTCATAATGACAGTATCGGCACCTCTTGAAGGTAGCAAGAGCTTGGATTAATTTCTGTCGTGGCCGCCGGGTTGGTGAGGTGTTCGTACATTTGATAGGGAAATTTATTATTTCTGTGTCCATTATTGTGTTTAGTATATAATTAATTTAACATTATTGTGTCCATTATTGTGTTTAGTATATCAGTACTGATCAATCACTTGACAAGACATGCGTATCCAACGTTAATTTGGGAGGGAATTTACTTACCGAATAGTGCATGCATAGTCACGCACTTATTCTATTTCCTTGTATATTGGACAGCCTCTTTCACTCTCACTCTCCCTATATAATGGCCTATCTCAACTTGAGTGTTTCTACCTGCAAGTTTCTTTCATCTTGAGCTAAACATTAATATATCTTACAATGGGTGTTATTATGATTAATGATTTGATCAAATCAACTAATCTCATTTCCGTTCCTTCGGAGTATGCATTCCCAGCAAAACCCGAGGATCTCAATATGTTGTCAGAAAAGGAAGTAGAGCATGTTACTCTACCCGTCATTGATTTCTCATTCCTCACTTCTGGTTCTCCTGATGAACGGTCTAAAATTATCGAAGATCTTCGAGATGCATGTCAATACTGGGGGTTCTTCATGGTACGTAACTAACTTATACTACTTGTTTCACTAATTTTGATGTGCAACTAAGTTTGATATGTTATAGATGATTATGTTAATTAGTTTTTGTGTAACAATTGTAGGTGGTGAATCATGGTGTTCCTGAGAGTTTGAAAAAGGATTTGATTGATTCGTGTATGAGTTTCTTCGACTTGAGTCCAGAAGAAAAGTCGGCTTATCGGGGAAAATATAAGCTAGACCAACACATTAATGGTGTTGATAGTATCTCGTTTTGGAGGGATCAGTTTAAGGCGTGTGTACATCCAAATTTTGGTTCCCCTCCTAAACCAGAGGGATTAAGGTAAAATAAAAAAAAGACAAAGATGAAAATTTACTTAGAGTTTAAATTATTGTTATAGGTTCTGATTCAAAAATATGTTTGATTTTTTCATCTCATGCAGTGAGATTTTATGTGAGTATACCAAAAGATCCAGGGAAATAATGAAAGAGTTGCTCAAAGCAATAATGGAGGGGCTAGAATTAGATGAAGATGATATTGAAAAGTCACTAGAACTGAATTCCGGTGCTCAAATATTTTCTGCGAATCTATACCCTCCTTGCCCACAGCCAGAACTTGCCATTGGTTTGCCCCCACATGCAGATCACGGCCTTCTAACCCTACTCATACAGAATGATGTCGATGGATTACATATCAAGAATAAGGAGAAATGGGTTGCTGTGAATCCAATCCCCAACTCTATCATGGTTAACACCGGTGATCGTATGGAGGTATGTATAACCTGGCCAAGATTCTTTCACTAAGTTGTGGCAAGAAAAGTGCGCACCATGTTTCTTATTATGTTTGTTTTGTTTTGTAGACACTAAGCAAAGGAAAGTATAAGAGCGTTCTCCATCGAGCTGTAGTGAACAATAAGGAAACAAGGGTATCCTTGGTTATGACAGTCGGATCATCCAAAGAAACGGATGCTACTTGAGGAATAAATGGAGCATCAAACAAGGCAACCATGGAGAAAAAAATGACTGTTAGTGTTTGAATATGGTCACTTGCTTTTCTATTCAAAAATAAAATAAAATAATGTGTGTATTGGAATTGGTCTGTTAAAATATGTAAAATATGCATGTGCGATATTTGAGTGGGGGGGTTCAGATTTGTAAAATATGTAATGTTGGAGTCTATAGGGGCTTGATGTTTGTGGTTCCCTAGTATATCTAGGGATACTGGTGATTTGAATTCTTACTGCAATGTTTTTATGTGTGTATTACTATTACGGTTCAGATTTTTTGCTTACCCTCTTCCCTACATCAAAATTCCGTTACGAAGTGTGTAAGGTTTTTTTTCTTCTTTTTTTTCCCTGTCATAAACGTAGATTGTTCATTAAATAGTAACAAAAAATTGTTGGAACCGTAACAATGAAACTATAAACATTAGATGAATATGATTGTACTGAAAAAAATTAACTAATTGAAAACCACAATTTGACACACGAGGGCAGAGCCACATGCTCAGCAAATTATCCTTAACACATTAGTTTGCGGGTACTCCCCAAGAACGAGAGATGCTATACCCCATCAGCGGAGATGTGTCCAGGATAGAACTGCCCGATATAGACTGTACAAGCATAATACAATCTACCCAACTTCGAACTCAGTAGCAAGGATTAAAAAGGAAGATATGCAGCCACTGTTGCGGAAAAACAAAGTTAGAAGATGGAGAAACTAAGATTAAAACGTGGCTGTATCTAACACTCTCTAATGAGAAATTCGATTTTTGTATTTATAAGACAAAGTTGCTTCAAAATCAAGCTAGGTTTTACTTTCCTTATAAAACATGTTTTATTTCTTGTAAATCAATTCCAAAACGGAAAAAGGAATTCTCCCATAAATAAACAAAAAAAAATTCGATTAAACACGAGACTTAGTGTATGGTACACGCACAATGCATGGGTCGAAATATACGGACGAAACATGTAAAATCAAGCTAGGTTTTATTTTTCTTATAAAACACGTTTTATTTCTTGTAAAACAATTCCAAAACGGAAAGAGGAATTCTCCCATAAATAAACAAAAACAAATTCGATTAAACACGGGACTTAGTGTATGGTATACCTGCAGTGCATGGGTCAAAACATGTATATTTCGGTTTGGTATACGCATAGTGCATATGTTGAAATATACGGTCGAAACATGAAAAATCAAGCTAGGTTTTAGTTTCCTTATAAAACACGTTTTATTTCTTGTAAAACAATTACAAAACGGAACTAGGAATTCTCCCATAAATAAACAAAAAAACAAATTCAATTATACACGGGACTTAGCGTATGGGATACGCGCAGTGCATGGGTCGAAACATATATATTTCGGTTTGGTATACGCGCAGTGCATGGGTTAAAATATACGGTCAAAACATGTAAAATCAAGCTAGGTTTTAGTTTCCGTATAAAACACGCTTTATTTCTTGTAAAACAATTCCAAAACGGAAAAAAGAATTCTCTCATAAATAAACAAAAACAAATTCGATTAGACATGAGACTTAGTGTATGGTGTACGCTCAGTGCATGGGTCGAGTCATATATATTTCGGCATGGTATAAGCGCAATGCATGGGTCGAAATATACGGTCGAAACATGTAAAATCAAGCTAGGTTTTTAGTTTCCTTATAAAACACGTTTTATTTATTGTAAACAATCTCAAAACGGAAAGAGGAATTCTCCCATAAATAAACAAAAAAAAAATCGATTAGACACGGGACTTATTGTATGGTATACGCTAAGGCATGGGTCAAAATATACTGGTGTCGAAACATGTAAAATCAAGCTAGGTTTAAGTTTCCTTATAAAACATGTTTTATTTCTTGTAAAACAATTCCAAATCGGAAAAAGGAATTCTCCCATAAATAAACAAAAACGAATTTGATTAGACACGGGACTTAGTGTAAGGTATACGCGCAGTGTTCGGAGTCAAAACATGTATATTTCGGTATGGTATACGCGCAGTGCATGGGTCGAAATATACGGCCGAAACATGTAAAATCAAGCTAGGTTTTAGTTTCCTTACAAAACACGTTTTATTTCCTGTAAAACAATTGCAAAACGGAAAAAAGGAGTTCTCCCATTAATAAACAAAAAAATTCGATTAGACTCGGGACTTAGTGTATGGTATACGCGCAGTGCATGGGTCGAAACATGTATATTTAGGTATGGTATACGCGCAGTGCATGGGTCGAAATATACGGTCGAAACATGTAAAATTAAGCTAGGTTTAAGTTTCCTTATAAAAACGTTTTATTTCTTGTAAAACAATTCCAAATCGGAAAATGGAATTCTCCCTGAAATAAAAAAAAAAAAACAAATTCAATTAGACACGGGACTTAGTGTATGGTATACGCGCAGTGCATGGGTCGAAACATGTATATTTCGGTTTGGTATACGCGCAGTGCATGGGTCAAAATATACGGTCAAAACATCTAAAATTAAGCTTGGTTTTAGTTTCCGTATAAAACACGTTTTATTTCTTGTAAAACAATTCCAAAACGGAAAAAGGAATTCTCCCTTAAATAAACAAAAACAAATTCGTTTAGACATGAGACTTAGTGTATGGTGTACGCGCAGTTGTTTATGGGTGAAAATCGTTTCTGCTGATTCCGGTAATTTCGGTGAGTGAGTGAGAAACTAATTCAAACCCTAAACAAATGTGCTGCACGTGAGCACTTTATAGGTTCGAGAGATCGATCTGTACAAGTCCGGCCTAAACCAAGAAATGGCCGTTCCGGACTTGCCCGGTCACAAAGTGGATGAGAAGGGTTGATTTGGGGAGGGAAGCAAAGAAAGGTGTTGAGGAGAGTAGTATCTCGACTTGTATCGAAAGTGAAAGCTTAGGAAGCTTGCAAGAGATGGAAGCTTTTGAGAGAGCTTGCAAAGTTGCCTTTCCGAGAGTGTAAGTGTAGTATATTTCTCCGACCGAGCCCTCGTCTCGGTGGAAATAGGTAAGACCTATTTATACAAGTCGAGATTGAAACGTACCTCGGCCTCATGAAGGAAGAGAGTAAAGGGTGAAATAATGGGAGGAGGTGGTAACCGCATGGTTTAATGGGTGAAAACGTTTTTCACCATTATTTCCTCTTTTATGTGACCGCTTTATTCCTTTTCACGCTTTCTTAATGTGAGCGTAGTGTACGGCCGCATCTTTGTGACCGCCAAACCAAAACCCTAAAGAAGCATCCCCAGTTTGTGTCGATGTCTCGAGTGTTGGTTGCATCTTGAGTGCAAGTGGCGCAAGTGGCGCGTGTGGCATGTGCCAATGGCATGTGCGGAATGCCTTGGTGGTAGTTTGCACGGTTTGCAAGTTGGGCTATCAGCGTGTGTGTTTGGCATGTTCCAATGGCATGCGTGGCCATTAGGACCGTGACCTTGATAGGGAAACTAGCTAGCGAGCATGTTGGCATGTGCCAATGGCATGCGTGGGTTAGGGGCCAGTGATTTTTCTAGGGAAACTAGCTAGCGAGCATGTTGGCATGTGCCAATGGCATGCATGGCCGTTAGGGCCGTGATTTTGCTAGGGAAACTAGCTAGCGAGCATGTTGGCATGTGCCAATGGCATGCATGGCCGTTAGGGCCGTGACCTTGATAGGGAAACTAGCTAGCGAGCATGTTGGCATGTGCCAATGGCAT
Organism: Papaver armeniacum; assembly: GCA_023531295.1. Taxonomy (NCBI): domain Eukaryota; kingdom Viridiplantae; phylum Streptophyta; class Magnoliopsida; order Ranunculales; family Papaveraceae; genus Papaver; species Papaver armeniacum. The sequence goes on from JAJJWW010013376.1 coordinate 124,283, forward strand.
GCGTGGCCGTGTTGACCTAGTTGCAAGTCTTGCAAACCTAGGGCGCTATGTTGGGCGTGGGCCAAAGGCATAGCGTCTTAGAAATATGGCTTGCGGCACGTGTTGGCATGTGCCAATGGCACGTGCAGCCATGTTGACCTAGTTGCAAGTCTTGCAAGCCTAGGGCACTATGTTTGGCGTGGGCCAAAGGCATAACGGCTTGGAAGTATGGCTTGCGACCCGTTTTGGCATGTGCCAATGGCACGTGCGGCCATGTTGACCTAGTTGCAAGTCTTGCAAACCTAGGGCGCTATGTCAGGCGTGGGCCAAAGGCATAGCGTCTTAGAAATATGGCTTGCGGCACGTGTTGGCATGTGCCAATGGCACGTGCGGCCATGTTGACCTAGTTGCAAGTCTTGCAAGCCTAGGGCGCTATGTTTGGCGTGGGCCAAAGGCATATCGGCTTGGAATTTGGCGTTGTTGCCATGGTGTGCAAAGGGTGCGGCTTGGTTTGGCATGGTTGCCATGGTGCGCGAGAGTGCGGCTTGGTTTGGCATGGTTGCCATGGTGCTTGAAGTGCGGCTTGTTTTGGCATGGTTGCCATGGTGCGCGATCGGCTTGTTTTGGCATGGTTGCCATGGTGCGCAGAGTGCGGCTTGGTTTGGCATGGTTGCCATGGTGCGGCAAAGATGCGGCTTGGTTTGGCATGGTTTCCATGGTGCGCGAGAGCGGCTTGGTTTAGCATGGTTTCCATGGTGCGTGATATGCGGCTTGTTTGGCATGGTTGCCATGGTGCGCAGATATCGCGTCTTGTTTTGGCATGGTTGCCATGGTGCATGCAGAGTGCGGCTTGGTTTGGCATGGTTGCCATGGTGCCGATATGCGGCTTGTTTTGGCATGGTTGCCATGGTGCGCAGAGTGCAGCTTGGTTTGGCATGGTTGCCATGAGGTGCGAGATATGCGGCTTGGTTTTGGCATTATTGCCATGGTGCGCGATATGCGGCTTAGTTTTGGAATTAGGGTTACGTGTTGAAAACCTAATCGGTATTTTGAAAAAATACCCTATTAATTATTTACACTGAGTTAAATGCTCTTATTTAATGTGTTGCGGGTAACACTAGGTCATGGGGTTTTACGATTTTACCCCTTGTCTAAAAACCACCATCAACAGCAGTGCATGGGTCGAATCATGTATATTTCGGCATGGTATACGCGCAGTACATGGGTCGAAATATACGGTCGAAACATGTAAAATCAAGCTAGGTTTTAGTTTCCTTATAAAACACGTTTTATTTCTCGTAAACAATCTCAAAACGGAAAGAGGAATTCTCCCATAAATAAACAAAAAAAATTCGATTAGACACGGGACTTAGTGTATGGTATACGCGCAGTGCATATGTCAAAATATACGGTCGAAACATGTAAAATCAAGGTAGGTTTTAGTTTCCTTATAAAACATGTTTTATTTCTTGTAAAACAATTCCAAATCGGAAAAAGGAATTCTCCCATAAATAGACAAAAACAATTTCGATTAGACACGGGATTTAGTGTAAGGTATACGCGCAGTGCATGGGTCAAAACATGTATATTTCAGTATGGTATACGCGCAGTGCATGGATCGAAATATATGGCCGAAACATGTAAAATCAAGCTAAGTTTTTGTTTCTTTATAAAACACGTTTTATTTCTTGTAAAACAATTGCAAAACGGAAAAAGGAATTCTCCCATAAATAAACAAAAACAAATTCGATTAGACTCGGGACTTAGTGTATGGTATACGCGCAGTGCATGGGTCGAACATGTATATTTAGGTATGGTATACGCGTAGTGCATGGGTCGAAATATACTAATAAACATGTAAAATCAAGTTAGGTTTTAGTTTCCTTATAAAACACGTTTTATTTCTTGTAAAACAATTCCAAAATGGAAAAAGGAATTCTCCCATAAATAAACAAAAAAAAAAATTCGATTAGACACGATACTTAGTGTATGGTATACACGCAGTACATGGGTCGAAACATGTTGTTGATGGTGGTTTTTAGACAAGGGGTAAAATCGTAAAACCCCATGACCTAGTGTTACCCGCAACACATTAACTAAGATCATTTAACTCAGGTGTAAATAATTAATAGGTATTTTTTTCAAAATACAGATTAGGGTTTTCAAATACGTAACCCTAATTCCAAAATCAAGCCGCACTCGCGCACCATGGCAACAATGCCAAAACCAAGCCACATCTGCGCACCATGGCAACAATGCCAAACCAAGCCGCACCTCTGCGCACCATGGCAACAATGCCAAATCAAGCCGCACCCGCGCACCATGGCAACAATGCCAAACCAAGCCGCATATCGCGCACCATGGCAAAGCAATGCCAAACCAAGCCGCATACTGCGCACCATGGCAACAATGCCACATCAAGCCGCACCCTGCGCACCATGGCAACAATGCCTAACCAAGCCGCACCCTGCGCACCATGGAAACAATGCCAAATCAAGCCGCACCCTGCGCACCATGGCAACAATGCCAAACCAAGCCGCATCTGCGCACCATGGCAGCAATGTCAAACCAAGCCGCATATTTGCGCACCGCTAAGAAGCAATGCCAAACCAAGCCGCATATCTGCGCACCATGGCAACAATGCCAAACCAAGCCGCACTCGCGCACCATGGCAACAATGCCAAATCTCCAAGCCGCAATGGCTTTGGCCCACGCCAATTATAGCGCCCTAGGATTGCAAGACTTGCAACTAGGTCAACATGGCTGCACGTGCCATTGGCACATGCCAACACGTGTCGCAAGCCATATTTCTAAGCCGCTATGCCTTTGCCCACGCCAATTATAGCGCCCCTAGGCTTGCAAGACTTGCAACTAGGTCAACATGGCCGCACGTGCCGGCAAGCCATATTTCTAAGCCGCTATGCCTTTGGCCCACGCCCGACATAGCGCCATAGGTTTGCAAGACTTGCAACTAGGTCAACATGGCTCGCACGTGCCATTGGCACATGCCAACACGTGCCGCAAGCCATATTTCTAAGCCGCTATGCTTTGGCCCACGCCCAACATAGCGCCCTAGGTTTGCAAGACTTGCAACTAGGTCAACATGGCCGCACGTACCATTGGCACATCCCAACACGTGCCGCAAGCCATATTTCTAAGCCGCTATGCCTTTGGCCCACGCCCAACATAGCGCCCTAGGCTTGCAAGACTTGCAACTAGGTCAACATGGCTGCACATGCCAACACGTGTCGCAAGCCATATTTCTAAGCCGCTATGCCTTTGGCCCTCGCCAATTATAACGCCCTAGGCTTGCAAGAATTGCAACTAGGTCAACATGGCTGCACGTGCCATTGGCACATGCCAACACGTGCCGCAAGCCATATTTCTAAGCCTTTATGCCTTTGGCCCACGCCCGACATAGCGCCCTAGGTTTGCAGGACTTGCAACTAGGTCAACATGGACGCACGTGCCATTGGCACATGCCAAAACGTGCCGCAAGCCATATTTCTAAGCCGCTATGCCTTTGGCCCACGCCCAACATAGCGCCCTAGGTTTGCAAGACTTGCAACTAGGTCAACATGGCCGCACGTACCATTGGCACATGCCAACATGTAACACCCCGTGTTTTTAGCATGGCGCATGCTAAAAGATGCGCCATTTGATTGTGATGAAGCTTCATCCAAAGCTTCCGCGGTGCGGAAAAGGTGGATTGGCTAAGGTTATCGCGCCAAAAATGGCGCATTATGTTTGGCATTTGGCCAAGGGGACAATGTTGCATCATCATGATGCATTAGGCCGGTTGGGTAGTGGGCTCGATCTACAGCGAAATCATTGTGCAATAAATGACTTAAATCATTGAAGACGGGTGGTGCGCAATCATTGTACGCAATCGTTGTGTGTAATCATTGTGCAAATGACAGAACAATTGGTGCACAATCATTGTGCAGCAGAGACGAACGAGTGGTGCACAATCATTGTGCAATAGAACGGAGACTCGGCAATCATTGCCGGTCCTTGTAAATTCATGGCAACGGGCCATGAATAGTGAAGCATGTCAATATGCTCCCCTTTTCATACTTGTAGAAATTCCATTAAGACATATATAGGGAGGGGTAGTTGGTTGAAGGTGCATATGCGGACTATGTACCAAGTAAGCTTCATAGCTTAGCAGGAAGAGCATAAATGATGCCTAAGGCTCATTTATAGTTGCGTAGCCTTTCGAAGAGGGTATTTGATGCGTTGGCATCACTATGCCATGGCGCGGACCCGATGATGCATAATCATTATGCATCTTGGCGGAATGGCCTATACGAACCAGGCCATTACCGTTTTGCTAGGCCACGACCTTGCAAACGATTTGGTTTAAGTTTCCGTCCCTTCGAGGATGAACTACGGTCTGTGCTTGATCCCTTTAGGAGTAGGGAAGGGTACGTAGGCAGCCGCGCATGAGTTGCAGCATTGCCGGTCCAAAGACGTTGGCCCCTCATATCATCTAAGCTCGGTGAGCTCGACGCGAGAGATGATTGTGGCCAGACTTGATGAGGCTTAGTTGCATGCCCAGTAAGTGGATGCTCATACTTCCTATCAAGTTATAAAGAGATGGTAAGCGGGTAACGTGGGAAATGGCAAGGGCTTGTGTGGCCCTACGCTAAAGTCCAAGGCTTATGCCTGGACAAGACACGACAATGTGACGGTTGCTCGGCTAGCTAGGAAATTCAATTATGAATTCCATACGTAAAGGTAAAGCCAGAGACGCATGAAAAATGCATTGGCATTGGCCTTATGGCCTTAAACCCTTTGCGGGACAAGGGTAAGTTGGAAGCAGTGTGGAAGCTAAGTTAGCTGCGTCATGCTCCACGGCAGCACACCCCAAGGGCAATTGGACGTGCATTTGCCTAGCTTTGAGGCCCGGATCGTAGCTTCATCATGGCGCACCGGGGAGATTACGGCCTGCGGGGCAACGCGCCAAAGGCGTAATTTTCCGGTCCGTCACAGATGGTATCAGAGCAAGTTCCGAGAAAACTCTAGGGACTTGTGCGAAGTGGACTCATTGGCGAGTGTTTTCCTTGATGGAAACATAAAGTTGGAGAGTAGGCCAACTTTTGCGCGGGAAGAGTTTGTAATCGGCTTTGCCGGTTACTATGCGTCGGGTTGAGCTTGTTCAAGTACTGTGAGATTGCCTGGCCTAAGTGGCACCCCACATACGAGTGGATATCCGGAAGACCGTGCTCGGGACGGTGGGTAGACAATGGGACCGATCATCCCCACACGTTGGCACCGCCAAGGGTGTGCGTTGTCGAGCTCGGGCTAGCATCCCACTTACGAGTGGCACCTGGATGACCGTCGTGGACGGTGGGCAATCGGATACCGATCCACACAAAGACTTGTGCTTTAAAATTTTGTCATTTTGATGACACCTTTCAACTTGTGAACTTTAGGGACTTCGAAGTGCGTAGTATGGGATGCGCATTGGGATACCCGGTCGAGATATCCTCTTGGCACTGGCCAATTGCGATTCTTGGTTTAGTTGTGGGCACTTTGGATTCCCCGGGGCAGGTGGTATGGGACATGTGCTCTGAAGGTCTAAATTGTTGTTCATGACAACTTGAAGAAACCCGTGATTTCCGAGCATCGGGGTATGGGACTTTGCTCATGGAATCCAACTCGAAGAGATTGTCCACAATAGCTTTGGTTTTGAATTTCGGGACGAAATTCTTTCAAGGGTGTGATAATGTAACACCGTGTTTTTAGCATGGCGCATGCTAAAAGATGCGCCATTTGATTGTGATGAAGCTTCATCCAAAGCTTCCGCAGCGTGAAAAAGGTGGATTGGCTTAAGGCCAATACCGCGCCAAAAATGGCGCATTATGTTTGGCATTTGGCCAAGGGCCAATGTTGCATCATCATGATGCATTAGGCCAGTTGGGTAGGTGGGCTCGGTCTTACAAAAGAAATCATTGTGCAATAAACAAAGCAGTCGAAGACCGGGTGGTGCGCAATCATTGTCACGCAATCGTTGTGTGTAATCATTGTAAATGCATAACAATTGGTGCACAATCATTGTGCAGCAGGCGGAACGAGTGGTGCACAATCATTGTGCAATAGAACGGAGACTCGGCAATCATTGCGGTCCTTCCAGTAAATTCATAACGGCCATGAATAGTGAAGCATGTCAATATGCTCCCCTTTTCATACTTGTAGAAATTCCATTAAGACATATATAGGGAGGGTAGTTGGTTGAAGGTGCATATGCGGATTATGTACCAAGTAAGCTTCATAGCTTAGTAGGAAGAGCATAAATGATGCCTAAGGCTCATTTATAGTTGCGTAGCCTTTCGAAGAGGGTATTTGATACGTTGGCATCACTATGCCACAGCGCGGACCCGATGATGCATAATCATTATGCATCTTGGCGGAATGGCCTATACGAACCAGGCCATTACCGTTTTTGCTAGGCCACACCTTGCAAACGATTTGGTTTAAGTTTCCGTCCCTTCGAGGATGAACTACGGTCTATGCTTGATCCCTTTAGAGTAGGGAAGGGCATTATGTAGGCAGCCGTGATGAGTTGCAGCATTGCCGGTCCAAAGACGTTGGCCCCTCATATCATCTAAGCTCGGTAGCTCGACGCGAGAGATGATTGTGGCCAGACTTGATGAGGCTTAGTTGCATGCCTCGTAAGTGGATGCTCATACTTCCTATCAAGTTATAAAGAGATGGTAAGCGGGTAACGTGGGAAATGGCAAGGGCTTGGTGTGGCCTACGCTAAAGTCCAAGGCTTATGCCCGGACAAGACACGACAATGTGACGGTTGCTCGGCTAGCTAGGAAATTCAATTATGAATTCCATACGTAAAGGTAAAGCCGAGAGACGCATGAAAAATGCATTGGCATTGGCCTTATGGCCTTAAACCCTTTTTGCGGGACAAGGGTAAGTTGGAACGGTGTGGAAGCTAAGTTAGGCTGCGTCATGCTCCACGAGCATGCGCAAGGGCAATTGGACGTGGATTTGCCTAGCTTTGAGGCCCGGATCGTAGCTTCATCATGGCGCACCGGGAGATTACGGCTCTGGGGCAACGCGCCAAAGGCGTAATTTTCCGGTCCGTCACGAGATGGTATCGAGCAAGTTCCAGAAAACTCTAGGGACTTGTGCGGAGTGGACTCATTGGCGAGTGTTTTCCTTGATGGAAACATAAAGTTGGAGAGTAGGCCAACTTTTTGCGCGGAAGAGTTTGTAATCGCTTTGCGATTACTATGCGAATCGGGTTGAGCTTGTTCAAGTACCTTGTGAGATTGCTCCGGCCTAAGTGGCACCCCACTTACGAGTGGATATCCGGAAGACCGTGCGGGACGGTGGGTAGACAATGGGACTGATCATCCCCACACGTTGGCACTGGCCAAGGGTGTGCGTTGTCAGGCCCGGCTAGCATCCCACTTACGAGTGGCAACCTGGATGACCGTCAGGGACGGTGGGCAACTGGATACTGATCCACACAGCACTGTGCTAAAATTTTGTCATTTTGATGACACCTTTCAACTTGTGAACTTTAGGGACTTCTGAGTGCGTAGTATGGGATGCGCATTCAGGATACCTTGTCGAGATATCCTCTTGGCACTGGCCAATTGCGATTCTTGGTTTAGTTGTGGGCACTTTTGGATTCTGGGCAGGTGGTATGGGACATGTGCTCGAAGGTCTAAATTGTTGTTCATGACAACTTGAAGAAACCCGTGATTTCTGAGCATCTGGTATGGGACTTTTGCTCATGGAATCCAACTCGAAGAGATTGTCCACAATAGCTTTGGTTTTGAATTTGGGACGAAATTCTTTGAAGGGTGTGATAATGTAACACCCGTGTTTTTAGCATGGCGCATGCTAAAAGATGCGCCATTTTCTTGTGATGAAGCTTCATCCAAAGCTTAGCAGCGTGAAAAAGGTGGATTGGCTTAAGGCAATACCGCGCCAAAAATGGCGCATTATGTTTGGCATTTGGCCAGGGCCAATGTTGCATCATCATGATGCATTAGGCCGATTGGGTAGGTGGGATCGATCTTACAGCGAAATCATTGTGCAATAAATGAAACATTCGGAAGACCGGGTGGTGCGCAATCATTGTACGCAATCGTTGTGTGTAATCATTGTGCAAATGCAGAACAAGTGGTGCACAATCATTGTGCGGCGAGACGAAGACGAGTGGTGCACAATCATTGTGCAATAGAACGAGACTCGGCAATCATTGCCGGTCCTTGTAAATTCATGGCAACGGCCATGAATAGTGAAGCATGTCAATATGCTCCCCTTTTCATACTTGTAGAAATTCCATTAAGACATATATAGGGAGGGGTAGTTGGTTGAAGGTGCATATGCGGACTATGTACCAAATAAGCTTCATAGCTTAGCCGGAAGAGCATAAATGATGCCTAAGGCTCATTTATAGTTGCGTAGCCTTTCAAAGAGGGTATTTGATGCGTTGGCATCACTATGCCTGGCGCGGACCCGATGATGCATAATCATTATGCATCTTGGCGGAATGCTTTATCTGAACCAGGCCATTACCAGTTTTTGCTAGGCCACGTGCCTTGCAAACGATTTGGTTTAAGTTTCCGTCCCTTAGAGGATGAACTACGGTCTGTGCTTGATCCCTTTAGAGTAGGGAAGGGTGCGTGAGGCAGCCGCAATGAGTTGCGGCATTGCCGGTCCAAAGACGTTGGCCCCTCATATCATCTAAGCTTCGGTAGCTCGACGCGAGAGATGATTGTGGCCAGACTTGATGAGGCTTAGTTGCATGCCTGTAAGTGGATGCTCATACTTCCTATCAAGTTATAAAGAGATGGTAAGCGAGGTAACGTGGGAAATGGCAAGGGCTTGGTGTGGCCTACGCTAAAGTCCAAGGCTTATGCCTGGACAAGACACGACAATGTGACGGTTGCTCGGCTAGCTAGGAAATTCAATTATGAATTCCATACGTAAAGGTAAAGCCAGAGACGCATGAAAAATGCATTGGCATTGGCCTTATGGCCTTAAACCCTTTTGCGGGACAAGGGTAAGTTGGAACAAGTGTGGAAGCTAAGTTAGGCTGCGTCATGCTCCACGAGCATGCCTGCAAGGGCAATTGGACGTGCATTTGCCTAGCTTTGAGGCCCGGATCGTAGCTTCATCATGGCGCACCGGGGAGATTACGGCCTGCGGGCAACGCGCCAAAGGCGTAATTTTCCGGTCCGTCACAGATGGTATCAGAGCAAGTTCCGAGAAAACTCTAGGGACTTGTGCGGAGTGGACTCATTGGCGAGTGTTCTCCTTGATGGAAACATAAAGTTGGAGAGTAGGCCAACTTTTTGCGCGGGAAGAGTTTGTAACCTTTGCCGGTTACTATGCGAAATCGGGTTGAGCTTGTTCAAGTACGTGAGATTGCCGAGGCCTAGTGGCACCCCACTTACGAGTGGATATCCGGGAAGACCAAATGGGACGGTAGGGTAGACAATGGGACTCGATCATCCCCACACGTTGGCACTGGCCAAGGGTGCGTTGTCGAGCCCGGCTAGCATCCCACTTACGAGTGGCACCTGGATGACCGTCGGGTGACGGTGGGCAATCGGATACCGATCACACAAAGATGTTGTGCTAAAATTTTGTCATTTTGATGACACCTTTCAACTTGTGAACTTTAGGGACTTCGAGTGCGTAGTATGGGATGCGCATATCTAGGATACCTTGTCGAGATATCCTCTTGGCTTTGGCCAATTGCGATTCTTGGTTTAGTTGTGGGCACTTTTGGATTCCTGGGCGGTGGTATGGGACATGTGCTCGAGAAGGTCTAAATTGTTGTTCATGACAACTTGAAGAAACCCGTGATTTCGAGCATCTGGTATGGGACTTTTGCTCATGGAATCCAACTCGAAGAGATTGTCCACAATAGCTTTGGTTTTGAATTTCGGGACGAAATTCTTTGAAGGGTGTGATAATGTAACACCCGTGTTTTTAGCATGGCGCATGCTAAAAGATGCGCCATTTGATTGTGATGAAGCTTCATCCAAAGCTTCCGCGACGTGAAAAAAGGTGGATTGGCTTAAGGTTAATACCGCGCCAAAAATGGCGCATTATGTTTGGCATTTGGCCAAGGGCCAATGTTGCATCATCATGATGCATTAGGCCGATTGGGTAGGTGGGCTCGATCTTACAATGAAATCATTGTGCAATAAATGAAGCTTGATCGGAAGACCGGGTGGTGCGCAATCATTGTACTAATCGTTGTGTGTAATCATTGTGCAAAGACAGAACAATTGGTGCACAATCATTGTGCAGACAGACGTAACCAGTGGTGCACAATCATTGTCAATAGAACGGAGACTCGGCAATCATTGCCGGTCCTTTCGAAATTCATGGCAACGGCCATGAATAGTGAAGCATGTCAATATGCTCCCCTTTTCATACTTGTAGAAATTCCATTAAGACATATATAGGGAGGGTAGTTGGTTGAAGGTGCATATGCGGACTATGTACCAAGTAAGCTTCATAGCTTAGCGGAAGAGCATAAATGATGCCTAAGGCTCATTTATAGTTGCGTAGCCTTTCGAAGAGGGTATTTGATGCGTTGGCATCACTATGCCTGGCGCGGACCCGATGATGCATAATCATTATGCATCTTGGCGGAATGGCCTATACGAACCAAAGCCATTACCGTTTTTGCTAGGCCACAGCCTTGCAAACGATTTGGTTTAAGTTTCGAGTCCCTTAGAGGATGAACTACGGTCTGTGCTTGATCCCTTTAGAGTAGGGAAGGGTACGAGGCAATGCAATGAGTTGCGGCATTGCCGGTCCAAAGACGTTGGCCCTCATATCATCTAAGCTCGGAGCTCGACGCGAGAGATGATTGTGGCCGGACTTGATGAGGCTTAGTTGCATGCCCGTAAGTGGATGCTCATACTTCCTATCAAGTTATAAAGAGATGGTAAGCGAGGTAACGGGAAATGGCAAGGGCTTGATGTGGCCTATGCTAAAGTCCAAGGCTTATGCCCTGGACAAGACACGACAATGTGACGGTTGCTCGGCTAGCTAGGAAATTCAATTATGAATTCCATACGTAAAGGTAAAGCCGAGACGCATGAAAATGCATTGGCATTGGCCTTATGGCCTTAAACCCTTTTTTAAGGACAAGGGTAAGTTGGAACAGTGTGGAAGCTAAGTTAGATGCGTCATGCTCCACGAGCATGCCCGCAAGGGCAATTGGACGTGGATTTGCCTAGCTTTGAGGCCCGGATCGTAGCTTCGTCATGGCGCACCTGTGGGAGATTACGGCTGTGGGGCAACGCGCCAAAGGCGTAATTTTTCCGTCCATCACACAACACGTGCCGTGCCATATTTCTAAGCCGCTATGCCTTTGGCCCACGCCAACATAGCGCCCTAGGTTTGCAAGACTTGCAACTAGGTCAACATGGCCGCACGTGCCATTGGCACATGCCAACACGTGCCGCAAGCCATATTTCTAAGCCGCTATGCCTTGGCCCACGCCAAACATAGCGCCCTAGGTTTGCAAGACTTGCAACTAGGTCAACATGGACGCACGTGCCATTGGCACATGCCAACACGTGCCGCAAGCCATATTTCTAAGCCGTGATGCCTTTGGCCCACGCCCAACATAGCGCCCTAGGTTTGCAAGACTTGCAACTAGGTCAACATGGCCGCACGTGCCATTGGCACATGCCAACACGTGTCGCAAGCCATATTTCCGAGCCGCTATGCCTTTGGCCCACGCCCAACATTGCGCCCTAGGTTTGCAAGACTTGCAAGTAGTCAACATGGCCGCACGTGCCATTGGCATATGCCAACACGTGCCGCAAGCCATATTTCCGAAGCCGATGCCTTTGGCCCATTAAACAACATAACGCCTAGGTTTGCAAGACTTGCAACTAGGTCAACATGGACGCACGTGCCATTGGCACATGCCAACACGTGGCGCAAGCCATATTTCTAAGCCGCTATGCCTTGGCCCACGCCAAACATAGCGCCCCTAGGTTTGCAAGACTTGCAACTAGGTCAACATGGCCGCACGTGCCATTGGCACATGCCAACACGTGCCACAAGCCATATTTCTAAGCCGCTATGCCTTTGGCCCACGCCAAACATAGCGCCCTAGGTTGCAAGACTTGCAACTAGGTCAACATGGCCGCACGTGACATTGGCACATGCCAACACGTGCGTGAAGCCATATTTCTAAGCCGCTATGCCTTTGGCCCATGCCAAACATAGCGCCCTAGGCTTTCTGCAAGACTTGCAACCAGGTCAACATGGCCGCACATGCCATCGGCACATGCCAAACACACACGCCGGTAACCTAACTTGCAAACCGTGCAACCTATACCAAGGCATTCCGCACATGCCATTGGCACATGCCAAACACACACGCCGGTAACCTAACTTGCAAATCAGGCAACCTACCACCAAGGCATTCCAGACATGCCATTGGCACATGCCAAACACACACGCTGGTAACCTAACTTGTAAACCGTGCAACCTACCAGCAAGGCATTCCGCACATGCCATTGGCACATGCCAAACACACACGCTGGTAACCTAACTTGCAAACCGTGCAACCTACCACCAAGGCATTCCGCACATGCCATTGGCACATGCCACACGCGCCACTAGCAGCGCCACTTGCACTCAAGATGCAACCAACACTCGAGACATCGACACAAACTGGGGGATGCTTCTTTAGGGTTTTGGTTTGGCGGTCACAAAGATGCGGCAGACACTACGCTCACATTAAGAAAGCGTGAAAAGGAATAAAGCGGTCAAATAAAAGAGGAAATAATGGTGAAAAACATTTTTATCCCATTAAACCATGCGGTTACCACCTCCTCCCATTATTTCACCCTTTACTCTCTTCCTTCATGTGAGGCCAGAGTCGTTTCAATCTCGACTTGTATAAATAGGTCTGCCCTATTTCCACCGGACAACAAGTCTCGGTCGGGAGAAATATACTACCTTCACTCTCAGAGAAGCGGCTTTACAAGCTCTCCCAAAAGCTTTCATCTCTTGCAAGCTTCCTAAGCTTTCACTTTACGATACAAGTCGAGATACTACTCTCCTCAACACCTTTCTTTGCTTCCCTCCCCAAATCAACCCCTCCTTCTCCTCCACGGCCATTTCTTGGTTTAGGCCGGACTTAAGCAATTGATCTCTCGGCCATAAAGTGCTCTTGCAAAGACATTTGTTTAGGGCCGGACAGTTTCTCACCAGGAATTTATCTCTAAATCGGCATAAACGATTTTTACCCATAAACACCTCCCCCAAATCAAGTGCTTCCACTTTGGATCGAAGCATCCACGGCCATTTCTTGGTTTAGGGTTTGAACATTGATCTCTCGAATCTATTTCTCAGACATTTGTTTAGGGTTTGAACCAGTTTCTCACCACCTACCGAAATCTAAATCGAAACGATTTTTACCCATAAACAATTGGCGACCACGGTGGGAGGATTGATCTATCGGCTACAATATCGATTGTCGATCTCGTTCTTCGACCCGGATGTCGAGATGGTAGGAGAAGGCGACTCAATCCGACTCAACTACCGAACGACCGATTACTTAGTTATAAAAACTACACAAGAAAACTGGGGACTTGATGAAGATGATATTACTTAATCGCCGAAGATGCTACCGGCGATTGGGGACTTCTTGGCGATGCTACCAGCAGAAACCTCCATCAAAACCGCCTTTTACATGGAGAGGGCGTGTTCGCAAAACCTATGAAGTGAGTAAATTCAGACTGGGCAAGATATACAATCTATTTTAGGTTTTTAGTAAAACCGTCATGCCACTCGAGTCTTGTGCCTATTGCTAGCACACACTTTCATAAAAGCAATATTCTTTTCCCAAAATATAATCGAGTCATATTACCAAAACCATTCATCCCGAGAAATAATCCAATACCCTAAAAAGCTACCAAATTTCTATCAAAGGTCAAGTTTTGAACCGGACATCCAATATGTCTTTCAAAAAAAAAAAAAAAAGAACCTAAATGAAAGTTTAAAGGAGAAACGTTCAAGGAAAATCGTCCAAAGAAGTCCGCTCTTCTTGGAAAAAGTCAACTTTGCGTCTTCAAGAGCCGCTCTCTTCATAGTCAACATCTTGGAAAGCTTTTGAGTTCCATCTCTGTCGTGCAATCTCCTCGGGAAAGGCTTTCGATTCTTGCATCTTTCAACTTTTGGATCTCGGCAAGGCCTTGACAAACCACGAAGTATTGAACTCCTTTTCTACGCACACGTCGCGATGGTGCTTCCGGTCATCGGCAATAACGTCTTGAAACGGTGTGACCAGTTACCTCACGCATATCCTCAATGGAAGATAAAGCCTCTTCCACACGCTTAACCAGCGCAAATCGACTAGTAACTTTCTTGTTTGTAGCCATATGTCCGATGCTTCTCCCAGATTTTGGTGTACAACGCCTCGTGCTTAGCCTAAGAGGCTGAAGCCGCCAACCAAGACACATGACCTGGATAAGGAACCAAGTACGGGGGATCAAAAATGGCGCCTGCACCTGGACTCACTACTCGCAGGGGGTCTTCTTCCATGTCTACGACAACAACCATCAGAGAATCATCCACTGTTTGAACCACATCTGTGCCCGCAATTGGCTAACGCCCATCTCCAAGTCACGGGCGGCGGTCACCAAAGGCAAGTTTTCGTGCGGCTCTACCCTAATCATCCTCCGAACCGGATTCTACCTGCGAATTTGAGTCGGATATTTCCCAAAAGAGGAAACAAAAGAAGAAAGAAAGAAGTGCGAAACTCACCGAACCACTTCCCGAAAGTTAACCAAGACCCAGTCTTTAGGAGGAATCACTCTCACTTGTTGAACCCTCTTCTCTCTCGACTCATCATCGCTATGAGAAGGCTCAACACTGGAGTTCTTTGAAGAAATTGCCGTCTCCGGCAACGTGCAAGAGCAACGAAAGCATTAACACTACCGAAGCCCTCAGAAGGAAATAAGACACATATTCTCGTAGAAATTCACGTGTTTTGAGACAAACCAATGAAGAGGCGACACATACATGGTTTTTGGAAGAACTGAAAGACACAAGAGCCGTGGGAGGATCTTGTGAAATCGTCCGGAACCCGCCAGCACGGTTCTTCGTTCTCCGTTCCTTGGCCTGGGAGCTTTCCGAATTGCTAGGCAACTTTCTCTTGGGATCTCTCAACATTGGATACTCCTTCAATACTGCTGGGAAAGGTTTGCAACGAACGTTCTCCACCACGTTATTCACAAAATCTCGGATCATAGTAAACTCTTCGCACCAAAACTCATTATAGCCGAAGGTCATCGAAGTTACTCTTCCCATTTGAAAGAAGGAAAGACGGATACCCGGCTTAAGGACACTTGCGTAAAGGGCGACACGCAATGAATCCTTAGGGATCACCGGCCGGTAAACAAGAGGCACCCCTTGATCGAAACCCATGTGACGAAGCAAAGCACGGTCAATATTGTAAGCGACTATCCTGGAAAGACCCCACGAAGAAAGACGGCATATAACAAGGCAAGCGGCTTTGGATGAACAGAGTTTTCACCAACGCTCAAATCGTCGTCGGAAGACAAAGACATGAGCGGAGCGAAGCAAAAGTGTCAATTTGAGTCAGCGACTTATGGACCGGACCCCATGGACGAAAATTGATTTCATGCAACTTATCAAGAAAACTAGCCAAGCTCACGCCAACCCTTGGACGCATGTTCACCCATCGAAGAATTCGGGAACCACCCCAACTCACGGGAAGCAGAAGGCAACGGTTTCTGAGCATACTTCTCAAAGTGCTCCCATAGCAGGACTTGCAGAAAGCAACGTGCACATATGAATCCACTTTCATGAAACCATTCGAAACTCGCATGTTCGCAACTAGGTGATCCAGGATGCACATACGGGGAACTAAGGAACAACTTGCCAATGGGAAGAACTTCACCCTTTGCCAACTTCACAAGCAATCGCCAACAACTCTGGTCTTATTCCCTTCTTGCCTTAACTGTCATCAAAAATGTCTCTAGACAAAACTGAGAGAGCCAAAAATGATGCGACATGAAGATCACCGCTTCTGCATTGGGCTCCAACTCGTCGAAACCATTGAGATTTCCACCAACCGTAAGGGCACCTTTCATCCTCTTTCCGGCAGAGTCCTTCGACTTCGCAATGGAGTCTTTCCGAGCGAAATCCCCCAACTTAGCGGCCAGAGTTATCCGCATCTTCACCTCGCTTTCGAGATAATTGGATTCTAAGATTCCCGATTCTGGAAGATTCAAACAAGAGAGCCACACTCTCCAAGGAGAAAGTTATCTCACCCCATCTACATATGATTGTATGGGTGTCCAAACACCATCCGGAGATGAAAGCAACCAAAGCTCGGGATGTCCTTCTTAACTCGGAGATTTATCGAGGTCTTGACAAAGATCAATGACCTGCGCTCGAGTCAAGTTGGTATTTATATGCTCCTTGCTCACCATGAACTCAACCCATCTGTCAAAAGAACGCAATGGACTTTGACATATCCATGAAGTCAATGTTGGAAGAGTAATATACCCCTTTATGAAGACAGAACCAAATGGTGCTCTCTGGGCGAACCGAACGTGTCTTCCTGTCATCCTCACCACCGGTTAGCAAAATTGGCACGAGACCTGGGTGATTCTTCCGAGCAGGGGCGAGGAATCTAGTGAAGAATTCATCATCTATGTTCGGCTTGGAATTATGAGCATCCTTCGACGAAGTAAAATTTGGTTCAGGTAACATCTTATCGAATTCCTTCATAACAATTTGGTAATAAGATATCTGCACAAAACAAACGGAGATAGGCGAAGTTATCTCCCTAACACATAATCGTACCCAACAATAAAAAAAAAAGAGAGAAAGGGTAGGAGGACGTATTTTATTCAAGTTCAAGACTATATACGCGAGTATTTTCTTCGGGTTCGAGACTATATACGCGGCATTCTATACGGGTACAAGTGTGTCTACTAGTATCCTTCTTGGGTTCAAAAATATATATGGAGCATTTTTTCTATTGGTTCAAAGCTGCGCCCGTGGTACTTCTTTCAAGAAGCAAAATCATATATACAATATTTCTGCGGGTTCGAAGTCATATGAAGCATATACACAATATTCTTCTTGGGATTCATATAGGTTCTCTACGGGTTCGAAATACACATGCGAGTTTTCGTACGGGCTCAAATACGCCTACAAAGATCGTTCTTCGGGTTCGTAATTAGATACGGAGCATCCTCTACGGGTTCAAAATACACACGCAGTATTTTCTTCAAGGTTGAAATATTTCTTTCAGGACCGAAAATTCATATATGCAATATTTCCTACGGGTTCAAACAATATATGCTGTATTCCCTTGGTTGCATACATACTATATTCTCTACAAGAGGCACGCCAAGGAATCATATGCAAGGATTATGGAAGCGCTTACTCTTAAGGTTTACACCTACGTGAAAAGAAAAAAAAAAAAAAAAAGGGATAGAGAAAAGTACTCGAAGACATACCTGGAAGCTGGTCTCTCTTTGCCGCTAGTATGAAAAGAGGAAAGAATAAAGCGCAGAATGGGGAAAAAGGGGCTTTATATATATATAGGCGTGAAAGACTTTGAAATAGGGAAGGATTTCCCTTTTACCAAAATCACGCGTGTAAGAAGCGGACCCACAAAGGGTGCGACTTCCCAATGCCGCCCAAGTCACGCCTGCAAGCATGGTTTCCAAGTTGGACCGGCCCCACCAATTGCGACTTCCCAATGCCGCCCAAGTCACGCCTGCAAGCATGGTTTCCAAGTTGGACCGGCCCCACCAATTGCGACTTCTCAATGCCGCCCAAGTCACGCCTGCAAGCATGGTTTCCAAGTTGGACCGGCCCCACCAATTGCGACTTCTCAATGCCGCCCAAGTCACGCCTGCAAGCACGGTTTCCAAGTTGGACCGGCCCCACCAATTGCGACTTCTCAATGCCGCCCAAGTCACGCCTGCAAGCATGGTTTCCAAGTTGGACCTAGCCCACCAATTGCATAGCGACCTCCCAATGCCGCCCAAGTCACGCCCTGCAAGCACGCACGACTTCTACACTTCGCGCGGTCCCACCAGCTAGCACACTCGGTTCCCAACTAACGCCAACTTCCCAACGTCGCCCAAGCCGCACCGGCCCACCAATTGTGCCAGCCTCCCGATTTGTGCAAAACTACCAGAGGCAAGGATTCCAAATCCTATTTATAAAGGTCGACAAGCCTCCTTCAATTTTCCTTACGTTTTCTTGTTAATAGTTTGTCACCATCTTATGCTTACCTCGCAACAAAGCCCCTGTTCCGAGCTGCCAGGACTTAATGTTGATGGTGGTTTTTAGATAAGGGGTAAAATCGTAAACCCCATGACCTAGTGTTACCCGCAACACATTAACTAAGAGCATTTAACTTTCGGTGTAAATAATTAATAGGGGTATTTTTTTCAAAATACCAGTTAGGTTTTCAACACGTAACCCTAATTCCAAAATCAAGCCGCACCCTGCGCACCATGGCAACAATGCCAAACCAAGCCGCATACTGCGCACCATGGCAACAATGCCAAAACCAAGCCGCACCCTGCGCACCATGGCAACAATGCCAAACCAAGCCGCACCCCGCGCACAATGGCAACAATGCCAAAAAGCCGCATCATCTGCGCACCATGGCGACAATGCTAAAACCAAGCCGCATCTTTAGCACCATGGCAACAATGCCAAATCAAGCGCACTGCGCACCATGGCAACAATGCCAAACCAAGCCGCACCCTGCGCACCATGGTAACAATGCCAAATCAAGTCACACCTGCGCACCATGGCAACAATGCCAAACCAAGCCGCATCATCGCGCACCATGGCAGCAATGTCAAACCAAGCCGCATACTGCGACCGCAAGAACAATGCCAAACCAAGCCGCATCTTGCGCACCATTGCAACAATGCCAAACCAAGCCGCACCCGCGCACCATGGCAACAATGCCAAATCTCAAGCCGCTATGCCTTTGGCCCACGCCAATTATAGCGCACTAGGCTTGCAAGACTTGCAACTAGGTCAACATGGCTGCACGTGCCATTGGCACATGCCAACACGTGTCGCAAGCCATATTTCTAAGCCGCTATGCCTTTGGCCCACGCCAATTATAGCGCCCCTAGGCTTGCAAGACTTGCAACTAGGTCAACATGGCTGCACGTGCCATTGGCACATGCCAACACGTGCCGCAAGCCATATTTCTAAGCCGCTATGCCTTTGGCCCACGCCCAACATAGCGCCCTAGGTTTGCAAGACTTGCAACTAGGTCAACATGGCCGCACGTGCCATTGGCACATGCCAACACGTGCCGCAAGCCATATTTCTAAGCCGCTATGCCTTTGGCCCACGCCAAACATAGCGCCCTAGGTTTGCAAGACTTGCAACTAGGTCAACATGGCCGCACGTGCCATTGGCACATGCCAACACGTGCCGCAAGCCATATTTCTAAGCCGCTATGCCTTTGGCCCACGCCAACATAGCGCCCTAGGTTTGCAAGACTTGCAACTAGGTCAACATGGCCGCACGTACCATTGGCACATGCCAACACGTGCCGCAAGCCATATTTCTAAGCCGCTATGCCTTTGGCCCAAGCCCAACATAGCGCCCTAGGCTTGCAAGACTTGCAACTAGGTCAACATGGCCGCACGTGCCATTGGCACATGCCAACACGTGTCGCAAGCCATATTTCTAAGCCGCTATGCCTTTGGCCCACGCCAAATTATAGCGCCCTAGGATTGCAAGACTTTGCAACTAGGTCAACATGGCTGCACGTTCCATTGGCACATGCCAACACGTGCCGCAAGCCATATTTCTAAGCCGCTATGCCTTTGGCCCATGCCCGACATAGCGCCGTAGGTTTGCAAGACTTGCAACTAGGTCAACATGGCCGCACGTGCCATTGGCACATGCCAACACGTGCCGCAAGCCATATTTCTAAGCCGCTATGCCTTTGTCCCACGCCCAACATAGCGCCCTAGGTTTGCAAGACTTGCAACTAGGTCAACATGGCCGCACGTACCATTGGCACATGCCAACACGTGCTGCAAGCCATATTTCTAAGCCGCTATGCCTTTGGCCCACGCCCAACATAGCGCCCTAGGCTTGCAAGACTTGCAACTAGGTCAACATGGCTGCACGTGCCATTGGCACATGCCAACACGTGTCACAAGCCATATTTCTAAGCCGCTATGCCTTTGGCCCACGCAAATTATAGCGCCCTAAGATTGCAAGACTTGCAACGAGGTCAACATGGCTGCACGTGCCATGGCACATGCCAACACGTGCCGCAAGCCATATTTCTAAGCCGCTATGCCTTTGGCCCACGCCGACATAGCGCCCTAGGTTTGCAAGACTTGCAACTAGGTCAACATGGCCGCACGTGCCATTGGCACATGCCAACACGTGCGCAAGCCATATTTCGAAGCCGCTATGCCTTGGCCCATGCCCAACATAGCGCCCTAGGTTTGCAAGACTTGCAACTAGGTCAACATGGCCGCACGTGCCATTGGCACATGCCAACACGTGCCGCAAGCCATATTTCTAAGCCGCTATGCCTTTGGCCCACGCCCAACATAGCGCCCTAGGCTTGCAAGACTTGCAACTAGGTCAACATGGCTGCACGTGCCATTGGCACATGCCAACACGTGTCTCAAGCCATATTTCTAAGCCGCTATGCCTTTGGCCCACGCCAACATAGCGCCCTAGGCTTGCAAGACTTGCAACTAGGTCAACATGGCTGCACGTGCCATTGGCACATGCCAACACGTGCCGCAAGCCATATTTCTAAGCCGCTATGCCTTTGGCCCACGCCCGACATAGCGCCCTAGGTTTGCAAGACTTGCAACTAGGTCAACATGGCCGCACGTGCCATTGGCACATGCCAACACGTGCCGCAAGCCATATTTCTAAGCCGCTATGCCTTTGGCCCACGCCCAACATAGCGCCCTAGGTTTGCAAGACTTGCAACTAGGTCAACATGGCCGCACGTGCCATTGGCACATGCCAACACGTGCCGCAAGCCATATTTCTAGCCGCTATGCCTTTGGCCCACGCCCAACATAGCGCCCTAGGTTTGCAAAAGACTTGGATCTAGGTCAACATGGCCGCACGTGCCATTGGCACATGCCAACACGTGCCGCAAGCCATATTTCTAAGCCGCTATGCCTTTGGCCCACGCCAAACATAGCGCCCTAGGTTGCAAGACTTGCAACCAGGTCAACATGGCCGCACGTGCGGTTGGCACATGCCAACACGTGCCGCAAGCCATATTTCGCCCGCGATGCCTTTGGCCCACGCCAAACATAGCGCCCTAGGTTTGCAAGACTTGCAACTAGGTCAACATGGCCGCACGTGCCATTGGCACATACCAACACGTGCCGCAAGCCATATTTCCGAGCCGCTATGCCTTTGGCCCACGCCCAACATAGCGCCCTAGGTTTGCAAGATTGCATCTAGGTCAACATGGCCGCACGTGCCATTGGCACATGCCAACACGTGCCGCAAGCCATATTTCTAAGCCGCTATGCCTTTGGCCCACGCTAAACATAGCGCCCTAGGATTGCAAGACTTGCAACTAGGGTCAACATGGCGCACGTGCCATTGGCACATGCCAACACGTGCCGCAAGCCATATTTCTAAGCCGCTATGCCTTTGGCCCATGCCAAACATAGCGCCCTAGGCTTGCAAGACTTGCAACTAGGTCAACATGGCCGTACATGCCATCGGCACATGCCAAACACACACGCTGGTAACCTAACTTGCAAACCGTGCAACCTACCACCAAGGCATTCCGACATGCCATTGGCACATGCCAAACACACGCTGGTAACCTAACTTGCAAACCGTGCAACCTACCACCAAGGCATTCCGCACATGCCATTGGCACATGCCAAACACACACGCTGGTAACCTAACTTGCAAACCGTGCAACCTACCACCAAGGCATTCCGCACATGCCATTGGCACATGCCACACGCGCCACTAGCAGCGCCACTTGCACTCAAGATGCAACCAACACTCGAGACATCGACACAAACTTGGGGATGCTTCTTTAGGGTTTTGGTTTGGCGGTCACAGCATGCAGCGTACACTACGCTCACATTAAGAAAGCGTGAAAAGGAATAAAGCGGTCAAATAAAAGAAGAAATAATGGTGAAAAACGTTTTCGCCCATTAAACCATGCGGTTACCACCTCCTCTCATTATTTCACCCTTTACTCTCTTCATTCATGAGGCCAGGGTACGTTTCAATCTCGACTTGTATAAATAGGTCTTACCTATTTCCACCAGACAACAAGTCTCGGTCGGAGAAATATACTACACTTACACTCTCGTAAAGGCAACTTTGCAAGCTCTCCCAAAAAGCTTTCGTCTCTTGCAAGCTTCCTAAGCTTTCACTTTCTGATACAAGTGAAGATACTACTCTCCTCAACACCTTTCTTTGCTTCCCTCCCCAAATCAACCCTTCTCCTCCACTTTGCGACCGAAGCAAGTCCGGAACGGCCATTTCTTGGTTTAGGCGGGACTTGTACGGTATTGATCTCTCGAATCTATAAAGTGCTCACGTGCAAGACATTTGTTTAGGGTTTGAACAGGTTTCTCACTCACCTACCGAATTTACCGAAATCGGCGAAACGATTTTTACCCATAAACACCTCCCCAAATCAACCCTTTCTCTTCCACTTTGTGCGAAACAAGTCCTGAAGCCATTTCTTGGTTTAGGTAGGACTTGTAAGCATTGATCTCGAATCTATAAATTGCTCACGTGCAGCACATTTGTTTAGGGTTTGAACCAGTTTCTCACTCACCTACCGAATTTACCGAAATCGGCAGAAACGATTTTTACCCATAAACACATGTATATTTCGGTTTGGTATACGTGCAATGCATGGGTCGAAATATACGGTCGAAACATGAAAAATCAAGCTAGGTTTTAGTTTCCTTATAAAACACGTTTTATTTCTTGTAAAACAATTCCAAAACGGAAATAGGAATTCTCCCATAAATAAACAAAAACAAATTCAATTAGACACGGGACTTAGCGTATGGTATACGTGCAGTGCATGGGTCGAAACATGTATATTTCGGTTTGGTATATGCGCAGTGCATGGGTCAAAATATACGGTCAAAACATGTAACATTAAGCTAGGTTTTAGTTTCCGTATAAAACACGCTTTATTTCTTGTAAAACAATTCCAAAACGGAAAAAATAATTCTCTCATAAATAAATAAAAACAAATTCGATTAGACATGGGACTTAGTGTATGGTGTACGCTCAATGCATGGGTCGAATCATATATATTTTGGCATGGTATACGCGCACTGCATGGGTCAAAATATACGGTCGAAACATGTAAAATCAAGCTAGGTTTTTATTTTCCTTATAAAACACGTTTTATTTCTTGTAAACAATCTCAAAACGGAAAGAGGAATTCTCCCATAAATAAACAAAAAAAAAAATTCGATTAGACACGGGACTTATTGTATGGTATACGCGCAGTGCATGGGTCAAAATATACGGTCGAAACATGTAAAATCAATCTAGGTTTTAGTTTCCTTATAAAACATGTTTATTTCTTGTAAAACAATTCCAAATCGGAAAAAGGAATTCTCCCATAAATAAACAAAAACGAATTCGATTAGACATGGGACTTAATGTAAGGTATACGCGCAGTGCCTGGGTCAAAACATGTATATTTCGGTATGGTATACGCGCAGTGCATGGGTCGAAATATACGGTCGAAACATGTAAAATCAAGCTAGGTTTTAGTTTCTTTATAAAACACGTTTTATTTCTTGTAAAACAATTGCAAAACGGAAATAGGAATTCTCCCATAAACAAACAAAAACAAATTCGATTAGACTCGAGACTTAGTGTATGGTATACGCACAGTGCATGGGTCGAAACATGTATATTTTGGTATGGTATACGCGTAGTGCATGGGTCGAAATATATGATCGAAACATGTAAAATCAAGCTAGGTTTTAGTTTCCTTATAAAACACGTTTTATTTCTTGTAAAATAATTCCAAAATGGAAAACGGAATTCTCCCATAAATAAACAAAAACAAATTCGATTAGACACGGGACTTAGTGTATATTTCGGTATGGTATACACGTAGTGCATGGGTCGAAACATGTATATTTCGGTATGGTATACACGCAGTGCATGGGTGGAAATATACGTTCGAAACATGTATATTTCGGCCCACCCCTTCCACCCTCGTTGGCTAATATATCCATAAGACAATGATTATATAGTGAAACTCTTCTTTAGTTTTCCATAATGTGGGACTAAAGGATCATTTTATTCGCTCACAAAAAATGAGTAAGTATCTTTAGACCCTTAGGTCATTAGATCAAACCACATCAAGAACAAAATTCTTTTATTAAAAACTCATTTTCTCCAAGAAAAATAACATCATGGATTAATAGACTATATTGCCCAAGTCCATATGAGACAGTATGAAAACAAAGAGATGCTTTGTCAATGGCTAATGGCCTAGTTCAAAACTAACAAAATTCTTTATGGATCCAAAGAAAAATAAACTGTGATGGTTTGTGTCCCTGTAACTGGCATGGGCCGTTGGATCTGACCAACGATCTTGATATGGACTGGCGGGTTGACTTTATGTTGTTGACTGCGACTGTCGAGCTTTGAATGGAAGGACTTGCTGGCGGACTGGTTGACAGGCATAACGAGCTAGCAGTACGATGGAGGATTTCGCTTGCGGACAAGGCTGGGCAACATGGCCGGTGGACTTGGCCGAGGGACATGGCTAGGGAGCATTGTCGGGGGACATCGCCAAAAACTTGGCTGGAAATTGGCTAGAAGCGCGATTGGCAACTTGGCTTCGACAGTTGACTTTGACCATTGGCCAGATGTTGACTTTGACCATTGACCGGTCGTTGACTTTAAGAAATGTTGGACTAGCTGTTAACTGTGTCGATTGGCTGGATGGAAGGCTTGGATGAGGGCCAAATGGTGGTTCAAGTAGCAATTTAGCCTATTATGTGGCATTTTTACTCATGGTACAAACAGGATCCAAAGAAAAATAAAATGTAATGCTTTGTGCCAGTAATCGAGCACGGAGAGCTTTAGCCTTTAGAGCATTAGAATGAACGGATCCCAAACAGAATTTATTACTTTAGCGTGATTTTTACATTTTCTAATTTTTGACTTTCAAGATCCATAAAGAATTTTGGATCCTGCTTTAGCCTCACCAGTACCCCTATGTAGAGGTGTAAAACGCGCCTGCCCGGCACATCCCAGCCCACGAAGTCACGTGCTTAGCGTGCTGCGTGCTGTGCTGGGATGTGCCATAGATTAAGATGTGATGTGTTGTGCTAAATGGCGTGTCGTGTTGTGCTGTGCTGTGTCAGAAAAATAAATGTGTTGTTCCGTGATGTACTGTGCTAGGACACTTATTTTATGTTTTCCAAAATAAATATTTTTGAGATATTTTAGTTAGTACATGCATTATTACAGAAATAAATTAGCATAATGAAAATAAAATGTCAGAAATTGGATAAAAAAATGATTCTTTTGTGAAATATGCATCAAATGTGATGTATTGTGTAGTATTTTAAGCATGGCGTGGCGTGCTTTCTTCGCGTGTCGTGCTGTGTTGTGCCTATTTATCTGGCACAACACAACACATTAAATAAACGTGTTGTGCCCGTGCTGAGCCGGTCACGTGTTGTGCCATGCTGTGCTCGAATTTTAACGTGCTGTGTATGGACACTACTATTCGGGAATCTAAGTTTTCAACTTTGCCCGGTTGTTGTTGTCGGCATTTTGAGGTAGTACAAGACTTCCAACATGTTTTATTCTTTTGCAAGGCTGTTACAGCGGGGTTACCAATCCCAACATCCAACCACCCTTCTTCAATCATACGGAGGTTGGTACTAACCCTCCAAGCATCTCCGGAATTTGATAACCCTTAGGCTAACCCCAATGGTCTTCTAATCTAGCAGCTAGATTGGCCATCCACGTCAACTAGTGTTGGGAATATATGTTTTAAAAACATTATTAATACCAATAAATTAGTGTCTCATTTAAATGTTTTTATTGTGACATTTATTCTTCCTTTAAAGAATAAATTAATTTCGTTTTTAATGTCAAAAAACGTGTTTTGTTGAATTGGTTAATGATGCTTACCAACTTATTAATGCATTTCATTTAATCTTATTTAATTCTTTCACTATTATAAATCAGATTTTGATGAAAAGAATTTAGAGAGTCGTTGAAACCTTTTTTTTCTATAGAGAGAGTTTTCATTTTTATTTCTTTTGAGTTTTAAGGAAAAATGTTTTTGGCTAGAAAGAAAAACAAGTGTGTGAGCATCCTTGATTTTTCTAAAAAAGTTTCTGAGCAAGAATGAAGTGTAGAAGTTTCACATCCTCTCACCATGCAAGAGTGGTTGTGTAAGAGATTGATCTCGGTTGTTTTATCCTGGGATGACACGCCATTGAAGAACTGCTTGCACAATCTTTGGCAGAGCCGCGAAACGTCTTAAAGAAAGATACCTAGTCCGCGACTCAGCCATAACAATGTTTTGTTTGTTTTTTTTGTGATTATTTTGCAGGCATAGTTCAGCAATTGTTCCAACAATTTTAAGATGGTTCATTCTGCCATGGATATAAAATAAAAAAAAAACGATTGCTGAAATGCGATAAGTATCACTTTTTTAATTTGTTTTATAGAATTATAATCGGAATAATTTTTCTTTAACGATTGAACACAATGCTTGATATTTTAGGTAACCTGATACCTAGAATTAATTTTATGTTATGGACTAGGATTGTGAAATGGTTGATATCTTTTAATGAATTTTTAACATAGAAAAATATTGTTGAAGATACACGAACGTTTTTGACGGGTTGAGGAGTTTTATGTTGTTGGAAGTTAAACCAAGATATGGATTTGGTTTGTGGATCAACAAGTGTTGTTGATACTGATCGGAATGGATCAATTCTCGCAGTTGACGCAGTCAAGTTGGATCAATCTGGAACAGTTGACACAAGGTGCGATATTTGGAAGTTCGGGTTAATTAGAAGAGCAAGTTGTGCCGGTTCTAGAGAGTTCTAGAAGAGTTCTATTTAGAGTTTGTGTTATGTTAGGAATGTGTGCTTTATTTAGAGTTTGCTTGTATTAGGAAAGTACTTTGAGTGATTGTCAAGTTTGTGAGACTATAAGTAGGTTGTTAAGCCATGAGAGAATGTACACCGAATTTGATTATCAATGTAGTCTTTTAATTGATTCCGCGTGTGCTCTCCTCTCTCTTGCTCGATCCTACATGTGGTATCAGAGCAAGTTGTGGAAGAGACGTCACAAGGTTGTGTGCGTGAAACAAGATTGTAGGCGAGTAAAGTCTGCAAGTTGAAGTGAAGCAATCCCAGTGTGGGGATTTGAGTAGAGAAGTGAAAGATTGTAGGCGAGTGAAGTCTATAAGTTTAAGTGAAGCAATCCCAGTGTGGGGATTTGGCTAGAAAAGCGAAGAAATTCCAGTGTGGAATTTGAGAAGTGGAGACAACAATAGTGGGTTAAAATCCCATGAGTTGTAAAACGAAATGATACTGTAAATATCGAAAAATGAGGTGAGCGGATCATTACGATGAATCGAAATGATACCTATAAAAATCGAAAAATGAGGTGAGCTGGATCATTACAGTAGTGATAAAGATTAAACAAGAGATGAGTTTGAGCTACAATGCTCGGTGAAGAAATTATGAAGATGAGCTACAATGCTCGGTGTTGAGTTAAAGAATTTGGTTTTGTGTTTGGTTAGCAAGTTGAATAGAGCACAATGAGGTGTTTCTAGCTTGTTAAGGATTTGTTAAGAATGATGTTCCGCTGCGATGAAGAAGAATGTGAAGAGTGTTTGAAGATTGCTGTTAAGCAAAATTTGAAGATTGCTTCGTTTTAGTTGGTTTGCTATATGTGTTTCGTTTTTAGTTAGTTTGCTATTTGTGCTTTGTTTTTTATTTGAGTTTGAGTTTGATTGACGGAATTCCGGTGTGATCATGAAGTTGGGACAAGCTACAATCGAGTATCAAGGAGTAAGGGTTTGTTTGGTGGTTTCTTTGAAGAAGAATGAGAAAAGACAAGAATGTGTTAACGTTTATCTATGGAAGAAGAGGAATGGAAAATGAGAAAAGACAAGGACGTGCAAACGTCGATCAATGGAAGAAGATAAGGAGTAGAAGAGGGTTACGGAATTCTCGTTGAATGATATCTTGGTTTAAGGGAGGATGTTGGAAGTTAAACCAAGATATGGATTTGGTTCGTGGATCAACAAGTGTTGTTGATACAGTCGGAATGGATCAACTACTGCAGTTGACGCAGTCAAGTTGGATCAACTGGAACAGTTGACACAAGGTGCGATATTTGGAAGTTCGGGTTAACTAGAAGAGCAAGTTGTGCCGGTTCTAGAGAGTTCTAGAAGAGTTCTATTTAGAGTTTGTGTTATGTTAGGAATGTGTGCTTTATTTAGAGTTTGCTTGTATTAGGAAAGTACTTTGAGTGATTGTCAAGTTTGTGAGACTATAAGTAGGCTGTTAAGCCATGAGAGAATGTACACCGAATTTGATTATCAATGTAGTCTTTTAATTGCTTCCGCGTGTGCTCTCCTCTCTCTTGCTCGATCCTACATATGTGCATCTCTTTAACGAAAACTAATTGGGTCTTGAAATTTCATCTGAGCATATTAGACATCATGAGGATCATCCCTGTAAAATTTCAGAATTTTTGGATCCCGACAAGTATTTTTAAAATATTTTAGAAAACTGCAAAATGTATCTGAAAAAATTCTGACGGGCAGAAATTTAATCTTGATTGAATTCGCTTTTCCTTATCTTTATGTAGAAAGTTTGAATCCATGTGTCACACGAAACTTGTAGATCAGGAACTTATTTTAATAAAGTTGTTACTTTCGTTTACTCGTTGTTTTTTATTCTCTTAAACCTATGGAATTTCAGGAATTCTTCGACACTCCAATGGGAACATTAGGACGGCAAGTCAGCAACATGATCGCTGATGCACAAAGATAACGACGGTAGCTGTTCTAGATTGACTAGATACCCAAGGTCCCAAGGGGATGTGTGTAATCTATCAATTAATCTATGTAGTATGTATATGTATATATCCAAGGATATAACAAGATCTAAATGAGAATCGTCGACTTGTAGTTGTAATTGAAATTCCTGTAGAATAATATTGTTGGTCAAATACTTGAAAACCCCGACATGGACATAAATATGGCTTTATCGGTATTGGCATCTACCATTAACGCCCATAATCGCCATGAAATTATGCTATCCGTAGATGTTTCTGGAGGTTTATATATCTCTAAGTCAAAAAAATACAATACATCATCAAATGAAAATTGAGTTGGCGTGTTTTGTAACATTTTTAAATAAACTATTTGAAAATAATATTAAATCGTGTGAGTCATAATTAACTTAATATATAATCTACCAAACGTAAGGATTGTAATTGTTGATTGAAGGAGACCTGCCGACGTAGAATGAATATCAGTTTTATTTGCCAATGGAAACACGATTTATAAAGGGGATACTAGTCTTACTAAGTGTTGATACTATTTCATCGATCCAACGGCCAAGATCGATGGGATTCTTTTGTCCTATATAAAACGGTATCAGCACTTAGTAGGACTGGTATCCTCTTAATAAATCATGAATGGAAACGTCTCTTTTATTCATCTCTATTACCATTTAGAAATGGAAGAAACCAAACAGTATTATCCGCCATAAGCTGCTATTGATCGCCCAAATACTAGCCGCAGTTATGTGTCTCTGCTAGAAGCTAAAATATTTTTGTTAAGTTTTGGTTAAGTCTGTGCTATTCTCATTAACACACAAGATATTTATACAAAGACCCAACTTGGGTCTCAAGGTATTCCAAATATAACTATAATTCTAGGCTAAGAATAGCCCTATTTCCTAATACCCTCCCTCAAGATGGAGCATGGAGGTCACAAATGCCCATCTTGGACAAAAAGAAACTGGCCAGAGCTTTCCCTAAGGTTTTGTAAAGATATACGCCAATTGCCTTTGTTGTAGGAGTGTAAGATGGTGATATAATCTTCCTTATTATAGCATCTCGACAAGATGACAGTCCACTTCTATATGTTTTGTTCGTTCATGAAATCTTTTGGATTCCCGAGCAATATATAATCTTTGATTGACTATCACAAAAGAGATTCATCCCATGTGTATGATGAACTCCTAAATCACCAAGTAATTGTTTCAACCACTTTAATTCACATGTAACTGCCGCCATAGATCGTGATACGCCTCGGTAGAGGACCAGAAACCGTATGTTGCTTCTTAGTCTTCCAAGACACGGTGAAAACCCGAGAAGAACAAACCATCCTGTCAATGAACGTCTAGTTAATGGACAACTTACCCAATCGAGTCACACCATCCTTTTAAAGCTGAGACTACTATCCCAGCGCAACAGAATTCCTTGTCCAGGATTCTTCTTCAAATATCTAACCACACAAAAATTTTGCTTCCCAATGCTCTATTCTTGGTTGTTGCATAAATTATGACAAGATATGCCTTTGAGTAAGCAAGATCTGGTCTAGTAGTGACAAATAAATCAAACGACCAACCAATCTTCTATATTTTTCCACATCATCTAGTATTTTACCTTTTGCCAAAGCCAGGATGATGATTTGTCTCCATTGGAAACTCTGCGAGGTTTTGCTCCCAATAACCGGTTTCCATGATAATATCAATGTATACTTCCTCGACATATGTAGAAACCTTGTTTACTACGAGCCACCTCCAATCTAGAAAATATTTCAACTTCCCCAAATCTTTCATCTTGAAGCATTGTCCCAAGTATGTTTTAAAATTATGAAGTGCAACGAGATCATTTCACCTTTCAATCAAATCATCAACATACACCAAAAAATTAAAATTGCATCTTCCCCTTTGTCATGGTAAAAGAATAATCAAAGTATTATTTGTTTAAAGCCATAATTCTTCAAAGCTAGCTTTGATAATTTTGCAAACCAACACCTAGGAGCCTGTTTTAGGCCATATAATGATTTCTTCATTCTACACACCATATTAGGATTTCCCTTGGCAAATCCGGTGGTATCTTCATATATACTTCTTCCTCCAAATCTCCATGAAGAAGGCATTATGCACATCCATCGATGCACTTCCCAATTTTTAATTGCTGTGACTAGAAAAGTCTGAATTGTTGTCATCTTTGCCTTTGGTGCAAATGTCTCATTGTAATCTAATCCTTCAACTTGATGATTCCCAAATATTACTAGTCTTGCTTTAGACGTACCAAATTTCCATTTTCATCACGTTTTTGTGTAAATCCATTTTCTTCCCAGTGCCTTCTTACCGGTGGTAATTCTTCTAATTCCCATGTTCCTTGTTCCTCCAGAGCTCTTATTTCTTACGCCATGGCTTTTTGCCATCTGGATGCTTCATAGCTTCTTTGAAGCTCTTAGGCTCATTTCAAGATGATGGGCGCAAGATATTTTCTATGAACTGCGTAAAAAACGATCACAACTAACATAATATGTCAAAGGATAAGGTGTACACGAGGGTGATGATTGTGTAGGATGAGTGGAAGGTGGACTATTTTCTCGTATTGTGTGCGTCACGAAACCCTTGAGTCTGCTATAAGGAATTTTCCGACGTTTTCCTTTACCCATCTCACTACTATTATTCTGTACCACACCATCATTTGTTGTGTCATTGCTATTAGCACTATTCTCCTCGGGTTGTTCTTGATCCTTTCCTTGCGGTTCTTGAGTTTACAATCAGGTCTCGGACAATGATTCATCGCCGCTTTGTTCTTTCTGGCTCGTCTTGATGAGTTTCCATAACATCTCTAGACAATTGTTCTTCTTCTCTATCTTCATCATCACTCCAACAAACATCATTATTTGATGGAACAATCTCGGTGCTATTTCCAGTAATACTTGTCATATAAGAAGCGATGTTCATAAAACTCCACATCCCTTGACACTAAAAATTGTTTTGTGTCTAAATCATAAACTTGCCATGCCTTTTTACCAAAAGGATAACCAAGAAATACACATCTCCTTCCTCTGCTTGCAAACTTATCCCCTTTACTACTTTGATTATGCACATAACACAAACACCCAAACACTTTCAAATGATCATATGGAGGCAACTTCCCAAACATAATTTCATATGGAGTTTTGTTGTTAAGAATAGGTGTTGGTGTAACGATTAATCAAGTATAATGCGGGATTAATGCACACTCTCCCCAAAAACGTATTGGTAAATTTGCTTGAAATCTCAAGGCTCTTGCCACATTCATTATATGTTGGTGTTTTTTCTCTCAACCCTCCCATTTTGTTGGGGCGTACCAACACATGATGTCTCAAAGACTATCCCTATAGTCTTAAAATATCCACGCAATGTATTAAATTCTGTTCCATTTTCACTTCTAACAATTTTGATTTCTTTACCAAACGACGTTTTCACAAGAGCAATGAAATTAAGAAATACCAATTCAACAGTTTTACTTTTGATTAAATAAATCCACACACCTCTTGAAAAATCATCTACTATTGTCAGAAAATAATGAGCTCCACAAGAAGAAGGTGTCTTGTAAGGACCCCATAAATCCAGATGAACTAACTCAAATACACAACTGGATTTACTTAAACTAACAAAGGAAAACTACTTCTACGATGTTTTGCTCGTGGGCAAATATCACAAGCATCATTATTCTTTCGAAATAACCTACTCTGTTGGTAGCTTTTGTAAAACTTTCTCCGATGGATGTCCCATTCTTTGATGCCATAGCTCATATGAGTTCTCACTAACAAACAAGTACTTTAACGGGAGGCACACCACGAAAAATATATAGTCCACCTTGTCTCTCACCCACTCCAATCACCTTCCTCGTCAACCTAGGGTCTGTATAAGACATAAGCTGCTATTAGTACATTGCACAACACAAGCTATCTCATCGATCATCGTAATGAGAGATTAAGTTGCAAGTTATCCGAGGTACATAAAGCACATTATCAAGTTTCAAACCACCAAGAAGAATCACGGTTCCAATTTTTTCGAGTTCGCATACTTTCCATTTGGCAAACCTCATTGAGCATGCCTTAATATCTTTTACTTATATCATGTCATCTATATTACATGTGACATGATTCGTAGCTCTGTATCTATAATCCAGGAAGCCCGATGTTGTTTACCTTGTAGTTGAATTTTTGATTTTTTGAGCTCAAAAACTCAAGTACTTGTTGAAGTTGAGCCGTCACTCGGTCAAACCCGTTCCATCTGCGAGATGTCACACCACCCGATTCTTGAGCTCTTTGGTATATTCGGGTTATGTGCACGAAATGGAATGTTGCTTCCATAACTCTACCACCTCGCCATATGCGGAACCGAGAACCACCTCTACCTCTACCACTGTCCTGCCTCCTGCCATAACCTCGCCACTCCGAGGTCTATCTCCCCACCATTCAGGGTATCCAATTAGGTGATAACAACCTCTCGTAGTGTCCTTGTCTATTACGGTGTTTACAATACTTGGCGGGATCATATGTATTGGTGGTTGCTTTTGATCGAGTTCAACTTTAAATGCCATAACATTGTCTTGTACTTCTTTGAAAATACTACATCACTTGTTATGATCGTTCGAGAATTCACAATAGTTTGATAAGCTGCATCGATAGATGGTAGAGGTTCTCTTGCCAACAAGTGTTCACGTCTTGAAGCTGCCATACACGATATCTCAGACCGATCAAAAAATAATGAAGAAAATCTTCTTCTCGCAAAGTACTCAGAGTCGCAATATTGGAGTGCAAAGACCACACTTGCAATGTGGTATCTTCATATATGTCATGACTCATCCCATATTTTGTTCAATCTCCCATAATAGACTGACTACACTCTCGGTTTTCCTTGTTTGCAATCACTCGAGAGAAGCTTTCGAAGACTTGTAATGATTCGTGTTCCACCGACAACACAAAATCTTTTCTTTAAGTGTGTCAGAGAAGACTTGCATCATCATAATCTCGAGGTGCAAAGCGTCGATCGATTGAAGATTCTAGTGTGTTTCTAATCCAGGAACGGAGCATTGATTAATTTGCAATCCATTCTTCCAAGCCGATCAGGATCTGCGGGTTCTTTAATGGTGCCATCAACAAAGCCAAACTTTCTCTTGGATATCAACGATCTTCTAATGGCTCTAGCCCACTCATCATAATTGGTTCCTTTTAAAACAATTGGAGTAATAATAATACTGGACCATCACTTGATCCCGGATGGTACAGGATTCTTCTTCGCAAATCATATTCTACATTCTTTCCTTTGGTTCTGATGGTTCGTTATATCTTCTCCCATCGTGTAGAACTTGAAACAAAATTTTTAGGTTTAGGGTTTTAACCAGGCTCTGATACCATGTTAAGTTTTGGTTAAGTCTGTGCTATTCTCATTAACACACAAGATATTTATACAAAGACCCAACTTGGGTCTCAAGGTATTCCAAATATAACTATAATTCTAGGCTAAGAATAGCCCTATTTCCTAATAATTTTTTCTTCGTATTGAGGCACCAAAATGTCAAGACGATCATATAAGAGAAAGAAGTAGAACGGGAAAAGTTAAAGGCTGTCAATGGTAAGTTTTTGTCCGGTTAACGAACGAGAAGTAGACCAGATTATTTATAAGAGAACTTGTGTCTTGTTCTTAACGGTCGCGGTATAAAATCATTGTTATCTCTTTATTAGTGGCAGAACTAGTCATAAAAACCCAAAGTGACCAAACTTGTGGTACAAAAATCCCATTCAAATGTTGGGATCCATTAAAACTCATCTTAAACAAAATTGATATAAAAACCTCAAATTCTTAAAAATTGATACAAAAACCCCAAATTTCAAAATTGGTTTCATCAAATTCTACGATGTTTCATCAAATTCTTTAAATATTTTTGTGTTACTTTTGTTTTGATGAGGATTTTGGGTTACTTTTATTTTGATGGATTTTTTGTGGATGGATAATGACATCTTTGGGGTTATAACTCACCGCTATTCTAACTAATTGTAGTCGTGGAAAATGAGAAACTTAAAGGGTAAGCTTAAAAATCGAAGTCAAACAAGACAAAATCATTTAACAAGGATTAAAAGGATGAAAAATCGAGTATCTGCTGCAGGATGGGTAAACCCTGTTAGGACCGACCGAAACAAAACGAAATACTCTTGATTACATACATAGTGCGTTGTACATTTTTTTTTTGTTGGAATGTTATTTTTGAGGCATATACATCGTTTTAGTAGTTGCATAACCAAATTAATGGATGCATGAACCAAAATGCGACTGTATAAACTGTTATGCATCCTTTGTGATGGCTCCATAATTCGTCATGCATATTTTTTTTTGTTTGGAATGATATTTTTAAGCATATACTACCTCCGTTTCAGAAAAAGAGATATTTTCACAATTTTATTTTTGCCTAAAAATAAGCCAAATTTTAAAAATGAAAGTATCAATTTTCTTGAAACGGAATGAAAGTATCACTTTTTCTGAAACAGAATGTGAAAGTATCACTTTTCCAGAAACGGAAAATTAGCCGATGCATAAACCAAAATATGGCCGCATAATGTGTTATGCATCCTTTGTGGTGGTTTGTATAATGGCTATGCATTCAATTTTCGAGAATTGTGCCTAAAGTGAAAGTATCACTTTTTTTGAAACGGAGTGAGTACATCGTTGTATTAGTTGCAACGGAAAATTAGTTGATGCATAAACCAAAATATTGCTATATAAAGTATTATGTATCCTTTGTGGTGGTTTGCATAATGGATATACATTTAATTTTCTAAAATTGTGTCTAAAATGAT
Source organism: Papaver armeniacum (assembly GCA_023531295.1). Lineage (NCBI taxonomy): Eukaryota > Viridiplantae > Streptophyta > Magnoliopsida > Ranunculales > Papaveraceae > Papaver > Papaver armeniacum. Next base: position 160,194 of record JAJJWW010013376.1, read on the forward strand.
AAACACCTCCGAATTTTTCTAAAAAAAACTCTAAATCTTATCTTGTTTGTTTGTACAGGATTGCCCTAGGCGATGTGGATTTTTTATAACCTTCCCAACGAGATAAAATTTGTAAAATTCCAAGGCACGGATTTTTAGATATGTTATATTAAAGTTTGCTTTCCAATTATACTATTGATAAGACATGATACATAAAGAGTTATAGTAATTGGGCTAAAAGGGAGGGATATTATCAAGTGAACACTACCAAAATCCTTTTATCAAATTGCAAATTTATGTGAGGTTTGTCTTCATTTTACAAAAAAATAGTCATAAAAGGGACTCCCTCTCAAGGTCCGGAGAAAATTTTTGATATTAAAAGTTTGCTTTCCAAAATCCGAATTGATAAGGCATGGGCGACAAATGATATGGTCTTTAATTATCAAGTCTGTTTCCAAAAATACTAACAACATATCATTTGTGTATCTCAGATCAAAAATTTCTCGTCCTTAGGCGGTTGGTCCAATTAGGAGACGTATCTCAGATAATTATAAATGATATACATGTCAAATCCTACATAAATGTGGATCGTGTGAAACATTACAGAAGCGTTGAACATTAAAAGTCGCATAGATGATACCATGATGGCATCTATCGTTTCACACCTCTAACCGACCTAAAGTAAGTCAAAATAAAAACAATTAATTAATATAACCTGAGTTAATAATCGTTGAATTAAAGAGAGGCTGCAAGCAACAGACTACAAATCATCACTTATTTCATTTTTTTCACTAATGAGAATTTCTCTCTTCTTCATCACAATTACCATTACGACAAACAGAGAAGCGACCCGTACTATCCGCAATAGGATGCGCAGGATCTTTGCCTTCTGCGGTGATAGGGGAAATGAGTTACCAGATTATAGGGGAAATGAGTTACCAGATTATTGTGGCTATTGCCCAGCATGTGGACAATCTGGCGGTTCGGTGAGGGAAGGTAGACAATACTTCCATCTTGAGTGCGCGAATCCGTGGTCTTAGAATCATCTACCAAAACATGTCGTCTTTGATTGAGAGTCATTAAGATTTAGAGACTTTCGGTGAAGTTTATTTATTGGTTTATTTACTCCATTAGTTTGTGTAGGCTTTTGTGGATTTGTATCTTGTATTGCATGCCTTTTTATGTTGGATTTGGGACCGAAATGTAGTTATTTTTTTTTTTTTTTTTTCATGTACATAATGAATATATTTCATGCTTCAAAATATATATACATATATACATATATATCTGCCATTGTTTTACTTCTGCCTTGGTATTGAGATTGAAATATTTGAATCGATAAAAATTTAACAGAATCGATTCTGTTAACACTAGCTCATGAGTTTTTTAATTAGCTGGCATTAGTGTGTGTTTTTGTTCTTCTTTCTAAGCAACGTCAGATTATTTCAAAAATTCTGAAGACATATGGAAGATAAAAAGTCCATACAACAAGTAGCAATTCTTCAATTTCACATCCATGGAAGAAATGGAACTTGAGGAAGATAATAAGGTGTGGATGATGACAAGTTATGAATGACGTGATTGTTGGGCTGTATGACCAAATCCTCAACTGGCACGATGCACACAAGCTTAGCATATGCCACCTAGTTGATAAGTAAGTAATTCCATCTCAGCCTTATTAAATACTCCTTCCGTCCCACTATTTAGTTATAAAATAGTTCAACTAATAGTGGGACGGAGGTAGAAGAAGAATGCAATGCAAGTCAACGATGCCTTCTGAACCTGCGAGGGGCCTCAATTCTTAATTGACAACCCAATGATAACAAGGCCAGGGTGTTATAGGACTAACAGATGGTACATAATAGCTTCATGCTTCCTTTTTTTAATTTTGTGATGGACTGGGTAAGCAATATCTGTGATTGATAAGAGTCAAACGTAAAATGCACATGCTACATTTTCTTCAAGGTTGCTACAGGATGTTACCAAATTCCATAGGAATATCAAAATTCACATGATTGAGTGTTGTACCTATATATTACTATAGCCACGTGTCAACATCTTAAGGGATGATCTCATGATAAGATGGTGAAATAAAAGTATTAAAGCATACTCTAAAAGGTGATTTCGTCTGAATCGAGACGCCTTCTACAACGCTACATGTATGACGCGTGTGAGGAGTGGTCTAATCGTCTCAGACGGTCAAGTCTAAAAAGGACGAACACATTTAATGAAGGATCAGAAGAGGCGTGGGCGAGAGTGCATCGTATCATAAGACTCGGGCGATCTATACTATAACCCAAGGATGGAGCAGTACGATGATGCGTGAGGCGACACAGCTCGGAAGGAGAACCGAGCAAGACATCACGGAGGATAATATAGAGTTCGTCCGAGATAATGAGAAGATGTACAACAGCTACACCATCTCGGCGAGATCGGGTCACACCTTCACGAGTCTAGTCTGTCTATAAATACCAACCCATGTAGAAGGAAATGGGCATTTAATCTTGGATGTTCTTTCTATGGAGAATTCCTGAGAGAGATTTAGAGAAAGAGAGAGTGAGAAATCTAAGTGATATGTGTAACTCTTTCAAGGGTAAGACCTTAATCAATAAAGAAGATAGTTTATTTCCCGTGGATGTAGGTCTTCATGGCCGAAACACGTTATATGCTTGTGTTAATCTTTACTTTCATGTTCTTTAGATTTTGTTTATCTTTGAATCTTGAATGTTAGTAGTTTTATAGTCGTTAGATCTACTTGGATGTAGCCATCAAAAAAGATGCAGTTACATTTTGGCGCTAGAAACAGGGAGGTATGAAGATTTAATCTACCTCCCTCATAATAAAGTTCTATATTTTTTTCATAATCTCTCAAAGAGAAGTGGTTTTCACACCGCTATGTAGATTTATGTGAAACTCATGAGTACATCTCAGACGCAACAAGATCTATGCTATCAGTGAAGTCCTGAAGAGCCTCAGAAACTCCAGATCTACACCCTTTTTTATCAATTTTTGTTTAAGATTTTTGTTCTTTTAAGATTTCCTGTACCTTCCTCAAGACGCTCAGGAGAGTTGAAGGTCGGAGTGAAAATGGAGTTTAAACCAATCCAAGTCAACACTCATACGATCTCCTCCATGAAAGAGCTGGGAAGAAATTTAAGTCAGTAAACTTCATAGAGAGAAAATCATGCTATGAAAGTTGAAAAGACAAACTATTCATGGTGTTCTTCATCTTTTAAGAAACTCAAGATAACCCATAATCTTCTTCTTAGAATTCTAACTCTAAGTCAAGGGTAAAGGTTAGTGAGTACATAATCATTCATCAAACTCAAAGTTTTTTCAAACCAAAAGTTTAAAGATGTTGAGAAATATTTCCTAAAATGGGAAAACGTGCTCAATCGTCATAACTTGGTTTTTTCCCGTTGAAGGTATGACGTGTGGGAGGAGGTAGTTTGCTCGAAAAAGGAGAAAAACATAACACCTTTTTCTATCACAAAAATTTATGCAAGTGGGGAATGCTTTAACGTCATCATATATCTCCAAAATTCATTAAAAATTCTTCATGCACTAAAATTGTCCAATTTGAGCTATGACTTAGTAATTGCACATGACCCGCAATCTTAGGGTCCCACTTTTCTGTAAGAAACGACAAATTAAACATTATTGCATATATCGCAGGTAAGGCGATGGTGACGAGACGATCCGCTCGCACGAGCCAAGGTGAAAATGGCGGAGCCCAACCCGAAGGACTAGACAAGATGGATCCAGGCGAGGCTATACACAACGGTGTACTCCCAGGAGAGGGACTGCCCAATAACCAATATCGGGAAGGGTTGACATAAAACTCTAGCTCTGAGGAAGAGAGAAATCCCTTCGAGAGATAGGGTGATATTCATCTAACTCAACCAGGTGGGTTGAATCATATGCCGAGACAAATGGTAAACAACAGGGCCAAGAAGGATGATTCTTTTAACCTCGGTGACGCCACTGCAACCCCTTGCTGCCATTATGAAAAGGAAAAAAGCGCAGGAGGAAAGAATGGAGAAATTGGAACGGCGTAACATGAGGCTAGAAAAGAAACACGTAAGCTAAAACGCGGAACGAAGAAAAAAGTACCGCTCACTATCATGGAGGAGATCCCCGATAAGGAAAATCCTTTTGGAACACTGCACAATTTCTAGGATTTTGCAACACTTCGTTTTTCGGGTGTCCAACGTTTATTAACGTTGCACAAAATTATTTGTTGCTCAGAACCAATAATACGTTGTATTAAATCTGGAACATTAGAAATAAAAATGAAAACAGGACACGCTTTCCTTTATTAGAATAGTTGGGGGGCTTAAATCCATCAGAAATCAAGCCCTTCACTTACCCAACTTTTGCTTTAAACCCTACGTATGTGACTTTCTATGATTTGAGATGAGTTCCAGTGAAACCCTTATCTCACTGTTATTGATTTTGTTAGTCAAGTTTTGTTGGGATATATATTTAAAAACATAGTTTTGTAATTTTATATCACAATTAGAGAAATAGTGTGGTGGTATAATTTTGGGCTCCCACACTATAGACTTGGGTTCAAGTCTCACCCCATGCATTTGAATAGGTATATTTATATATCTATAATACTTATTAAAATCCGGGAGAGCGGGGCCTTGGGGCCTTGGGGGTCTTGGGAGGTCTGCGCCGATCCAGAAACTTATTTTCTGTCATTTTTAACTCTTTTTCAACTTAATGTTCCTAATTAATTATATTAATTTTTGGTAAATTTAATGTTGCCGTTTTATGACCTAATTGTTATGGAGGAAATTCATTGCGCACTTATTGCGAAATTTATTTTCATTAAAACCGAATTAATGTTTTTCGAGTTATATAAGAAAAGTGGAGAAGATGATATCACTTACCTTTTTTCATCTATTTCGAGTTCGAGCAAGTGTTAGATAGAGTTTTTTGTTGGTTCGATTTCTTAGTAGAGGAAATCGAATAAGAGAGTTATCAAGCCTGTTTTATCCCATAGGTGTTCGACAATTTTTTGACTGCTAGCACAATCAAGAGGCGAGTCGCGGTTACCAAATACCTTAAAGATAGCGACCTAGTCCGCGACTCAAGCTCTGCTTGAGATCCGATTTCATTATTTCTTCATTCTTTCCAACAATTTTCTTTTGCATAGTTGAATATAGACCTCAACCAAAAGTCTCTGATCTAAAATTTCTCCATGTGAATCTTCTCTTACATCAGGAAAAAGATGAAGTAGGTAAGTCAACAATTTGGATTTTATTTACTTGGTGATTTTCAATTTTCTATCTGAGTCTTACTTTCTCTACTCATCTTTTTGTTTTTAAAATTGATTAATGGGTTGTTCATGATGGTTAATTGAGTTGCTGATTTTTATTTTTGGGTTTAGTTCTTTGATTTGGGTTGTTTCTGGAAATAGTTTAAACCAGAAGCTTAAGACTTTTCTATGTTTTTTTTTTTAATCTACTTTTTGGATCTGATTCCATTTTATAACTTTGGGATTTTGTGTTTTATTTCTCTTCATATGGCAATACTAGCTGCAAAGACGATGGGATTTTGTGTTTTATTTCTCTTCATATGGCAATGCTAGCTGCAAAGACGATGTTGGTAGCAATGTTTTTGGTAAACATTTGTGTTATTTGTAATTTTAAAAGCATGGGTAAATTTTAATTTAAGTTTTATGAATTCTTAGGTTCGAGGTTTTGCTGCTTTAGTAGGTGGAGATTTTGTTGATGGAGGTTGGCTTAGTGGTTTTGCTTTTCGTTGTGGTGGTAGTTTGACTGTGAAGCTGGTGGTTCCGCAGTTGTTGGCGATATGGGTGGTTGTTGGCGAAAACGGAAACAGTGAAGTGTGGAAGGGTAGATATGGTGCTCTACAAGGTTAATACTTTGGTGATGATGTTGTTTAATGATGATGCTCTATAAGCTCAACTATAGCTTGTTCTTATTTTAGGAATGTTGTTTGATGATGCTTGCATTTTGAACTTATGTGTATGGTTTAACTTGGATGGTGGTTGTGCACGCTGTTGTTCATGATTATATACTTGAAGCTGATCTTTTTACTGAGTTACAGAAGTACTAAGAAAATTTCATGAACTTGTAAGCTTAACTGGGACTGTATCTCTTTTAACTATCTCACCGTTTCGATAAACGAATCAGCTTTTTACAATTTATTATATTAGTGGACTAGTTCGATAATATTATGATTTACCTGCTTATTTGTCCTCAGCGTGATACTTTCTAGGGTGGCAGAGACATTTAATATGTGCTTAACCAAGTTAGTAGTTAGTACCCATCACCAACTTCATTGCTGAATTCAAGCAAGTGAAACTATATTTTTAATGCTGGTCACATCGTCAGGGTTGATGAATAATGAACAACATCTATATGATAGTTTGCTCGTTTCTTGTTCGAGATATGGGTATTGATTAGCGTGTGGGTGTTGAGTGGATTGAAACTTGCCTCTTGGATTGTGACCCATGTTCAAATTATGGGAATTGGATAAGGTTAGTTACTTACTTGGATTGATTTTCCAGAGAGGAAACACTATATATCCTAGTTGTATAAAATGGATGTAGGGGATGAAAACGGCACTTTGATTCGTAAACTATTAATGTACTTTATATTTTAAAGTTGTAGTACTAGGAACTGTCTTTCCGTTTGCTTTAGAAATCAAGATGTTGAATTCCTGCGTGTATATAGCCTGTTGTCAAGAAGATAAACCTCGCACGTTAAATAGCATGTATCGCTGAACCTGTGAGTTTACAATTTGAAAAATTGCTTTGTTGCCAGTTAACACTGGAAGCAGATGAAGATAGAGTTGGGTCAATCAATGGAAATGGAAACCACATACATTGGAGAATTTTTGGTGAGTTGGCTGGTATCTTGGTTTTCTCTCTACATTACAGTGTTGAGATATCTTTAATAATGTTTACCTTATACATTTTGTAGGCATTTCTGTCCCCACCTTGGCATGACCAGCCAAGCTATTTAATGATCTGATGCATAGACCATGGATTGCTTATTGCTTATGGATTCTCCCTTTCCTTACTAGTATGTTTGTCTCTCCTAATTCAAATTATAGCTTCTAGGCTGAGATCAAATTTTTGTTCTTATTTGAAGAGTGGATGCTTATGTATGTATGAAGGTTCAGATTCAGATTTATCATATATGGATATGAGTAAGTTGTTTCTCTAAAGTCTAACCTATGATCTGAAATCCCTCTCCTTCATTAAAGCATTGTATGTGGAGATCTGTTTGTTTTGTTGTATTAATTTTCTTAACTAACAGGTACTTTACTCTCTTTAATTTGTCATTTTTTTGCCTGTCAAGGGAACCCATTCGATTATATACTCTTTGCTTCAAAATCGGCAATGCCGGTGCTTTGAGGATGGTTCTCATTCAATTTGAAAGACTTTTATGTTTTATTGCCTTTTATTTTACACCTGTCAGCCTTGTGCACCGATTCAAAACCTCCTAGAAGATTCTCCATTTAGGACATCAATACTATTATTTCTTTTGTGTTGATTTTAATTCTACAATAGAAACTTGATTACTTTGTCTTCTTAACAGAAAATAATCACATCGTCTTTTGTCTAATTTCAGCCATTACCTGTTGTGAACCCACTTGTTATTAGTTGAAAGCATAGCAGTCCAAAGAGAGAAGATGAAACACAACCCAGGAGACAGAAAAAGTGGGGCACCTGTGGCATACATGGACATACTACTTGTCAGGGTGGGAAACAACTAAGGCAATAAGAGATTTTCAAGTTGCAAGCGCAATTGGTGGGACTTTTGCATCCACTAGAGTAAGGAAAGGCATTGGAGCATACCTTATAACATGAACTGAAGGTGATCTTTGCAGAGGTTCAATTGGATCAGCTGCTTAGTTTAAAGATGAGTGACAACAAGGTAATTTGTCATAATGTTGTGTATTTGTTGTTTGTTGTTCACTTGTTGGTATTTTTTTTCTTCTAGTTAGTTTATCTCATCGACTTTTTAGGAATTGGATGTTTTAAGCAACAAGAGCTCAATGAAATGATTGATAACCATAGGAAAGAAACAATGTCATTTTACTTGTAGTAACTTTATAAGTTGTAAGACTGATGTAAGTTATTGGGTGCAAGTTTTTGTAATACTTTTTTTAATAGGAATATTTCATACAAGAATATTCAATAAAATATACAAATTTTGTAATTTTGTGTTTCAGGAATATACCGATATTGTAATTCTGTATTTTTTTTTATTCTCATTATATAATCTGCATAAATCTGCCGGAAGTATCGTCAAAATTTATTTTTTTAACCCGTAACGTATATAAATGTCGCGTAAATTAGTGTAATACGTTACCTAAATTAGTGTAACCGTTGCTCAAATTTAAGAATACGTTGCTCAAATTGAAATATAAAATGTTGCTAAACCGGTTGAGAAACGTATATATACGTTGCACAAATTAAATATAAAATGTTGCTAAAACGGTTGAGAAACGTATATATACGTTGCACAAATTAATTTGTGCAACGGATTTTGGCGTTGCACAGAAATTTGCTACGCCATATTACCAACGGATATAAGCGTTGGTTAAATTCATTGCAACGCTTATATCCATCCCAAATCGGCTGTTTTGGTGCAATGGGAATTTGCAAGAGGATGAGCGAGTCCACATCCCTGACACCTCAAACGAGGAAACAGAGGATCATTTTCCTAAGGGAAGCAAATGAGTTCTAAACAAGGAGGATAACCCGTACGAGGGGTCGTCCGATGTCGATCCTGGGCATAAACGAGGAAAGGAAAAATTAAACAAACTAAAACCAACTGCGTGGCCGAGAATCCCACAGTTGTAAACCCTAAACGATGGTCACCCAGAAGTTTCTTTCTCGCCCGAAAGGGAGCAAGGGCGAAGGAAGAAGGCTGAAACGAGGCACATCGACGATAATTAAATTGCAAGTCCGACTCTGCCAAATCGAAGCAATGTGCGGAGAGGCTACAGGGAGACAAGGAGGCCAAAAGTTGGCATAAGTAATGCAGGAGGCAGGACAGTCTCCTCTAGTGGAAAGTCTATTGGATCAACCATTTCCAAGGAAATGCTCACTCCAAACATTCGCAACTCCCTTCAGCGTTACCGGCGACGCGATCGAACATCTCAAGTCTTATCGCATGACATTGACACAATGGAGTCATTACGATGTCGTGATATGTAAGTTCTTTCCCGATATCCTAAAAGATGAGGCCCTAATGTGGTTCAATAAATTACCGAAAGAATCGATTAAATCATTTTCCCACCTATCCCAGCTATTCTTAGAAGCATACATGCATAACATCCGAGTCAAACCAGAGATCGACATGTTGTTCCAATTAGCTCGAGGACCAAATGAGTTAGAGCTGTCAATGGGGCAAGCTAGGGTCAACCCGGACCTAGCTTGACAAGCCATGGATGGGTTAGGGTCATCCCTAGCCCTAGTACTGTTTATGTACAAGCCCAAAACCCCAACCCTAGCCCTAGACGGGTTGTCTCTGACGCGTTGCGGGATGGCTTGTCAAATGGGATCGATGAAACGTAAAATCACTTAAACGTATAAAAAACTCATTGGGCAGAGGGATTCGAACTCATCCCACCTTGGTTCATATCTGAAAACTATAACCACTCTTCCATTTCGTGGTTGTTGATTACTTTTGCTTGTTATTTTATATATAATTGTATATTTATGTTGGTCAATGCTTTACAAAACGCTAATAAAGCACCCATTACTTCGTAACCCTAAATCAAATGAAATTTGGATTGTATTAAATCATTTAAGGAATATATGAACTTTGATTTCTAGCGTAAAACCCTAAAATCATCCTAAAATTACTAAATTAGAAACTTAAAATTCCTAAACTAGTAACTCACAGGAAATTGACGGGTTGGCGGGTAACCCGCGGGTTGACCCTAGCCCGGCTTGTTTTTACTAGGGCTAGATATGACAACCCTAACCCGGCTTGTTTAAACAACGGGCCAAGTCAAGCCGCGTTGAAACAAGCCAAGCTAGGTCCAACCCGCGGGTCGGGTTAGAAATTGACAGCTCTAAAATGTGTCACTCCGCTCTCTTGTAACTCGCTGGAGAAAATTGTGTGCCGATATCGGAAGGGTCCTAGCGGCCTATGCAATCTTGGGCTTCAAAAACAGTCTCAGGAAAACAGATCCCATATTCGTCCGAATGTACGAAACTATGCCACCCTGCCTAGGGAAATTGATAGAAATACAGGAGGACTACATAGCTCTTGAAGAACTTCAAGATGGGACCTACGATAAGTTGGTCAGAGGAAACAGTAGATGAGCAAATATGATAGAACCGCAGAATCATCAGACACAAGCCCGAGAAGCAGAGCGATCCAACAATGGATCCACACAGTTCGATAAACATCGGAGTGGAGGATGGAAAGGGCGAGACCGAGCCCAACAAAAGAAGGAAAAATTTGTAGACCCAGTATACACGAAGCTAAACACTCCCATTTCCGAGATCTTCAATAAGGTCGACAGTAAATACAGGATTAGCTTCCCATAGAATAGAGGGCAACAGCCCGAACACGCTAAGAACAAAATAGATTTCTGTGAATTCCACCAGTTTTATAGCCATCCGAGAGACTCGTGTAGAGATCTGAAGAACATGGTGCAATATATGATCAATTATGGAAAGCTCCAAGAATACATCGCACAACCAACGACCCAACAGGTGGCAGGGCCACCCGTACATCGTGTGGAAATCCCACGGGAGGCACAATATTTGGGGTGCAACAACATATTGCACTCGGCTATTACTTCCCCCACACCCGAAGGAAGTATTACTGGGAGAATTCATAAGCGAAATGTTGAAGGTGACGAAGTTTTCAATTCGGCAAAAGAACCTCCCATGCAGGGGTGGATGAAACAACCTATCAGTTTTTCAGCCTCTGAGTCACCAGACGGTGGGAGAAACCACAATGATACCCTAGTGGTAACGATACCATCGCGCTCCCTGAGCTCGAGGACGAGGAAAAAAATCCCAAGGCGCTACCATGGGCTATGCCTAAGATACTAATTGACGGAGGAAGTTCCATCGAAAATTTATTTTATGAGACAATCAAGCAAATGGGTCTAAGGGATAAATGTCTAGTGCCATCCACATATAAATATATTTGGATTCAATGGCTCATCTACCCGCCCAAGGGGAGAGGTGACTCTAGAAATTTGTGTAGGTAAAATCCTAACCTTGACTGCATTCTGTGTAGTGGATGTACTCTCACCTACACTACTATTGTTGGGCGATCCAGGGTCCACGGGATTAAAGGAGTCGTGTCAACTTACCACCAGAGACTAAGGTCTCTAACACCCGATGCAATCGCGGAGATCATTGGAGATTCAGGTGAGGAAAAGTATTCTTACAATATGGACGTACAAAATGGCGAGAATAGAGTAAATTCTCCGAAGGCGAACAAGAAAAGATCTAAGAATGCCAAGATCCAAGAAGCAATCGATACTTACATAGCAGAAACAAATTAAGCAAGGCGCTTAGGCGATGTGCCGTCTAAACCTCGGACGTACCTTTGGAGCCCTTATAGCAATTATAGAACCTCTCAGATGTCGGAGAGCTTAGGTCAAATTTCTCGGCCTCGGAACCTAAAAAGGAAGTAAATATCATAACACCCGAAACCCGGGCATGGTTAAGATTGGAACTCTCCTCGACAAAGAGGAAGAAGAAAAATTGGTACGAGTATTAAAAGAGTATTCTGATGTCTTTAAATGGCGCATGGAAGACATGCCTGGGATAGACCCAGAAGTCTATTTCCATCACTTGAAAATTAACCCAAAGCACAAGCCCGTGAGGCAAAAGATGCGAAAGGTGGCACCGGAGTACCATGAGGCAATTTATAATGAACTAAAAAAGATGGAGGCATCAGGTGTCATCCGAGAAGTACAGTATCCGATATGGATATCGAACGTGTTGATCATCCCAAAGAAATACAGAGGGGTACGAATCAGATCCATTTCGATGATCTTAATAAAGCATGTCCGAAAGACAGCTTTCCACTCCCAAACATAGATCAACTCGTAGAAGCAACATCCAGATACGAGTTGCTATCCCTAATGGACGGATACTCAGGTTATAACCAAATCTCACTCGCCGAGGAAGATCAAGAGCACACTCCCTTCTTCACTCCACGAGATCTATACTATTATACTAAGATGCCATTCGGACTAAAAAACACCGTCATGACCTATTAGAGAATGTTGAAAAAAATGTTTGACAGTTGGATACACAAAACCTTAGAGGTATATGTGGATGATATGCTCGTCAAGAGAAAACTCCCACAGGACCATGCTAACGATCTCAAAGAAATTTTTGAACAAATGAGGAAATTTAACATGACAATCAACCCAGCAAAATGCGTTTTTGGGGTAACCTCGGGAAAATTCTTGGGATACTTAGTCATGAAGCGAGGCATCGAGGTCGACCCGGCTAAGGTGCAAGCCATACTAGAGATGCCACCGCCCTCCACCGTTAAAGACATGCAAAGACTAAATGGTCGGCTAGCATCCCTGAGAAGGTTTATAGCTAGATCATCCGACAAATTAATGTAAGGATTTCTTCAATACTCTGAAAAATGGCAAAAAATTCTCATGGAGCGTCGAGTGTGAAGAGGCCTTCAAAAGTATCAAGGAGCATCCGGCCACTTTGCCGATCTTACAAAAGCCCAACCTGGTCAAAGACCTTTACATCTACCTTCGGCAACTAAGGAAGTGGAAAAACCTATTTACTTCATAAGTAAAACTCTGACCTCTGCGGAGAAGCACTACTCGAAAATAAAGAAAATTGTACTGTCCTTGGTCTGTGCAACACAAAATTTGCAAACATATTTTCATGCACACATTGTGACTGTTATTACAAAATCTCCAACAGAGTCTGTTCTAGACCATGTCGATAGAGCAGGAAGAATCTCCAAATGGGGAGCTCAAATAAAACAGTTTGGAGTAAAATATCACTAGTACAAAAATGGGCTTTGGTAACAGTTCAATAAGCAAAACCATGAAAGTTCGCCTATGAACTGTCACAAAATTAAAGGTTTTGACACATAGGTAACAGTTTCTAACTAAAACTCACACAAATAGTAACGAGGCATCGTGACAGTTTCACAACTATTACCGAATAATTATACAATGGCAGTTTTTATAGAAAAATGTTATTATACATTGACGTATAATAACAATTATTAAACTGTTACAGTTCTTAAACTATTGTGACTGTTGCATATAAAAATTGCTTATACATAATAGTTTTTCTTAATTACCGCCACTTCCATTTATGGTGGCAGGTCTGATCTAAAAATGCTTTTATTCATATATCTAACATCAAGCATCGGAAAACCACGATGTTGTTAGTTTGAGCCCTTAATCGTGTACCAGCAGGAGTGGGTTTGTTTAGTTACTGGGTGAGTTTGTTAGTGGGTGTCGAGCCCTTCACCTCCTTGCTTTGTTGAAAACCGCGTTATTTCTCATTTTTGTTAAAGACAACTTCGCAATACCATCACCCATCTCTCTAATTTTTTATCTTTGTATAAGCAGATCTCATTTCTCTCTGTTCCCAAGACCTTTCCTCATCTTTTACATCAACCTAGGGTTTCATCTTTTTCTTCGATTTTTATATCTCGATCATTTTCACTTTCTTTTCGTGTAAGAAATCGAGCTCCAAAGCTCTATCTTCATTATTTCCATTAGAAAACCACATGAAACTTTGGATTTCTTCCCCTAGAAAAAATTATGGTGCTGAGTTACTTGATTGGGTTCTTGATGGTGTTCGCAAAGATTCTATAATATGTGATTTCTTACAAGGTATAAGTTTTCGGTGTTTTCTAGTTAAATCCCTAGATTATGATTTGGGGTTATCTTACTTTATCAATTTATTTTATTTTTCGAGATATGTTTGTGTTTCATATTGTTGAGATTATTAGTCCCACATTGTTTGGGCATCTAAGATCCTAACGGTTTATAATTACTTAGGGCCTCTCCACTCATAGCCAATTGGTTTTGAGTTGGATGCCCGTATTCTAATATGGTATCGAAAGCGGAGTTATTTGCGACGAGTCATTTGACCGCGCCTTTATTCCACGTTACCCGATTTTATTGTCCACGTGTTAGACCCAACGAGGCTACACGTGAGGGGCGTGTTGAGATTATTAGTCCCACATTGTCTGGCATCTAAGATCCTGCGGTTTATAATTACTTAGGGCCTCTCCACTCATAGCCAATTGGTTTTGAGTTGGATGCCCGTATTCTAATACATATGAACCATAGTTTTGGATAGGTATGATCAATCTCCGGGTACCTCAAAGTGGCTCTGTAAGTACTTCTTTGCTGGTTCAAATTATTTTAGAATACTGCGGATAGTGGTTTTTATGTTTTTCGACTAGGGTTTTAGTGATAGATGGTTAGGTGATTATAATCTGACTCTTGTATTCTTGCAAAACTATAGAAGTGTAGAAGAATTTGGACCATTGGGTGATTGTTTTTCCATGTTCTTGGTTTTTGGCAGGTAGTTTCCTCTATCCAGATCAATTGTTTGGTGATAATTTCTTTATTATTTTGCTCCCATATTTCTTAATTTGGTGTTCATATTTAATATTCAAGTAGAGGTCTATGATATTTATTTTGATTCTCAGTTGGATCAAGGAGACTTCATGGGCGGAATTAGCTACAAGGTTAGACTTTTTTTTCCGCCAAATGTCACTTTTATTGTTAGCCGGAATGTAACAGTTGTAGGGATGTCATTGGACCTATTTAGAGTCATGTGACGCCAACCAACTTCTTCAGTTCTGGGAGTTTTACATTTAAGCTAATCCAATAGATGACTGACTCATGGTTTTCATTCAAAGTTATGGAAAATGGGCCTGGACTGGTTTAAGTGATCAGATTTGGTTTCAAAAATTTGATTACACGACCTCACCTCCAAAGGTAGTTACCTATTAGGCCTAAGAGTATCACTCAAAATTGCTGGATACAGTACATGGTATTTGTTAATAATTAATATTCTCAATTTTGTTAGATAGTGAATGTATAAAATAATTAATAATTGGTGGTTCAGCTTAACCTATGATTTATTATGCTACAAGTCCAATTTGAATCATTCCTTTTTTTGGGTTGGTATGGATTAGTCGGTTTGGATCATCTTTAACACTCCCTAGACAATCTTGTATCAGTTTAAATAATGATATTGATGGGTTGACAAATGCTATTAGTCATATCATTTGTTAATTAACAATATGACTGGATATTTCGATCAGATTAATAGTTGAGATGTTATTGGAACTTTCAGACATGGGAATTTCTCTGGGAAACACAGCTTTTCTTGGGAATGTAAACTTAACCTTTAGTTGTTAGCAGATGGTAGTAGCCAAATTTTCACTTAACCAATATCTATAGGTCGGTTTCCATCTGTACCAATTCTCCTAACAGTAATATGTAGCTGAATGTATATGCCAATCTCAATCTAGAAGCCGATGATCTCCTTTGCAATCTAGCCTAAAGCTTCCAACTGAGCTTCCCAAACATCAGTAGAATTTAACAACAATCTCACAAAAACAACCTTAAATGGAAACTCAACTTCGTGTCTTAATTATTTGCTACCTTCTTTACCTTTCCATTATGTCACAAAAGATTTTTGTCCCCATGCTTTCGACTGATGTGGACCTTGGTTACTTAAAAATTTAAAGGTTGCTTTTTCTAATTGGGCCTTTTCTTACCGTGTTATTTTGACCTCTAATCATTGCAAGACCTCCGACGTAGTTAAATTTCCACCTCTTATCTCTAATGGTGTTTGGTTAATTGTATCTTTGGACTTATGTTCTGGTGAGTTTCTAAACTATTTCCTACCACAAGTTTCATATCATGTCATTGGAAAATATTCAATTCTCACTTTAGCATCTTGTGTATCTTCTAATTCTTTCATTGGACAAATAATCAATTGATCTGTTATTGCTATTAAATATTGTCACACTTGTATTTATACCTGCGATATAGTTAGTTTCATTTAATGACTATTTGACTACATTGCTTAATTTTTTTTAGAAATAGTGAATCCACAAGTGCTCGACCAGAAAGAAGCAAAATTTTGAATACTCAGCAGTGCTTGGGGTAAGCATATATATGTCGTCTCCTTATTCATTTTCATTCGTAGATGGTTATTAACTATTTCGATGGATTTGTACAAGGTAAAATTTACTATGATTATTCTGCTCGACAAATCTTTTGTTGTGTTTGTGATGTTGTCTCTTTGGCAACAAATGTTTTTCCTTTTATTATAAGAAAGCAAAAAGTTACCCAGGAAGAGATATACATGATGCTCGTTTTTTTCATTGATTACCTAAGTTGGCATATTAAGTTGTATGCAATTTTTCATATTTTGTTTACAATTGTTACCTATCTTATTATATGAGTGGTGTAATTCTTCTTTATATGTGTAGGTAAGTGTGAGACTTTAATTGCTTCAGTAGTTCTCTGACATGACTGCACTCACAATTTTTTTTCTCTGGAAAAAAGTTCTTCTTCCAATGTTTACATTATCTTGTCTCAAAGTAATCCTTAGTTTCTTTTCGGTATAATCCAAGCATTCTTTGGATATAGAGTAAATTTATGACTTCATGTCTAAAAAGATTGTTATGTGTTTGGTCGCGGTCCTAGCCGTCTTTTTTAATGTATGACCCTTGTATGTATTTTATTTTAGCTTGTGCAAGTAACCATGTAAGCATAGATAGCAACTGTGAATTAAAGATAAAATAAGGTTTCATATCAATGTGATATTTCACGTTTCTTTGTTGTGTTTTGAATAGTTGATTCCATAAGATGCATAATTCATATAAAATATTTTTCTTCGCGTTTCTACGAATACAAGTTCGCAAAATTGATGTTGACTAGTATGAAAGGTGTTCGGTTTCCTTTGCTTGTTTCTACATGTTTTAAATTGTGTCCATAATTTTTGGTGATTCATTAATATTTGGAAGTGTAATCTACTTTGCAGATACCGGCCGGAGTGCTTTGTTTTGGAAGTTTACAGTAATGGCTGCGAATACACAATTTCTTCTGATAACTGCGAGAACAAGACCTCCAATAAAGGTGCAGTGGAAGCTACTTTAGAGTGTTAAAGTTAAATCAATATGAGGTAGTGGAGGTTACTTCAGAACAATGGAGTTTAGGAAATATTTTCTATTTTTTAGTGAAAAGAATGATATGATTTATTTATAACCTTGGATTTCAGAAATACGATTGTTCTTTTAGGTGTGTCTTTTACATTAAAGTATCACCAATACCTGTTGTGAAATAACTCGTTATTAGTCTTATTATACAATAATAGTTGGATGTAAAAATCTGTAATTGCAAAGGGTGTATGATGAAGGTTTACGTAAAATGTGCCACATAAAAGGATTTACAATGACAGTTTTATATAAAAAAATGTTGTTGTAAGTTGTCAATTATGACAGTTTTGGGAAATCATTTACCTTAATACAAGCAATTGTGTTTCGTGTTATTGTATGTTTTCAAAAATGACAGGTTTATGAATAAACCGTTGCCTTATGTGCATAATTCTATAATAGTTTCTTAAATACCTTTCGTAATAAGGCTTTGGTGACAGTGCAAAATTTTCTTAAAATCTGTCACATAACTATTTTGGTGATGATTTTTGACTATCACCTAAGCCCATTTTTCTACTAGTGAAACCGCAATAAAAACCAAAGTCGTTGCGGACTTCTCGGCCGACTTTCCTCCGCACGATATACCGATGAGATCAAGAAATCCCAGGAATGGAGGACGAGCTAGAAGATCCACCCGAGCTGCTACGGTCGGAAAACCCAAGGCGATGGGAAGTCTTTGTGGACGGGTCATGTAACTCAGAAGGATCTGGCATCGGAATGGTCTTCATGACTCCGACAGGACGAAGGATCGTTTACAGCCAGAGATTATAATTCCCATCCACAAATAACATAACCAAGTACGAGGAAGTTATACATGCTCTCCGAGTAATAATCGCACTCGGTATCGATGAGGTGAAACTCATAGCTTGTCATACGACAAATTGATGGGATGTATCAAGCTTCCGATGCATGTTTCATATATATCTTCAACTCGCTTGACACTATATTGGGCAGATACCTAACATCACTTTCCGGCACCTATGCAGGAACAACAACAGGCACGCACATGATTTAGCTTTTCTTGCATCCATGACAACAGATCCAGAGGATACAAACGTAAGAATTGAGAGGGTACTACCATATAAGGAGATATGGAAATTCTTAATGTAGGCACAAGCCAAGAAGCTTTGCCCAAAGACGATTGGAGAACCCCAATCATGAAATACCTATCCAATGACGATCTTCCAAGTGACCAGAAACTTGCACACAAGGTAATATCATGGTCAGAAACTACCAACTCAGGAGGGCATACTAAATCGACAATCATATCTAGGACCTCTATTCAGTTCCTTTCATTTGACGAAGGTCGGGAGATATTAAAGGAGATCCATCGTGGTTACGCAGGGAACCATAGCGGGGGAAGATCCCTAGCTCACAAAGCCAGACTTCAAGGGTATTTCTGGCCTCGAATGAACGAAGACTCAATAGAAATGGCACAACGGTGCATAGAATACCAAAAATTTGGTAAACGAAGGCATGCCCCTTCTATGGATTTAAAGTCTGTACTAAGACCTTGTCCATTCACCAAGTGGGGAGTAGACATCGTAGGACCCCTACGAGCAGGCACAGGGCATAGAAAATACCTGATCGTAGCCACAGACTATTTCACAAAATGGGTAGAGGCCTCGGCCCTCAGACACATCAGAGACCATGATGTCTTTAAATTTCTCTTCTCTTGGAGCACATTATATGTCGCTTCGGTATCCCAGCCGCTATCGTCTCCGATAATGGGGCCAAACTCCGAGGGAAAAACATTGATCTTCTCTTTAACTGTTTCAAGATCAGAAAAAACAAATCTACACCCATATGCCCCGAAATTAATGGCCAAGCAGAGGCCACCAACAAAACCATTGCTCACATGCTTAAAAAGAAGTTGGATGGACATGGGGCTAGCTAGTGCGAAAAACTACATAATATTCTATGGGCCAATCAGACCACCCAAAGAGAAGCAACAAGGATGACCCCTTTGCTTTAACATATGGCACAGAAGTGATCATACCAACTGAAGCGATGATCCCAACAACCAAGACCGTGGCTTGGTAAAAGAACCTAACCTCGGACATGATACTCGCTAAGCTAGACGATCTCGAGGAAAATCGAGAGATAACCCTTCAAAGGATAGAAAATTACCATCGGAGGTTAGCCCGAGAATACAAAAAACGTGTTCACCAGAGGAAATTTAGCCCACGCGATAAAGTTTGGCGCGAGATCCCGCCATACCAGCGCGAGTCGAGAAAATTTGCACCTATATGGGAAGGACCACTCACAGTCATTGCCATGGCAGGTGATGGAGCATACAGGTTGCTCAAACCTAATGGGGAAGAATTGGAACGCACATGGAATATTAAGTACGTAAAGCAATACAATGCTTAAACAACCTATCAAATAGAAGGTCAAATTGTGAACATAGGGTTTGAATCCCTACTTGTAAAAGGTCATGAAACCTTACTTGAATGTACTAAGGCTTATAAACCCCCTTTTGAGAATAATAAAATTCCTCTTTTTGCTCACTTGTTATTTATTTACTTTTATTATTTCTTTCCTTTTGTTGTCTATTTGTTTGATTATTTGTCTACCTATGATTTTTGCGTTCAATTTTTTTTGTTTTAATTTTTTCATCATTCTTTCACCTGCATGTAGAATAATCATTTCATAATTGCATTATAATCAAAGTCCATCAAGACAATGGCACTGTGCTAGCCATACCTTCCATTCTACAACGAATGACGCGGGTAAAATACCTAAGCTTCCTGAGACGGACACACAGACCTAAGCCAATGCCATCTAGCCTCGTGAAGCAAGATGAGGAGGGGGACACCCTAAGCTACCGAAGATGGAAAACAGACCTAAGGTAATGCCATAACGATCACGAAATCGGATGATGTCCTGCCATAACAGGAGGTATCCAGAATCGAGGAACTTGTCTCTGGCTAAGGCAAGAATCACTTGACCGAGGTATTTCCCTCCAAACAATGGTTACAAAATGAGTGATTCAAACATCTGATCGCTTGAACTAGGGGCGAGTGTAACCTAAACAAGACACTATTAAAAACCATGCCTAAGAAGGCACAAAACCAAGGCGAGAAGGATGGAGCAGTACGATGATGCGTAAGGCGAGATAGCTCAGAAGAAGAACCGAGCAAGACATCACGAGGGATAGTATAGAGTTCGTCCGAGATAATGAGAAGATGTACAACAACTCCACCAACTCGGCGTGATCGGGCCACACCTTCACGAGTCTAGTCTGTCTATAAGTACCAACCCAAGTAGAAGGGAACAGGCATGTAATCTTAGATGGTCTTTCTACAGAGAATTCCAGATAGAGATTTAGAGAAAAAGAGAGTGAGAAATCTATGTGATATTTGTAACTCTTTCAAGGGTAAGACCTTATTCAATAAAGAAGATAGTTTCTTTCCCGTGGATGTAGATCTTCATGGCCGAACCACGTTATCTGCTTGTGTTAATCTTTATTTTCATGTTCTTTAGATCTTGTTTATCTTTGAATCTTGAATTTTAGTAGTTTTATAGTCGTTAGATCTACTTGGATGTAGCCATCAGAAAAGATGCGGTTATACTCAACGCATAAATATGTTCACGATACTTAAAAAAAAAATGTTCACGATACTTAAATTTCTCTTTTATACAAGCTTTTTGTGGATATATTTTCTTGTATGTATGGCAATATTATTTTCTTGCATGTATGTAGAATTTGGGACTGGAAATCAGGATTAATTGTTGGTAGATTTTGGGGTGCATGCTTATGCTGACTGGAACTTGCACTAATACATGAAAATGCGAAATAGAAGAATCTTCATAATGCGCTGAGTGGAGTGAATACAAATAGAAGAACCTTCCACAACAGAGATCAACTAAAACCTTAAACTCTCTCATTATAGATATCAAGGCGTTGTTACTCAATTGGTATGTTAATGTTGAATCCTTTAAGAGTATTAAATTTGATGATTTTGTTTTCGATTGGGTTAACCTGTTTAAACGGTAGTCAATTTTAAGCTCTCTATTTAGTGGCTTTTGTATTCTCTAGATGGTGTTATCTTGGCACTTTCTTCTTGAATTCCATCTTACCTTTTCCAAAAAAAAAAAAGTATGTCGGCATTGCTGTGAAAGCATTGTTGTACTGCTTTCTCAATGTTTCAGGGAGCCTTTTCTTCGATGAACGACTTAAAAGCAATTCTATCAAATTCTAATGTAGATATATCATATATTGTTGGTAGCTATGGTTAAGCATTGTCATTTACTACCTGAGAATTCAAATCAAGTCATTTTTTTGTTGCTTTTGTCTCTCTATTTAAGATATTAATTAGTAGTATAAAAAAGATCCAATCATCCACATCCAATCTACTAGGAACCGACCCACAAGGTTCATAATTGAGCGGGGATGAAATGATTAGCAAGGCTGGGGAAGGTGGCGGCAAATTTTTTGGAGCTCCTCGCATAGTTTGTGGACGACTATAATTTACTTATAGAATACTAGATAACCGCTGCCACGGTGGAAAGGCCGACCGAAGAAATCGGTGTGAAAGTATCATTTTTCCTGACACGGTGATAAAGTATCATTTTTCCTGACACGGCGCGAAAGTATTAAAATTATCATTTTTTTCCTGACACGGGGTGAAAGTATCATTTTTCCTGACACGGAGTGAAAGTATCATTTTTCTTAACACGGCGTGAAAATATCATTTTTCCTGACACAGGGAGAATGTATCACTTTTCCTGAAACGGAAAATTAGCCGATGCATAAACCAAAATATGGCTGCATAATGTGTTGTGAATCCTTTGTGGTGGTTTGAAACGGAGGTAGTACCTCGTTTTATTAGTTGCAACGGAAAATAAGTCGATGCATAAACGAAAATATGGCTACATAAAGTATCCTGGCGAGATTGGGGTATACCCTGATTAATTGGGGTATGCCCAATTTCAAGGGGACATGGTGTGTCATTATTAAAAAGTGTGATTTTACTTTAATACCATTGAACTAATTAAATCTTAAAAATAAACCCATTTCTTAATTTCATTAACCCTAAAATTAAAAAACTAACCAACTCTTAATCTTTTCTTCTTCTTCATCTTCATCTTCCATCAACCAAAGCCATATAAAAATCTTCAACTTTGATTTTCCAAAAAAATTGTTGGCTCTACCAGGTGAAAAGAAGACTATAAATAATGTTTAAACTCAAGAGAGAGGATCCATGGACACTCTTAGATGGACAAGGTCGACAAGATTTCCGCCATTTTCTCCAAAACCCAAACGACAATGAATTTAAGTCTAATATTTTATTGATATGTTCCTATAATAAAACTTTACATTCCTACCAAAAATGAGGGCATTCGAGATAGCAAACCCGACCATCTACCGATCTTAATTTCAACCGATTAATTTTGAAACGGCTATTATTCAAAGAGGTAGATGGTGGTTTTATACATCTTTAATTGCAATCATTTTTTTGTAGGAATGTAGATTCTTATAAGAAGAATATACCATCAAAATGTTAGACTTAAATTCATTATCATTTGGGTTTTGCGGAGAAAATGGCACAAATCTTGTCCGTCCTTGTCCATCTAAGAGTGTCCATGGATCCTCCCTTTAAACTCAAACCCATCATTGTGTTGTGTGATTTGATTGTTATATTAGGTTAGAAATCGAAAATTATGATTTCTGTTTTTTTTGTCGGCAATGTCGTAACATGCATATCTTGCCGACTTTTCATAATAAACCATGGCGGCGATCAGAATTTTTCAACAAGCCCCGTAGGTATTTTTGAATACCTTAGGCCAAATACGGTTTAAGGGTATTTTTTGAATACCTCGCCGCCAAAAAACAACGAAAGGGTATTTTTTGAATACCTTGTTTGGCCAATAAATTTTTTATGTCATCTCAGTATGTCAAAAAACAAAAGTCGGCAAGGTCGACGATGAAGATCATGTTTAGGCCACTTTTGGCCTGGGCGAGGTCGACGATGAAGACCTTGCCACCACTTTTGGCCTAAAAGCATGATCTTCATTAGTCGACCTTGCCGACTTTTCATACTTTTAGAACGAAAGTGTTGATTTATTCTTTGATTTTGAGTATGATTTCATATAACAGATTTGCAATCCCCTTTTTAGAAGTATTTCGGTTGTGTGCTTCATTTTCGTTGCAAGAGATATTCTCAAAAAAAAAATCATCAAAAATCATCCCACAAAAGTTCAATCAAAAACAAAATTTCATAACTTAAAATTCATAAGTTTTAACCTATTCAATCAATTTAAACTTAATTAATTAATCTAATCAAAATTTTAGTGTTAATTAAACGAGGGCAATTTTGCCATTTTGAAAATATTTGGTTAAAGGGTGACCTCTTTTACTTCAAAATGACCCTATTTTGTCTCATTGGGTATACCCCAATTAGTTTGGGTATACTTCAATCAAGCCAGGTAAAGTATTATGTATCCTTTGTGGTGATTTGCATAATGGATATACATTTAATTCCGATAAACACCTCCGAATTTTTCGTAAAAACTCTAAATTTGATATTGTTGTTTGTACTCATTGCGTAGATTTTTTTAAAACCTTTCTAACGAGATAAATTTGTGAAATTCCAAGGCACGAATTTTTAGATATGTTATATTAAAGTTTTGTTGCCAATTATACCCCTATAAAAATAGGATACGTAAGGAGTTATAGTAATTGGACTAAAAGAGAGGGACAAGTTAGTCCTTTCATTGTTGATAGAATTTTTTTGGTTACAAACACCAATCCAATCTTTTCGTGTTAAATTGGGAAAAAATGTCATGCTTCGTATTGACATAAAGTCACCATATATAAGGTCCTCCCTCGCTTTGGTCGGTCTGTCCAACTATAAATATGTAATAACTACATAAAGTAAAGACACATAAAGATTACAATGTAAATGAATTGGTAAGGAAGTGGGTTGGAGAATAAAACTATGGTTTATTATATAAAATGGAAAAATATACGTTGCGAGATGGCAATCGTGGTACAGGGTAAAGTCGTTGGGTGATGATATCAGTGACCTGAGTTTGAAACTCGTCCGCATGGAGTGCGGGTATTTTTCTCTTTATTTTTTTTAACCACCTGGGCTTATAGGTAGGTTTAAAATTTAATATAACTTTTGGGCTTTAAACCCAATCTTTAAAAAAAAAAAAAAGATGAACCATGTTTTAGGGCATACCCAAAAATTTCAGGGCATACAGAATAAAGACAAAAAGGGGTTGTAAATAGCAAAAAGGGGTTCTAAACCAAATATTTTTGGTAATGGCAAATCTGCCCTTTTAGGATTAGTGTTAATACTAATGATTAGTTATAATAATTCTGATTAGTGATTATTGATTAGTGATTGGTGATTAAGATTATTTAGTTATAAATTTGTGTAAATGAAAATTTTTGAGTAAGAAAAAAAAAGTTTGGTTTTTTTGGAGAAGGAGAAGGGGAAAGTGAGAAAAAAGCTTGTATTTGATTCAATGTATGACGAGGGTCAATCTTCATCTAAAAAAAACTAGGAAAATACATATCAATTACAACAATGATCCGGAAATGGCCGATTTCTTAGATTATGAGAATGATTTTACACAAACTCAAACTCAAGCACAAACTCAAACTCAAACTCAAGGTGATGATTTTTATGAGCCAAATCCGGATGATGAATACATATATGAGGAACCAATGCTTCCAATACACATGTACACTTCTATCTTATGTCTAATCTCACTTTTGTAGCTTAAAATCATAGAAAGTTTGTGTTTTTTCACTGAGGTTCGGCGAGTCTGGAATATGTTCAGCTAATTTATCAGTCGAATCCACCTGGATATTGACAACTAATGAACAGTTCGGCAAGATGAAAGTGTTATATATGATTATGAGCTGAACCCACTTTCTAGACCCTAGTTCGGCTTATAATGAAAATTGATAACAAGCCGAACACATTAAGTCAAGGGTTCGGCTAACACGTAAAACACAATATGAGCCGAACCTACACCTAGTTTATTTTGCAAACTAACAGAGCATGGTTCCGCTTAAATTCAATATTCTATAACAAGCCGAACCTATACTGAAAATCATAACTTTGAATAGGTTCGGCATATATTTGGTATACTATTTCAATCCGAACTGTTCATATACACTTTCAGGCTGAAATTTTGAAGAGCAATTCGGCTTAAAAACCAACAACATTATGAGCCGAACCTATGCATGAAACTGTCTAAAACCCTAAGTTTTATGGAATTAACCCTATTTAATCGATTAAAAACATAAAATAAGAGATTGGGTTTGTAGAACTTACTTTCTTATCCTCATTTCAGGAGTTGGTGCTTCGATTGATCACGGCAATGAATTTTTTTTTTCTCGCGAGGGAGAAGAAGGGTTCAACTAGATAAGATAAAGAAGTTATATAAAAACTGATTTTAGGTTTTTATATTAAGGGCAAGGATAGATTAGTAATTAAAACGGTTGGAGGGTATATGGGTAATTGAACTACCCAAAGGATACCCCTTATAAGGACACCTTGGATGTGATTATTGGTTTGTATGCCCTGAAAGTTTTAGGTATGCCCTAAAACGGGGCTCAAAAATATACGTTGAAAGCTAGATTTAGATTATCACATGGGCTAAGATTCCATATGCTACAAATTGTATCAAGTGATCATATTAATGCGTGGCTAAAACCAAATAGTAAATTTTTATAGAATTATTATACTTTTGGTAGGCCAAAATGAAGGACAGATATAAGCCTAAGTCAACCACGTAACACTTAGGCTTATATGCGAAATATAAAGAACCATTTTTTTTGGGACCATGGTTTTTTTTGGGATCATGGTCTTATTAGGCCACCTTCCCCATAGTTATAAGGGGTATCTTAAAATGTGAAAATGACTAACCTACCCTTAACCTAATTTAATTTAAAACCAACCTAATAACCACCTATATATATATATATATATATATATATATAACCACCACCTCCTCCCACCACCACCGCCCACCACCGCCGATTACCACCACCACCTCCTCCGATTATCACCACCACCAACCACAGATTACCACCACCACCAACCACCACCACCTCTATATATATAGCTTAATTTAAATCATTAACACATTTACTCTTTTACCTAATTAAAATTATAACTAATCTACAACTTCTTCTTCCTCTATTCTACAATTTTTCTTCTTCTCTTCTTCATCAATTTATGATCATCTAACCCTGATCATATACAAATCTAATCAAAATCATCAAATTTTTAGCCTGGTCGATTCATTGAATTTTCATCGGCGATTCATCAATCTTTTATAAACAAACCTATCCATAAGTATTTTCCCACAAACCCATTACTTCTAATTCGTTTTTTGATTGAAATTTTGAGCAGTAGTCATCAAAATATGGTTTAAATGGAAGTTACAGTGGCATGTTCGGTTAGGAATAGTTTAAAAAAAACTAGTTTGCTAACCGAACATTCTGAAACCAAGAACACGAAGAACACTTCGGTTATCACGAATTAATTTTTTCTTAACCGAACTCGGAGTTTGGTTGGTTTGCAAAGAAGGCTAAAACTATTTTCTAACCGAACTTTACCAATATTACAAAAAAACAACAACAATCAAATTTAACCGAACTGTGCTAGTTTTCCCACTATGTTGATTTTTGATATAACCGAACTTTTCCCACTCAGAGTTCGGTTGGTTCGCAAAGAAGGCTAAAACTATTTTCTAACCGAACTTTACCAATATTACACAAAAAAAAAAAAAAAACAAAAATCCAATGTAACCGAACTGTGCTATTTTGCCCACTATGTTGAGTTTCAATTTAACCAAACTTGTCCCACTATGTTCGGTTTGTTAGCAAAAAACCTTGACAAACCGAACTCTTAACTAATTGTGTGTGGTTCGGTTAGATATTGGTTGGTATGAAGTTTGCGAAACAACCGAACTTTGTACGCTAATGTGCAATCTTATTTTACATAAGTTCGGTTAGCTATTGGTTGCAAACTAACCGAACTTATAGACCCTAAAGTTCGGTTACATTTCGGCCAAACCGAACATAACACCTGTAATCCTATTTACAAAGTTCTAACATGTCCGTTAACCGAACTTCAAGAAACCTCCATTATTGGAGAGTTCGGTAACTGCGTGTTTAGAAAAAGTAACCGAACTACACTTTCAGATGAGTTCGTTTACATGTTCTTCACACAAGGTAACCGAACAAGCCCAAATCTACTTAACAAATTCACATTTTTTTGAAAATTTGGACCAATTCAACTAACATTATCTAAGTTTAGAGCATACCTGGGTACCCAAATAGTCTTCCTCCGGTTGTGGTTGGTAAAATCCATCGTTTTTATCTTGAGATTGGGTTGAATCATATGCCGAGACAAATGGTAAACAACAGGGCCAAGAAGGATGATTCTTTTAACCTCGGTGACGCCACTGCAACCCCTTGCTGCCATTATGAAAGGGAAAAAAGCGCAGGAGGAAAGAATGGAGAAATTGGAACGGCGTAACATGAGGCTAGAAAAGAAACACGTAAGCTAAAACGCTGAACGAAGAAAAAAGTACCGCTCACTATCATGGAGGAGATCCCCGATAAGGAAAATCCTTTTGGAACACTGCACAATTTCTAGGATTTTGCAACACTTCGTTTTTCGGGTGTCCAACGTTTATTAACGTTGCACAAAATTATTAGTTGCTCGAACCAATAATACGTTGTATTAAATCTGGAACATTAGAAATAAAAATGAAAACAGGACACGCTTTCCTTTATTAGAATAGTTGGGGGCTTAAATCCATCAGAAATCAAGCCCTTCACTTACCCAACTTTTGCTTTAAACCCTACGTATGTGACTTTCTATGATTTGAGATGAGTTCCAGTGAAACCCTTATCTCACTGTTATTGATTTTGTTAGTCAAGTTTTGTTGGGATATATATTTAAAAACATAGTTTTGTAATTTTATATCACAATTAGAGAAATAGTGTGGTGGTATAATTTTGGGCTCCCACACTATAGACTTGGGTTCAAGTCTCACCCCATGCATTTGAATAGGTATATTTATATATCTATAATACTTATTAAAATCCGGGAGAGCGGGGCCTTGGGGCCTTGGGGGTCTTGGGAGGTCTGCTGATCCAGAAACTTATTTTTTGCTGTTTTTAACTCTTGATTTCCAAAACGTTTATGTACAAGCCCAAAACCCCAACCCTAGCCCTAGACGGGTTGGCTCTGACGCGTTGCGGGATGGCTTGTCAAATGGGATCGATGAAACATAAAATCACTTAAACGTATAAAAAACTCATTGGGCAGATGGATTCGAACTCATCCCACCTTGGTTCATATCTGAAAACTATAACCACTCTTCCATTTCGTGGTTGTTGATTACTTTTGCTTGTTATTTTATATATAATTGTATATTTATGTTGGTCAATGCTTTACAAAACGCTAAGAAAGCACCCATTACTTCGTAACCCTAAATCAAATGAAATTTGGATTGTATTAAATCATTTAAGGAATATATGAACTTTGATTTCTAGCGTAAAACCCTAAAATCATCCTAAAATTACTAAATTAGAAACTTAAAATTCCTAAACTAGTAACTCACAGGAAATTGACGGGTTGGCGGGTAACCCGCGGGTTGACCCTAGCCCGGCTTGTTTTTACTAGGGCTAGATATGACAACCCTAACCCGGCTTGTTTAAACAACGGGCCAAGCCAAGCCGGGTTGAAACAAGCCAAGCTAGGTCCAACCAGTGGGCCGGGTTAGAAATTGACAGCTCTAAAATGAGTCACTCCTCTCTCTTGTAACTCGCTGGAGAAAATTGTGTGCCGATATCGGAAGGGTCCTAGCTGCCTATGAAATCTTGGGCTTCAAAAATAGTCTCAGGAAAACAGACCCCATATTCGTCCGAATGTACGAAACTATGCCACCCTGCCTAGGGAAATTGTTAGAAATACAGGAGGACTACATAGCTCTTGAAGAACTCCAAGATGGGACCTACGATAAGTTGGTCAGAGGAAACAGTAGATGAGCAAATATGGTAGAACCGCAGAATCCTCAGACACAAGCCCGAGAAGCAGAGCGATCCAATAACGGATCCACACAGTTCGATAAACATCGGAGTGGAGGATGGAAAGGGCGAGACCGAGCCCAACAAAAGAAGGAAAAATTTGTAGACCCGGTCTACACGAAGCTAAACACTCCCATTTGCGAGATCTTCAAGAAGGTCGACAGTAAATACAGGATTTGCTTCCCATAGAATAGAGGGCAACAACCCGAACACGCTAAGAACAGAACAGATTTATGTGAGTTCCACCAGTTTTACAGCCATCCGAGAGATTCATGTAGAGAGCTGAAGAACATGGTGCAATATATGATCAATGATGGAAAGCTCCAAGAATACATCGCACAGCCAGTGACCCAACAGGTGGCAGGGCCACCCGTACATCGTGTGGAAATCCCATGGGAGGCACAATATTTGGGGTGCAACACGATATCGCACTCGGCTATTACTTCCCCCACACCCGAAGGAAGTATTACTGGGCAAATTCATAAGCGAAATTTTGAAGGTGACGAAGTTTTCATTGTGGCAAAAGAACCTCCCATGCAGGGGTGGATGAAACAACCTATCAGTTTTTCAGCCTCTGAGTCACCAGACGGTGGGAGAAACCACAATGATACCCTAGTGGTAACGATACCATCGCGCTCCCTGAGCTCGAGGACGAGGAAGAAAATCCCAAGGCGCTACCATGGGCTATGCCTAAGATACTAATTGACGGAGGAAGTTCCGTCGAAAATTTATTTTATGAGACATTCAAGCAAATGGGTCTAAGGGATAAATGTCTAGTGCCATCCACATATAAATATATTTGGATTCAATGGCTCATCTACCCGCCCAAGGGGCTAGGTGACTCTAGAAATTTATGTAGGTAAAATCCTAACCTTGACTGCATTTGTGTAGTGGATGTACTCTCACCCTACACTGCCATTGTCGGGCGATCCAGGGTCCACGGGATTAAAGGAGTCGTGTCAACTTACCACCAGAGACTAAGGTCTCTAACACCCGATGCAATCGCGGAGATCATTGGAGATTCAGGCGAGGAAAAGTATTCTTACAATATGGACGTACAAAATGGCGAGAATAGAGTAAATTCTCCAAAGGCGAACAAGAAAATAGTTAAGAATGCCAAGATCCAAGAAGCAATCGATACTTACATAGCAGAAACAAATTAAGCAAGGCGCTTAGGCGATGTGCCAGTCTAAACCTCGGACGTACCTTTGGAGCCCTTATAGCAATTATAGAACCTCTCTGATGTCGGAGAGCTTAGGTCAAATTTCTCGGCCTCGGAACCTAAAAGGAAGTAAATATCATAACACCGAAACCGGGCATGGTTAAGATTGGAACTCTCCTCGACAAAGAGGAAGAAGAAAAATTGGTACGAGTATTAAAAGAGTATTCTGATGTCTTTAAATGGCGCATGGAAGACATGCCTGGGATAGACCCAGAAGTCTATTTCCATCACTTGAAAATTAACCCAAAGTACAAGCCCGTGAGGCAAAAGATGCGAAAGGTGGCACCGGAGTACCATGAGGCAATTTATAATGAACTAAAAAAGATGGAGGCATCAGGTGTCATCCTAGAAGTACAATATCCGATATGGATATCGAACGTGTTGATCATCCCAAAGAAATACAGAGGGGTACGAATCTGTATCCATTTCAGTGATCTTAATAAAGCATGTCCGAAAGACAGCTTTCCACTCCCAAACATAGATCAACTCGTAGAAGCAACATCCGGATACGAGTTGCTATCCCTAATGGATGGATACTCATGTTATAACCAAATCTCACTCGCCGAGGAAGATCAAGAGCACTGCCTTCTTCACTCCACGAGATCTATACTATTATACTAAGATGCCATTCAGACTAAAAAACGCCGGCACGACCTATCAGAGAATGTTGAAAAAAATGTTTGACAGTTGGATACACAAAACCTTAGAGGTATATGTGGATGATATGCTCGTCAAGAGAAAACTCCCACAGGACCATGCTAACGATCTCAAAGAAATTTTTGAACAAATGAGGAAATTTAACATGACAATCAACCCAACAAAATGCGTTTTTGGGGTAACCTCGGGAAAATTCTTGGGATACTTAGTCATGAAGCGAGGCATCGAGGTCGACCCGGCTAAGGTGCAAGCCATACTAGAGATGCCACCGCCCTCCACCGTTAAAGACATGCAAAGACTAAATGGTCGGCTAGCATCCCTGAGAAGGTTTATAGGTAGATCATCCGACAAATTAATGTAAGGATTTCTTCAATACTTTGAAAAAGGGCAAAAAATTCTCATGGAGAGTCGAGTGTGAAGAGGCCTTCAAAAGGATCAAGGAGCACCTGGCCACTTTGCCGATCTTACAAAAGCCCAACCTGGTCAAAGACATCTACATCTAAAACCTCATTCGGCAACATAGATAAGGAAGTGGAAAAACCTATTTACTTCATAAGTAAAACTCTGACCTCTGCGGTAAAGAACTACTCGAAAATAGAGATAATTGTACTGTCCTTGGTCTATGCAACACAAAATTTGCGAACATATTTTCATGCACACATTGTGACTGTTATTACAAAAGCTCCAACAGAGTTTGTTCTAGACCATGCCGATAGAGCAGGAAGAATCTCCAAATGGGGAGCTCAAATAAAACAGTTTGGAGTAAAATATCACTAGTACAAAAATGGGCTTTGGTGACAGTTCAATAAGCAAAACCATGACAGTTCGCCTATGAACTGTCACAAAATTAAAGGTTTTGACACATAGGTAACAGTTTCTAACTAAAACTCACACAAATAGTAACGAGGCATCGTGACAGTTTCACAACTATTACCGAATAATTATACAATGGCAGTTTTTATAGAAAAATGTTATTATACATTGACGTATAATAACAGTTATTAAACTGTTACAGTTCTTAAACTATTGTGACTGTTGCATATAAAAATTGTTATCGAAGTGTAAGCTTATACATAATAGTTTTTCTTAATTACCGCCACTTCCATTTATGGTGGCAGGTCTGATCTAAAAATGCTACTATTCATATATCTAACATCAAGCATCGGAAAACCACGATGTTGTTAGTTTGAGCCCTTAATCGTGTACCAACAGGAGTGGGTTTGTTTAGTTACTGGGTGAGTTTGTTAGTGGGTGTCGAGCCCTTCACCTCCTTGCTTTGTTGAAAACCGCGTTATTTCTCATTTTTGTTAAAGACAACTTCGCAATACCATCACCCATCTCTCTAATTTTTTATCTTTGTATAAGCAGATCTCATTTCTCTCTGTTCCCAAGACCTTTCCTCATCTTTTACATCAACCTAGGGTTTCATCTTTTTCTTCGATTTTTATATCTCGATCATTTTCACTTTCTTTTCGTGTAAGAAATCGAGCTCCAAAGCTCTATCTTCATTATTTCCATTAGAAAACCACATGAAACTTTGGATTTCTTCCCCTAGAAAAAATTATGGTGCTGAGTTACTTGATTGGGTTCTTTATGGTGTTCGCAAAGATTCTATAATATGTGATTTCTTACAAGGTATAAGTTTTCGGTGTTTTCTAGTTAAATCCCTAGATTATGATTTGGGGTTATCTTACTTTATCAATTTATTTTATTTTTCAGATATGTTTGTGTTTCATATTGTTGAGATTATTAGTCCCACATTGTTTGGGCATCTAAGATCCTGCGGTTTATAATTACTTAGGGCCTCTCCACTCATAGCCAATTGGTTTTGAGTTGGATGCCCGTATTCTAATATGGTATCAGAGCAGGTTATTTGCGACGAGTCATTTGACCGCGCCTTTATTCCACGTTACCCGATTTTATTGTCCACGTGTTAGACCCAACGAGGCTACACGTGAGGGGGCGTGTTGAGATTATTAGTCCCACATTGTCTGGGCATCTAAGATCCTGCGGTTTATAATTACTTAGGGCCTCTCCACTCATAGCCAATTGGTTTTGAGTTGGATGCCCGTATTCTAATACATATGAACCATAGTTTTGGATAGGTATGATCAATCTCCGGGTACCTCAAAGTGGCTCTGTAAGTACTTCTTTGCTGGTTCAAATTATTTTAGAATACTGCGGATAGTGGTTTTTATGTTTTTGGACTAGGGTTTTAGTGATAGATGGTTAGGTGATTATAATCTGACTCTTGTATTCTTGCAAAACTATAGAAGTGTAGAAGAATTTGGACCATTGGGTGATTGTTTTTCCATGTTCTTTGTATTTGGCAGGTAGTTGCCTCTATCCACATCAATTGTTTGGTGATAATTTCTTTATTATTTTGCTCCCATATTTCTTAATTTGGTGTTCATATTTAATATTCAAGTAGAGGTCTATGATATTTATTTTGATTCTCAGTTGGATCAAGGAGACTTCATGGGCGGAATTAGCTACAAGGTTAGACTTTTTTTTCCGCCAAATGTCACTTTTATTGTTAGCCGGAATGTAACAGTTGTAGGGATGTCATTGGACCTATTTAGAGTCATGTGACGCCAACCAACTTCTTCAGTTCTGGGAGTTTTACATTTAAGCTAATCCAATAGATGACTGACTCATGGTTTTCATTCAAAGTTATGGAAAATGGGCCTGGACTGGTTTAAGTGATCAGATTTGGTTTCAAAAATTTGATTACACGACCTCACCTCCAAAGGTAGTTACCTATTAGGCCTAAGAGTATCACTCAAAATTGCTGGATACAGTACATGGTATTTGTTAATAATTAATATTCTCAATTTTGTTAGATAGTGAATGTATAAAATAATTAATAATTGGTGGTTCAGCTTAACCTATGATTTATTATGCTACAAGTCCAATTTGAATCATTCCTTTTTTGGGTCGGTATGGATTAGTCGGTTTGGATCATCTTTAACACTCCCTAGACAATCTTGTATCAGTTTAAATAATGATATTGATGGGTTGACAAATGCTATTAGTCATATCATTTGTTAATTAACAATATGACTGGATATTTCGATCAGATTAATAGTTGAGATGTTATTGGAACTTTCAGACATGGGAATTTCTCTGGGAAACACAGCTTTTCTTGGGAATGTAAACTTAACCTTTAGTTGTTAGCAGATGGTAGTAGCCAAATTTTCACTTAACCAATATCTATAGGTCGGTTTCCATCTGTACCAATTCTCCTAACAGTAATATGTAGCTGAATGTATATGCCAATCTCAATCTAGAAGCCGATGATCTCCTTTGCAATCTAGCCTAAAGCTTCCAACTGAGCTTCCCAAACATCAGTAGAATTTAACAACAATCTCACAAAAACAACCTTAAATGGAAACTCAACTTCGTGTCTTAATTATTTGCTACCTTCTTTACCTTTCCATTATGTCACCAAAGATTTTTGTCCCCATGCTTTCGACTGATGTGGACCTTGGTTACTTAAAAATTTAAAGGTTGCTTTTTCTAATTGGGCCTTTTCTTACCGTGTTATTTTGACCTCTAATCATTGCAAGACCTCCGACGTAGTTAAATTTCCACCTCTTATCTCTAATGGTGTTTGGTTA
This sequence comes from Papaver armeniacum, assembly GCA_023531295.1. Lineage (NCBI taxonomy): Eukaryota > Viridiplantae > Streptophyta > Magnoliopsida > Ranunculales > Papaveraceae > Papaver > Papaver armeniacum. The sequence continues at coordinate 194,949 of JAJJWW010013376.1, forward strand.
ATTGTATCTTTGGACTTATGTTCAGGTGAGTTTCTAAACTATTTCCTACCACAAGTTTCATATCATGTCATTGGAAAATATTCAATTCTCACTTGAGCATCTTGTGTATCTTCTAATTCTTTCATTGGACAAATAATCAATTGATCTGTTATTGCTATTAAAGTATTGTCACACTTGTATTTATCCCTGCGATATAGTTAGTTTCATTTAATGACTATTTGACTACACTGTTTATTTTTTTTAGAAATAGTGAATCCACAAGTGCTCGACCAGAAAGAAGCAAAATTTTGAATACTCAGCAGTGCTTGGGGTAATATATATATTCGTCTCCTTATTCATTTTCATTCGTAGATGGTTATTAACTATTTCGATGGATTTGTACAAGGTAAAATTTACTATGATTATTCTGCCCGACAAATCTTTTGTTGTGTTTGTGATGTTGTCTCTTTGGCAACAAATGTTTTTCCTTTTATTATAAGAAAGCAAAAAGTTACCCAGGAAGAGATATACATGATGCTCGTTTTTTTCATTGATTACCTAAGTTGGCATATTAAGTTGTATGCAATTTTTCATATTTTGTTTACAATTGTTACCTATCTTATTATATGAGTGGTGTAATTCTTCTTTATATGTGTAGGTAAGTGTGAGACTTTAATTGCTTCAGTAGTTCTCTGACATGACTGCACTCACAATTTTTTTCTCTGGAAAAAGTTCTTCTTCCAATGTTTACATTATCTTGTCTCAAAGTAATCCTTAGTTTCTTTTCGGTATAATCCAAGCATTCTTTGGATATAGAGTAAATTTATGACTTCATGTCTAAAAAGATTGTTATGTGTTTGGTCGCGGTCCTAGCCGTCTTTTTTAATGTATGACCCTTGTATGTATTTTATTTTAGCTTGTGCAAGTAACCATGTAAGCATAGATAGCAACTGTGAATTAAAGATAAAATAAGGTTTCATATCAATGTGATATTTCACGTTTCTTTGTTGTGTTTTGAATAGTTGATTCCATAAGATGCATAATTCATATAAAATATTTTTCTTCGCGTTTCTACGAATACAAGTTCGCAAAATTGATGTTGACTAGTATGAAAGGTGTTCGGTTTCCTTTGCTTGTTTCTACATGTTTTAAATTGTGTCCATAATTTTTGGTGATTCATTAATATTTGGAAGTGTAATCTACTTTGCAGATACCGGCCGGAGTGCTTTGTTTTGGAAGTTTACAGTAATGGCTGCGAATACACAATTTCTTCTGATAACTGCGAGAACAAGACCTCCAATAAAGGTGCAGTGGAAGCTACTTTAGAGTGTTAAAGTTAAATCAATATGAGGTAGTGGAGGTTACTTCAGAACAATGGAGTTTAGGAAATATTTTCTATTTTTTAGTGAAAAGAATGATATGATTTATTTATAACCTTGGATTTCAGAAATAAGATTGTTCTTTTAGGTGTGTCTTTTACATTAAAGTATCACCAATACCTGTTGTGAAATAACTCGTTATTAGTCTTATTATACAATAATAGTTGGATGTAAAAATCTGTAATTGCAAAGGGTGTATGATGAAGGTTTACGTAAAATGTGCCACATAAAAGGATTTACAATGACAGTTTTATATAAAAAAATGTTGTTGTAAGTTGTCAATTATGACAGGTTTTGGGAAAACTGTTACCTTAATACAAGCAATTGTGTTTCTGTGTTATTGTATGTTTTCAAAAATGACAGGTTTATGAATAAACTGTTGCCTTATGTGCATAATTCTATAATAGTTTCTTAAATACCTTTCGTAACAAGGCTTTGGTGACAGTGCAAAATTTTCTTAAAACTGTCACATAACTATTTTGGTGACAGTTTTTGACTATCACCTAAGCCCATTTTTCTACTAGTGAAACTGCAATAAAAACCAAAGTCGTTGCGGACTTCTTAGCCGACTTTCCTCCAGACGATACCGATGAGATTGAAGAAATCCCGGGAATGGAGGACGAGCTAGAAGATCCACCCGAGCTGCTACGGTCGGAAAACCCAAGGCGATGGGAAGTCTTTGTGGACGGGTCATGTAACTCAGAAGGATCTGGCATCGGAATGGTCTTCATGACTCCGACAGGACGAAGGATCGTTTACAGCCAGAGATTATAATTCCCATCCACAAATAACATAACCAAGTACGAGGAAGTTATACATGCTCTCCGAGTAATAATCGCACTCGGTATCGATGAGGTGAAACTCATAGCTTGTCATACGACAAATTGATGGGATGTATCAAGCTTCCGATGCATGTTTCATAGATATCTTCAACTCGCTTGACACTATATTGGGCAGATACCTAACATCACTTTCCGGCACCTATGCAGGAACAACAACAGGCACGCACATGATTTAGCTTTTCTTGCATCCATGACAACATATCCAGAGGATACAAACGTAAGAATTGAGAGGGTACTACCATATAAGGAGATATGGAAATTCTTAATGTAGGCACAAGCCAAGAAGCTTTGCCCAAAGACGATTGGAGAACCCCAATCATGAAATACCTATCCAATGACGATCTTCCAAGTGACCAGAAACTTGCACACAAGGTAATATCATGGTCAGGAAACTACCAACTCAGGGAGGGCATACTAAATCGACAATCATATCTAGGACCTCTATTCAGGTTCCTTTCATTTGACGAAGGTCGGGAGATATTAAAGGAGATCCATCGTGGTTACGCAGGGAACCATAGCGGGGGAAGATCCCTAGCTCACAAAGCCAGACTTCAAGGGTATTTCTGGCCTCGAATGAACGAAGACTCAATACAAATGGCACAACGGTGCATAGAATACCAAAAATTTGGTAAACGAAGGCATGCCCCTTCTATGGATTTAAAGTCTGTACTAAGCCCTTGTCCATTCACCAAGTGGGGAGTAGACATCGTAGGACCCCTACGAGCAGGCACAGGGCATAGAAAATACCTGATCGTAGCCACAGACTATTTCACAAAATGGGTAGAGGCCTCGGCCCTCAGACACATCAGAGACCATGATGTCTTTAAATTTCTCTTCTCTTGGAGCACATTATATGTCGCTTCGGTATCCCAGCCGCTATCGTCTCCGATAATGGGGCCAAACTCCGAGGGAAAAACATTGATCTTCTCTTTAACTGTTTCAAGATCAGAAAAAACAAATCTACACCCATATGCCCCGAAAGTAATGGCCAAGCAGAGGCCACCAACAAAACCATTGCTCACATGCTTAAAAAGAAGTTGGATGGACATGGGGCTAGCTAGTGCGAAAAACTACATAATATTCTATGGGCCAATCAGACCACCCAAAGAGAAGCAACAAGGATGACCCCCTTTGCTTTAACATATGGCACAGAAGTGATCATACCAACTGAAGCGATGATCCCAACAACCAAGACCGTGGCTTGGTAAAAGAACCTAACCTCGGACATGATACTCGCTAAGCTAGACGATCTCGAGGAAAATCGAGAGATAACCCTTCAAAGGATAGAAAATTACCATCGGAGGTTAGCCCGAGAATACAAAAAACGTGTTCACCAGAGGAAATTTAGCCCACGCGATAAAGTTTGGCGCGAGATCCCGCCATACCAGCGCGAGTCGAGAAAATTTGCACCTATATGGGAAGGACCACTCACAGTCATTGCCATGGCAGGTGATGGAGCATACAGGTTGCTCAAACCTAATGGGGAAGAATTGGAACGCACATGGAATATTAAGTACGTAAAGCAATACAATGCTTAAACAACCTATCAAATAGAAGGTCAAATTGTGAACATAGGGTTTGAATCCCTACTTGTAAAAGGTCATGAAACCTTACTTGAATGTACTAAGGCTTATAAACCCCCTTTTGAGAATAATAAAATTCCTCTTTTTGCTCACTTGTTATTTATTTACTTTTATTATTTCTTTCCTTTTGTTGTCTATTTGTTTGATTATTTGTCTACCTATGATTTTTGCGTTCAATTTTTTTGTTTTAATTTTTTCATCATTCTTTCACCTGCATGTAGAATAATCATTTCATAATTGCATTATAATCAAAGTCCATCAAGACAATGGCACTGTGCTAGCCATACCTTCCATTCTACAACGAATGACGCGGGTAAAATACCTAAGCTTCCTGAGACGGACACACAGACCTAAGCCAATGCCATCTAGCCTCGTGAAGCAAGATGAGGAGGGGGACACCCTAAGCTACCGAAGATGGAAAACAGACCTAAGGTAATGCCATAACGATCACGAAATCGGATGATGTCCTGCCATAACAGGAGGTATCCAGAATCGAGGAACTTGTCTCTGGCTAAGGCAAGAATCACTTGACCGAGGTATTTCCCTCCAAACAATGGTTACAAAATGAGTGATTCAAACATCTGATCGCTTGAACTAGGGGCGAGTGTAACCTAAACAAGACACTATTAAAAACCATGCCTAAGAAGGCACAAAACCAAGGCGAGAAGGATGGAGCAGTACGATGATGCGTAAGGCGAGATAGCTCAGAAGAAGAACCGAGCAAGACATCACGAGGGATAGTATAGAGTTCGTCCGAGATAATGAGAAGATGTACAACAACTCCACCAACTCGGCGTGATCGGGCCACACCTTCACGAGTCTAGTCTGTCTATAAGTACCAACCCAAGTAGAAGGGAACAGGCATGTAATCTTAGATGGTCTTTCTACAGAGAATTCCAGATAGAGATTTAGAGAAAAACAGAGTGAGAAATCTATGTGATATTTGTAACTCTTTCAAGGGTAAGACCTTATTCAATAAAGAAGATAGTTTCTTTCCCGTGGATGTAGATCTTCATGGCCGAACCACGTTATCTGCTTGTGTTAATCTTTATTTTCATGTTCTTTAGATCTTGTTTATCTTTGAATCTTGAATTTTAGTAGTTTTATAGTCGTTAGATCTACTTGGATGTAGCCATCAGAAAAGATGCGGTTATACTCAACGCATAAATATGTTCACGATACTTAAAAAAAAAAAAAAATGTTCACGATACTTAAATTTCTCTTTTATACAAGCTTTTTGTGGATATATTTTCTTGTATGTATGGCAATATATTATTTTCTTGCATGTATGTAGAATTTGGGACTGGAAATCAGGATTAATTGTTGGTAGATTTTGGGGTGCATGCTTATGCTGAGTGGAACTTGCACTAATACATGAAAATGCGAAATAGAAGAATCTTCATAATGCGCTGAGTGGAGTGAATACAAATAGAAGAACCTTCCACAACAAAGATCAACTAAAACCTTAAACTCTCTCATTATAGATATCAAGGCGTTGTTACTCAATTGGTATGTTAATGTTGAATCCTTTAAGAGTATTAAATTTGATGATTTTGTTTTCGATTGGGTTAACCTGTTTAAACGGTAGTCAATTTTAAGCTCTCTATTTAGTGGCTTTTGTATTCTCTAGATGGTGTTATCTTGGCACTTTCTTCTTGAATTCCATCTTACCTTTTCCAAAAAAAAAAAAAGTATGTCAGCATTGCTGTGAAAGCATTGTTGTACTGCTTTCTCAATGTTTCAGGGAGCCTTTTCTTCGATGAACGACTTAAAAGCAATTCTATCAAATTCTAATGTAGATATATCATATATTGTTGGTAGCTATGGTTAAGCATTGTCATTTACTACCTGAGAATTCAAATCAAGTCATTTTTTTGTTGCTTTTGTCTCTCTATTTAAGATATTAATTAGTAGTATAAAAAAGATCCAATCATCCACATCCAATCTACTAGGAACCGACCCACAAGGTTCATAATTGAGCAGGGATGAAATGATTAGCAAGGCTGGGGAAGGTGGCGGCAAATTTTTTGGAGCTCCTCACATAGTTTGTGGACGACTATAATTTACTTATAGAATACTAGATAACCGCTGCCACGGTGGAAAGGCCGACCGAAGAAATCGGTGTGAAAGTATCATTTTTCCTGACACGGTGATAAAGTATCATTTTTCCTGACACGGCGCGAAAGTATTAAAATTATCATTTTTCCTGACACGGGGTGAAAGTATCATTTTTCCTGACACGGAGTGAAAGTATCATTTTTCTTAACACGGCGTGAAAATATCATTTTTCCTGACACAGGGAGAATGTATCACTTTTCCTGAAACGGAAAATTAGCCGATGCATAAACCAAAATATGGCTGCATAATGTGTTGTGAATCCTTTGTGGTGGTTTGAAACGGAGGTAGTACCTCGTTTTATTAGTTGCAACGGAAAATAAGTCGATGCATAAACGAAAATATGGCTACATAAAGTATCCTGGCGAGATTGGGGTATACCCTGATTAATTGGGGTATGCCCAATTTCAAGGGGACATGGTGTGTCATTATTAAAAAGTGTGATTTTACTTTAATACCATTGAACTAATTAAATCTTAAAAATAAACCCATTTCTTAATTTCATTAACCCTAAAATTAAAAAACTAACCAACTCTTAATCTTTTCTTCTTCTTCATCTTCATCTTCCATCAACCAAAGCCATATAAAAATCTTCAACTTTGATTTTCCAAAAAAATTGTTGGCTCTACCAGTGAAAAGAAGACTATAAATAATGTTTAAACTCAAGAGAGAGGATCCATGGACACTCTTAGATGGACAAGGTCAGACAAGATTTCCGCCATTTTCTCCGCAAAACCCAAACGACAATGAATTTAAGTCTAATATTTTATTGATATGTTCCTATAATAAAACTTTACATTCCAACCAAAAATGAGGGCAATTCGAGATAGCAAACCTGACCATCTACCGATCTTAATTTCAACCGTTAATTTTGAACGGCTATTATTCAAAGAGGTAGATGGTGGTTTTATACATCTCGAATTGCAATCATTTTTTTGTAGGAATGTAGATTCTTATAAGAAGAATATACCATCAAAATGTTAGACTTAAATTCATTATCATTTGGGTTTTGCGGAGAAAATGGCACAAATCTTGTCCGTCCTTGTCCATCTAAGAGTGTCCATGGATCCTCCCTTTAAACTCAAACCCATCATTGTGTTGTGTGATTTGATTGTTATATTAGGTTAGAAATCGAAAATTATGATTTCTGTGTTTTTTGTCGGCAATGTCGTAACATGCATATCTTGCCGACTTTTCATAATGACCATGGCGTATTTGTAAATTTTTCAACAGCCGGCAGGGTATTTTTTGAATACCTTGCCGGCCAAATACAGCCGGAAGAGTATTTTTTGAATACCTCGCCGGCCAAAAACAGCCGAAAGGGTATTTTTTGAATACCTTGCTGGCCAATAAATTTTTTATGTCATCTCCTGTATGTCAAAAAACAAAAGTCGGCAAGGTCGACGATGAAGATCATGCCGGCCACTTTTGGCCGGCGAGGTCGACGATGAAGACCTTGCCGACCACTTTTGGCCGGCATGATCTTCATTAGTCGACCTTGCCGACTTTTCATACTTTTAGAACTGAAAGTGTTGATTTATTCTTTGATTTTGAGTATGATTTCATATAACAGATTTGCAATCCCCTTTTTAGAAGTATTTCGGTTGTGTGCTTCATTTTCGTTGCAAGAGATATTCTCAAAAAAAAAAATCATCAAAAATCATCCCACAAAAGTTCAATCAAAAACAAAATTTCATAACTTAAAATTCATAAGTTTTAACCTATTCAATCAATTTAAACTTAATTAATTAATCTAATCAAAATTTTAGTGTTAATTAAACGAGGGCAATTTTGCCATTTTGAAAATATTTGGTTAAAGGGTGACCTCTTTTACTTCAAAATGACCCTATTTTGTCTCATTGGGTATACCCCAATTAGTTTGGGTATACTTCAATCAAGCCAGGTAAAGTATTATGTATCCTTTGTGGTGATTTGCATAATGGATATACATTTAATTCCGATAAACACCTCCGAATTTTTCGTAAAAACTCTAAATTTGATATTGTTGTTTGTACTCATTGCGTAGATTTTTTTAAAACCTTTCTAACGAGATAAATTTGTGAAATTCCAAGGCACGAATTTTTAGATATGTTATATTAAAGTTTTGTTGCCAATTATACCCCTATAAAAATAGGATACGTAAGGAGTTATAGTAATTGGACTAAAAGAGAGGGACAAGTTAGTCCTTTCATTGTTGATAGAATTTTTTTGGTTACAAACACCAATCCAATCTTTTCGTGTTAAATTGGGAAAAAATGTCATGCTTCGTATTGACATAAAGTCACCATATATAAGGTCCTCCCTCGCTTTGGTCGGTCTGCCCAACTATAAATATGTAATAACTACATAAAGTAAAGACACATAAAGATTAAAATGTAAATGAATTGGTAAGGAAGTGGGTTGGAGAATAAAACTATGGTTTATTATATAAAATGGAAAAATATACGTTGCAGATGGCACTGTGGTACAGGGTAAAGTCGTTGGGTGATGATATCAGTGACCTGAGTTTGAAACTCGTCCGCATGGAGTGCGGGTATTTTTCTCTTTATTTTTTTAACCACCTGGGCTTATAGGTAGGTTTAAAATTTAATATAACTTTTGGGCTTTAAACCCAATCTTTAAAAAAAAAAAAAAAGATGAACCATGTTTTAGGGCATACCCAAAAATTTCAGGGCATACAGAATAAAGACAAAAAGGGGTTGTAAATAGCAAAAAGGGGTTCTAAACCAAATATTTTTGGTAATGGCAAATCTGCCCTTTTAGGATTAGTGTTAATACTAATGATTAGTTATAATAATTCTGATTAGTGATTAATGATTAGTGATTGGTGATTAAGATTATTTAGTTATAAATTTGTGTAAATGAAAATTTTTGAGTAAGAAAAAAAAAGTTTGGTTTTTTTGGAGAAGGAGAAGGGGAAAGTGAGAAAAAAACTTGTATTTGATTCAATGTATGACGATGGTCAATCTTCATCTAAAAAACCTAGGAAAATACATATCAATTACAACAATGATCCGGAAATGGCCGATTTCTTAGATTATGAGAATGATTTTACACAAACTCAAACTCAAGCACAAACTCAAACTCAAACTCAAGGTGATGATTTTTATGAGCCAAATCCGGATGATGAATACATATATGAGGAACCAATGCTTCCAATACACATGTACACTTCTATCTTATGTCTAATCTCACTTTTGTAGCTTAAAATCATAGAAAGTTTGTGTTTTTTCACTGAGGTTCGGCGAGTCTGGAATATGTTCAGCTAATTTATCAGCCGAATCCACCTGGATATTGACAACTAATGAACAGTTCGGCAAGATGAAAGTGTTATATATGATTATGAGCTGAACCCACTTTCTAGACCCTAGTTCGGCTTATAATGAAAATTGATAACAAGCCGAACACATTAAGTCAAGGGTTCGGCTAACACGTAAAACACAATATGAGCCGAACCTACACCTAGTTTATTTTGCAAACTAACGAGCATGGTTCCGCTTAAATTCAATATTCTATAACAAGCCGAACCTATACTGAAAATCATAACTTTGAATAGGTTCGGCATATATTTGGTATACTATTTCAATCCGAACTGTTCATATACACTTTCAGGCTGAAATTTTGAAGAGCAATTCGGCTTAAAAACCAACAACATTATGAGCCGAACCTATGCATGAAACTGTCTAAAACCCTAAGTTTTATGGAATTAACCCTATTTAATCGATTAAAAACATAAAATAAGAGATTGGGTTTGTAGAACTTACTTTCTTATCCTCATTTCGGGAGTTGGTGCTTCGATTGATCACGGCAATGAATTTTTTTTTTCTCGCGAGGGAGAAGAAGGGTTCAACTAGATAAGATGAAGAAGTTATATAAAACTGATTTTAGGTTTTTATATTAAGGGCAAGGATAGATTAGTAATTAAAACGGTTGGAGGGTATATGGGTAATTGAACTACCCAAAGGATACCCCTTATAAGGACACCTTGGATGTGATTATTGGTTTGTATGCCCTGAAAGTTTTAGGTATGCCCTAAAACGGGGCTCAAAAATATACGTTGAAAGCTAGATTTAGATTATCACATGGGCTAAGATTCCATATGCTACAAATTGTATCAAGTGATCATATTAATGCGTGGCTAAAACCAAATAGTAAATTTTTATAGAATTATTATACTTTTGGTAGGCCAAAATGAAGGACAGATATAAGCCTAAGTCAACCACGTAACACTTAGGCTTATATGCGAAATATAAAGAACCATTTTTTTTGGGACCATGGTTTTTTTGGGGATCATGGTCTTATTAGGCCACCTTCCCTATAGTTATAAGGGGTATCTTAAAATGTGAAAATGACTAACCTACCCTTAACCTAATTTAATTTAAAACCAACCTAATAACCACCTATATATATATATATATATAACCACCACCTCCTCCCACCACCATCGCCCACCACCGCCGATTACCACCACCACCGGCGATTATCACCACCACCAACCACCGATTACCAACACCGCCTACAATTCACCACCACCGCCCACCACCGCCGATTACCACCACCACCTCCTCCGATTATCACCACCACCAACCACAGATTACCACCACCACCAACCACCACCACCTCTATATATATAGCTTAATTTAAATCATTAACACATTTACTCTTTTACCTAATTAAAATTATAACTAATCTACAACTTCTTCTTCCTCTATTCTACAATTTTTCTTCTTCTCTTCTTCATCAATTTATGATCATCTAACCCTGATCATATACAAATCTAATCAAAATCATCAAATTTTTAGCCTGGTCGATTCATTGAATTTTCATCGGCGATTCATCAATCTTTTATAAACAAACCTATCCATAAGTATTTTCCCACAAACCCATTACTTCTAATTCGTTTTTGATTGAAATTTTGAGCAGTAGTCATCAAAATATGGTTTAAATGGAAGTTACAGTGGCATGTTCGGTTAGGAATAGTTTAAAAAAACTAGTTTGCTAACCGAACATTCTGAAACCAAGAACACGAAGAACACTTCGGTTATCACGAATTAATTTTTTCTTAACCGAACTCAGAGTTTGGTTGGTTTGCAAAGAAGGCTAAAACTATTTTCTAACCGAACTTTACCAATATTACAAAAAAACAACAACAATCAAATTTAACCGAACTGTGCTAGTTTTCCCACTATGTTGATTTTTGATATAACCGAACTTTTCCCACTCAGAGTTCGGTTGGTTCGCAAAGAAGGCTAAAACTATTTTCTAACCGAACTTTACCAATATTACACAAAAAAAAAAAAAAAACAAAAATCCAATGTAACCGAACTGTGCTATTTTGCCCACTATGTTGAGTTTCAATTTAACCAAACTTGTCCCACTATGTTCGGTTTGTTAGCAAAAAACCTTGACAAACCTAACTCTTAACTAATTGTGTGTGGTTCGGTTAGATATTGGTTGGTATGAAGTTTGCGAAACAACCGAACTTTGTACGCTAATGTGCAATCTTATTTTACATAAGTTCGGTTAGCTATTGGTTGCAAACTAACCGAACTTATAGACCCTAAAGTTCGGTTACATTTCGGCCAAACCGAACATAACACTGTAATCCTATTTACAAAGTTCGGTAACATGTCCGTTAACCGAACTTCAAGAAACCTCCATTATTGGAGAGTTCGGTAACCTGCGTGTTTAGAAAAAGTAACCGAACTACACTTTCAGATGAGTTCGTTTACATGTTCTTCACACAAGGTAACCGAACAAGCCCAAATCTACTTAACAAATTCACATTTTTTTGAAAATTTGGACCAATTCAACTAACATTATCTAAGTTTAGAGCATACCTGGGTACCCAAATAGTCTTCCTCCGGTTGTGGTTGGTAAAATCCATCGTTTTCATCTTGAGATTGGCTTTGGGGAAGAATACATTCACCATCTAAGAAATAATTCATCACTTGAATAGTCTAGCTTAGTGAACTCAAATAAAATTTTATTTTCCATGGTTTTCTTCTTCATCTTCTCTAACTTTTCTCTCTCAATAATTCTACTTCTTTTTTAAAAATCTGATTTTTTAATCTCAAATCTTTATTCAAAATCATTTCACTAATCACACTAACTATTATTAACACTAACTAATCATTACCCAAAATTAATCAGGAGGGTAATTTATGCATTAATATAAATATCTAGATAAGGGGTGACCTAGATTTACTTCTAATGTCTTACCCAAAATAAAACCATGGTCCCCCAAAAAAACCATGGTCCCCAAAAAACGGTTCAATTTAAAAGCCGTCTAGGACTTGATGCTGATGTGGCAAAAACGGGCCAATCCAGACCATACTCACTAGCAATTGCCACCTGAAAAGGTCACGGCCCATAATATTGTCATAACATAATATATGAATTAACGTTTAGTTCCATTTTTGTTGGGTTTTAGACATTTTAGTCGTGTCCCTTGAAGCCTAGCACTAGAAGGTCCTAATCCACCAAAGAGATTTTTGCCGATAAAGGACTTAAAAATTCGCCCAATTTTCATGTTCATGTTCATTTCAAATCGGTTTTTTGGCTGCCGAAAATACCCATCACTGATATTATTTCCTCTCAGTACAGTTTCACATACTTTTTTATTTCCATATCTCTTCCGTGAAGAACAAATCTTAAACCTAATATCTTCTCAATGAAACTAAATATATAAATTTTGTGAATTTTAGACGAGCGGTTTCAAAAAAAAAAATGTTTTAAATTATGCTTATACTAATTAAAACAAAAAGTCTTGGTGAACTGTCAAAACAAACTACACCAAAATCGTCTACACAAACTATAACTTTACGTTGAGTCTCACGGCATTCAGACGGGACCCACCACTCCCCCAAAAGGGTTTATCACTACGCTTTTGGAAGCATACGGTTTTGGGGTGGTTATTAGTGGTTCATAAAAATCTACTTTAATTAAAATTGTTAATATCATCATGATTCACTTTGTATTAAACCGTAAATATTTGGACCAAATTCAAAATCGAGAAGATAATTTGTGCATTTCTCATATTTGAAATAAAAAAAAAATTTAATTTGTACCTAGTTAAATAGGTCAGGACTAACTAAGACATTCGGATGGGATTTTGCACTACTGCAATTGTTTTCCCTAACATAATTTATACAAGAACCGCACCTATGAGTAACCTCCAACCATAACTAGAGAGTTGAATAAATGTCCATGATGTAATATGACGTAACGGTAATGATGTAATGATGATATAATAATGTCGAAAGATTGTTCCCCTCCGCTGATTAACTAGACGGGTTTCTGGTTTACATCCCTAAATGTAAATTTCTATGAAATGAAGTAGAAGAAGGGGTATTTCACGTTCTACGGAACATACAAAGAGGGGGATGTGCATGTGCAAATCAAAATGGAGGACTCGTATCTGCTGGTTAGCCAGCCAGCTAGCTATCATTTGTCAAGTCAAATTTGGAAGAGATATCATTTAACACGGACATACATTTTGCGACCAAAGTCTAGGCTGACCCGACTAAATACGACCAGTCCAAAATCGTTGTTCCATTTTAGTGTTATTTTGTGACACAGATTTCTTTGTGGTCTATGGTATTTAGGTAATTTTATTGATTATTATTTCCCTAAATGGGTTGGGACTTATTTTTTCTTCTGTAGGTGTTAGCGTAGGAGGGACGGCTCCGTATCCATTGGTAAGACTCAGCCAGGGGAGATGGTTTTTCGTTCAATGTTTTTCATTCAATGTGTACATTTATATATGTAAGAATGGTGCATGCTAGTTACCTTGTTCGTGAAAAAGAAGCAATAATATTCCTAGGATGCATACTGATATTCTTGTTTGGTTGTTGGGGTTCATGCATGTTTTCACTATTCAAGTAAGAAACATCACTAAATTTTGAATTAAGTAGATTAACCTTTTGATCCGTCTTATGAGTTCGATTTCGATCCAAAAATTTTAGTTTTGAAAATGCATAAAGCCGGCAAGGTCGCGGTTTGAATAAGCTTCCGACCATACATCCGCCGGAATGTTAAACTTTGAATAAGCTGCCAATCTCTCTTCCGCCGGCAGTGTCAACTTTGAATAAGCTGCCGACCATATATCCGCCGGAATGGTCCTCGGATGAAGAACACGCCGACTATTTTGGGCAGCAATCTTGCGGTCGGCATGTAAATATTTCCTACCCTTCCGGCTATATTAATCTCGGCATGCAAATAGTTAGATGGAGTGTGTGATGATATGAGCTTTGGAGAGTATATGCAAATAGTTGTGTGTTGTTTTGTGGAGATAAGTAGTGCATTTATAGGATGGTGCCCAAATTTGGCCGTTATAGTGTCCAAGTACAAGTGAATCAATGCAATTGTACTTGCAAAAATTTGAATTTTGAACCCGCCGGCGGGGTCAAAATTTGCTACAATGCCGGGGTCGCAAAACGGCCGGAAATGTATGGGTTCATTAGCATGCCGGCCAAAATACCGCTAGCATTTTCTTGTTTTGTTTCCCTCCCGACCTTACATGATTTTAGGCATCAGAAGAATGTTTTTTTTTCAAGATATGGCCGGCAGGGTTCTATTTTCGTACGCTTCCGGCTACAAAAACGCCGGCTTAGTTGGAATCATATTACCTTGCCGGCCCTGGTAACTACACAATTTTTGGTTGACAGGGCCGGCAGTCTGACATTTCACAATCTTGCCGGCCCTGGTAACTACACAATTTTTTGTTGACAGGGCCGGCAGTCTGGCATTTCACAACCTTGCCGGCCCTGGGACAGCCGACAGGGTAGCTTAAAACAAGCATGCCGGCAAGGTAATACGACACTTTATATAGATAAACAAACCATTCATTCAACAACTAGAAATCTAACATTTTTTGTCCAAAATATGAAACATGTCCCATAAACCGTAAAAAAACATTTGTCCACACCATTAACTTAAACATTTGTCCACCACAACATAAAGAAATGAACTAGGAAAGCATTCATTGGCCACGCCCACGACCACGACGACCACGGCCCCGTTTTGGAATACTACCTTCACCACCACGACCACTGCTGCTACCTTCACCATCACGACCACTGCTGCTACCTTCACCACCAGGAGCACTACGAGTCCTCTTTTTATCAGCCTTTATCTTGGCTTGTGCATCCTTAATAGCTTTTTCTTCCGCCTTTACTTCAGCCTGAAGTTGCTTGAACAATAGCTGGGCATCCTCATTGTCAACATTGCAAGCATAGTCAATGTGCTTGCTTTGCACAGGTTCTCCTCTATCTTTCGTGCAATATAACACCCTCACAAAGGTCTTCAATTGATCCTTCTATATTCAATTAAATAACAAACAATTAATAGAATGATTCGGTAATGCAATCAATCTTAAAATAGTAAGAGCAACTCTAAAATACTTACAAATATCTTAAGCAATGTTGCTGGGTCTTTCGATTCGATCTTCTTTCAGTGCAACCATCAAGTGTTTGGAAGGCATGTGAGAATCAGCCGGTTTAGTGATCACCCTCTTCTTCGTTCCGGTTGAAGTTGAAGCCGAAGCTTCGATGGCTTGAACAATAGCTAGAGTTTGTTCTCCTTCTCCATCTCCATCTCCTTCTTCTTCTTGTTCCTCTTCCTCTTCAACAATTTCATCTTCGATGATATTCTTACCTTTATCTCCATTACCATCATCATCATCACCATCATCATTACCTCCTCCAGCCTCAGGCATGTCTTGATCACCACCATCATCATCATCATTGTTACCTCCTCCAGCATCCGGATTGGTTTCATCAACATCATCATCATCACCTCTTCTACCAGATGGAATTGATTGGTCTTCATCTGGAGTCTCGTCTGAATCATTGGGTTCAGATAGTGGTTCTAAGACCTTGGTCGTTCCCGGCACAACATATACCCCTCGATGTTTTGAAGAAAAGAGTTTATCACCAACACGAGGAGGGTTTGAAGGAGGACTAAGAGCTGCTTTCAGAGCTGCTTTCTTCTTTGCCATTCGCAATCTGAACAAGAACAATTCAGAAAAAAAACATTACAGGCCAGCAGGTTAGACATATACAACATATCCGGCGGAAAAATGGCCGGAAAGGTCGACCAAAAGATGAGTGTCGGCTACGACAAAGCCGGCAGTGTATCATCAAAATAGCCTTCCGGCGCACAAAAAAATATTGGATTTTTCACTAAACCGGCCGGAAAGGTCCATTTCCCACACATCGCCGGCTGAAAAATAGCCGGAATGGTTTTATATAAATACCCTTCCGGACTCAAAAACTCTAGGCATCAGGAAACATTCTAAACAAGTAGCCGAAAGGGTAAACAATAATAAGATGCCGGCTTCATTAAAAGAAAAAAGACGCCGGAATGGTATACAGATGAATAAACCTGTCGGCCTCGCTAGTAGCGATTCTGAAAGCGTACATGGCCGGCAAGTTCTTCAACCTTATACCATCCCGGCCAAACACTAACTATGAAATCCCGGAAAGGTCGATAAAAAAAACATTGCCGGCGTCGCAACTGCCAATTCACAAATTCGAATTTTCTGACCTAATTTGACATGCAAACATGAAATAGAAGTACTAGAGTGAGTTTAAACAAGCCCTTACTTTCTTAAGCGCACCACGTGTTTCAGCGGGAACAAATTCTTCTTCTTCAACCGTTTTTTTCTTCACTTTCTTAGCAACCAAATTTGCAATTCCAGGGTTATATTCATTGGGTTTTCGATTAGTTTCTTTCATAAGAGTTGCCTTCTTCCGTGGTGGATCCATTGATGAAGATTAATCGGAGTTTTTGAATCGACGATTTTAACGAATTGATCGACGAGTTTTGGTGGTGGTGGGGGTGATGGAGCCGGTAAGGTTGTGTTGTGGAGGAGAAGAAGAAGAGAAGAAGATGAAATGAAGAGAATGAAAACTGATTTAGGTAGTAATTAGAGTTATAATGGGAAAGGGTAATTTCGTAACTTTACCCATTGACCTCCCCCTTTGCCCTTAAAAAAGAGTCCCTGTAAAATTGGGTATACCCCAATTAGTTTGAGTATACCCCAATCAAGCCAGGCAAAACAAGATCCATTGTTGATAGTAAATCCAGAAAAAAAAAATCCGAAAGAAAATAGCTAAGATGAAACTGGTTGCATCCTTAAATAAGATATATCTTGTTTAAGAAAGATTCAAAAACACAAAATTGGTTAAAAAGACCAAAATCAATAATTTCTGGGTGAAAAAGATATTTAAATTTTGATACTGTTTAAATGAACAAAAATATAAAAATAGCCAGGATGTAACCAGTTTCATCCTACCCATTTTCAAATTCTTTTTCTTATTTTTAATTTACATCAGGATGCTTCCAGTTACGGACTTGACATTAGTAGTTACAATTCTTACAAAATGCAGAGTAAAATGTAAAAAGTAGTTAATGAAAATGAGTACAAGATGATGTGTGTTACTAGTGTCATACCACTTCTGATCCAGGTGAAGGCGTATAACTCAATATACATGGATCTCGGTCTGCATCATCTGAAACATCGAATAATTTGACCGTGTCACTTCCAAAAGCAGCCAAAGATATTCTAAAGGGATATTTTACCTGGCTTGATTGGGGGTACCCAGATTAATTGGGGTATACCCAAATTTAAATGGACCTAGTGCTCTTGCTAAGGGGTAGCCAAAATTGGTGATTTTATTTCAATACCCTTGAACTAATTAACTTAAAATTAAACCCTAAAGTGAAAAACTAAAAAACTCTTAATCTTCCCTAATCTCTCTTCTCTAATATCTCTGCTCTTCCCCTTCATCTTCTTCCATTTCTTCCATCAACGGAAAATCTTCAACATTGATTTTCCAAAAAAAATAGTTGATTCTACCGGCGAAAAGAAGACTCTAAGTGATGTCTAAACTCAAACCCATCATTGTGTTGTGTGATTTAGTTGTTATATGATCATTATATTAGGTTAGAAATCGAAAATTATGATTTCTGTGTCTTTAGTCGGCAAGGTCGTAACATGCATATCTTGCCGACTTTTCATAATAACCATGGCGATTGTAAATTTTTTCAACAGCCGGTAGGGTATTTTTTGAAGACCTTTCCGGCTAATACAGCCGCCAAGGTCGTAACATGCATATCTTGCCGACTTTTCATAATAGCCACAACAGCCGGCATGGTATTTTCAACAGCCGGCGGGGTATTTTTCTCAACAGCCGGCGGGTTTTTTTTTTTGTAGACCTTGCCGACTAATATTAATCGTCTCCTGTGTGTCAAAAAATAAAGTCGGCATTGTTATTTAGAAAGAACCTTGCCGGCCAAAGTTAGTCGGCATGGTCTTCATTCGTCAACCTTGCCGACTTTTCATACTTTCAGAACTGAAAGTGTTGATTTCTGATCTAATTTTGAGTATGATTTCATACAACAACTTTGCAATCCCCTTTTTAAAAGTGTTTGGGTAGTGTGCTTTCATTTCCGTTGCAAAAGATTTTCTCAAAAGCAATTTTTTTTCCTCAAAAATCTTCCCAAATAAGTTCAATCAAAAACAAAATTTCATTTCATAAGTTTTAATCTACTCAATTAATCAATCTAAACTCAATTAATTAAGCTAATCAGATTTTTAGTGTTAATTAAACAAGGGTATATTAGCCATTTAGAAAATATATGGCTAAGGGTTGGCTTCTTTTACTTCAAAATGGCCATATTTTGTCTTATTGGGTATACCCCAATCAAGCCAGGATATTTTAGGTAAATAAGTTTTTCTTATTTTTATTTTTCTGGGCCGATTACCCACAATGATTAATAAAAAAGTATCTTTTTAATTCCCGTCCATTTAAACAGGTTAAACAGTATCAAACTTTACATGTCCTTTTTAACCAGAAAATATTATTTTAGGGCTAATTGACCAATTTTGTGAGAAAATTAACCTTACTCCTCTGAGAAAAGCTTTATAAAGAACTATTAGGTCAAATTATACCAAACACTATGAAAGTATTTTGTCACACGAGCTAGCCATATATTCTTTAGAAAAAACCGATTTTTCCATTTTGGGGAAAAATAAATGGTGGAAATACCACCTTCCAGTGATGTAAATTTGGTATACTATTTCAAGCCGAACTGTTCATATACACTTTCAGGCTGAAATTTGAAGAACAGTTCGGCTTAAAAAACAACAACATTATGAGCCGAACCTATGCCTGAAACCGTCTAAAACCCTAAGTTTTATGGAACTAACCCTGTTGAATCGATTAAAAACATCAAATAAGAAATTGGGTTTGTAGTACTTACTTTCTTATCCTCATTTCAGGAGTTGGTGCTTCGATTGATCACGACAATGAATTTTTTTTTCCTCGCGAGGGAGAAGAAGGGTTCGGCTAGAGAAGATGAAGAAGTTATATAGAAACTGATTTTGATTTTCTTAAAACTGATTTTAGGTTTTTATATTAATGGCAAGGGTAGATTAGTAATTAAAACGGGTGGAGGGTATATGGGTAATTGAACTACCCAAGGGATACCCCTTATAAGGACACCTTAGATGGGATTATTGGTTTGTATGACCTGAAAGTTTTAGGTATGCCCTAAAACGGGGTTCAAAAATATACGTTGAAAGCTAGATTTAGATTATCACATGGGCTAAAATTCCATATGCTACAAATTGTATCAAGTGATCATATTAATGCGTGGCTAAAACCGAATAAATTTTTATAGAATTATTATACTTTTGGTAGGCCAAAATCAAGGACAGATATAAGCCTAAGTCAACCACGTAACACGTCCGTCTTGCAATCCAATGTTAGCAGATGCATATGCGAAATTTAAAACCCGTCTAGGATTTGATGCTGATGTGGCAAAAAAACGGGCCAATCTAGACCATACTCACTCGCAATTGCCACTTGAAAAGGTCACGTCCCATAATATTGTCATAACATAATATAGGAATTAACGTTTAGTTCCATTTTTGTTGGGTTTTAGTCATTTTAGTTGTGTCCCTTAAAGCCTAGCACTAGAAGGTCCTAATTCACCAAAGAGATTTTTGCCGAGAAAGGACTTAAAAATTCGCCCAATTTTCATGTTCATGTTCATTTCAAATCGGTTTTTTTGCTGCCGAAAATACCCATCACTGATATTATTTCCTCTCAGTACAGTTTCACATACTTTTTTATTTCCATATCTCTTTCTTGAAGAACAAATTCTAAACCTAATAAGGATTTAAAAATTCGCCCATTTTGTCACATCTAGCACAAAGAGGCTCTGGCCACACTCCAATTTTATTGGAACTTCATAAGGATAATCTTGTTAAAGGAATAAATTGGAAATTCTTCGAACACTGGTTAAAAAATGAAACTTGTCACGATGAGATAAAGAAAGCTTGGTCTGCTTGTTACTCAGGTTCTAATGCTTTTGTTTTTTCTAACAAGTTATCTCATACTAGATCTGTTTTATCTAAATGGAGTAAAAACACGTTTGGTAACATACAAAGAAGAATTTTAGAATTATAGGAAACTATTTCTAAGCTTCAAGGTACAGATACAGATGGTAACAACACAGCAGCAGTCATGGATCTTGAAAAAGATATCCATGGCTTAACGGAAATTCTAGCAAGTTCAAATAGACAGTAATCAAGAGACTTATACTTCAATGAAATGGAAAGGAATTCAAAGTACTTTCATATCAGGGTTAACAGAAGACGTGCACGTAATAGAATTGATGCTTTGCTTGCTACTGACGGTTCTTGGTGTAGGGATAAAGAGTCTTTGGAAGTACTTCTGAAAAACCATTTTATGAAGATCATGTCAACAGCACACCCTACTGACAGTGTTGGGTTTCTTAAATACATTCCATCTTGTATAACTGACGAAGATAATGAAGAGTTAGTAGCCATCCCATCTGAGCAAGAAATATACAATGCTTTGATGACTATGGATCCATGGACATCACCAGGCCCCGACGGATTTCCACCTGGGTTTTATCAGACACAATGGCTGGTGATCAAAGATGATGTTTGCAAAACTATCAAGTCCTTCTTTCATTCAGGTTTCCTCTTGAAGCAACTGAACAAGACTAGAATTTCCTTGATACCGAAAATACAATCTCCCCACAGGCCGGAAGATTTCAGGCCCATTGCATTGTGTAACACAGTATATAAGATAATTTCTAAGGTCATTGCTCTCCAAATGAAGAAACACATTTCAAGAATAATTTCCCCTATGCAAGCCGCTTATGTTCCAGGGAGGATAATATCTGAAAATGTATGCTTAGTGCAAGAAATTGTTCAATCTATGAAGAAGAAGGCTGGAAAAGGTGGTAACTTAGCTTTGAAAATGGACATGTCTAAAGCCTTCCAAAAGTGGAATGGATCTTCCTAATTGATACTCTAAAAAAGTTTGGTTTTAGCAGCAAGTTCTGTCATTTGATCCTTCAGTGTATTTCAACAACTGAAATTGAAGTACTCATTAATGGTTCACCTTCATCAGCTTTCCAGCCAACTCGGGGGATTCGTCAGGGTGATCCTTTATCACCATACTTATTCATTCTAGCAATGGAAAGTTTTTCTAGATTTCTTGCTCACTGTGAAAAATATGGTCAGCTCACAGGTGTTAAGATTTCTCGTTCTGCACCTAAAATAAATCATTTATTATTTGCAGACGATTGTATTCTTTTTTGCAAGGCGGATACTTCTCAAACAACCAAACTGCTGCAGGTTATCAAAGAGTTCAGCACCTGTTCTGGTCAGCTCGTTAATTTCAGCAAGTCAGCGGTGTACTTTAGTGGAAATATGGAACCAACAGACTGTCAAGATATCAATGGACTTCTTCAAGTTCGCCAACTGGATATCAAAGAAGAAAAATACTTGGGTCTCCCTTTTTTCGTGGGAAGAAATAGGAAATTTCCTTTTTCTGTTCTAGTTGAGAAAATGGATTACAAATACTCTAAATGGAATGCTAGTAGCATGTCAGAGGCAGCTCGAAGTGTGATGATTCGCAATGTTACAAACGCAATTCCCATTCATCATATGTATAGTTTCAAGCTACCTGATGTCACCATCAACAAGATGAGTTCTTCACAGCAAGCTTTCTGGCGAAATAAGAAGTCCAATAAAGGTAGACACATAATCACTTGGAGAAGAACAAGTAAACCAAAAGAGGAAGGGGGTTTGGCTTTCAGAGATATGAAGACTTTTAATAGAGCTCTCCTCGCAAAATCAGCATGGAAGCTCTGTTCAGATAAAACTAGTATGATGGCTCAATCTCTACAAGCCAAATATTATCCTGATGGCAATATTTTTGACATAAAAAAAAGTACAACTCCACCTGGTCCTGGAGAAGTATTAGCTCTAAGTTAAGCTTTATTCAGAAATACAGTTGCTGGCATCTAGGCAATGGGGAATCTATCCTCATATGGAAACATCGTTGGCTTCCAGAGTTACAAGATCCTCCTCAACCTAAACATGGTTGTATGATTCATTCAAGCTTCACGCATGTGAACCATTTATTTCTTCAAAACTCTTCTACATGGAATATTGATCTCCTAAATACTCTCTTTGAAGCAACTACATTGGACTACATTAGGGGTCTCTCGATTCACCTTACACAGAAGGATAGACTTATTTGGTTGTTTGAGAAGACTGGTAACTTCTCTATTAAGTCATGTTATAAAAAGATGTATGAAGAATCGTTTCCGTACCAGTCAGTGGGCCCCAGAATGCACATGATCTATAAAAAGCTATGGAAACTCCCAACTCTGCCGAGGGTTTGTCAGTTCATGTGGAAAGCGATATCAGAACTTCTAGCTACTAGAGATGTTTTAGGTCAAGCCATTGTTGGAGCTGACGATTTGTGTCCCTTTTATGAACTCCAGCAAGAATCTGCAGCTCATATCTTCATGTACTGTAATATCTCCAGGGCAGTTTGGTTCGCAACTGTTGGTTGGGTTTCTGGAAATCACAATAGCCTGTCAGACTGGATGTACAGCTAGCTGGTTTGATAATATGCATAACAATCAAATCACTGAGAAAGATCTGGTTAATCGTGCTATTGTTGCCTGGCATATCTGGACAGCTAGGTGCGACAAGGTTTTTCAGAATAAGGAAGTCAACATAGAAAAGATTATTGCTTCCTATAAAGTTTGTTTTGAAGATCATGCTACTTCCATGAACACTAACTATGCAAAGAATTATTGTGAAAACAAAAAGATTGATCACTGGATACCTCCTCCTAATGATTATCTGACCATCAATAGTGATGGATCTTTTCATTCTATTAATAAACTTGGAGGCATTGGACTAATTGTGCGAAATTTTGCAGGAACTCAACGGGCAGCAAAATGCATCCATCTAAAAGATATCAGGAATGCGGAGCAGGCTGAAGGTTTGGGACTTTGGGAAGCAGTGCAATGGGCTAAAGAACAAAACCTACCCAAGGTGATCTTTGAGCTTGACTCGAAGTTAGTAGTAGACGCAGTGAATAAAGATGAAAGAATTATCGATTGGAGGTTGAAAAACTTAATCAAGGATATTAAACAGTACTTCAAATTATTTAGCTCATGGAAACTATGTTATGTTCCAAAAAACAGGAACAAGGTAGCTGACATTCTTTCAAAATTAGCTAGAGTTAATAGTATTAGAAAATCTTGGGGCTTAGAACCACCAGATACTATTTTATATCAGCTAGCTGAAGATGCTAGAAATGTAACTCCTCACCTTGTGACTTAGTAATAAAACCGATTTCTTGCTTTAAAAAAAAAAAAAAAAAAAAAAAAAGAAAAAATTCTAAACCTAATATCTTCTCAATGAAACAGAATATATAAAATTTGTGAATTTTAGACGAGCGGTTTGAAAAATAAATTGTTTTAAATTATGCTTATATTAATTAAAACAAAAAGTCTTGGTGAACTGTCAAAACAAACTACACCAAAGTCGTCTACACACAAACTATAACTTTACGTTGAGTCTCACGGCATTCAGACGGGACCCACCACTCCCCCAAAAGGGTTCATCACTACGCTTTTGGAAGCATACGGTTTTGGGGTGGTTTTTAGTGGTTCATAAAAATCTAGTTTAATTAAAATTGTTAATATCATCACGATTCACTTTGTATTAAACCGTAAATATTTGGACCAAATTCAAAATCGAGAAGATAATTTGTGCATTTCTCATATTTGAAATAAAAAAAAAATTAATTTGTACCTAGTTAAATAGGTCAGGACTAACTAACACATTCGGGATTTTGCACTACTGCAATTGTTTTCCCTAACATAATTTATACAAAAACCGCACCTATGAGTAACCTCCAACCATAACTAGAGAGTTGAATAAATGTCCATGATGTAATATGACGTAACGGTAATGATGTAATGATGATATAATAATGTCAAAAGATTATTCCCCTCCGTTGATTAACTAGACGGGTTTCTGGTTTACATCCCTAAATGTAAATTTCTATGAAATGAAGTAGAAGAAGGGGTATTTCACGTTCTACGGAACATACAAAGAGGGGGATGTGCATGTGCAAATAAAAATGGAGGGTATCTGCTGGTTAGCCGGTATCTAGCTATCATTTGTCAAGTCAAATTTGGAAGAGATATCATTTAACACTGACATACATTTTGCGACCAAAGTCTAGGCTGACCCGACTAAATACAACCAGTCCAAAATCGTTGTTCCATTTTAGTGTTATTTTGTGACACACATTTCTTTGTGGTCTATGGTATTTAGGTAATTTTATTGATTATTATTTCCCTAAATGGGTTGGACTTATTTTTTCTTCTGTAGGTGTTAGCGTAGGAGGGACGGCTCCGTATCCATTGGTAAGACTCAGCCAGGGGAGATGGTTTTTCGTTCAATGTTTTTCATTCAATGTGTACGTACGTATATATATATATGTATGAATGGTGCATGCTAGTTACCTTGTTCGTGAAAAAGAAGCAATAATATTCCTAGGATGCATACTGATATTCTTATTTGGTTGTTGGGGTTCATGCACGTTTTCACTATTCAGGTAAGAAACATCACTTTAATACAGGGATAAAAGAATTGGATGATTGATGATATATACTGATAACCTTGTGTTCTAAATTTGTAAGAACTAAGAAGTACCGATTTCTTTATTCATCAGAGGAAACAAACGTACAGAACTTCAAAGTGTGAGCATCACAACAAACTAACATACTGTATGTCGGTCAAAAATGTACACATTGTTCATAAGTTATGGCTTGTTCCCGAATCCTAAACTGGATAAATCCAATATTGAAAGACTAACATTTTTATTTTCTAATAAAATTTTAACCTAACTACTTTTCAAAAGAAAAAAAAGTAAAAAGAAGGAATTGTCCAAGAACCCATAAAACATGGTTCTAATGGACAAATAAACATTGATATGGGTGAAATGGACACCAAAAAATTCAAGAGGATCATGTCTTCTCATGTTTAAGTTTTTCTTTATTTTTATTATCCTTTTCTCTTTTCAATTTGAAAAACAAATTATAAAATTTTTTTATAACTTCCAAAATATAAATCCGATTTTAATAAAATTTATATTTTGGAAATGGTTTTCAATTATATACAAAACAAGATCCATTGTTGATAGTAAATTGAAAAAAATAATCCGAAAGAAAATAGCTAGGATGCTAACTTAAACTGAGATAGAAAAACCATTCAAAAACTAGCTAGGATGAAACTAAATGCATCTTTATGAAACTAAGGAAATAAATAATCAAGAAACAATTAAGATGAAACTAGTTGCATCATGGCTTAAATAAGATAGGAAAAATTTATTCAAAAAATAGACATGATGAAACTGGATACATCCTAGTTTAAATTAAGATAAAACAATTTATATGAAAAATAGCTAAGATAAAACTGGATACATCCTGCTTTAAACTAAGATGGAAACATTGATTCGGAAAATAGCTAAGATGAAACATGATACATATCCTAATATAAGTTAAGACGTGTTTAGAAAAAAGAAAAAAGAAAAGTACGATAAATCCGGATTTAAACTAAGATGAATCCGATCCTTGTGTATTCCTTATGTCATTAGGACAAGGCCCAAGTTAAGATTGACATGTGGGTTTCCCCGCCATTAAAAACACACAAGCATTATTACCAACTAAAAATAAAGTGGAGATATGTTTATTATCTCCTGGGTATTGGTTGGGTTCATCCTACGACAGTTATGGAATTCCTTTGGAAGTGGAAATTGAAATTTTCTACTAAACCTCTCATTTTCTTGAGGTATTGTTTACCTTTTGCGATATGGTGGTCGGTGTGGTTAGAAAGGAACGACATCTTAATAGCGCAGAAACAAAGAAGAAAAACTTTAATATCTCTTATTATAGATATCAAGTTGTTGCTTTTTAGTTGGACTGTTAATGTTGAGTCGTTTAAGAAGATCAAATTTGATGATTTTGTTTTCGATTGGGTGAATTTGTTTAGAGAGTAGTCATATGTTAACTCTCTAGTCGCCTGTCTTCGTGTATCTTTGGAGGGTGCTATCTTGGCACTCTTTCTTTCTTTTTTAATATATCCTTTACCTTTTTCAAAAAAAAATTATCTCCTTGAACGACCACCGTGCTAGTGTGCCCTCAGTTGTGTTTGTGCACGTGTTACGGACTTGACATTAGTAGTTACAATTCTTACAAAATGAAGAGTAAAATGTAAAAAGTAGTTGATGAAAATGAGTACAAGATGATGTGCATTATCTGAAACACGTGATCCAGGTGAATGGTATAATCAATATACATGGATGTCTGCATCATCTGAAACATCGAATAATTTGACCGTGTCACTTCCAAAAGCAGCCAAAGATATTCTAAAGGGATATTTTACCAGGCTTGATTGGGGTATACCCAGATTAATTGGATATACCCAAATTTAAATGGACCTAGTGCTCTTGTTAAGGGGTGGCCAAAATTGGTGATTTTACTTTAATAACCTTAAACTAATTAACTTAAAATTAAACCCTAAAATTAAAAACTAAAAAACTCTTAATCTTCCCTAATCTCTCTTCTCTAATCTCTCCGCTCTTCCCCTTCATCTTCTTCCATTTCTTCCATCAACGGAAAATCTTCAACATTGATTTTCCAAAAAAATGGTTGATTCTACCAGCGAAAAGAAGACTCTAAGTGATGTCTAAACTCAAACCCATCATTGTGTTGTGTGATTTGGTTGTTATATGATTGATATATTAGGTTAGAAATCGAAAATTATGGTTTCTGCATCTTTAGTCGGCAAGGTCTTAACATGCATATCTTGCCGACTTTTCATAATAGCCATGGCGATTGTAAATTTTTTCAACAGCCGGTAGGGTATTTTTTGAAGACCTTCGTAACATGCATATCTTGCCGACTTTTCATAATAGCCACAACAACAAGGCATGATATTTTTGAAGTATTTTCAATAAACCGACATGGTATTTTTTCAACAGTAGGTGGGTTTTTTTTTGTAGACCTTGCCGACTAATATTAATTGTCTCCTGTGTGTCAAAAAATAAAGTCGGCATTGTTATTTAGAAAGAACCTTGCCGTCCAAAGTTAGTCGGCATGGTCTTCATTCGTCAACCTTGCCGACTTTTCATACTTTCAGAACTGAAAGTGTTGATTTCTGATCTAATTTTGAGTATGATTTCATACAATGACTTTGCAATCCCCTTTTTAGAAGTGTTTGGGTAGTGTGCTTTCATTTTTGCAAAAGATTTTCTCAAAACAATTTTTTTCCTCAAAAATCTTCCCAAATAAGTTCAATCAAAAACAAAATTTCATTTCATAAGTTTTAATCTATTCAATTAATCAATCTAAACTCAAGCTAATCAGATTTTTTAGTGTTAATGAAACAAGGGTATATTAGCCATTTAGAAAATATATGGCTAAGGGGTGGTTTCTTTTACTTCAAAATGACCCTATTTTGTCTTATTGGGTATACCCTAATTAATTAATCTGGGTATACCCCAATCAAGCCAGGATATTTTAGGTAAATAAGTTTTTCTTATTTTTATTTTTCTGGGCCGATTACCCGCAATGATTAATAAAAAAGTATCTTTTTAATTCCCGTCCATTTAAACAGGTTAAACAGTATCAAACTTTACATGTCCTTTTTAACCAAAAAATATTATTTTAGGGCTAATTGACCAATTTTGTGAGAAAATTAACCTTACTCCTCTGAGAAAAGCTTTATAAAGAACTATTTGTCACACGAACTATCTGTCAAATTATACCAAACACTATGAAAGTATTTTGTCACACGAGCTAGCCATATATTCTTTAGAAAAAACCGATTTTTCCATTTTGGGGAAAAATAAATGGTGGAAATACCACCTTCCAGTACGGTATTCATTTGGGAGATGACATTCATTGAATTTTAGGGTATATTTGAAAATCTTAAGCTTGCATCTTTGTGTTAATGCTGAAGGGAAAGCATAAGACGGTGTCCCATAATAAGCAACAAATGAACCATCAAAGGAAGTACTAATACTACTGATAACTGCAATAAAAAAGACAACAAATGTTTATATATGGACTTTCACTTTCCTTTCTACGGAAGACCAATCAAATGTGAAATTGACTGCAATGTTTACGTTTGGCTGCACATTTGACTCAACTGTTCACTTACGTTGCTCTTTTTTTTTTTTTTTAGGGTTTTTTTTTTTTGATAAAGTACCTCTATTTTTCACATTACACTAAAAAAGTGTCCCGTTTTTTAAAAATTTGTTAAAGTACCCCGTTTTATTCAAAAGACAAATTTCATCCAGTTAAGTGCTAGGTGGCAGTTATTTTTCCAATTAAAAGTCCTATTTACCCCCGAACTACATCTCCTTGGTGGGGAGGGTAAATGATCCGACGATGCTGAAAACGGTATAGCGATCCTGAATCGGGCTCGACGAACCTGAAAGCGTTGTCACGATCCTGAACCGGGCTCGACGAACCTAAAAAAATGTTGTAGAAGGTCGATTTTCTTCCAACCAAAAATCCCAAAACACTTGAAATGATGAACCCTTTTTGGGAAATGATGTAACGAAATTGAAAGCGGTGTAACGATCCTGAACCGGACTCGATGAACCTGAAAAATGATGTATAAAATCAATGTGACAATAATAAAAGGGCAAATATGTAAAGTAAATTAGTCCTAACTAACACTAGATGGAAAAACTAACGTGATGGTATTTTAACAAATTTTAAGAGAACGAGGCATTTTTTTAGTGGGTAACCAAAAAAACAAGGTACTTTATCAAAAATTCTCTTTTTTTTTACTCGTTGTTTAGTTGTCGGTGCCACCATTAATTGAGTTTGGAACCTTGAATAGAGAAACAACATCGCCAAAATGGAAAAAAAAAAAAAAAAAAAAAAAAAAAAAGGCTTGTATTGCTGGTTCACTTCTTTTTGTGCATTGGTTATAGTACTGCATTTACCAAAATATAGTACGAACGGAAGATGCCTATACATTTCTATTGTTCAGAAACCAGCTCACTGAGTCCAGGTCACAAAAAAAATGTGCTTAAAACCCTACCTTTCAGTTCACACGCCACAGTGTATTAGTATATATGTCCGTTCAAATTCTGAGTTGTTTTTGATATCATCACAAAACAAGCAATGGATTTCTCTAGTAAACGCCACATTATCTTATTCATTTTGATGTTCATATCTTCTGCACAAGCTCTTCAGGAACGTAGTACTCCAATGTATTTAGCTTCGAAATTCTGTTTAGGTAAGAATTACACAGCTAACGGTACATACGGAACCAATCTCAAGCTCTTACTCTCAACTCTATCAACTACATTCACAAACATCAGGACAATCCCTCGGCATGGTTACCTTAACATTACAATAGGAAGAAACCCAAATACTGTTTATGGGTCGTTACACTGTCGACAAGATATCGAACTGGCTATATGTTTAGTATGTGTTCATATTGCAACTGAAAGAGTGATGCAAGATTCAGGGTGTCCAAATAAAAAAAGGGCTATTATGTTCTACAATGGATGTGTTTTAAGATATTCAGATGAAAATTATTTCTCAATCTTGAATGAAGAACCATCAACTGTTATAACGTATTTAGATAATAGACGCATCACAAACCAAGTTCAATATATAGACATAGTTACTAGATTACTAGATGAATTAGTGTTTGAAGCTGTTCCCAATACTTCTGTCAGTCCTTCTTTTTATGCTGCTCGCTCAGCAAATTACCCAAGATTCAGCCCAGTATATGCGATGGTTCAGTGTACGCCAGATTTGACACCAAGTCTTTGTAATACATGTCTTAGATCAGCTCTTATGAGATTACCTTCTGATGCACAAGGGGCAAGAATTTTTTTCCCAAGTTGTAGTTTAAGATTTGAGTATGATCCTTCTTACGAGAATTATATCCATAGAATACAAGCATGCGTTCCAACTCTTCAAGCCTCACCTCCAACTAATTGTAAGTACTTTAAGTAAAACATTAGCGACTCATTTTTCGTAGATAATATTTCGGAACTGATAATTTATTAACTGTGTAGCGAATGCAAAGGATTCATCAGAGCTTGTTATTAGCATCACCATTCCATTGGTAACTACAGCACTAGTACTATCCTCTATTGCTACCTGGTGGTTCTGTTCCCATAAGAGAAAGAAGATAAATAACAACCATTTTGGTAAGTCCGTTGTACTTGATATGCTTTACAATCTGTATCACTCACTCTATATCATCTGTTAATCAAGGCGTCACTATAGTGCCAGTTATGGATCCAGATTTTCAACGTGTAGAATCATTACTATTCAACTTCAATATTCTAAGTGCTGCAACAAATAACTTCTCAGAGGATAATAAATTGGGACAAGGTGGATTTGGCCCCGTTTATAAGGTATATAGATACTAATAATACATGCAAAGATTTCTAAGTTTCATTTAAGAGCTGAATTCTTACTCGTTCGCATTTGTAGGGTACATTATCTGATGGACAAGAAATAGCTGTGAAAAGGCTCTCTAAAAACTCCAGTCAAGGTGATCAGGAGTTTAAGAATGAAGTGTTATTGTTAACTAAACTTCAACACAGGAATCTTGTAAGACTGATTGGCTTTTGCTTACATGGAAAAGAGAAACTACTCGTGTACGAGTTGATGAAGGCCAGTCTAGATTATTTCATATTTGGTACGTATGCATTTTCTTAGTTTTTGGTAAAAATTTGTGCATCATTTGAGTAATATATGTTAACCAGTGGCGTAAGTTGATGATTTTTATTCATTTTTTGAATATAAATGTCTATAGATACTGTGAAGCGGACACAATTAGACTGGGAAAAACGGTACAAGATTGTTGGAGGAATTGCCAGAGGTCTTCTTTATCTTCATGAGGATTCTCGATTCAGGATAATTCACCGAGATCTCAAAGCTAGCAATATATTATTATCCAAAGATATGATTCCAAAGATTTCAGATTTTGGAATGGCGAAGCTTTTTGAGGAAGATCAAAGTCAAGCCAATACAAGTAGAATTGCAGGAACATTGTAAGTACATGGTAACTCTTCGAATCATAAACATGCTCATCTTTTATTTTTTAACGATGTTGATCGAGCAATGGGAAACATGATTATTCAGGCTATGAGGTACTTATTGATTACTTTACAGTGGATACATGGCTCCAGAGTATGCACGAAATGGACAATTCTCTGTAAAATCAGATGTTTATAGTTTCGGTGTCCTAGTTCTGGAGATTCTGAGTGGAAAGAAGGTCACTTGTCTTTATGAATCGGCCATGGGAGATGCTCAAGATCTTCTGACTTACGTAAGTGAATCTGTGTTTGAGTGAATTTTTCTCAACCTAGGCTAGAATATATTAACTGATCACAAATATATTTTGCTGCAGACATGGATGCATTGGCAGAGAGGATCAGCTTTGGAACTTTTAGATTCAAGTTTCAAAGAAAATTGTTCGAGAAACGAAGTACTAAGATGTATTCACATTGCCCTATTATGTGTTCAACACAACGTTGCTTATAGACCTACCATGGCCTCAGTCATCTTAATGCTTAGTAACATCTACATGGCTTTCCCATTACCTACACCACCTGCATATTTTGTGCCCGATCAAGCAGTGGAAGTGACATGGAGTGTAAATGAATCATCTGTTTCTGATTTGGATCCTCGTTAGTGAATGTCAAATGAACACAATACATGTAACGGTGCATGCATATGCTATATATATATATAGAGAGAGAAGAACTGGAAACTAATAATTTTAGGAAGATTTGATATTTTTATTTATATTCATTGCAATAGACAGATGGCAAATCAGATTTTGGCTTTCCTGTTGGAAACACATATTTTCTTACTAGCTAATTTTCACTATTGCGAATAATTTCTAACTCAGCTAACAATTTGCTTGGAGGTGTACCCATCCAATAAAGAGGAATGCTACACTTACCGCCAATTCCTCCCGCAAAAGTGTCCCAATAGTGAATGGACCGTCCAGATTAAAGCTTCTCAACATCTGGGATGAAGAGTGGGCAGTTGTGGGTCCTACTTCTATTAGACGCGGGACGAAATTGCGGGAGCAATTGTTGGTCAACCTATCATTTCTGTCCAATAAATGGTGAGCATGTTTTTTTGTTTCTTTATTCCCTGATAAAAGAAAGGTATTTTTTAGGAAAAGAAGAGAATACAGGAAAATAAGATCCCAATTATAAAGAGAGAGTTTTGCTGCAAAGGACTTAAAAATAGGTGATATTCTAAAAAAAAGAAAAGAAAAAGACGAGTCCTCGTCAATTGCAAAGCAGGAAAGTAAGAATATGACCAAAAAAACTCCCGCCAATGTCCATGTAGTGATGACATACACGACCGCTAAGAACAGTTTGTGGAGTACACTAATATCAAAAATGCTTCCTATCCCCCACCTCCTTCCCCCACTCCTTTCCCCCGCCTATGCGTCAAGCATCTATCGGTTAAGTCTAATAATAATGGGATCCCCTGCTAATCACAATCCAGGGATCAAGGGCTAAAAACGATGACACATAATGGGGGAAAGGAGCGGGGGAAGGGAGTGGGGGAAGTGTGGCACTTCCGCACTAATATTGTGTTGGGCAGTCAACTGGACACTCGAAATCGTATTGTTACGTAGTCAACGGTCAACAGTATATTCAACTTCAGTCAACAGTTAATAGTACATTTTCGGGTGTCCAGTAGGAGTGCACCCCCGTACATGGGTCAGTCAACTGGATTTAATGTTGCGCAGTCCACAGCCAACAATATGTTTGTTGTAGGAAACATGACTCTGTGGGTCCTCGTTTGATCAAAACCGTTGCGAAAAGTCTACTATGAAGGGTAAAAAAGGTGTAATACCATTGCCAAAACTCCAAAACGTCGTTTTTGAAAATTTTGTGCTAGAACAGTGCGTGCCCGACATATCACCCTTTTTTATCCTAATTTGATTGGGGGCCAGACATTTTAATTGGGGGCCAAGCACTAGAGGACAAAAAAGGTCACCTAATCCTAATTTGGGTCACCCCTTATAAAAATTCTTTCTAAATGCCTAAAATAGCCTTGAGTGATTAGTATTAAGAGTTAATGAAGTAGATTAGTGTGTTAATTTAGTTTAGTTTAAAATCAGGTTTTGGGATTAATTTTTTGGGAAATTTAAGTTTTGGGTATTTTGTTTTGAGAAGAAGAAGAGGGGTTTTGGGAGGAAAAACTAGGGTTGTTTAGAAATGAGTGATTCAAGTGTATGGAATGAGGTTGGTGAAGGTTCAAACAATAGCCATGATTGTATTGATGGTAAGATTGTCTCTAATAATCCTATGGATTGGATGTTTGATGAAGAGATGTTAATGGAGGAAGCCATGAATAATGGTGGAAATGAAGATCCTACTCCTCAAAATGAAGAAACCGATACTTCAAATGAAGAACCCGCACCTCAAAACAATCAGGTAAACCTCATATACTCTTGAAATTGTCTGAATGGTGTTCCAAGGGGTCGATTGATGGTCACTGTGTAAGTCGTCAGTGTGAGAGTCGTTATAGTCGGGGTTGGATTCCTTAACGACTCTTCAAAGTCGTCAGTAAATTGGAAGTACCGATGACGACTCAAACCTGCAACTTTTCCATGTTATGAAAAATCGTTAGGGGAGTGTGATAAACACTGACGACCCTTTATTCTAGGTAAAAAGGGTCGTTAATTTTGTTTTTTAGAGACAAACGACTCTAAACCCAGAACTCTCAGTAAATAAAAAACTTAGAGTCGTCATATATGTATTCGTAGACGATGACGACCCTATCACGCCATTCAAATTTTATGTAGAGTCGTTCGGTGTTTTATTTAATATACTAACGACCCACCCTTGCGCTGGATTATCATAACTTTTGATTTCATAGAATCATTTCATTGAATCGTAAAAGGCATACATCTTTCATAGCGATACATTCAAGGAAATGAAATACAATAGATAATAACGGTGCAATCGATACACTTAATCATAAATGGCGTAATTATACATGGTGCCTTCCAAGATAAAGTAGCAATCGTCGAACTCAAACTTTTTCCCACGAAGCTCCTCGTAATAGCCATACGCCTTCCTCAACTGAAAACGCAAACATACTCAGTTAGTAGTCTTAAAAGCTTTGGATAAGTTTTACCTCTTGTTTAAATACTTACTCTTATAGCACCCAACATATTGGGCATGGCTTCCCTTACGACCTTGATTTCTCTTTTGAAAACTTCACACTCGAAGAATATCTCCTCGAACCGTTCCTTGACGAGTTTCAAAGACCTTGAGTTGCAATTTCCGTCTAATGCCGCAAAAACGATGAAAACACGGTTCCACCATGCATCCGATGTTTGATCAATGTCTTTTCCTAGATCTTCAAAGTGGTTTGTGACGGTTTTCCAAGCTCTCACAATAGCGCAATTCTCTTCCGAAGTGTAAGTACTAGTCATGGTGTTTCCTCTTCTTTTTCCTCTTGGATGATAAATGAATGAGAATGAATGTGAAGGTTGAGAATTATGGTTTGGGTAAAGAATGGGTGAGATATGGGTCTCTATTTATAGAGATTAAGGACCCAACAGTCACTTTTTTTGAATTTTTAACCGTTGCCCGACTCAACCACATTTGGTGAATTCAAAATTCACATTAACTGTTTTAAGGATCGTCATTATATATATTAATCAAGTGACGACTCTTGATTATCAAAAGAGTCGTCTATGTGTTTTGTTTACTGCCTGATGACTCTACCGTCAAAGAGTCTCTGTGTCAGGTGACCTTTAGAGTCGTTAATATGTTCTTCTCCATAAATGACGACTCATGCCAAGAATTTCAAACAATCTTTAGAGTCGTCATTGTTGCTTTAACGAATCATGACTACCCTGTATGAACTATAGTTATTGCACCAATATTTGTAGTCATGCGTTTTATTGAATCCGAAAAAACATACATGTGGTTGAAATAAAATAGAAGGAAAACACATAAAATTGTTCAATACATTGCGCTATAAAATCTATATGAGTTTAATTATATTGGGCGAATTGCCATTCAACTTCCTCCAAGAGAGTGTAGCAGTCCTCGTGCAAAAACTCATGGTTGTACTTTAATTCGTATTGGCTCCGACCCAAAGTATACTGGTGTTGATGGTGGTTTTTAAACAAGGGGTAAAATCGTAAAACCTCATGACCTAGTGTTACCCGCAACACATTAACTAAGAGCATTTAACTCGGGTGTAAATAATTAATAGGGTATTTTTTCAAAATACCGCATTAGGTTTTCGACACGTAACCCTAATTCCAAAACCAAGCCGCACACTGCGCACCATGGCAACAATGCCAAACCAAGCCGCATATCGCGCACCATGGCAACAATGCCAAACCAAGCCGCACACCGCGCACCATGGCATCAATGCCAAACCAAGTCGCACACTCGCGCACCATGGCGACAATGCCATACCAAGCCGCACACCGCGCACCATGGCAAGCAATGCCAAACCAAGCCGCACACCGCGCACCATGGCGACAATGCCAAACCAAGCTGGGACATTTGCGCACCATGGCAAAGCAATGCCAAAACAAGCCGCACATCTGCGCACCATGGCAACAACGCCAAGACCAAGCCGCACACTGCGCACCACGGCAGCGACACCAAAACCAAACTACATATCGCACTCATTGGCAACCATGCCAAACTAAGCCTCTATGCCATTGGCACACGCCAAATATAGCGCCCTAGGCTTGCAAGACTTGCAACTAGGTCAACATGGCCGTACGTGCCATTGGCACATGCCAACACGTACCGCAAGCCATATTTCCAAGCCGCTATGCCATTGGCACACGCCAAATATAGCGCCCTAGGCTTGCAAGACTTGCAACTAGGTCAACATGGCCGCACGTGCCATTGGCACATGCCAACACGTCCGCAAGCCATATTTCCAAGCCGCTATGCCATTGGCCCACGCCAAATATAGCGCCCTAGGCTTGCAAGACTTGCAACTAGGTCAACATGGCCGTACGTGCCATTGGCACATGCCAACACGTACCACAAGCCATATTTCTAAGCCGCTATGCCATTGGCCCACGCCAATATAGCGCCCTAGGCTTGCAAGACTTGCAACTAGGTCAACATGGCCGTACGTGCCATTGGCACATGCCAACACGTACCGCAAGCCATATTTCCAAGCCGCTATGCCATTGGCACATGCCAAATATAGCGCCCTAGGCTTGCAAGACTTGCAACTAGGTCAACATGGCCGTACGTGCCATTGGCACATGCCAACACGTACCACAAGCCATATTTCTAAGCCGCTATGCCATTGGCCCACGCCAAATATAGCGCCCTAGGCTTGCAAGACTTGCAACTAGGTCAACATGGCCGTACGTGCCATTGGCACATGCCAACACGTACCACAAGCCATATTTCCAAGCCGCTATGCCATTGGCACATGCCAAATATAGCGCCCTAGGCTTGCAAGACTTGCAACTAGGTCAACATGGCCGTACGTGACATTGGCACATGCCAACACGTCTGACAAGCCATATTTCCAAGCCGCTATGCCATTGGAACACGCCAAATATAGCGCCCTAGGTTTGCAAGACTTGCAACTAGGTCAACATGGCCGTACGTGCCATTGGCACATGCCAACACGTACCGCAAGCCATATTTCCAAGCCGCTATGCCATTGGCACACGCCAAATATAGCGCCCTAGGCTTGCAAGACTTGCAACTAGGTCAACATGGTCGTACGTGCCATTGGCACATGCCAAACACACACGCTGGTAGCCTAACTTGCAAACCGTGCAACCTACCACCAAGGCATTCCGCACATGCCGTTGGCACATGCCAAACACACACGCAGGTAGCCTAACTTGCAAACCGTGCAACCTACCACCAAGGCATTCCGCACATGCCGTTGGCACATGCCAAACACACACGCTGGTAGCCTAACTTGCAAACCGTGCAACCTACCACCAAGGCATTCCGCACATGCCGTTGGCACATGCCAAACACACACGCTGGTAGCCTAACTTGCAAACCGTGCAACCTACCACCAAGGCATTCTGCACATGCCGTTGGCACATGCCAAACACACACGCTGGTAGCCTAACTTGCAAACCGTGCAACCTACCACCAAGGCATTCCACACACGCCATTGGCACATGCCACACACGCCACTAGCAACTCTGGCATTGCCACTTACGCTCGAGGTGCAACTCGCAACGAAGGCATTCCGCACATGCCATTGGCACATGCCACATGCGTCCCTAGCAGCACCACTTGCACTCAAGATGCAACCAACACTCGAGACATCAACACAAACTGGGGGATGCTTTCTAGGGTTTTGGTTTTGCGGTCACAGCATGCAGCGTACACTACGCTCACATTAAGAAAGCGTGAAAAGGAATAAAGCGGTCAAATAAAAGAGGAAATAATGGTGAAAACGTTTTCACCCATTAACACCATGCGGTTACCACCTCCTCCCATTATTTCACCCTTTACTCTCTTCCTTCATGAGGTCAGGTACGTTTCAAATCTCGACTTGTATAAATAGGTCTTACCTATTTCCACCGGACAACAAGTCTCGGTCGGAGAAAAATACTACACTCTCATAAAAGGCAACTTTGCAAGCTCTCCAAAAAGCTTTCATCTCTTGCAAGCTTCCTAAGCTTTCACTTTCTGATACAAGTCGAGACACTACTCTTCCAGAACTATTCTGGTCTCAACACCTTTCTTTGCTTCCCTCCCAAATCAACCCTTCTCCTCCACTTTGTGACCGAAGCAAGTCCGGGAACGGCCATTTCTTGGTTTAGGTAGGACTTCATGCCGATTGATCTCTCGAATCTATAAAGTGCTCACGTGCAGCACATTTGTTTAGGGTTTAAACCCAGTTTCTCACTCACCTACCGAATTTACTTGAAATCGGCGAAACGATTTTCACCCATAAACAATTGGCGACCACGGCGGGAGGATTGATCTATCGGCTACAATGTCGATCATCGATCTAGTTCTTCGACCCGGATGTCAAGATGGTAGGGAAGGCGACTCGATCCGACTCAACTACCGACGACCGGTTGCAGTTGCAAAAACTACACGAGAAAACCTGGGACTCGTTGAAGATGCTACCGAGGATTGGGGACTTGCGACTCGGTCAGAGCTCAATCGCAGGACAACCCGGTTATCGGTTGTTAAAACTACACCAAAACCTGGGACTCGCTGAAGATACTACCAACAATTGGGGACTAATCGGCGATGCTACCAAAGAAAGCCGCCTTTTACTTGGAGAGAGGCGTGTTTGCAAGTGAGTAAATTTAGATTGTGCAAGATATACGATCTGTTTTAGGTTCTTAATAAAACCGCCATACTATTGCGTCTTGTGCTTATTGCTAGCACACACTTTCATAAAAGCAATATTCCTTTCCCAAAACATAATGAGTTATATTATCAAAACCATTCATCCCATAAATAATCCAATATCCTCAAAAGCTAACATTTATCTATCAACCCAATAAATCCAGGAAGACAAACACCATAAACCAGGCGCTTTGTTTGCCTTTAAAAAAAAAAAAAAAAAAAAAAATCACCTACCCGTCTTGTGACGGACCGGAAAATTACGCTTTGGCGCGTTGCCCCGCAGCCGTAATCTCCCGGTGCGCCATGATGAAGCTACGATCCGGGCCTCAAAGCTAGGCAAATGCACGTCCAATTGCCCTTGCAAGCATGCTCGAGGAGCATGACGCAGCCTAACTTAGCTTCCATGTTGTTCCAACTTACCCTTGTCCCGCAAAAGGGTTTAAGGCCATAAGGCCAATGCCAATGCATTTTTCATGCGTCTCGGCTTTACCTTTATGTAGGGAATTCATAAATGAATTTCCTAGCTAGCTGAGCAACCGTCACATTGCCGTGTCTTGTCCAGGCATAAGCCTTAGACTTTAGCGTAGGCCGCACCATCAAGCCCTTGCCATTTCCCACGTTACCTCGCTTACCAACTCTTTATAACTTGATAGGAAGTATGAGCATCCACTTACTGGCATGCAACTAAGCCTCATCAAGTCTGGCCACAATCATATCTTGCGTCGAGCTACCGAGCTTAGATGATATGAGGGGCCAACGTCCGGACCTAGCAATGCCGCAACTCATTGCGGCTGCCTACGTACCCTTCCCTACTCTAAAGGGATCAAGCACAGACCGTAGTTCATCCATGAAGGGACAAAAACTTAAACCAAATCGTTTGCAAGGCTGTGGCCTAGCAAAAACGGTAATGGCCTGGTCCGTATAGGCCATTCCGCCAAGATGCATAATGATTATGCATCATCGGGTCCATATTTGGGGCATAGCGATGCCAACGCATCAAATACCCTCTTCGAAAGGCTACGCAACTATAAATGAGCCTTAGGCATCATTTATGCTCTTCCGCTAAGCTATGAAGCTTACTTGGTACATAGTCCGCATATGCACCTTCAACCAACTACCCCTCCCTATATATGTCTTAATGGAATTTCTACAAGTATGAAAAGGGGAGCATATTGACATGCTTCACTATTCATGGCCGTTGCCATGAATTTTCAAGGACCGGCAATGATTGCCGAGTCTCCGTTCTATTGCACAATGATTGTGCACCTCTCGCTCCGTCGCCGCACAATGATTGTGCACCAATTGTTCTGTCTGTTGCAACAATGATTACACACAACGATTGCGCATAATGATTGCGTACCACCCGGTCTTCTCGACTGCTTCGTTTATTGCACAATGATTTATTTGTAAGATCGAGCCCACCTACCCAACTGGCCTAATGCATCATGATGATGCAACATTGGCCCTTGGCCAAATGCCAAACATAATGCGCCATTTTTGGCGCGGTATTGGCCTTAAGCCAATCCACCTTTTTTTCACTGCTGGAAGCTTTGGATGAAGCTTCATCACAAGCAAATGGCGCATCTTTTAGCATGCGCCATGCTAAAAACACGGGGTGTTACATTATCACACCCTTCAAAGAATTTCGTCCCCGAAATTCAAAACCAAAGCTATTGTGGACAATCTCTTCGAGTTGGATTCCATGAGCAAAAGTCCCATACCAGATGCTCAGAAATCACGGGTTTCTTCAAGTTGTCATGAACAACAATTTAGATCTTCTGAGCACATGTCCCATACCACCTGCCAGGGATCCAAAAGTGCCCACAACTAAACCAAGAATCGCAATTGGCCAGTGCCAAGAGGATATCTCGACAAGGTATCCTGAATGCGCATCCCATACTACGCACTCAGAAGTCCCTAAGGTTCACAAGGTTGAAAGA
This sequence comes from Papaver armeniacum, assembly GCA_023531295.1. Taxonomy (NCBI): domain Eukaryota; kingdom Viridiplantae; phylum Streptophyta; class Magnoliopsida; order Ranunculales; family Papaveraceae; genus Papaver; species Papaver armeniacum. Next base: position 235,561 of record JAJJWW010013376.1, read on the forward strand.
TGTCATCGAAATGACAAGGAAAAACTCAACGCAACACCATGTGAGGACCAATCTCTAATGCCGGTGCAGCTTGGATGCAAGCCACCGTCCCCGACGGATTTACCGGTTGCCACTGTAAGTGGGATGCTAGCCGGGCTCGACAACGCACACCCTTGGGCTGCCACGTGTGGGGATGATCAGTCCCATTGTCTACCCACCGTCCCAGACGGTCTTCCGGATGCTCGTAAGCGGGGTGCCACAGAGGCCTGGCAAACTCACAGTACTTATACAAGCTCAACTCGATTCACAATGTAACTGGCATAGCAGTTACCAACTCTTTCCGCGCATAAGTTGGCCTACTCTCCAACTTTAAGTTTCCATGATGGAAAATACTCGCTAATGAGTCCACTCCGCACAAGTCCCTAGAGTTTTCTCGGAACTTGCTCGATACCATCCTCGTGACGGATCGGAAAGTTACGCCTTTGGCGCGTTGCCCCGCAGGCCGTAATCTCCCCGGTGCGCCATGATGAAGCTACGATCCGGGCCTCAAAGCTAGGCAAATGCACGTCCATTGCCCTTGCAAGCATGCTCGTGGAGCATGACGCAGCTAACTTAGCTTCCACGTATGCTCCAACTTACCCTTGTCCCGCAAAAGGGTTTAAGGCCATAAGGCCAATGCCAATGCATTTTTCATGCGTCTCGGGCTTTACCTTTACGTAGGGAATTCATAAATGAATTTCCTAGCTAGCCGAAAGCAACCGTCACATTGCCGTGTCTTGTCCAGCATAAGCCTTAGACTTTAGCGTAGGCCGCACCATCAAGCCCTTGCCATTTCCCACGTTACCTCGCTTACCAACTCTTTATAACTTGATAGGAAGTATGAGAATCCACTTACGGCATGCAACTAAGCCTCATCAAGTCCGGCCACAATCATCTCTTGCGTCGAGCTACCGAGCTTAGATGATATGAGGGGCCAACGTGCCGGACCGGCAATGCCGCAACTCATTGGCTGCCACGTACCCTTCCCTACTCTAAAGGGATCAAGCACAGACCGTAGTTCATCCATGAAGGGACAGAAACTTAAACCAAATCGTTTGCAAGGTGTGGCCTAGCAAAAACGGTAATGGCCTGGTCCGTATAGGCCATTCCGCCAAGATGCATAATGATTATGCATCATCGGGTCATGCTGTGGCATAGCGATGCCAACGCATCAAATACCCTCTTCGAAAGGCTACGCAACTATAAATGAGCCTTAGGCATCATTTATGCTCTTCCGGCTAAGCTATGAAGCTTACTTGGTACATAGTCCGCATATGCACCTTCAACCAACTACCCCTCCCTATATATGTCTTAATGGAATTTCTACAAGTATGAAAAGGGGAGCATATTGACATGCTTCACTATTCATGGCCGTTGCCATGAATTTTCAAGGACCGGCAATGATTGCCGAGTCTCCGTTCTATTGCACAATGATTGTGCACCTCTCGTTCCGTCTGCCGCACAATGATTGTGCACCAATTGTTCTGCTCTCGTTGCACAATGATTACACACAACGATTGCGTACAATGATTGCGTACCACCCGGTCTTCCGATCACTGCTTCGCTTTATTGCACAATGATTTATTTGTAAGATCGAGCCCACCTACCCAATCGCCTAATGCATCATGATGATGCAACATTGGCCCTGGCCAAATGCCAAACATAATGCGCCATTTTTGGCGCGGTATTGGCCTTAAGCCAATCCACCTTTTTCACGCTGCGGAAGTTTTGGATGAAGCTTCATCACAAGCAAATGGCGCATCTTTTAGCATGCGCCATGCTAAAAACACGGGGTGTTACACGTACATACCTACTTTGCACAATAACAATTACCCGTCACTATTAGCAGACGTTACTACAGTGACATTTGAAGAATTATTTATGATGAAGTATTTCCACAAGTTTATGAAAGGCATACCTATGGCTACGGTTTACACCAAAGACAAGAAAACAATAAAACAAATTGAAAGAGAAAATTTGGAGTACATAGCTGGGATATGCTTGCCCACTTTGTCACTACCGCTAACACCATGACGTGATAACAAAGATACGAGGTAAATAGGGGAGCCAACCCATTTCATAAGCATAACACTTTTTGAATTTAAATAAGGAAAGGATTTCCTGTTTGAGCTACGTATGGGAAGAGGCAACTGGGCCCGCAGGAACAAGTCCAAGCCACGCCAAGCAGCACCGTGCCAAGCCAATGGTCCACACCATACCGAAATCCAAGCCGAGCGTCACACCAAGTCAGCGCCATTCAAAGACGATCCGGCGCCTACCGGACGCGTTTCCCGGATGCGCTTACCTGACGCGCTTGCCAGATGCGCATGCCAGCGCTTGCCAGAAGCGCTGCCAGACGCCCTTGCCAGACGCGCTTACCAGGCACACATGCCGCACGCGCATGCCAGCCGCAGCACCACACTTTGTGCTAACAGTTTGCATCCTTCCAGCGCTAACATCTTGCGCCCTTCAAAGACCATCCTCGCCCTTGAAACAGCGCCATGGCTCCAGCACTTCGTGATCAAAACCATGTCATCTCTCGCACGATACACTTACGATCACCGTAAGCAGCCACTTCCGCCACCCCAACGGTTCTTCAAGCATGAAAGCTCCAACCGTCACCAGAGACGCTACTCCACCATCGGGAAGATCTTGGAAGATCCGGAAGAAGCCGACCTCCCTTTAACACTTGTTGATTCGATGAAAAGACGAAAGATACTTCAAACGGGACGCGTTATAGATGAAGAGGACCGCGTTGCTCTTGAACGCCCAAAGTAGAAGGGGATAAGCAATCCAATTTCGTCACACGTGAAGATCAGAAGGACTTCTCCAAAATCGAAAGCAATGGGAATCAACAACTCTCCCGAGTTCACGGAGACCCTTCTTCGTCGGGACTCTCATAATTGGAACTTCACCCACAAAGTCGCATAGTCTATGATGAAACAGTTATGTGAGATTCTATATTTCTCAAGGCATAGCATCAAGACATATTTGCATCTCTCAACCGCACCGCATCGGGAAAGCGGGCGTTTCAAACCAGGGAAGTTCCCAAACCCCAACCTCTCCTAGAAAGCACGATCGACGGATGTAACCGGGGACTCTAACTTCTTTTCTCTTGAGGGATGTCGAGTTTCACGAGCGTGACGCGGCCTCCGACTTCAAAATGGTAGCCGTCAAGGCTCGAGAGTTTCAAGATGTCGTTTCAACGTTCTCTCCAGTAGCTCCGCATTAACGTTCTCTCCGAGTAGCTACGCATCAACGTTCTCCCAGCGGCTTCGCTTCAACGTTCGCTTCAATGCCACTCCTTCTCGCAAAGGGTCGTGCCGCCACACTCCCCATATCAAGGAACATAGTAACAGCCAGCTAATCTTCGTAGTCATGGACACCTTTTAATCCATCTCGCCAAAACTCGTGATCATGGACAGTTTGCTCGCTTACGCATCCAGCCAATCCTTTTACGTCCACGGAAGCCCATAGAATATCAGCCAACCTACTTTGTTACCACGACAATGTAGTTTCTCTGATTACATCTCCTACCAAGAACTGTTGCCCTCATTCGTTGATACCGCCCGAGCTTCACCGCAGTAGCAATTACTACAAAGATGGAAACACTTAAACCATACTTGAGAACGGAAGATATACACAGGGATCCCTTCCTTTGTCAAAGCTACGAAGAACAGTCCACCAAAAATCCGTACCCACAACAAGGTCCTCTACTCTTCAAGGGTGCGGCGCAAGAACATCATCACCTCTCTCGTCTAGAAGACGCCTTCAATACTTTGCGAGGCCGCGGAGGATCCCGAGCCCGCACTATCCAATATGTCATCATGTAATTTCGAGCATCCCAGGTGTCACATCCAGGAAGAGTACGATAGGCTTATATCAAATCCCGTGGAGGGGGGGATTCAAGGCGATATAATGAAAGTAGATCATGCATGGGGACTACCAGCGTGAGATGCTTTCACTCCCCTCAACCAGGTTATTACTGATTTCAACATCATCACTATCAAGGTTTTACGAGCCGCGGAAATTTCTCAACATGAATCCGTACATGTGCACCGAAAACTCCAAAAGCACGCCGAAGGTTACGTTCACGTATTCAGCCATTCCATCATATCAAACCGGAAGTATGACCGGGTACTTCTCGCCGCATCCCATTTCGTAAGATAGAGCCCTAAATCAGCGTCCTCCAAGCGGTGCAGTCAACAAGGACGGATTCGAAGGAAGGGGAATGACTAGGTCATCCTCGTCGATAACAGTGACGCATGCTCCAACAGGATATCTCTCGCACAAAAGGAAATTTTCCATTTATACAACAAGCGGCGGTAAAGTGTACGACGAGTCCGCAAAGAAAAAGAAAACATACCGGTATGATTTTCTTAACCCGAATAACCTTTGTTGGGATGCTCATGCAAGAGTCGACCTCGCGCCTTCATCCGGAGAACCATGTGGTTAGAAGATGATTCGAATCTGCGTGACATGACAAAGAGAGAAATTCAACAAGAAGAACCTTTTCTCAAACGAGGAGATGATGCAGTTGCGTTGGGTTTGAATACGTAACCTTTAAAAAGGAAAGGAAGCAATGAGGGACATAACGCTTCCATTTTAGCATGAATAATGCCCTAATTGAAGCCGCACGTGAAGGAAAGCAAGATAAGGAAACTTTGCTATCCGAAGAAACTCCCTCCTTGTTTACATCGGTCACGCCGACAAGCACGCACTGACTTCCACACCTTGCGCAGGTCCCACCAGCTAGCACAATCGTTTCCCAACTCACGCCAACTTCCCAACGTCGCCCAAGTTGCACCGGCCCCACCAATTGCGCCGACTTCCCAATGGCCGCCCAAGTCACGCCGCAAGCACGCACGGGTTCACACCTTGCGCCGGTCCCACCGCCTAGCACACTCGGTTTCCCAACTCACGCCAATTTCCCAACGTCGCCTGCCGCACCGGCCCCACCAATTGTGCCGACCTCCCGATTTGTGCAAAACTACCGAGGCAAGGATTCCAAATCCTATTTATAAAAGGTCGACAAGCCTCCTCAATTCTCTTTACGGTTTCTTGTTGATAGTTTGTCACCATCTTATGCTTACCTCGCAACAAAGCCCCGATTCCGAGCTAAGGAGGGACTTAATGTTGATGGTGGTTTTTAAACAAGGGTAAAATCGTAATACCCCATGACCTAGTGTTACCCGCAACACATTAACTAAGAGCATTTAACTCGAGGTGTAAATAATTAATAGGGGTATTTTTCAAAATACCAGATTAGGGTTTTCGACCACGTAACCCTAATTCCAAAACCAAGCCGCACATGCGCACCATGGCAACAATGCCAAACCAAGCCGCATCTCGCGCACCATGGCAACAATGCCAAACCAAGCCGCACACTGCGCACCATGGCAGCAATGCCATACCAAGCCGCACACTGCGCACCATGGCGACAATGCCATACCAAGCCGCACACTGCGCACCATGGCAGCAATGCCAAACCAAGCCGCACTGCGCACCATGGCGACAATGCCAAACCAAGCCGCACATTTGCGCACCATGGCAACAATGCCAAACCAAGCGCACATGCGCGCACCATGGAAACGACGCCAAGACCAAGCTTCCACACCGCGCACCATGGCGCCGAACACCAAAACCAAACTACATATCGCACTCATTGGCAACCATGCCAAACTAAGCCGCTATGCCATTGGCACACGCCAAATATAGCGCCCTAGGCTTGCAAGACTTGCAACTAGGTTAACATGGCCGTACGTGCCATTGGCACATGCCAACACGTACCGCAAGCCATATTTCAAGCCGCTATGCCATTGGCACACGCCAAATATAGCGCCCTAGGCTTGCAAGACTTGCAACTAGGTCACCATGGCCGTACGTGCCATTGGCACATGCCAACACGTACCACAAGCCATATTTCTAAGCCGCTATGCCATGGGCACACGCCAAATATAGCGCCCTAGGCTTGCAAGACTTGCAACTAGGTCAACATGGCCGTACGTGCCAACACGTACATGCCAACACGTACCGCAAGCCATATTTCCAAGCCGCTATGCCATTGGCACACGCCAAATATAGCGCCCTAGGCTTGCAAGACTTGCAACTAGGTTAACATGGCCGTACGTGCCATTGGCACATGCCAACACGTACCACAAGCCATATTTCTAAGCCGCTATGCCATGGGCATACGCCAAATATAGCGCCCTAGGCTTGCAAGACTTGAAACTAGGTCAACATAGCCGTACGTGCCATTGGCACATGCCAACACGTACCGCAAGCCATATTTCCAAGCCGCTATGCCATTGACACACGCCAAATATAGCGCCCTAGGCTTGCAAGACTTGCAACTAGGTCAACATGGCCGCACGTGCCATTGGCACATGCCAACACGTACCACAAGCCATATTTCTAAGCCGCTATGCCATGGGCACACGCCAAATATAGCGCCCCTAGGCTTGCAAGACTTGCAACTAGGTCAACATGGCCGTACGTGCCATTGGCACATGCCAACACGTACCGCAAGCCATGTTTTAAGCCGCTATGCCATTGGCCCACGCCAAATATAGCGCCCTAGGCTTGCAAGACTTGCAACTAGGTCAACATGGCCGTACGTGCCATTGGCACATGCCAACACGTACCACAAGCCATATTTCCAAGCCGTATGCCATTGGCACATGCCAAATATAGCGCCCTAGGCTTGCAAGACTTGCAACTAGGTCAACATGGCCGTACGTGCCATTGGCACATGCCAACACGTACCGCAAGCCATATTTCCAAGCCGCTATGCCATTGGCACACGCCAAATATAGCGCCCTAGGTTTGCAAGACTTCCAACTAGGTCAACATGGCCGTACGTGCCATTGGCACATGCCAACACGTACCGCAAGCCATATTTCCAAGCCGCTATGCCATTGGCACACGCCAAATATACGCCCCTAGGCTTGCAAGACTTGCAACTAGGTCAACATGGCCGCACGTGCCATTGGCACATGCCAAACACACACGCTGGTAGCCTAACTTGCAAACCGTGCAACCTACCACCAAGGCATTCCGCACATGCCGTTGGCACATGCCAAACATACACGCTGGTAGCCTAACTTGCAAACCGTGCAACCTACCACCAAGGCATTCCGTACATGCCGTTGGAACATGCCAAACACACACGCTGGTAGCCTAACTTGCAAAACGTGCAACCTACCACCAAGGCATTCCGCACATGCCGTTGGCACATGCCAAACACACACGCTGGTAGCCTAACTTGCAAACCGTGCAACCTACCACCAAGGCATTCCGCACATGCCGTTGGCACATGCCAAACACACACGCTGGTAGCCTAACTTGAAAACCGTGCAACCTACCACCAAGGCATTCCACACACGCCATTGGCACATGCCACACACGCCACTACTAGCTCTGGCATTGCCACTTACGCTAGAGGTGCAACTCGCAACGAAGGCATTCCGCACATGCCATTGGCACATGCCACATGCGTCCCCTAGCAGCACCACTTGCACTCAAGATGCAACCAACACTCGAGACATCAACACAAACCGGGGATGCTTTCTAGGGTTTTGGTTTGGCGGTCACAAAGATGCGGCGTACACTACGCTCACATTAAGAAAGCGTGAAAAGGAATAAAGCGGTCAAATAAAAGAGGAAATAATGGTGAAAACGTTTTCACCCATTAACACCATGCGGTTACCACCTCCTCCCATTATTTCACCCTTTACTCTCTTCCTTCATGAGGTCGTGGTACGTTTCAAATCTCGACTTGTATAAATAGGTCTTACCTATTTCCACCCACAACAAGTCTCGGCCATGAGAAAAATACTACACTCTCGTAAAGGCAACTTTGCAAGCTCTCCAAAAGCTTTCATCTCTTGCAAGCTTCCTAAGCTTTCACTTTCGATACAAGTCGAGACACTACTCTTCCGTAACTATTCCGGGTCTCAACACCTTTCTTTGCTTCCCCTCCCCAAATCAACCCTTCTCCTCCACTTTGTGATCGAAGCAAGTCCGGAACGGCCATTTCTTGGTTTAGGTGGGACTTGTACAGATTGATCTCTCGAATCTATAAAGTGCTCACGTGCAGCACATTTGTTTAGGGTTTAAACCAGTTTCTCACTCACCTACCGAATTTACTGAAATCGGCAGAAACGATTTTCACCCATAAACAACTGGGAAAACAATTTTTTAAATAAGTTAGCGTTGTTGAACAATGATAACCAAATAATTTTTTTTTGATGAAAGGCCTATTGATTCAAAAACTTACTCTACTCATTCGAGGTTCGTTCGGCATAGCGTCCTTATGAGCTTTCAATTCGTTTTGAGCAAAGACGCATTCATTGTATAAATATGCGTACCTTTCCTTATTTGTGGGAGCGTCCTCCTATAACGATTTCCGCTAGTGCTTTGAATACCTTAAACACCCGTTTCCACCAAGCACCGGTGTTTTGATCATGCCCAAGGTAAGGCCCTCTTGTTGGGTCTTCGTTCATCGCCACCCATTGCGCTTCCTCAACGGAGTACTTTGTGAGAGTGGTGTGTGCTCGACAATAGCAACATCTTCTAGATTATTGAACGGATTTGGAGCCATTTTTGGTGATTCAAAGTGATGGGTGACTGATTTAGGAAGATTGAAAGTGATGGGTGAATAAGTTTGGTAGAGATAGGTGTCTATTTATAGAAAAAAAAAGTACCCAACGGCTAATTTTTTTTTTTTTTTTTAAAAAAAAGCTTACATTTTCGTAATAATCGCTCCTACTAGTCAAAGTTACCGTTGATTTTCTAAGTCTACAATAACTTCGTAAAGAGTCGTCAATCTAGATATATATACAATAACGACCCATGGTGAATACTGGGCAGCATGGTTTACATTTGGGAATGCAGAGTCGTCCCTGTATAAAGAGGGTCGTCATTTATCGAGGAATGGGTCGTTCTTCTGCAAAAATTATGTTGACGACTCCAAGCGTCGTCATTTGGACATCCTGCAAATTGACGGCTAACGTTGAATGAAATTTTTTTCTTTTTTTCGTAGTTGGTTGTACGGGCGAGCTCTCAACCTCAACCCGTCTCCATTATCGGCCAGGATCCCAACACTATATGACCGATTTGGTACGTTTTAATGCTTTAATGTTTGAATTGATGTATATCTTTATGAAAATTGTTTAATTAGTGTTGAATCATTTACGTGTCATTGGTTTTAATGTAGACGTGGAAAACAAAGGCTGAGGTCAAGGAATGGATTATTTCAAAGGCAAAAGAGAAGATGTGCGTTGTTGTTCAAAGCAAACACGTTGATTATAAGAAAATGGAGATGGTATGCGAGAGAGCGGGGGAAAAGGAAGAAAGTCACAAAGGGAAGAACTACAAGTATGAGAAGAAGACTATGAGGGTCTACAAAACTTCGTCGAAGAAGATACAATGCCCCTTCAGGATTGTTTTCAAAAGGCATCCTGAAACTAATCTATGGAGGTTGTATAGTATTCTCGATGGTCGTCACAACCATCCTCCACCTAGTACTCTTTTATGGCACCCAAAGATATGCCGATTAAAACCACATCAAATGGAAAAGGTACGACAGATGAAGCGATGTAGGCCCCTTCGGATCCTAAATGCAATAAGAGCGGAAGATAAGACAAACTTGTCTATTATTTCCACAATCTACGCCGCCAAAGCAACGATCGGGAAAACTGAATGGGATGGTAGATTAATTATGCAACAATCGTGAGTGGTTGCGTAAAAAACTTAACTACGCCATGCAAATAAGGGTGGGTCCGCGACAAAGTGACACATATTTTTCTTGCCCATCCTAGGATGGTGGATTTGGCTCAGTGCTTTTACCGTGTCTTGTTCATAGATTGCACCTATAAGACCAACAAGTATAACATGCCATTGTTGAACGTGGTTAGTCATACTTCGGATAAGGAATCATTCACCGTGGCATGGTGCTTTATGGAAAAGGAAGAAATAGAGGACTATGTTTGGGCTTTGGAACAAGTTCGGTTGATTTCCGAGGCGAAGACACACCGCTGGATTATAATTACGGATAGGATTTTGCAGGTCATGAGTGTCGTTCGTCAATTTTTTCCACATGCTCAACATTTTCTTTGTACGTGGCACATACAAATGAATATTTTTTCTAATTGCAAGAATCATATCCAAAAGATCAAGCCTGCAAAGGGTAATCAACGTTCCAAGGAGGAAGACGAGCGTCTAAGTAAACTTTCAAAAAAAGAGATAGCCGAAGATAAAATGAAAGAAAAGGAAAAATATGCTGAAGATGGTGATCTATGGGAGGATTTATGCAAAGATTGGCACCATTTGGCTCATTCGAAGACCGAAGTAAGGTATTATGCAAATCTTCAAAAGTTTATTGATGATTGGAGTACAGATCATAAGAAGGTTGTCGATTATTGCCTAGATACATGGTTGAATCCTTGGAAGGAAAAGTTTGTTTATGCATGGACCAATAAGTTCAAGCACTACAAAAATGAGTCCACGAGTATTGTTGGAGCAGTCCCATGGACGTTTGAAAAAATTCTTCAAGAGAACATTGGTGGGGTAGTTACGAGACAGAAGCTATTCACGAGCACGCCGAGGATGACCTAAGTAAGATAGTGACTCAGATGGAGTATAGTAAGGACCGTTTTTGAAGCAATACATGGACGACAAAGAATTGCTACGTGGGGTTTCGCACCAAGTATCATGGTGGGCAATAAAGCATATGATGACTGAACTTAATAAATTTGAGCAAAATCTTCCGATGGAAAAGTCATTAAATGTAATTGTACAACCGAGACGTGGCTTGGCCTCCCGTAAACATAAGCTCGGTGGGTACAAGGGGCTCATTCCCATTGAAGATATCGATCCTTTTGGAAGCAACTTGGGTTCATCCCAAATCCCACGGAGCCGCTGATGAACAATTTGGAAACCTTGAGATTGGCAAGTATATCAATGAGAAATATCGAAAACGAATTGTGCAGAAGACAACACTGGATTCTAATTTGTGGTCACGCCTGTAAGAGCTTGGGAGTAGAAGAAGAGCCAATCAAACAAAAACCACCGGGTAGACCCATAACTAAAAAGTCTTTTAGAGAAACCGTGAAAGCGTCAAAGAGTTGCAAAAGTGACCTGTCACGTCATCGTATGTCCAGCGGAATATACGGAGTATGAGAACTCTTTCGACTCCAAGGCAAGGGGTCCGCCAAAGGAAGACATGGATGTTGTAGACCATGTGGTCGGTACCAAGCAAAGCCAAACGAGCGGAATGGTTACGATACGAGGAATAAAAGGTAATCCCCGCACCCCTAGAGATTCCCAAGGAAGACCACATCGTGTTTCTTACACTTTGTATAAAGAGTATACCGACCAACTTCCTCACGTCATCTTGGATCACCTTTTATCCACCGACGACGTTGACGGCGATTGAAATTGTGGTTACCATGTTGCAACGGAACAATTAGGGCATTTAGACGAGGCCAACGAACTTAAGCTCACCCAAATCGAGTATGCAAGAAAAAAAATGGCAGAAAAACTAGTTCAGGACAAACAACTATATTTGAAAATGCTCATGGAAGGAGATCAAAAGAGAGGGAATTGAAGTTTAGGGAGTTGGTTTCAAACGTGAAATGGAGGAAGGGGTCAAGAGGCTGGTTATAAGTTTTGGATGCAAATGCCTTTTGGTGGCTAACTTTTGGTGGACACATTCACTTGTGTTGTAATTGTATTCAAGCAAAGGCTTCCTGAGCCTCTTGTATGTACGTACCCTCCAAAACTAGGTGCGAGACGGCGATAAAGAAAAGAAGAATTGTAATGGCACATGTCAATGATAACCATTACATAGGATTGAAGATTTCCGAAGAATGTCCTCTACCACGGGTGTATGGTGATTGGGGAGAGTACACCAAGGAGTGGACAAACCAAGATGAGTATGGAATGAACATTTGGAATGCTATGGACCCAACCTAGGTTTACTTAGACTTGGGAAATGAATCGTGAGAGAAGATGTTTATTCTAAACAATGCATTGCATTTTGAAGCATACATTTTGATAATGGTTGTATCTTCTACCCGAGATATTTGTATTTTGAAGAATGCTTAATGAATACAATGCGTTTTATCCTAGTTGGATTAAACCACCAACGCATCAAAGAATCGTAAAAATTTTATGGACTCTGGATGTTTATATACTAAGAGTCGAAGCATATATACATACAAAGTAACGACTCTAGTTATACGCCCGTTTATGGGTAAAAATCGTTTGCCGATTTCGGTAAATTCGGTAGGTGAGTGAGAAATCTGTTCAAACCCTAAACAAATGTGCCGCACGTGAGCACTTTATAGATTCGAGAGATCAATCTGTATAAGTCCGTCCCTAAACCAAGAAATGGCTCAGGTTCCGCACTTGCTTCGGCCACAAAGTGGAGGAGAAGGGATGATTTGGGGAGGGAAGCAAAGAAAGGTGTTGAGACCGGAACACCTGGGAGAGTAGTATCTCGACTTGTATCGAGAAAGTAAAAGCTTGGGAAGCTTGCAAGAGATGAAAGCTTTTGGGAGAGCTTGCAAAGTTGCCTTTCCGAGAGTGTAGTATTTTTCTCTCCCGACCGAGACTTGTTGTCTGGGTGGAAATAGGCAAGACCTATTTATATACAAGTCGAGATTGAAACGTACTGGACTCATGAAGGAAGAGAGAAAGGTGAAATAATGGGAGGAGGTGGTAACCGATGGTGTTAATGGGTGAAAACGTTTTCACCATTATTTCCTCATTTATTTGACCGCTTTATTCCTTTTCATGCTTTCTTAATGTGAGCGTAGTACGCCGTAAGTCGTGACCGCCAAACCAAAACCCCGAAAGCATCCCCGGTTGTGTTGATATCTCGTTGGTTGCACCTTTGAGTGCAAGTGGGCGCCGCTAGTGGCGCGTGTGGCATGTGCCATTGGCATGTGCGGAATGCCTTGGTGGTAGGTTGCACGGTTTGCAAGTCGCTACCAACGGTGTGTGTTTGGCATGTGCCAATGGCATGTGCGAATGCCTTGGTGGTAGGTTATGGGGCCGAGTGTAAGTGGCAATGCGAGCTGCTAGTGGCTTGTGTGGCATGTGCCAATGGCATGTGCGAATGCCTTGGTGGTAGGTTGCACGGTTTGCAAGTTAGGCTACTGGCGCGGTGTGTTTGGCATGTGCCAATGGCATGTGCAGAATGCCTTGGTGGTAGGTTGCGGTTTGCAAGTTAGGCTACCAGCGTGTGTGTTTGGCATGTGCCAATGGCATGCGTGGGTCAAGTAGGGTGGGCCTTGGTAAGAAAAGCTACCAAATGAGCATGTTGGCATGTGCCAATGGCATGCGTACGTTAGGGTCAGTGTCTTTGGTAAGAAAAGCTACCAAATGAGCATGTTGGCATGTGCCAATGGCATGCGTGGGCGTTAGGGCCGTAGCTTTGGTAAGGAAAGCTACCAATGAGCATGTTGGCATGTGCCAATGGCATGCGTGGGGGATTAGGGCTGTGGCTTTGCAAGAAAAGCTACCAAACGATCATGTTGGCATGTGCCAATGGCATGCGTGGCCGTTAGGGCCGTGGCTTTGGTAAGAAAAGCTACCAGCGAGCATGTTGGCATGTGCCAATGGCATGCGTGGCCGTTAGGGACGTGGCTTTGGTAAGAAAAGCTACCAGCGAGCATGTTGGCATGTGCCAATGGCATGCGTGGCCGTTAGGGACGTGGCTTTGGTAAGAAAAGCTACTAGCGAGCATGTTGGCATGTGCCAATGGCATGCATGGCCGTTAGGGCCGTGGCCTTGGCAAGAAAAGCTACCAAATGAGCATGTTGGCATGTGCCAATGGCATGCGTGGTCATATAGGGCCGTGGCCTTGGTAAGAAAGGCTACCAATGAGCATGTTGGCATGTTCCAACGGCATGCGTGGGTCGATTTGGCCTAGGTTGCATGGTTTGTAAGCCTAGGGCGCTACATTTGGCATGCGCCAATGGCATAGCGGCTTGGAAATATGGCTTGTGGTACGTGTTGGCATGTGCCAAATGGCACGATGCCATGTTGACCTAGTTGCACGTTTTGCAAGCCTAGGGCGCTATATTTGGCATGTGCCAATGGCATAGCGGATTAGTTTGGCATGGTTACAATGAGTGCGATATGTAGTTTGGTTTTGCGCCGCCATGGGCGCAGCAGTGCGGCTTGGTTTTGGCGTTGTTGCCATGGTGCGCAGCCAGGCGGCTTGGTTGGCATTGTTGCCATGGTGCGCAGCATGCTGGCTTGGTTTGGCATTGTTGCCATGGTGCTAGCAGCGCTTGGCCCGGCATTGTTGCCATGGTGCGCAAAGCAGCGGCTTGGTTCAAGCATTGTTGCCATGGTGCGAAGCCAGCAGTGGTTTGGTTTTGGAATTAGGTTCCGTGTCGAAAACCCTAACGGGTATTTTGAATAAAATACCCCTATTAATTATTTACACTCGAGTTAAATGCTCTTAGTTAATGTGTTGGGTAACACTAGGTATGGGGTTTTACGATTTTACCCCTTGTTTAAAAACCACCATCAACATTAAGTCCCCCGCTAGCCTGGAACAGGGGCTTTGCTGCGAGGTAAGCATAAGATGGTGACAAAATATCAACAAAGAAACCGTAAAGAGAATTGAGGAGGCTCGTCTGACCTTTTATAAATAGGATTTGGAACCCTTGCCTCTCCGTAGTTTTGCACAAATCGGGAGGCTAGCACAATTGGTGGGGCCATGCACTTGGGCGACGTTGGGAAGGCGTGAGTCGGGAAACTGAGTGTGTTAGCGGGGTGGGACCTACAAGCAGGTGTGGAAGTTGTGCGTGCTTGTGGGCGTGACTTGGGAAACTCGATCGTCTTCGAATGGTGGGACCTGCCGCCAGGTGTGGAAGCGTGCGTGCCAGGCGTGACTTGGGAAATCGGCGTGCTAGCCGGTGGGACCGGCGCAAGGTGTGCGTGCTTGCAGGCGTGGCTTGGGAAACTGAGCGTGCTAGCTGGTGGGACCGGTGCAACTTGGGCGACATTGGGAGGTTGGGCGCCTTAGGGCCCGCTTCTTACACGCACGATTTTGGTAAAAGGAAATCCTTCCATATTTCAGAATCCTTACGCCTATGTATATAAAGTCCCTTTCTCCCATCTTGCACTTTCATCTTTTCATCCTTTCCTACTAAATGACAAAGAGAGTCATAAAGAAGAACCAGCCTTCTGGTATGTCTTCCAAGATGCTTCCTTTTATGTAGGTGTAAACCCTAGGCGTTTTTATTTGTGCATATAATTTCTCGCGTGTCTCTTGTAGAAAATATTGTATGTATGCAACTAAGGGAAATACCGCATATATTATTCGAACCCGTAGGAAAGTGCTCCATATATTATTTTGAACTAAGAAGGTTAATGCAGACGCACTTGAGCCCGTATAAAATACCGCGTATATAATTTTGAATCGAAGAAAATATCACAGGTGTGCGTCTTGAACCCGTAGAAAATACGTACATGAATCCCAAAGAAGAATATCAGTATATATGCTCCATACGACTTCGAACCCGCAGAAATATTGTATATATGATTTTTCTGGCCCCTGAAGAAATATCACGTGCGCTTTTGAACCCGTAGAAAAATACTCCATATAATTTTGAACCCGAAGAAGGATATTGTAGGCATACTTGAACCCGTATAAAATACCGCGTATATAGTCTTGAACTCAAGAGAATACCGCATATAGTCTTGAACTCGCAGAGAATACTGCGTATATAGTCTTGAACTAGTAGAGAATATCTGCGTATATAGTCTTGAACCCGTAGAAAATACGCCTCCTTTTTTTTTTTTTTTTTTTTCGGGGTTTTCCTCTTTGTTGGGCGGTTATGTGTCGTGAGATAATTTTGTGTTTTTTTTTTGTGTGCAGGTATCTTGTTGTTAAGTTGTTATTAAGAGATCCGACAAGATGTTACCCTAACAAAATTTCACTTCATCAAAGGATGTCCATAATTCCGCATCAAACACGGATGATGAGTTTTTTGCCAAGAAACTTGTCTCTCGCCGGAAAAATCACCTGTGTTTCGTACAATTTTGTTAACCGGTGGTGAAGATGAAAATAAGACACGTTCCGGTTCGCCTGCAGAGAACACCATACGGTTCTCGTCTTCATAAAGGGGTATATTCCTCTTCCAATATTGATTTCGGGATGTGCCAAAGCCCATTGCGTTCTTTTGATAGATGGGTTGAGTTCATGGTGAGTAAGGAGCATATAAAATACCAACTTGACGCGAGCGCATTATTGATGTCACGAGCTTCAAGAAATCTTGATTAGGAAGGATATCTCGGGATTGGTTGCTTTCATCTCCAGATGGTGTTCGGACACCCATACGATCATATGTACACTACACCAAAACAGCCTTTTTGTGACGTTTATAAACGTTGCGCATAATTTGTGCAACGGAAATAAACGTTGGCAAAACGGCGTTGCGCATTGGTGTGCAACGGACAAAAACTGTTGCACAAATTAATTTGAGCAACGCTTATAAACGTTGCACAAAGGTTGGTGCAACGGTTTATTTTCCTTAATTATGCAACGATATTTTAATTTGTGCAACGTATACTTTAATTTGTGCAACGGCTATTATTAGTGAATAACACTTTTGTGGGCCCATTTTTGATTTCTATCAACGTTTATTTGTATGGTTGCGCTTATATCCGTTGCTCATTTCAGTGATTTATGCAACGGATACTTTTCCTACATTTATATACGTTCAAAATTATTTTCGTGTCAAAAACGTTCTTGTCCGAGTTCCTAACAGTTTTTCGTAGATCGAATATAAATTGATTCTCGCAGTACTAGAAGACCCAATTTAGGACGGAACTCGATATCATTAAAATCGATCAAGAAAATTATTGATCATCTCAATCCACCAAGAACGATTCATACATCAACACAAAGATATAAATGAAACCATAAACCCATACAATACTAAATAACTTATGCAAAATCCCAAATGTTACAACTTACATACAATACTAAGTAAAATTTGATCATCCCAAATGTTTCGAATTTGAAACAATGAAAACCCTAACCTTCTATTGTTACATTATGAGAAATATTTTCCATTCTAAACACTACCACGGTGGAAGGACATTAACTCAATCCCCGCAGAGTACAAGACAGATTTAGAATCCAACTCGAACTCAAAGAAGCTAGATAACACATAAACACAAAGTGAAGAAGCACTTACCCATGAACAAAAAAGAGGAAATCTTTAGCTTAGCATGCTCCCGTAAACGAACATCGATGGAGGAGACAAGTAAAATGTGATTGGGACAATTCATTGACTATTTCCACTAGCTCGCTTTGTAAGAATTACGACCGCAAATTACACAATTGTAAGGTTCCTTAAGAACATACCTTAAACGAAACAAAAACTTCTAAATTTGAACCCAAAGAGGTTCCTTGTATGCTTAGACATCCAAGGCAATAATCGAATATAAGAGAAAAAAGTAGACCTGATCAAACTCCAACTTGTTATCTTTAAGTTGTACCGAAACGGGATATCCCATTTGCTTTGTCCATGAACTCATTAGCATGTTCACTGGTCTCAGGTCCCTCGAGCGACCTCTGAATGAACGAAAGAAGCCATTCATTACGAAAAAATATAATCAGCAAAAAAATAGAAAACTATAAAAGGTTAGATAGGTCAAAAGAGACATTATGGTGTAATACGAAATACATAAAAACATTATACAAAAATGTCATTAACCGGAGTGTTGAGCGGTAAGTCAGTCTACCTCGGATGCAGCACCATTTGGGCCTCTAAAAACAATAGTTACGTAACTCACGGATGTCCCCTCAAAGATACATGTAGTTTTGATTTTGCCACACACGATTGATGATATGATCAATTTCCTAGGAAAGAGTCCAAAAATTACCAATTAATAAGAGCATATAGTTCCCTAAGCATCATATACATAAGAAACATCACATCAGAAAGTAATCTGACCCGAATGGAGAAGTTAAATGTTATAAACTCTTCACAAGGGCCACAGGACGAAGACGAAACCAGACTATAGAAAATACCATAAAATGCTTCTTTAAAGGTCTTTGGATAGATAGTGAAACATAGTAAATTAATAACAAATAGCATGTAATATAATGAAATACATGAACCACCTGCAAAGTTTCTCGTGAGCACAAGCTAGATTAGTAAGATGTTCCGAGGCATTCAATTATCAAGAAGAACCTTTGGGTCAGAATCGGGGTGTATCACGAACTCTCAAGTCGATTTTCTTTCTTAATTCCTTTCCCATCAAAAGAACTTTCGATCAAGAGACATCTCGCGTCACCGAGCCCAAAGAACTCACAAAAACATCTCGTAAACAAGTGGAATCAATGACGACCACGACAAAGCAATTAAATAGACACTCAATTTTATCACGAAGTTATTACTAACCCACGAAGATTCTATCACAAGTAATTACTAATCCACGAAGATCATAGAGCTTCTTCAATCTCTTTACATTTGCTTGGATTGGGATGAATTTAAGACCCACATTGAATGCCTGATACATCATTGGCCTTTGTTGCCTAACCACTCATTTATCGCCCATTCAAATCTACCTGCTCATATCCACTCCAATTTTACGGAGGAAAACAAGTCAAACAAAAGATATACAAAATTTTGGCACATTGTTTGTCTTCCGAGAAAAATCGAAAAAACTCTTACACAATCAAACATGAACAAATAATGTATTTACATCAATAACACACGGTTGTCTGACAAAGAAATGGAAGACGAATACCAGAATTGGATGATAACCCGACCGACTGCAATGTACCAGCACCACCGATATACCTAACAGATAAGAGATGAAACATCCGATTCTTTTCGTAAGATCTAACCGTCTCGAGAACTTCTCATTGACAGAAAACCTACATCATGGCCTTTGTCCGAGTCCTGCTCAAATCTGAAAATGACATAACAACCTCCCATACAAGGGCGATCGCTTTGCTCCGCACTTTCACTATCTATCACTCTCTCTACATATATGATGGATGGACCTCCCGCTCCGCCTGTCAACACCATTTGAAAGGCCATATAAATTAACCTAACAACAACTAAATCAACTACATTTTAAAATCAACTACACATAGGGTTTCACAAACCCTATTCCATGAGAGAACTTTAACTATTTTAAACATTGAACAAGAAAATAAATTCTACATCACAATTCTAACAAGATGCGACCACAACGAATTTAGAATGAACCCGTAAGACATAACTATTTCTTTAGATCCAAAAGATTTAAATATCAAAATACCGAAATACGGCGAGATGTTGAGAGTTACACGTAAAATTGAAGCTCTAATGAAGCTTTTGAGAGCTGAGATGAAAGGAGAGAGAAATCATCAACAACAACTTTATCTCGATGTAAACTTGATTCCGAGACATACCCATGTATCTAATTCATCTCAATATCATTGCGGATCATTTCCGTGACAAACCCTAAGCAAAAATTCGAATTCAATTCACTATACCCTAATTCTCCGAATCATTTATGCAATTTCAAAATCAATTGCTAATTCTTCTCACTATTTCTACTAATTCTTCTCACTATTGCTTCGAACAGAGAAATACTCATCCCTAATCGATCAATTCATACACAATTTCACATAATGAAATCAAATTTAAGAAACCCTAATTTTACTTTCTCAAAATTACCTTTTCCTTGAGTCTAAATCAGTTACTTTCATCAACAAAGCACCGCCATGTTCCATTCCTTATCTTTCCCACTTATATTGATCTCAAATCCATCTCAGAAAACCGTAGAATAAAAACCCTAAAATTCTTTTTATGATTAACAGTATTTGTAGTATATTCTTTTTCATAGAAAATAACTCCATCCTCATCTACACAACTTCACTAGTAGATCACTTGAATCAGCTCTTAATTCTTATCTCTCGGAATCTTAGCAGGAGAAGAGAAGGAAGGAGAAGAATGAGAAGAAGATAAGTGAAACGAAGAAGATGGGAGGAGAACTCGATGTGTGAGAGAGGAGAGATAAGAAGAAAATAAGAAAAATGAAAATAAATGGGAAAAATTAGAATTAGATGGACATTTAAGCCTCCAACTAATTTGAAATGGCAAGCGCGTCCTGGTTCCCCATTTTTTTTCTTTTTCTTTTTAATAATTAGGATTTAGTGCAACGTATTTCCCGGTGCGCAACGGATATAGACGTTTCAAAGGGTGCAGCGTTTATATCCGTTGCACACCCCCAAAACCGAAACGTTGCAAAATGCAGGATATGGTGTAGTGGTAGATGGGGTGAGATAACTTTCTCCTTGGAGAGTGTGGATCTCTTGCTGAATCTTCCGGTAACTGGGAATCTTAAAATCCAATTATCTCGAAAGTGAGGGGAAGATGCGGGGATGACCTTGCCGCTAAGTTGGAAGATTTCGCTCGGAAAGACTCCTTTGCGAAGTCGAAGGATTCTGTCAGGAAAAGAGGATGAAAGGTGCCTTTACAGCTGGTGGATATCTCAATGGTTTCCGGACGAGCTGGAACCTGAACAGAAAAGCAGTGATCTTCACGTTGCAGCACTTTTGGCTCTCTGGTTGTCTAGAGACATTTTTGACGATGGTTCTGGTAAGAAGGAGATAAGACCAGAGTTGCTAGTGATTGCTGTGAAGTTGGCAAAAGGTGAAGTTCTTCCCATTGGCAAGCTATTCCTCGGTTCCCTGTATGTGCATCTGGATCACCTGGTTGCGAACATGCGAGTTTCGAATGGTTTCATGAAAGTGAATTCATATGTGCACGTTGCTTTTCTGCAAGTCTGGCTATGGGAGCACTTTGAGAAGTATGCTCCGAAACCGATGCCTTCGATTCCCGCGAGTTGGGGCGGCTCTCGAATTCTTCGATGGGTGAACAAAGGCCCAAGAGTTGGCGTGAGCTTGGTTAGTCTTCTTGATACGTTGTATGAAATCAATTTTCGCCCATGGGAGCGGTCCATAGGTCGGTGACTCAAATTGACACCTTTGCTTCGCCTTCCGCTCATGTCTTTGTCTTCCGATGGCGATTTGAGCGTTGGTGAAAACTTGTTCATTCAAAGCTGCTTGCAGGTTATATGCCATCTTTCTTCATGGGGTCTTTCCAGATAGTCACACAATATTGACCGTCTTGCTCGTCACATGGGTTTCGATCAAGGGGTACCTCTTGCTTACCAAAGGTGCTTCCTAAGGATTCATTGCGTCCGCCCTCAATGCCGGTGCCCTCGAGCGGGCATCCGCCTTCCCTTCTTACAAATGGGAAGAGTAACTTCGACGACCTTTGGCTATAATGAGTTCCAGTGCGACGAGTTTATTATGATCCAAGCTTTTGTGAATAACGTGGTGGAGAACGTTCGTTGTAAACCTTCCCAGTTTGAAGAAGTATCCAATGTTGAGAGATCTCAAGCGAAAGTTGCCTAGCAACTCGGAAAGTCCCCAGGCCAAGGAACGAAGAATCGTTCTGGCGGGTTCCGGACGGTTTCAAAAGATCCTCCCACAGCTCTCGTGTCTTTTAGTTCTTCCAATAACCAGGTATGTGTCGCTTCTTCATTGGTTTTGCCTCAAAACGCGTGAATTTCTCACAAAACATGTGTCTTGTTTCTTCCAGTGGCTTCGGTAGTGTTAATGTTTCACGCCCTTGCACGTTGCCAGAGAGACGGCAATTTCTTCAAAGAATTGCAGCAGACCGAGCCTTCTCGTAGCGGTGATGAGTCGAGAAAGAAGAAAGTTCGACGAGTGAGAGTGATTCCTCCGGCAAAGACTGGGTTCTTTTTTTGGGAAGTGGTTCGGTGAGTTTCGCGCTTCTTTTCTCTCTTCTTCTCGTTTCTTCTTTTTGAAAATGTCTAACTCGAGTTCGCAGGAGGAATCTGATTCGGAGGATTATTCCGGGGTAGAGGCACACGAAAACTTGCCTTTGGTGACCACCGCCGTGACTTGGAGATGGGCGTTAGCCGATTGCCTACAGAGATGTGGCTTAAACGGCTGGATGATTCTCTCGATGGTTGTTGCCGTAGACATGGAGGAAGACCCTTTGCGAGTCGTGAGGCCAGTGCGCAGCGCCATTTTGATCCTCCGTACTTGGTTCCTTATCCAGTCATGTGTTTGGTTGGCGGATTCAGCGTGGCCCGGCTAAGCACGAGGCGTTGTATACCAGAATCTGGGAGAAATACGGACATATGGCCACAACCAAGAAAGTAACTAGTCGATTTGCATGTTAAGCGTGTGGAAGAGGCTTTATCTTCCATCGAGGATATGCGTGAGGTGATTTGGTCACACCGTTTCGAAAGACGTTATTGCCGACCGGGAGCACCATCGCGACGTGTGCGTGAAAAGGAGTTCAACACTTCGTGGTTTGTCGAAGGCCTTGCTTGAGATCCAAAAGTTGAAAGATGCGGCAATCGAAAGCATTTCCGCCGAGGAGATTGCACGACAGGAGGTGGAACTCAAGAACTTTCCAAGATGTTGACTATGAAGAGAGCGGCTCTTGAAGATGCAAAGTTGACTTTCTCCAAGAAGAGCAGACTTCTGTTGGATAATTTTCCTTGAACGTTTCTCTGCTAAACTTTCATTTAGGTTCTCCTTTTTTTTTGAAAGACATATTAGATGTCTGGTTCAAAGCTTGACCTTTGATAGGCGGCTGGTAGCTTTTGAGGATATTGGATTATTTCTGGGATGAATGGTTTTGATAATATGACTCGATTATGTTTTTGGAAAGGAATATTGCTTTTATGAAAGTGTGTGCTAGCAATAGGCACAATACTCTGTAGTATAATGGTTTTACTAAAAACCTAAAACAAATCGTATATCTTTCCGTAGTCCGAATTTACTCACTTCATAGGTTTTTGCGAACATGCCCCTCTTCATGTAAAAAGGCGGTTTTCTGGTAGCATCGCTTGATTAGTCCCCAATTGCGGTAGCGTATTCAACGAGTCCCAGTTTTCGGGTATAGCTTTAACAATCGATAACCGGTTTGTCGGCGGTTGAGTCGGACCGAGTCGCAAGTCCCCAATCGCCGGTAGCATCTTCAACGAATCCCCGCTTTTTTTCGTGTAGTTTTTGCAACCGGTAACCGGTCGTCCGGTAGTTGAGTCGGATCGAGTCGCCTTCCCTACCATATTGACATCCGGGTCGAAGAACGAGATCGACAAGGCCTCGACATTGTAGCCGATAGATCAATCCTCCCATTGTGGTCGCCAATTGTTTATGGGTAAAAATCGTTTTCGCCGATTTCGGTAAATTCGGGGTGAGTGAGAAACTGGTTCAAACCCTAAAAAATGTGTTGCACGTGAGCACTTTATAGATTCGAGAGATCAATCCGTACAAGTCCGACCTAAACCAAGAAATGGCTGTTCCGGACTTGCTTCGGCCACAAAGCGGAGGAGAAGGGTTGATTTGGGGAGGAAGCAAAGAAAGGTGTTGAGACCAAGACAGTTGGGAGAGTAGTATCTCGACTTGTATCAGAAAGTAAAAGCTTGGGAAGCTTGCAAGAGATGAAAGCTTTTGGGAGAGCTTGCAAAGTTGCCTTTCTGAAAGTGTAGTATTTTTCTCCTGACCGAGACTTGTTGTCTGGTGGAAATAGGCAAGACCTATTTATACAAGTCGAGATTGAAACGTACCTGGCCTCATGAAGGAAGAGAGTAAAGGGTGAAATAATGGGAGGAGGTGGTAACCGCATGGTGTTAATGGGTGAAAACGTTTTCACCATTATTTCCTCATTTATTTGACCGCTTAATTCCTTTTCACGCTTTCTTAATATGAGCGTAGTGTACGCTGCAAGCTGTGACCGCCAAACCTAAACCCTGGAAAGCATCCCCCAGTTTGTGTTAATATCTCGTTGGTTGCACCTTGAGTGCAAGTGGCGCTGCTAGTGGCGTGTGTGGCATGTGCCATTGGCATGTGCGGAATGCCTCGGTGGTAGGTTGCACGGTTTGCAAGTTAGGCTACCAGCGTGTGTGTTTGGCATGTGCCAATGGCATGTGCGGAATGCCTTGGTGGTAGGTTGTACTAACGAGTGTAAGTGGCAATGCAGAGAGTCGCTAGTGGCTTGTGTGGCATGTGCCAATGGCATGTGCGGAATGCCTTGGTGGTAGGTTGCACGGTTTGCAAGTTAGGCTACCAAGCGTGTGTGTTTTGCATGTGCCAATGGCATGTGCGGAATGCCTTGGTGGTAGGTTGCACGGTTTGCAAGTTAGGCTACCAGCGTGTGTGTTTGGCATGTGCCAATGGCATGCGTGGCCGGGTAGGCCGCGGGCCTTGGTAAGAAAAAGCTACCCGGCGAGCATGTTGGCATGTGCCAATGGCATGCGTGGCAAGTAGGGCCGTGGCTTTGGTAAGAAAAGCTACCAGCGAGCATGTTGGCATGTGCCAATGGCATGCGTGGCATTAGGGTCGTGGCTTTGGTAAGGAAAGCTACCAAATGAGCATGTTGGCATGTGCCAATGGCATGCGTGGTCGTTAGGGCCGTGGCTTTGGTAAGAAAAGCTACCAAATGAGCATGTTGGCATGTGCCAATGGCATGCGTGGCCGTTAGGGCCGTGGCTTTGGTAAGAAAAGCTACCAAATGAGCATGTTGGCATGTGCCAATGGCATGCGTGGCCGTTAGGGCCGTGGCTTTGGTAAGAAAAGCTACCAATGAGCATGTTGGCATGTGCCAATGGCATGCGTGGGCCGTTAGGGCCGTGGCTTTGTAAGAAAAAGCTACCCAATGAGCATGTTGGCATGTGCCAATGGCATGCGTGGCCGTTAGGCCGTGGCCTTGGTAAGAAAAGCTACCAATGAGCATGTTGGCATGTGCCAATGGCATGCGTGGCCGTTAGGTCGTGGCCTTGGTAAGAAAAGCTACCAACGAGCATGTTGGCATGTGCCAACGGCATGCGTGGCCGACTTGGCCTAGGTTGCATGGTTTGTAAGCCTAGGGCGCTACATTTGGCATGCGCCAATGGCATAGCGGCTTGGAAATATGGCTTGTGGTACGTGTTGGCATGTGCCAATGGCACGTACGGCCATGTTGACCTAGTTGCACGTTTGCAAGCCTAGGGCGCTATATTTGCATAAAGCCAATGGCATATCGGCTTAGTTTGGCATGGTTGCCAATGAGTGCGATATGTAGTTTGGTTTTGGCGTCGCTGCCATGGTAAAGAGTATGCGGCTTGGTTTTTGGCGTTGTTGCCATGGTCGCGCAGTGTGCGGCTTGGTTTGGCATTGTTGCCATGGTGCGCATAGCAGCGGCTTGGTTTGGCATTGTTGCCATGGTGCGCAGCGATGTGCGACTTGGTTTGGCATTGTTGCCATGGTGCGCGATGTGCGCTTGGTTTGGCATTGTTGCCATGGTGCGCAGCATGTGCGGCTTGGTTGGCATTGTTGCCATGGTGCCATGGGCGGCTTGGTTTGGCATTGTTGCCATGGTGCGCAGTGTGCGGCTTGGTTTTGGAATTAGGGTTCGTGTCGAAACCCTAATCTGGGTATTTTGAAAAATACCCCTATTAATTATTTACACACCGAGTTAAATGCTCTTAGTTAATGTGTTGCGGGTAACACTAGGTCATGGGGTTTTATGATTTTACCCCTTGTTTAAAAACCACCATCAACAACGCCTGAGAGTCGTTATCATTATAGAGTATATACATGGACGACTCTATAAGAAAACCCCCAATGGCTTTTTTTGGATACACTTTTTCCCAAAAAAAATAGTCGTTGGTAATTATTGTATATATAGAGGAACACTTCCAGGAGCAAATTCAATTGAAAACCACCTCAAGAATGGCAAATCCTTAATCAACCCCCAATTCAATTGATAACATACTTAGAAGATGCAAGCGACCAACCAAATCAATATTAGCAATGGAAGAAGAGATACGCAAAAAAAGCATGCGACCTACTAAAAAACCACCCACTTTCACGCCATATCCTACGAAGGAAGAAGAAGAGTTGCGCGAGGCCAAAAAACGAGACCAAGAACAAGTCGAGGAAGAAGAGTTCCGTGAAAGATTCAAGCAAGTCGAGGAAGAGACCGAATGGGTTAAAAATTATTACATCGTCAAGGATCTCCCACGAAGAACATGAACATGATAGTATATTTTGGAGCCAAGTTGGTTGGTCCTTTCGTTAATAACAAGAACAAACTACGATATCCTTACTTGCCGTCCCACATTAGTCATAGGACGATTCTTGTTATAAAATGGTGCACCAAGTACAACGAGTTTCTCGCGAGGCACAAAGGGGACAGCGTCTTGCTCGAGCCGCATATACCAAATGGAGAGGAGAGCCTTTTTATCACATTGAAGCCGCCATGCTAGTTGAATCTCGCACTTAAAACATGAATAACATGTAATGTGTTCAAAGGAATTTCCACCTTATAATTAATATTTAATATGCTACTATTCCAAGTTTCCTTTCAATCGAGATTCAATTTATTTTAATAAACAGTCGTTATCTCGGTTTGTTAATTCAGTGACGACTATACCTAAGTCGTCATATGACTAATTTTGCAACAACCTGCTCTTGAGTCGTCAACACCTTTGATCACGTAGTTAACGACTTACGTTGTGATTTTCAAAAAAAAAACGACCGTTGGGATTTTCTTCTATATAATACCACCCCATCCTCTAGAGAAAATAGCCCAAAACCATTCTTTTTTCCACCAAACTACGTAATCTTTCAATTGCAATGGCTGAATGGGAAGCGTATGAAGATTTGTGTCTCGTTAAATCGTTTGCTAATACCTTTCGTGAACGTCCAAATGAAATCTATTCAATGTTCTGGAAGAGAGTTAAGGAGTTCTTCTACGGCGTCATCGCGAATCCTAATAACCGAAAATGGAGAGACTTGGCATTTCGATTCAACTACATTAAAAGTGCAATGAGAGAGTATGTAAAAGAAATATGGTGTACGACCATCATCCACGAGCTCCTCTTAAGGAAAAAGTGAGTAATTCGTTAATATTTATACTTTCCTCATTCTTCAAAGTTACTAACATATAACATTCCTCGTTTAATTTCATTTGGAACGTTTCAATGGGTTATGGACAATACGTAATGGGGATACTAAGTTCATTCGCCACAAAGAATATACAACGTTGTATCGTCGAGCGAAGGTTCATTGTGAACATTTGATGTGTCAAATTCAAGAATACCCATATTAACTTTCTCTGGTTGTTATTTTAACTAAGAGTCGTCAATATATCCCATATAAAAGCAACGACTCGTATACCTAAAAGGGGTATTTTCCCGAATTTAATACACTTGTAAAAGTCGTTAACCTGCTATTTGATCCCGCTAACGACTCTATCCATAGAAAATATTGTTCATCTCCTGGATGTTTTTGCTAACATAGAGTCGTCATTTGTTTATACATAATAATTAACGACTCTAGACATATAAAATGTCGTTCATCTCCTGGATGTTTTTCTGACCTAGAGTCGTCATTGGTTACCATATAATCACTAATGACTCTAACCATAGAAAGTATGGTTCATCTACTGTGTGTTTATCTAACAAAGAGTTGTGATTGTTTTCAATATAACCAGTAATGACTCTATGTAGGAAAAAAAAGGTCATCACTATGTTCATTTCCCTCTGAGTCGTTAGACTTTTAATTGAAACACTTAACGACTATGTGTATCACAAATAGGGTCGTTACTCTGCTACAGACCAAACCTAACGACCCTAACTCTATCACAGTGTATAATCTTGTCTGCATTACAGTACTACATTATTCTAACTAACATACTAGTAAACATCCTTCTTAAAACAAAGTAGTTTCAACAAACCATCCAAACCAAACACATAAGTAGTTTCAACAAACACATAAGTTCAAGTCATAAAGTAAAATAAACATAAGTTCAAGTAGACGGTAACATCTCCTCACTCAAGACCACCATCTCGACCTCGACCTCCTCCTTACTTCCCTGACCGGGAAACTTTCCGGCTTTTCTTAGGAGGAGGACCCTGAGTTTCATTGCCCCTTGGGGAACCACCATCTTCTCTGGTACCTTGTTCATCATGATGTTGGCTACTTTGCCCCTGTTCACCACGTTGTTGTGCTCGGCTACGCGTTTTTCGGGTTCTCTTACCTTCCTTGGCCAGCTCAGCAAACATCTTCTTTGCATTGGGATTTTCAATGTGCGTGCAATAATCAGCGTACCGACGTTGCTTCAAAAGATCAATCACTTCCCCTTTGTCAGCCGAGCAACAAAAAGCCTTGACAAAAAGCTTCATTCGTTCCCTCTATATATACATTAAAAAAACAATTCTAATGAACTGACGTATATTTGTATGTAAATGAATAACACAATTACACAAATAAATACTCACCACTAGTTTAAGAATGGTAGTATCATCTCTACCGTCCGCCTTGAGAAGAAGATGTGGATGCTCTGTTGGTCCTCCTACCCGTAGTCTGATCGATCCGTATTACCCTACCATGGGAGAAGCCTTCGTACCATTGATAGTAATCCGTTGTTGCCTCGTAACCGTCATCCACATGCACCCAAAATGTGATGTCTACGAGGCTATAATGTCTATTATTTCAATGCTTGACATCAGTTGCAGGTTCATAAACCACTTTTATGTCATCCTTGTCGGACTCACATTTGTTCAAATTGTGCTTGAACGGAGGTACATCGTCTTCATCGGGTGAATCTTGAACAAACCCAAGTTGACGCATGATTCTCATAGGATTGTACATTGAAAAACCGTTAGGGTGAAACAAAGGGCCATGGTAGTACACGACATCTTCCACTGCGCCAACTCTAGCATCCTTGTAAGGAGTAAAGATTACCTCTTCCGCCGTGATGTTGTCAAGTTTTTTAAGCATTTCTATCAACGCATCGGTTTGTTCCCTATCCTGAGAACCGGAGTACAACCAACGGGTTCCTGTTGGACTACCTGGGCTCCATTTTGAGTTGATTTTCACATCTTCATTATCCTTGAACAGTGACGGGAAATGATCATAAATCCACACCTATAACAACCAAAGTTCAAATTTTTTAAACAATCAAATAAACATAAAAATATATCGAAGGAAAAAAACATACTAAAAGAAGACAACTTTCATCAATCCAAATACTGGATTAGAGCCAAATTCCCATTAATTTGAGAAGTTCGTTCGCGAGATCCTGGAAAGTGACCATTCGGGGAGATGTGCAACTATGGCAGTCCCCAAGAGTACTTGTTCACATCTTCTAAGGGGTCCAAAAGTCAAGAAGGTTGGCGCTCACCCCGTTACCTTTGTGTCGGGAAATACAACCGATGCAAGGACGTACAACAAATAAGCGTACCGCCGCATAACGACATTCCATATCGAGAGACCTCCTTTTTTTTCCTTCTCTTGAAGCACCAGCAAACGTCCGCCTAATGTCCACAAGTTTGAACTCTTTCTTCGGGTACTTAGTTCCCGGCACGAAAAGCCCATCGTCTTCTCTTTATCCCACCAAACAAGTTCTTGGTCCATGTATAAATTTCATCCCAACTAGGCCTTCTCTTGAAATTCTCACCGGTTGATTTACCTTCGACTCCGCACCCCTAAAATGCATTTCCGCATCATCGGAGTCAATGACATCTCGCCAAAAGGAAGTTGGAATGTGTCGACTTCAGCGTAATACCTTTCACGTAAACTAGATATCGCAACCTTGTCACACGCAATCACGAGTTCACAACGGCATTGTATAAACCGGAGTTTTCAACATATTCTTTAACTCTTGCACATTCACCGTTAGCGGCCACAACTCCATTTTCTTAAAAGAAGATTGGTGCTCAAGAGACGTGCGGCATTCTTATGATCCCGCAAAAAAATAAACAAATAAATATTAAAAAACATATTAAAAAAGTAATATCAACCAACTAATCAAATAGCAAGCAAAGTTGGGATTCTTACTATTGTCTCATAGATGGTATGAGACCACGATCGAGAATATCCAAATAGAACTTTGCCACCATCTTTAGGTTCTCCTCTAGGTTTACCACTTCAAGAGGCTCCAACATCAAATGATGCGCGGAACGTGTCTCGCGCCGGGTGCAATATCGTTCCATCCTTCTTAACCCTCTTTACCGACTTCGACTTTGCATTCTGTTCTTGACTTCTACATCTTGTTTACCATCATCCTCTTCATCATCATTACCACCAACATCATCCCCTTCATCCTCTTCCTCCTCATGACCACCATTATTACCTCCATCCCCTTCCCCGCTCATCATCATCACCATTACCATCATCGAGAATCATCACCACTAACATTATCTTCATCATCATTGTCACTCTACTTCCTCTTCACCTCGTACGGAGGATCTTCTTGTATCTCTTCTTCTTCACCACTACCGCTAGCGGAAATAACAGAGAGTCTCGATTCTCGATGAATCCGACAACTCATTACCTTTGTCTCTTGGTTCGGTGATAGAAAATGAGACCTCACTCGGGCTTCTTACCGCGTAATGGACCGGCAAGTAAGTATTTATCATGGCGTGGAGCTTTGGAAGGTGGAGTTATCGTCATTGGAACCTTGCCTTTGGTTCTCGCATTTGGTTTCGAAACAAAAAAACCAAAAAAACCCAATAAGACATCAACTTTATGGTTATCAGAAAAAGAGTCGGCAATCCGATAATCTAAAACACAACCGACCCTTGTACATCATGTGACGACTCAAAGTTATATGATGACGACCCTGTCAAATAATAAAGGGTCGTCAAAAAGACAATAACGATCCTACGATTTGGGTTGAAGACTCTAGGGCATATACTTAAGTGACGACTCAAGGGGAAATGAGATGACGACACTATCAATTTTTGGAACAGAGGGCTGTTCGAGTTCCATCTAGAGTCGTTATGAAATAAATAAGGGTCGGCAAACAAGAGTCGTCATCTGCAACATAAAAGAGTAACGACTCTATTCTAGGGCTAAAAATGTCGCAGTAGCAGATAAGGGTCGTCATCTTCAACCTAATAGACTAACGATTTTTCATAAAATAAACATGCAAATAAAAAGTCGTTAGGGGTATCCACTACGATACTAACGACCCTTTAACTGAAACCGCTAAATTTCGATTACTGAGACTCGATTTCACAATCAAAACACAACAAAAAAGCATAGAAGGTGGGTTTAACTTCACATACCTTCTAATTGGACCCATATCTTCTTTGGGTTTCGATTTTTTGGGTTTTGGGGTTCGTCCCACGATTACCTTTCCTTTGACTCGTCGAGGAGATTGGGGATTTGACGTTCTTTGCGAGCGGTCTGCTTTGTACGAGCCATGTTTGAAGAAGAAGTTAATCGTCGATTATCTTCTAACATCGACGATGAATCGGTCGAAGAAAAAAAATCGTTTGGGGTCGTTAATGGTGGTTGTGGAGAGGAAGAGAAGATGAAGAGGAGAGGAAGAGGAGAAGAAAAAAAAAAAGAGAAACTGATTTTTTTTGGTTTAGTTTAGGGTATATGAATTGGGGGCCTAATTATGATTTCAAATTAGCGTTAACTGATTTTTAAGATTTGTGTTTAGTAAAGGGTAAAACAGTCTTTTCAATATCGGATTAATACGCCCCTCAAAAAATTGGGGTGGAAATAAAATATCACGGCCCCCAATTAAAATGTCTGGCCCCCAATCAATTTAGGTTTTTTATGTCTTTTCCCGTACAACAACTCTTTTTTTTTTTTTTAAGAACGGGCCCCTAGCTCAGCTGGTCATCCCCGTTCCCCAAAGTTTAATGCGCTCCAGAGGTCCTGTGTTCGAGTCCCCAATGGCGTAATCTACAGGAATTAACATGGAAGGTAGTGTTAATTTGCCCCCTTGTGACACAATCTCGCCCTCCCCGCCGTTTCGGCTCCCCTTAGCAAGGTTCCCCATGAGGCCCGCTGGTAGACTAGCACATCAACCTGTTCAATTAATGTAGTAGTATGTCGTTGGAGCTTAGCTTGTTAGGCTTCCAACTAGTTTCATGTAATAATATTTAATAAAAATAATAATAATAATAATTTAAAGAAAAGGTCAAAATTTTATTGAAAAGGAAAAAAGAAAAAGATGGGAGGACGCCTAGGCGATACAAAAGAGAGACTAAAAAGCCTAATCTAACACAAGTTGTCGAGCAGCAACACAACAAAACAAAAGATGCAAAAGAGGAGGGCAATCAAGCCAAACTCCATGCAACATCTAATTACACCAAGAGAAAAATAACAAAAGACAAAGGAAGAAAAACCGAGAAGACTAAGAAGGAATTTTCTTCTTAACTTGAGAACTTTACCCCTTCCCAACATTTCCTTATCATCCTTGTGAGGGCTTCCATTCCATTTGATCATGTTAAGTTATGTTTCTCTTATCTTATCTTCACATGACAGAGATTTAAGAGCATTACAAACCTTTTCCTCCACTGATTCTTCATTTGCAGTTGGAGTTTTAATATCCCCAAAAATTGTCGAAGAAACACCTTCCTTTCTATTTGCAGGAGCCGAAGTAGAAACACCCTCTTTTATATCTTTTTTTTTTTTTTTTGTGTGTGTTCTCCTTTGTTCGGTCAACAGGGAACCTGCTTTCAGAAGTAAAGTCAGTAAGAATCAAGAATGGATTCTTTTTTGGAGAAGATTGTACCTGCTTAACGTTCAGCTTGTCCCTTTCTTCACCACTTTAACCATTTTGCCTTTGGCCCATATCCAATCTCCTTGCAAGTACTCATGGAAAAACTTCTTGGCTCCCGTGCTTGCCTTCATAATCGAGAATGATTAAGGTACCGCGGGTTGGGTACCGCGGTTTATCCCGTGTGAGGAGGGGAGTGGCCCCCATTTCCCAACCCTAACCCGCTACCAATCTTAGTGCTCGAATCGCTCCCCTCTCCACCGTTGGATTTGATCCGCGGGATAACCAGCGGGACCAACCCGCGGTACGTGTATCATCACTCCTTCATAATCCATGCAGGTTTGCTACTTTCTGCGATTTTAATGCCTTGACCCCCCTCCTACAATGTCTGCAGTTGTTGTACCAGTTACTACAGATGCAGAAAATGCCTCCCCCGAAACAAAAATACTACTATCCCCATTGGCCTGTGTTACAACGGTGGCAGTCAATGGTGCTTCTGAGACAACTAATAATGAAAGGGACGGGTAGGGTGTTGGCTTAGTAGTCTTCTCTGAGTTACCACTGACAGTTTTCTGTAAAACTGCCTGAAAGGGACTTCTCACAGTCTTCTTTGCTGGTGCAGACTTTGTTGCTGCCACTGGAGATATTGTCCTTTCCACTGGAGCTGGTGTAATTGCTGCAAGGGAAACAAAGTCAACCACACCAAGGGAAACAGAGTCAACCACTTTTGAACTACCACCAACTTTACTTATACCTATGTTGCACGGACACGGAAACGGGACATTATTACGACGCGACACGGTTACGGGGACACGTCAAATCTCAAAAAAAACGGATTACGAGGACACATTATATATATTATTCACATCATTAAAATAAAATATTACTA
Organism: Papaver armeniacum; assembly: GCA_023531295.1. Taxonomy (NCBI): domain Eukaryota; kingdom Viridiplantae; phylum Streptophyta; class Magnoliopsida; order Ranunculales; family Papaveraceae; genus Papaver; species Papaver armeniacum. Next base: position 269,053 of record JAJJWW010013376.1, read on the forward strand.
CAATCTACACAACAAAATAATTACTCTTATTTTTAAAATATTTGATTACTAATTATATAAAATTAATAATAATATAATAATGGTAAAGTTTTTCATGAATAATGCTTGGATTTCACTAAAACAAGAATAAATTAGCGTCTCATTTAGTTTATTTTGATTTTCCAAACCAAAATTAATCATTTATTACGTGTCCGAAAGTGTCCAATTGGTGTCCGCAAAGTGTCCAATAAAATTTTTTACGCGACACATGATGTGGCCTGTCCATCGAGTGTCGAGAAGTGTCGTGTCCGTTTACGTGTCCGACACGGTTACGGCATCTTTTTGGAGTGTCCGTGCAACATAGACTTATACCAGTGCCACCAGACTCAAGCTCCGCAGGCTTGAAAACCTTCTTTGGTGCCCATTTGTTCTTTTTCTTTCCACAGTTCTTGGTAGAATGTCCAAATACCCTACAAACATCACAGTTATGCGGTTTCCATTGATACTCAACGGGAATATCCAAGGAAACCTTTCCATCTATCAACAGAGGTATGCTATCAGGATATGCAAAATCCAAATTTATTTCAATACAAACTCTTGCATATGCCAACCTGTTCTGATAGATGATACATTCATCAACAAAAATAGGGTTTCCTAGATAACTAGAAATCAGACCTAATCCATCTTCATCCCACATATGGAGCGGAACACAAACTATCTTTACCCAAATAGATATTGATTTCACCTCTGCAGTACTCTTTTCTAGCAAATGAGACCATGGTCTTAAGGTAAACAGCTTACCTGAGATGTGGAGGGATCTGATATCTAGTACTAACATGCAGTCCTCCTCATTCTTGAACTCAAAAATAAAAGCCAATAAGAGTTAGCCTTAGGGATAAAGTTCCTATTTGTTGAATTTGACCACTTATGGTCCGAATTAGCTTTTGGTTCCTTCTACAAAGTTGTAGATATTCATAAGACATATTTAATGGACTATAGAACAACCTAATTGAATTACTAAACCTTTATATGTGCTAAAGATAGATAATGAAAAGACATATAACCATAAATGAGCTTAGAACCATTAGATAGACTTGTATGATTCTTGTGTGTACCATTTTGGCTAGATTCTTAGAGTTTTTGTGTGATTAACAGTTGGTCTGTATAAACAATGATCAATTCAAAGGATGAACTAGTGGATCATGGATCTCGAGGTAGGCATGGCTTGTCATCAAAAGAGGTGGGAATACATTTAACTCTTTTGCAACCATTGATGTATACTTTTACAAAGATTTATGTTTAACAAACTCATGCACTGTCTGATTGTGCTTTTCGTGCATTATTTACTTTAAATTCCGAAAGTTATGTTGATTCTTTTAATCTTTCCATAGCTAGGAAAGGATCTTTAATGCTTTGTTCGTCTTTATGAGTTGATATGGGAAATAAGAATTTCCTTATGTGGTATATAGGACACAGTCCTTCATTTATACTTTCATGCACGTTTGGGTGTGTAATTGTCACCCAGAATATCTAGGTGTGTAATTGTCACCAATATTACGGGTGTGTACATTCACCCACAAACTATCTAGGTGTGTAATTGGCACCAGTATTACGGTGTGTAAATGCCACCACATAAATAATGGTTGGTGTGTAATTGTCACCAATCCGGTGTGTAAATGTCACCACGGAAATAAAGAAGGAGTTAGTTCCATATACATGTTGGTTAATTCAGTGAGTTGGTTGTCTTCTAGTGTTTAGGAAAACATGTATTGTTTTCCAAATCATGTCGATGTTTACTTAAAAGTTATATGTTATTCCTACTGGGCACCCCTTTTAGGGATGATGTGCTCACCCATTCCCACTTTCAGTTTCAGAGACGGATCAAGATGTGCACGTGGCGATGAAAGCTTCGAGGATTTAATTACGATAGTTAGATAACTTCCGGTATTTTTGATTTTTGTTTATATTCTATTTGCAAACCACACTAATGTATATGTATCATTTGAGATGAGTTCTTGTATATATTTTCAGAGCGGGGCAGCAAACTTCTTAAATGATTGTTTGAGTATATGATTTAGATCCTTAGCGCCTCTTTATTTAGTTAATATCTTGGTTTAGTCAACTGCTAGCTTAGGGGGCGCTACAGAAAATTTTCGCATGTTCTTGGACAGCAGCAATAATGGTTAATCGTACGGAGCCAAAAAAATTGACATTCTCGGACGACACAAAAAAATTTCAACTCTACTCTACATATTTGCACCCACAAACTATAAATATCCATAGACCCCACATGTACCCTTGGTTAGAGGTGTAAAACATGCCGGCCCGGCACAACTCATCTCATGAAGTTATGTGTTTAGCGTGCTACGCGTTGGGCTGGGCTGTGCCAAAAATTTAGACGTGTTGTGCTGTGCCGTGCTAAATGGCGTGTTGTGCCAGAAAAATAATCGTGTTGTGTCGTGCTGTGCTAGCCCACTTATTTTATGTTTTCCAAAATTAATATTTTTCCGATATTTTAGTTAGTATATACATTATTATAGAAATTAATCAGTATAACGAAAATAAAATGTCAAACACTTGCTAAAATAAAGACTTTTTGGTGAAATATGCATGAAATGTGATGTATCGCGTTGTATTTTATACATGATTTGGCGTGCTTTCTTCGCGTGTCGTGCTGTGCTTGTCGCGTGCTTACACGTGCCACGTGTTGTGCAGAGCTGATGTTCCTATTTGTCTGGCACAACACATCACACTAAATTAACGTGTTGTGCCAGTTCACGTGTTGTGTCGTGTTGTGCCATAAACGTGCTGGCCCGACCCAATTTACACCTCTACCCTTGGTTTCGTCCGTAATCTGCCAACAAACAACGGATGTATATCACATTGATCGAGCCATGTAAAAACTCTTGTGTCTCATTTATAATTTTAGTACTTTTATCTTCATTATCATGATAGATATGTATAGATCTAGAAATTGTTAAGGGGTGTTATTTGTGGGATTTCCTGCACCTACAGACATTCCTATTACTAGATCGTGACCTTACTTGGTCGACGTTTGATACACGTAAATTTCCCTTGTGCAGAAATTTTTGTGGATTTATTTTCTTGTATGTTTGTAGATTATTTGGGGTGCCTATGTCAAGCGAAGCTTGCATTAATGCACGAAAAGACGTTCTTTACCGAATGACAGCTACAGTTTCATTTGGAATAATCTTTAGTGTGCTGTGTGTAGTGAACCCAAATAGTAGAACCTTCCACAGCAGAGATATGATCAACTAGTACCGGGAGTCAGCATTGTTGACATTGTCCTGCCTTCTCAATGTTTCAGGGGGTCGTTTCTTCAATGACTAATTGGTGGCCACTTGCCTACTTGGCATAGAAAAGTGTATCATGTACTAGCTAGCTGGCAGCTGCATCCCTTTCTTTTCATTTCCTTTAGGTCTTTAAGCCTTGACAACTGATGTGCATATGTGTTGTGATAGCGCTTGGCACTTGGTAATCTATTTTAATCTTTTTTTCAAGGAATGAGAAAACCACATCTAATTTATAGAATTCTGATCGTGAGATCACGACCTACTTAAGAGCATTTGGATCTATTTGAAATTTAGATATAGATGTGAATATATCTAAATAATACAGGACCCGTAATTGTAGAAGAACTGGTGCACTATTTCTTTTATTTTTTGAAAGGCCTGGATCCTTTATTGGTACCTAACGCTGACACTTCTAAACATCGAGTATATTATCTGTGTTTCCCGAAATGTATTTTATTACTTGAAAATGTTAAATCGTGGGAACATGACAGAATAAAAAATAAAAGTACGGTTTGCTGTTGTTGTTTTAAGGAGGGGGAAAAAAAGAAAACAATGTTAGCTTTACAATCAAAATGAACAATCTTCAAGAAGCAAGAGAAAAAATCAGCAATCTTCGTGATAAGGTGCGCGTTTTCTTGGCCTGTGATAATGGTGTACCGGCAGAGCTCACAGACAGGCTCCAAGAACCTGAGGCCGCCGATACAAATTATACGGCCACTTGTCTAGTATGTGAACAAGAATCATATGCGACTGAAATGGAGACGAGTAATAATCGCCACATCCATGTTGAGTGCCAAACTTATCTCTAGATCATGACCTAACTCACGGTAAGGTTTATCTATTGGTTTGTGTGGATTTATTTTCTTGTATGCATGGCAAATAGTGTTTTGTTTTGTTCTTGGAATTTGCCGGTTTGGGGACTGAATTCTATATGGGTGCTGTACTATTATGACTAATTATTTACTTGGTTCCTTCGGAATTTTTCTTTCCTTTTAATTCAATATGCTTCAGTTTAATGTTATTGCCTTATTGGTGAAAATTTCCTTTGCTTTCTTGTTTCTATCGATTTATAAAATTCCGGGCAAGGCTATGCGCACACGCATGTATACCCGATAACAAAACAACGTAACAGCCAAGGTGTCGTAATAGCCACCACCTTGTTCTTGTTTATTTTGTGGAGAACTAGTAAGCAAAATAAGTCATCTTCTAACTCGAAAGAGTCGAGCCATATCCAAAATGCTCACGCTATATTTCAATTCATTTGTATCAGACATTCTGAATAACTATAAGTAAATGTTACACATGTCAAATCCAACATGCAAAAAATGTGGATCGTGAGATCGGCTATGACGAGTTTATGAATGAACAAGTCGTTGTTGATGCAATGTTTGTTTTGTTTTCCGAAAGGCCGCCAGAAGAAAATTCTTATCGTTGAACCGGCAAGGAGTATATATATATATAAGTCCAAATAAAACATCCTATCAATCCATTAAACAATCCAAAAATGTTACATCATGCTGTTGATTAAAAGAAAAGCAATGTGTAAAATTCAATATCAAAACTTTCAGAGATAATGAAAATTTCTCTCTTCTTCATCACTGTTACCATAATGCGCAAGTTTTTTTCCTGTAATAACGGAGTTTCACCGGAGCTCATAGACGACACGCTCGAACATCAACCCCTCACCAAATGGTATTATTGGGCCACTTGTCCGGTATGTGAACAAATGTCTGAACTATCTGAGATGGAGAAGAGCAATACAAAACACTTCCATCTTGAGTGTATGGATCCGTGGGGTTAATTAGTTTGAATCAGCTAGCACAACATGTCCTTCCTCTTAATTTTTCGGTAGTCTCTAGAATCTTCTTGATCACCTCACTGCATCTATCTTCTGGTGATACTTAAATTTTTCTATCTCTTAAAATGGTTTTGGCTTGTGTAGGCTTTTGTGGTCATTGTGGATTTTAATTATCTTGTGTGCGGCAATAGTACTGCCTCTTATATTGGGACTGTCACTGAATTGTATTGTATCTTGTATCTCGTGTGGAGTATTTTTGTAAAATCGTTATTTATGAAATCATACTATGCAAAGCCCCAATGATGTAAGAACCATCAAGTTCACAAGGAAAAAGAAAATAAGTGAAAGGAAAAGAATTTTCCTGACATAAATTACTTAGAGTTTGCGGCACCTTTCACCATTATGTGCTATATTACTTAATTTGAACCCCCGGCTCCAAGAGATTATCTTGTGGCACATACAGATATGATAGTACACTGTACACCATATAATGCCACTTACGAAATTTGGATGTGCATTTTCTTCAACATGTTGCTTACGAAATTGCCTTAATTACTTTAAGACTACCAAGGGAAATTGAGTTAGCCCTGGAGGAAAACAACCAACATAATACAACGGGAGTCCAAATTAAGTTAGATGCTAATCCAGTTTATTGATTTTGGTTTAGAATCTCGGAACTATGTTTAATAGCAAGCTACAAGCGAAAAAGATCGGTCGGTACCAATACTAATCGGCAAAAAGTACACCCTCACAAGAAGAAAAAAAGCATTTCATGATTTAAGAAAATAGTCCAATCCAAAATACTCCACATTTTCTTTAATTCTTATTTGATTGACAATTTCTTGATAATTAAAATGAAGAGCTAAGTAAAAATAAAATATAGTATCAGATAAACTGAATAAAAATGTTAAGTCGTGGGCTCACTTCACTTTGAACTAATTAAGTGTAGGTTACATTTTGTAGTTGTTGTTTTAAGCAGAGAAAATCCATATAAGCTTTCCAACCTAAAATGAACAATCTTCAAGGGGCAAGAGAAAAAATCAGCCATCTACTCATCTTCCTGATAAGGGCCGTGTATTCTTGGCCTCCGATAATGGTGTACCAACAGAGCTGACAGGCAGACTCCAAGTTTTTTTTTTTTTTGCTAGGAAAAAATTGATCTTATTAAAAGAAAGAGAATTACATTTCAGAGTTGAGAAAATCAGGGACATTTCCCATCCATTCTCCTAAGGTTCTGGACCTCCTACTAAACTTTGCTGCAATTGATTAGCTAGAATTATATGGTTTCTTTTAACAAATTCAAACTTAACCAAATGAAAACAGGAACTAATTGTTTTACGGTTTATTATACCAAAATATTTGATTGCTAGTGGAATTAAAAGCACCTATTACTGTTTTAACATCACTGATAAAACACACTTTCTCAAGTCTGCCTCTAGTAATGCTAGACTTTCAGCTTCTTCCGCATTCCTCACTGATGCACACTTTGAGTTTGCATCCTATGAAGGAATCTGCAGTGTTTAACATGATCAAACCAATACCTCACAAGTTAGTATTTTTATCATATGCAGCATCATTGAAAACTGATGAGCACGAAAGTGCGATGCATTTTCACCCATAAATACATTAGCTAGGCCTCATTTTATCACTAAAAAACTTGTTTGTAGGTGTTTTTGTCAAATAAGCTCGTATGGAAAAAGTTGCTCGAAAAGTGGTCTGTATACCCCAGGAGGACACATGTTATTCAGACTCTCAGTTTTGGATAAGGGGCACCCAATTACTAAGGGGCACCCTAATTGCTATTCGCACTTCCGTTCTGGTTAAGGGGCAACCATCTTCCTCTCCGTTTGAATTAACTTTTTGGCGGGAAAATGTTGCAGCACACGGGAAAATTTAGGGTTCGATTTTTGATCGGGTTATAGAGAGACTCAATAGCTGAAACTCTCTGTGATGAGTTTATGTGGCTTAACAGGCGTGGTATGATCATCAGAATCAACAGGGTTTGGCTGGAAAATCGTGTGGAAGAAAAACAAGGAAGCGCAGCTTTTAAAACCCGTGTATCTCTGTTTTGGATTCGGAGGATTTCTAAGAAGATTCAAGTGCTACAATAGATTGTATTGGGCCTGTTTCAGTTAAACAGGACCGGTAACTACATCAAATTCGAAGAAATTGGGTTGGAGAAACATATTTGAGTAAAACAGAGTATTGTTTATTTTCGGGATACTTTGTGCAGGATTGGCGTTTGTTTACAGCGTGTCCGATGCAATCTGAGACGTGTAGACAACTTGCTAGTGCGTGATTGAATGATTGTTGACAGCTGCAGGCACAAACGCGTGCGAGAAGGGAAAGAAAATATTCCGAGAATATTTTTCATTACCGCCAGAGCTATGAAGATTATTTGGAGTAATGGGTGAGATTCGAAAGCTTGTGGGGTTTATATAGGTTGCTGGCATCACAGAGAAGGAGATAGAGAGAGTCGGGGGGAGGTAACAGAGACGGGAGAATCAAATTGCAGAAATTTCTGCTGCTGCTGTTCCAAGAACACCAAGAACATAAGGTCGAGAAAGCACATCGTTAATAAACCGTGGTTTATTCCCGGTTTTGCAACAGAGCTTTCGGCGACCGTTTTACGATAACTACAAACACTTTTGTTTTATCGCATACTGTAACAGAGGATTGCAACACTTCTCAGCTGTTGTAAAATCCTGGTTTATTTGATTTTTATCCTTTTCATCATTTGCAAACACTTTTGAGCCATGAATAAATATTTTAAGTGTGTTTTCGATGTGATGAACTAAAACCCAACACTGGGTCGACGGAGGAAGCCGAACTTCACACATGGCTGAATTTATTTTATTTTCTATTTGACTTTTGCATTATTTTGAATGGAATTATGATTTGATTAAATTGGTTGTTATTCAATTAGATAGGTTATGCTTGTTTAGATAATCTATGCTTAGGGGATACAATTAATCTTTTGAGAGTCTACCTTGGTAAAAATAAGAGTCGGTGTTATTTTGTTTATTGAGCTTTAATTGTTGAGAATAAATAAATTGAACCTATTGATATGAATTCGGTGGAATCCTAGGCCCGGTAACTCTCGCCTTTGTTTATTATTTTCATTAAACCTTTAAATTTAAGCTCAACAACGTCCGAGTGAACGACAACCTATTTACTACAACAACAAATTAAAAACCTTATCAATTTTGGCGCCAGTTGCGACGCGGATTTGTTTTTAGATTAATTTTTAGGTTTATTTTTTATTTTGTACAATATTTTCTTTTTCCTTTTTATGCGTTTCTTTTTATATTTCTTTTCGTGGAATTTTTGAGGATGATGACTTCTTCGAGGAGACGTCACCTACTATGACGTTGAGCGGAATATATGCGTAGAAAGTCAAATTACCGGGAAAACTCATCCGAGATGACGCTTATTGAATATATGCGTAGGCAATGGTATGGAGTTTCGCTCCACATGAGGTAAGTGAAGAATCACATGAAACTATATATGAAAAGTATTACAAACACACACCGCCTAGTTTGGAACAAAGATTGAGAATTCTAGAATGCCAAAGATTATTTAATGATGATGATGATGATGATCGGTCTTATAGTGACTCTCTTTCCAAACAGTAACGTATAGATGACCCTGTGGATGATTGTGTGGATGATTCGCCTAATTCCATAGATGAATCTACCTCACAAGATCATTCACCCGACTTAGAAGTTGTTTCTAGACCACTAGACTTCCAAAAGTTGCCTAATTTAGGGTTAGAATTGTGTGCTTCTAAAGTATTGTTGGATTACTTTGCATCTAAGTACCCGAGAGGATTTGCCTATTTCTAATACCATGCATGAGCCAGGTTGAAATTTTCCCGAGAATCCCCATACTTTGTTCTTTACGCACTTCCATGTGTAGTAAAAACTTGGTTTAGGGGTAAATTTTGTTTTCCGACGGTTTCGGTGTCCCCATTTTTTCATAAAATAATTGTGAAGTTGTCATTTGTATATATTGTATTTTGGGTCGATCCCCAAGTTTTGAGTTATTAGTGTATGGGGATCCGTTTTTGTACGATCCAAGAGGTATAATTATTTATTTATGTTTGTTTACTTTTGTTTATTTTATTTTTAATTTTCCATCTTAATTTTTACGTTGGATGACTCAATTACATTGAGGACAATGTAATATTTAAGTGTGGGGAGTGGTTATTAACTTTTTCTTTTAATTTTTTCAGGAATTTTCTTGCGTATTGTGACCAGCTCTTGAGCGGGTCTAAATAGATAATAAAAATATAAATATTATGACCAGCTGTGTAGTGGGTCTTAAAAAAAAAGTGTCTGTGTATGTGGCATTTGTCATGACCAGCTGTGTAGCGGGTTTAAGTCTCTTATTTATGACCAGCTGTGTAGCGGGTCAGTTTTCTGTTTTGCTCGAGGACTAGCAAAATGTAAGTGTGGGGGAATTTGATGAGCACGAAAGTGCGACGCATTTTCACCCATAAATACATTAGCTAGGCCTCATTTTATCACTAATAAACTTGTTTGTAGGTGTTTTTGTCAAATAAGCTCGTATGGAAAAAGTTGCTCGAAAAGTGGTTTCTATACCCCGGAGGACACATGTTATTCGGACTCTCAGTTTTGGATAAGGGGCACCCAATTACTAAGGGGCACCCTAATTGCTATTCGCACTTCCGTTCTGGTTAAGGGGCAACCATCTTCCTCTCCGTTTGAATTAACTTTTTGGCGGGAAAATGTTGCAGCACACGGGAAAATTTAGGGTTCGATTTTTGATCGGGTTATAGAGAGACTCAATAGCTGAAACTCTGTGATGAGTTTATGTGGCTTAACAGGCGTGGTATGATCATCAGAATCAACAGGTTTTGGCTGGAAAATCGTGTGGAAGAAAAACAAGGCAGCGAAGCTTTTAAAACCCGTGTATCTCTATTTTGGATTCGGAGGATTTCTAAGAAGATTCAAGTGCTACAATAGATTGTATTGGGCCTGTTTCAGTTAAACAGGACCGGTAACTACATCAAATTCGAAGAAATTGGGTTGGAGAAACGTATTTGAGTAAAGCAGTATTGTTTATTTCGGGATACTCTGTGCAGGATTGGCGTTTGTTTACAGCGTGTTCGATGCAATCTGAGACGTGTAGACAACTTGCTAGTGCGTGATTGAATGATTGTTGACAACTGCAGGCACAAACGCGTGCGAGAAGGGAAAGAAAATTTTCTGAGAATATTTTTCATTACTGCCGGAGCTATGAAGATTATTTGGAGTAATGAGGTGAGATTCGAAAGCCTGTGGGGTTTATATAGGTTGCTGGCATCACAGAGAAGGAGATAGAGAGAGTCTGGGGAGGTAACAGAGACGGGAGAATCAAATTGCAGAAATTTCTGCCGGGGCATTCCAAGAACACCAAGTACATAAAAATTTGAGAAAGCACATCGTTAATAAACCGTGGTTTATTCCGGTTTGCAACAGGCTTTCAATGACCGACGTTGCTGTGATAACTACAACACTTTTGTTTTATCGCATATCTGTGAGAGGATTGCAACACTTCTCATTTGTTGTAAATTCTCGGTTTATTTGATTTTTATCCTTTTCATCATTTGCAAACACTTTTGAGCCATGAATAAATATTTTAAGTGTGTTTTCGACGTGATGAACTAAAACCCAACACTGGGTCGACGGAGGAAGCCGAACTTCACAAATGGGTGAATTTATTTTATTTTCTATTTGACTTTTGCATTATTTTGAATGGAATTATGATTTGATTAAATTGGTTGTTATTCAATTAGATAGGTTATGCTTGTTTAGATAATCTATGCTTAGGGGATACAATTAATCTTTTGAGAGTCTACCTTGGCAAAAATAAGAGTCGGTGTTATTTTGTTTATTGAGATTTAATTGTTGAGAATAAATAAATTGAACCTATTGATATGAATTCGGTGGAATCCTAGGCCCAGTAACTCTCGCCTTTGTTTATTATTTTCATTAAACCTTTAAATTTAATCTCAACAACATCCGAGTGAACGACAACCTATTTACTACAACAACAAATTAAAAACCTTATTAAAAACAAGCACACAATCATCTTGCAAGGAATTAGTGATCATGGAAAGATTTTTCTCTTCAGTAGAGACTGCAAGGACAGACTCTTGTGAGATAACATCATTCAAAAAGGTCTCAGTGTCTGTGACCAGTTTCATTGCTAGTCTAACTGTAACATGGTGATTTAAAGTTTTTACTTGGAAGACACAAGAACATCTGTCTTTCCAAATACTCCAAGCAATAGTCAAAACAACAACAGCCTTATCTTTCAGTCTGTTGTCAGAAATCCATTTGACAACCCAATCTTGTAGACTAATGAACGCTACATCCACGTTGAGTGCCAAACCCTATCTCTAGTTCGATGTACGGTTTGTTTTTTGGTTTGTGTGGATTCATTTTCTTGTATATATATATGTGGCAATACCTAATCTTGTATATATATGGCAGTACCTAATACTTCTCCCATTTCAAAATAATAGGTTGGTTTCATGTGTAATTTGTACATAAAACCATCCTATTTTTTAAAACGGAGGTTGTATGTTTTGTGTCTTTGGATTTGAAGGCACAATTGGGAGATACTCAAACAAATTGGGCGATACTAACGGTTATGTGGGTATGGTTTTTGGTTAAGGGGACATTTTTAATTTAGTATACTCGGTTACCAAATCAAAAAGAAAAAAAAAATAAAAAATCCTACCACCAAATCACAGATTCAATAAGATTTATCATTTGTATTAGTCATCAGATTAGTGAGATCATATATGAATTAGAGTTATTAATTTTTGATTTTGTTAGTTTGTGAGTGAAAAAAAAAAATAAACAAGTCAAGAATCGGCATTGTCTTTTCCCAATATCCATGACCGTAAATTGAAAACTGGGTTGCACGGACGCTCCGTTTTAGAAGCCGTGTCCGCGTCCGACTCGCGTCGGACGCAGGACGCGCGTTTGACGCAGACACGACGCGTGTCCGACACACCAATATGCGCGTCCCGCGCGTGTCTTCTTTGGACGCACCGATGACTCGGATTTGAAGCATTTTTTTCCATTTTCATTTAAACTTCTTACTTTATTTTTACTATTATTAACTAAATGAAGAAAGACAAATATTTAGATTAATCATTTAAGTCTTTATTAGGATTTTATAATTGGAAATACATCACATATACCCTTGGATAGGCATGTGTTGTTCTAAGAATGCAATTTGATTGTGCCATGTGTTTAATAGTGATTGATTGCTTGACCTTCGACGTGTATAAACAAACGATCTTTCCTTTTCTTTTGAAATTTATACACATGTAGCATTATTTTCTACTTTTTAGGATCGAAACACTTGACTTTGCTGTATAAATACATCATTGTATATATAAATAATATATAAATATACATATCCGCGTCCTAATTTTTTGAGAATTTTGTAGTGTCCGCGTCCGCGTCTACACGTCCGCGTCTGTGCAACCCTGATTGAAAAAATAACATAGAAAGTAAAAAACAGTCGTCATGGTCTTGATGATGAAGACCATGCCGACTTAAACTCGTCGTACTTTTTTGGTAGTTAGCTCACACTCGTTTGTTGCATCTGGCGGATTAAATCCATTCAAATGGTAGGGATGTAATCGTATGTACATTGTCTTTGTACAAAAAAAAAATAAAAAATAAAATGATACATATGGTTGTCGTAATATTTTGTGATTATTTCTTTTTTGTTTCTCTGAATTTCTAATGTTCTTGTTATTCAAATCTGTTTAAGTTTAATGTTCTTGATAAATTTGAAGTCTAGTTATCTATCTGCATTTGTGTATATCTAACTCCTTTAAAAGCCTAAGGTCATTAGGCTCCACGTTGAACGGTGACCCTCACCCTCACACAAAATTGCTCCGTTTCACTTTTCCTCAAAGGAGAGAAAAACAAGGCTTTCTTTCCCAAAATAAAGAAATTTGTTTATTTATTATCCAGAAAAAAAAAAAACGAAAAAAAATCGAAAAATAAAGAAATTTCTTCTTCACGATGGTTCATTAAAAACCCTAACCCTTTGCCGATGAGATGTTATAGGCTTCACACAAGTGATTATAATTTTTTCATTCTCTGATCTCTAAGAACTCTAACTCTAGGATGTGATGATTTGCATTTGATTTGTTTTTGCAGGTAAAATCCATGTTTTATAAACCGTAACCGTTTTCTTTCTGTTCTTATGTTTCTCTGAATCAATAAATCTGAGCCCATATTTTGTTTTGCATGTAAAATTAATAAACCCTAACCCATGTTTTATTTTGCAGGTACAATATTTGCTCTTGGTAAACCCGTTTCTCTGAATCAATAAACCTTAACCCATGTTTTGTTTTGTTGGTATAATCAATAAACCATAATCCATGTTTTATTTTGCTGGTACAATCATTGTTGTTGATAAACAACAAGATGTTGTCTGTTGGACCGGATTGGGAATACAAGCTGCATGAAGTTCTGTTGAGACATTACCATTGTTTTGTTTACCATTGTTTTGCAGGTAAAATCAATAAACCCTAACCCATGTTTTATTTTGCAGTTACAATATTTGCTCTTGGTAAACCCTAACCCTTTTCTTTCTGTCTTTTCGTTTCTCTGAATCAATAAACCTTAACCCATATTTGTTTTGTTGGTATAATCAATAGACCATAATCCATGTTTTATTTTGCTGGTACAATCATTGTTGTTGATAAACAACAAAATGTTGTCTGTTGGACCGGATTGGGAATACAAGCTGCATGAAGTTCTGTTGAGACATTACCATTGTTTTCCTATACATGCAACAGGGATTCTTGGTTTCGTTCTGCCTGTTCGATATTATTGATAGTTGTCACTTTTGTAGGGTGGTGTCTAAGAAAAAATGGAGGACGAAGTTTGAGCTGGGATAAATAAAAAGTAGCAGTGGCTTTGATGGCTATGCATCAGTAAACGTAGTTATGCTTTGGTAGTAAAAATACTTATCTCAAGGGAACAAAGATGCATACATCTTTAAGGTAATGGCATATATACTTTTTTTTTTTTTTTTTTTTGGATATGTTCAGTAAGTGATTCTGTCTTGATTATAATTTCAACACTCTCTTATAAGTCTTCACTTTCATATAGACCATTTCTAGACGTCTTGAATCCCATCTTTGTCATTGTACTTTATTTTCCTTGATCAATCATTAGTTGAACTATATATGCCATTTTTGTTTGCATATTAATCCTCAAATCCATTTTTAGTTAGTGGAGCTATTATTGCCAATGCCTTAGTCATATAAGGCCCCACGTTCTTGATCAATAACTAAATAATATACATAAAATTTTCAGAGAAAATGGTGCTTTCCTTTTGTGCCTAAGTTGATATTTAATGGCATTCTTGCATAGGTAAATATTATACTGAAGAGAAAGCAGCACTCTAGCGTATGACGTTGCAGCTCTGAAACTATGGGAAGCACATTTTAAACTGAACTTCGCAGAACGTGCTTCTCTGGCTTTATTTTTTTCTTACTCTTTCATCTGGAAATATCAGCAAACGCCGAAAACGCTTTTTATAGTGTTTTCCTGTGGCAACGAAAGAAGATGAGGAGATGAAAGATATGTTAATATAAGAGTATATTAATTCTCAATGAAGGTACGTAATTCTAGCAGCTTATTTTGTTCACAACATCTATCAATTTAAAAAGAAAGTAAGAAAAAGATGTTGGACATCTGCTGTAACTTCGTTTTGTTCTCTTCATATGACAAGATAATCCCTTCCCATGCTAACTATGTTTTGTAAACTGAATACTGAGCTAGGCGTATTAAATCAGGTTCAGCTGCGATTCCACAACATAAATTCAAGTTGGCTAAATTCTAGCACATTAATTTTACCCAAGGCATAAGAGGAAAAGTCACGATTAAGCTTTGTTAGTTGTGGGCTTTACACACTTTATCATTGTCATTGCAGAGGTTACCTATCCGTCCTCATGAATTTGGGACCTTTGAGCCCCATAACTCCCTTTGTTTACATTTTATACTATTCTTTGGTAGCTTGAAGATTAAGATTTATAAGTATAATGATCTACGCTTCAAAGCATTTGTTTTAGAGTTTGGGACAATGTAATTTCTAGAGCAAAATCTTAAATCATGTATATTAAATAATATTTGCAGAGAAAATGACATTGCTTTTGATATGCCGTTCCTTGATCTCAATGCTTTTTGCCACAAATATGTACATATTCCCAACTGTGGTATTGATCATTGTGCTTTGTCCTTAACTAGCATCAGGCTTGACAGTAATTTTGTTTTTTTGGGTTTCATTTGCAGAGGGCGTAAGTTGTGGAAACTGGAAAGAGTAGTTAAGGTCCTTTGTTCTAGACTCACAAATATGGAGCTACTGTTATTTTTTCGAGACCAGTAATGGCTGCATTGTACACACTGTGTTCAGTATCTTACTGATGCTCTCCTGCAAGCTTTGTTGGTGGTGGTGGATGAGACTTTGAGCAAGGAAAATGAGGTTAGAATCCCTTGTCTCTAGATTTAATTACAGTTTGATTTCTTAGTTGCAGCCTTATAATTTAATTTCTTTGAATTCTAAGATCAATTAAAGCTCAGTTTATAAGGATTTCCTTGAATTCTAAGATCAATTATAAGCTCAGTTTATAAGCTCACTTTATAGGATTTTGTTTTCTCGATAGTGCTTTGGCTGCTCTCACTATATATGACTAATATGTTTCCTCAAATGCATAGCATCTAGCATTAATTTCATTTTGGTGACCCTATATTTGTGCCCTTGCAGGGCAAAATCCCCTTTGGTTAGAAAAGGGGAACGATGCTGGGTTGGGAAAGTTTATAAAAAAAATGCATTGTTAATGCCATCAGTAGATTGCCTACTCCAGAGCTATTGGTGGGTCCGTTTTTCCAAGATGAATAGAATGGAAAGTGTAGGTTGTCCCAGTCATTTAGGTGAGAAATCAAAATGAACTCCTTACTCCTGTATTCTTTTATTCAAATTCTTTGGATTTTCTTACTTGTGTGTTATTTGTTATCAAGTGTGTTTACTATTCTTCCATCCAGTTTCCGACATATACAAAATGCAGATCTTAACAGTTATAGTACGGGTTCTTTTAGCATGTATATACTTATGGGTCGTTAGAAGCTGCAGACTTGGATAAGTAGAGTTTTATTAGGTAACATGAGATAGAATATTCAAACATAGCAAAGAGGTTTTTTTTTTTTTTTTTTTTTTTATTGATCGAAACCTAATGTAATGAAATTATTCTAATGAATAAAAAGGTTCTATTTATTATTTATTAACGAATAGATATACTTATGTACCTGAAGAACTCTAATCACTTTCCCTGATGTCTCATACCTTAAGTCTATGCAATCTCAGAGTTATATTTTCGTTTTTGTTCTTCTTCACCAAACTATATTATAAAGTCTCACGTTATAGTAGACCATATCCTTCGATTTTTTCCAACTCACATACACCGAAAGAGAATGAATTAGAGTGATTTAATGGGCGTCATTGTTATTTGATTATTTGTTCATTTGGCGTTGTTGTTTAAAAATTCATAAATGTCAATTCTGTTAAAAAAAAAAAGAGGCTTAATGCATTGCGACAGAGCTAGGGAAAGCCCCGCCATACCAAATTAAAAATCCCCACCTAATCAAAAATGTATCGCAACGGGTAGGGGCAAAGCCCTGACACCTAATAAAAAATACGCGACGGGGTTGGCGAAGCCGTGCAACACCAAATCAAAAATGTATCGGGACAATACATCACGACGGGGCGAGGCGAAGCGGAGCCACACCTAATCAAAATTTTATCGTGATGGGAAGGGAAAATCAAAAATATGGCTAAAAAAAGCCCGAGCGTAGCACGGGCACAAAATCTAGTTAGGAATAGAATTCGTAAATATATTATGAATTTCTTGAAGCAGATAGTATGTCATGACTAAGGAATTAGAGAGAAAGCTAACTATGTTGAGGGGTATTCATCCATGATAACTTTGTGAATTTTTCTGAACGCGAAATTGGGGATATAAAAAGGAATTGGGGATATTGATTACTTCTCTCAACCCATGGTGTCTGCTAAGGGGTGGTTTTAGGGTGCAAAGTACTAAAATATCCTCCCTTCAAAATAAAAATCAAAAAACTTAAAATAAAAAAACAAAATCAAATCCCCCATTTCCATCTCCACTTCTTATTAATCTCTTTCAGGGTTAGAGCTTTGAAACCCAAATATTCCTCATGCCCTTCCAAATTCTAAACTCTCCCACTCTCTTTCAAATTCTCTTATCCTTCTCTGCCGGCTCCTCACTTGGGAAAAACGAATTTTTTTTTTTTTAATTCGGAAGTGATGAAGATCATGCTGCAAGTGATGAATACCATGCCGGAATTGATGAAGACCATGCCGGAAACTGGTGTCGGCATGCTTGGTAACTAACGTTCAATGCCGTAACTAAGTACCGCATGCTCAATAGAAATCTATCAATGCCGGTAGTCAAGTGAAAAAAAAATCAACTTTCTGGATACTTTACATCATGTGCAGCATAAAAATTAAAGCAACATATTATGCGGAAACCGGTGCTTAGGCATGCTCGAGAATTAACCAATTGTTGTTAGTGGGTGATTAAAATCAGAAAAATTCAAAACGGAATATTTTTTACATCGCCGGAAGTGATGAAGACCATCTAGGAATTGGTGAAGAACCATGCCGGAAAATGGTGCCGGCATGCTTGGTAACTAATATTCAATGTCAGTAACTAAGTGCCGACATGCTCGATAGAAATCTATCAATAGGTAGTCAAGTGAAAAAAATTGAAGTTTCTGGATACTTTTCATCATGTCTAGGCATAGAAATTTAAGCAACATACTATGCCTAAGCAGATCTTGAAGCATGCTCGAAAATTGGATAACTGTACCGGAAGTGGACTGATTAGAACAAAAAAAAATGGTTTTGAAGATCAAAACTAGAAAACAATTTATGAAAAATTTCCAGCAAATGCCGACATGGTTTTTAGGTTGAATACAATGCCGACACCGAGCTATTTCAGCTGCAACAATGGTGGATTTAAAGAAAAAAATCAAATTTTCAACCTCTTAGCAGCAATTCTCTCTTCACAATCATCCTCTACTTCCACCAAAAAAAGTTCCCTCTCAAAATTTTTTTCCATCTTTCTACACTCATCTCATTCACCCAAATACAAATACACACTAATCATTTAACAAATACTTAAGATTTTTACTAATTATTATTAACCACTAAACTTGATTAGTGAGGGGTAGATTAGGATTTTAAAAAATACTTAGATAAGGGGTGACCCCGAATTGATATATGGATCCAGTTTTTGTCCTTTTCTTATATCCCAAATTCCTTTTTATATCCCCAATTTCGCGTTCATTTTTTTGTCAAAAAAAAAAAAAAAAAGAAAACTTCGTGAATTTTCATGGATTACTGAAAACCAAACTTCTTATCAATTAACCACTGTGATCCAACTCTCATGCACGCTCAATGTCAACTTCAAGTCAAGCTAAGCCCCACTTGATTTTGTTTCTTGAGTTCGTGACATGAACAAATCAAAATTTTGCCAATTTGAAACCTATAAATTATCAGAGCTGAATTGGGGCCCTGGAAAATAATTGGGAACCCCTAGCTACAGGACAAAAAAATCATGAAATAGTAATTGGGAGTTATCCCTTGTCCCAATTTTTTTAAATGGCTAATTAATTAATTGTTAATTAGTTTAGTTAGATTAAAATCAGATTTAGGGATAAAATTTTGATAAAAGAAAAATTGTGTTTTTGTGTTGTGGAGAGGAAGAAGTTGAGTTTTTGGGGGAAAATTTAGGGTTATTTAGTGATTCCAGTGGAGGAATCATACTGCTCAAAATGAAGGAACCAATCCTCAAAATGAAGATCCCGAAGCTCTAAACAATCAGGTAAACTTCCTATACTCTTCAAATTGTATGAATGATGCTCCAAGTGGTCGATTCATGTACACTATGCAACTACTCAGAGTGAGGGTCGTTACGTCGAGAGGGAAATAAACGAACGACTCTAAGGAGTCGTCAATTATACTTGACACAACCTTTGACGACTCAAACCTGCAACTTTTGCAGGTTATGGAAAATCGTCAACCAAGTGTGATATAATTGACAACTCCAGCTAGTTAGGTCACATAGAGTCGTTAACTTAATATGTTTAGAACCCAACGACTCTAAAACTTTTTACTCTCTGAAGATGTTACTCTTAGGGTGTCGTTAATTTGGCATTCCTATATACTGACGACCCTAGCGAGCCATTTCATAGATTAATGAGAGTCGTCATTCCCCCACATGTATAAATAGTAACGACTCTATCACTTAAACAACTTCAAAATTTTATAAATTTCATAGTATAGGCGTCATTTCATAGATCAAGGGTCGGCAAGCAAAATTTATAAAACCAAACGACCCTTCAACATCGTTAAGGACTTCAAAAATTTGACATGACGACTCTTTACCATAGTTAACGACTACAACCATTTGACATGATGACCCTTCTATTTTTTGAACAGGGAACAAATTTTTTATCATATAGAGTCGTTAGTTTCATAAAGGGGTCGCCAAACAAACAATCGAGAAGAATCGTTACCGATTTAGAAATTCCTGGACGACACTATTCTAGGGCATAAAACCAGGTTTAGGGTCGTTATCTACTACACCCTAATGGTTAACGATTTTTCATCAATTCAACATGCATATCAAAAATCGTTAAGCAATAAAAAACCGTGGTTAACGACCACGAACTAGAATCGCAATTTTGCGATTTGAAAACCTAATTTTTCAATCAACAAATCAAATTAAAACACAAACCCAACTTAGATTAGGGGGTTTTAATTCACTCACGACTAAGGGTGCACAGGAACCGAGCCGGACCGACGGACCGTCCCGGAACCGGTGGAACCATACCTATTTTTGTACCGAACCGAGGAAGGGGGTACAGGTACCGGTCCAAAAAATAAGAACCGAGACTGAGGAGGTACAGTACACGGTCTGCACAAGTCCCGTGCATCGCACCGGACCGAGTGTACCGAGTAGTAGTAGCCGTTAGATCTAGGGGATAATAAATCAGTTATAGCCGTTAGATTAAAGGGTGGTATAAAGAATCAAGAGGAGCAGCAGAAAGACCTAGAAACTCGATGGACATACCAGTAATCACAGACCACTACCGTCTATGAGAATCATCCAATCTGGTAACAAGGAATCAGAAGGAGTTGTGGAATTCAAAATTGGCTCACCTGACAAAGGATTGGTAAGTATTAACAGATTGGTATTAGATCGTGGTTCTTATTCTCGTTGGACATTGCCTAGACAAAGTGTGAATGGTTTGCTATGTTTTAGAACCTCTAGGAATGATGCATTTCTTATATATAACCCTGTCATTGGAGAAAAATCACCCCGGATTGAAATTAATAATAAGCAGGCAAGAAAACAAATTGTGTTTGGATTTGATAAACAGAGTAATGAATATAAAGTCATCTGCGTATCAAGTAGTAATTCTGGTTCTAGTAATAGTCAAGTTAATGAAGTTGTTGAAGTCTTTACTGTTGGAAAAAAAATCATGGAGAAGAATCGATGCGATTCGCCAATTGCATTAGGCGTAGGTTATGATGAGAAAGATCCTTATTATGTAGATGGTTGTATATATCGCCGGTTCCGTCCAGATGTTTTTCACCCATGGGTACGAGAACGAATACTGAGATTTGATATTGCCACTGAAAAGTTCAGTATTATTCCGATTCCGGATTTCGTAATGGATGCATTGCTGTATTGAAATTCTGGCACAAAGTACCGATTGGTACCGGTACCGTATATGGTACCGTACCGGGTACCGAATGGTACCGGAACCGAGATACAAGGTACAGGTACCGGTCCAAAATTTTGGAACCGAGGTGGGGGAGGTACAGGTACTCGGCCTCGGCAAGAACCGAGCCGAACCGTACCGTGTGCACCCTTACTCACGACGATGAATCAGTGAGATTTTTTTTTTCTCAGAAGTCGATAATGGAACGGGAGACAGTGGGAGCGAGGGAGCGGAGGAGAAGAAGAATGGGAGGAGAAGAAGTTTTGATTGAAATGAAGATTGGGGGCCTAGATTAGTGGTTAATGAGATTTTTAGGGTAGTTATTAGAGAAGGCTAAATTGATATTTTAACCAACATTTTGGAAGCCCTCTATTTTTTATAGGGTGGGTATAAATTGGGTGAGGCCTCTGATTATTTTCCATGGCCCCCAATTAAGCCATGTAAATTATGTGAACGGGAATGCAATTTTAGTAAGGTATGGCCAAGTGGGGGGCAATTTCAAACTTCAAAATTGTCCATAACTAATGATCACGATACCAATATCCTTATGTTAAAATTATTGATTAACATTCCACTATCCATCGCTGAAAGTGCATTTCTATTGGATGTCACGGGTTAGATTCCTACCATGCATGTTGTTGAAAAAACTTAGCTTAGATTTGCAACTGCATGCAACTTTTTCAGTGCCATCAACAAAAGTAAGCAACACTCCACACCTAACAAATTTCGAGTAATACAGAAGTCAGCCTAACCTAGTAATGGGAGTACTTTGCAGTACTGTCTCTTGAAGGCCTGCTTGGATGATTTTTCCCATTTGAGTATGAATGACTCATTGGACAACGACCAACATTTGGTATGGATACTTATCTTGTGCAATTAATTGTTGTGTCACGGCTTTCAATTCCCTATCTATCTCAACTCAAGTCTCGACCAAGTGTTTCTAAGTGCAAGTTACTTTGATTCTTGAGCTCAAGATTTATCTCATTTTCATATCTTCCGAATATGATTACGCATTCCCTGCAAAACCCAAGGACATATCGATCTCAATACTTTGTCAGAAAAAGATCAGTGAACTTCATTTGTGAACAAATATGTCTTCTTCATATTTCCGAGTTCCAAAAAACCCTACCATCCATTGATGAATTATGTTGTGAGGCGTGCTTGCTATCAGCTCTCTTTAAGTCATGTGTTAGCTTCCATTCAATTTCGCTCAAGCTTCATGGGGTACCATACCCTGCAGTTTTTCATTTCTGTACGTCATAAATTTTGCTCTCAGATTTGGTGTTTCTGTAAATGAGTATCAAGTAAAAGGTCATTATTCTGTTTGTTTGACTTTAAGACTCGGGAAGGGAAAGTATAGAAATCTGTGTGTTCCACTGAGCTGTATAGTGAGAAATAATAGATCACACGAGTGTGGTGTTCCAACGGATGAGACATTTTTCCCTTGGGTCATGCAAAAGGTTAAATTTCTATATTGAAAATGTAAAAAAAAAAAAAAATTGCTTCAATAATGTAACACACTGTTCATATGTTATTGCACTATAAATACGGGAACTTCTAAAGTTCGTGTAGTTGCAGGAAATCCCAACTAACACTCCTTAATAATTTTTAGATCTAAATCACATATTCAACATGAAAATGAAGATGAAATGCTAAAAATTTTAAATGGACACAAGGATTTTTTACATGATTCGATCAATGTGATCTACATCCATGGTTCTTCACTATAATTTATTTGGTGTTACATAAGATTCTATTAATGAAGTTTGGAGAGCTCTAGATCTAATTTTAAGTGATGGATGAAGAAAATGGTGTGCCTCTAGTTTATAAAAATGTGTGTCCTCCCTTTCTCTCTCTTCCTCTCTTTTCTTATATACTAAGGAACTATAATAATAAATTACAAACATAACCATTTCTTCCAAATGAAGGAAACATAGACTTGGTAGCATGTACACGATCCTATTTTGCTCACTTGCTCGACTCTAGAATAGAGTCACGCAGTGAGTATCATTTTTAGTATCTACATAATAGCGCCACGCGGTGATCGGGGTGAGTACACGATCCTATTTTGCTACTTGTTTAATAGGTAACTATGTAGTAATTGTTTATTAAAATAATAAAAATAAATTATTATTATTAATGTTGTCGTCTTGTTGATATGATTCTAAAGTTGAGATGTGAATTGTTTGAAGGCCATGAAAGAGAGGGACTAAAATCGAGAGCCAGAGTGAAAGTTAGTCCACTACTGCTAGACTGGCTTGACCAAAACTCAGTCACAAGATTATACTCCTATCAAAGTAGTAAAACAAGTTGTCAAAACCATTCTCAATTTTGAATTTTTTTTTCCTTTCTGTAACTAAATACATTATTATATTTGAAGTTCCCATGTGTGACCACCAATCACTGTAATTGCAACGGGAATGGAAGGGGCAACTAAAGCAATCACCGCTGTGAATAGAGTATGTGTACTCCCTATAGCAAAAGCCAGCTAATAGCCACCTCCTTTTCTTATCTTGTGAAGAATTAGTTAGCAAAAATGGGCTGTAGTTAGAAATAGTCGTCAAGCCATATCCAAAATGCACACGCCACATTTCACGGCCTCCTTCATCTTCCCCCTCACCGAAAGGCCGCGGAAGAATATTCTTATAATCGTTGACATCCTTAGCCGACATAATGGAGTATAGCATAAGTATGTCCCTACCTTAAGTCAAAATAAAATGCACTATCAATCAATTTAACTGTACAAAAATGTCAAATCTTGCTGTTGATTTAAAGAGAAGCAATATGCAAAATTAAATATCAAAATTTTCTAATTAATGAAATTTTCTCTCTTCTTCATCACTATTACCATTCAAAGAAACAAAATATCACACGGTAATCTCCGTGGTAGGATGCGCAAGTTCTTTTGCTGTAATAGTGGAATTCCGCAAGAGTACGCGTACGAAAGGCTCGAAAAACCCCTCACCAGATGGTCTTCTTGGGCGACTTGTGCAGGATGTAAACAAACATCTCATCTTACTGAGATGGAGAGGAGGTATGGAGAATACTTCCATATTGAGTGCATGGATCCATGGGGTTAGTTGAAATCAGCTGTCAATTAGTATATGTCTGTCCTTTTTGCCGGAAGTCTGTAGATTACGACCTCACTGCATCTCTACCTGTTGAATTGGTTTGGTTTTTGTAGGCTTTTGTTTTCTTCAATTATGGTTTAGAATATATCTTCTGTGTGCGGCAGTAGTACTGCCTTTTATGTTGGGACAGTCACTGAATTATATTGTATCTATCTTGTTCACCCGATAAATATTATCTGTGGATTTGTAATTATGCGTAATGATGATCATACTATGCAAAGCCCCAATGAAATCTTAGTCTGAATAAATTACTGTATTAGGTCGAAGCAAACTAAGAAAAAAAAGTAATAAGTATGTTTTATTTTTTCTGTACTCAGCCATCATACGGCTAGGTTGTTATCTACTATCTAGAAGGGCCATCAACTCATCAAGACAATCAGTTTTGATAGTGGTAGCTCCTTTAGGAATGAAGGTTCTCCGAGAAAAGATGTTCTCCACTTGAGCGCGCAGCTGATAATCCATGGACCGACAATAAATATTAGCATCATTGCCAGTACGACGCTCTAGGTCTTCATTCATCTTAGATAAAGAAAAACCAGGATAGGAGCGGAAGCATTCCACCACCTTGAGATGCTTCTCATGCATTTGAGAAGAACTAGTTTGCCACTCTTAAGACATGCTTGGTCGTGGGCCTCGTGGCATTCCATTTAACTTTCTTTTTGAACTATGATTTTAGGCATACATAAATCTTTTAAGGCATACCAAGTAAAGACAAAAAAAGAGTGTAAATAGCAAAATCAGAAGCCCCTTAACCAAATATATTTGGTAATGGCAAATCTGCCCTTTTAGGATTAGTGTTAATACTAATGATTAGTTAAAATAATTCTGATTAGTGATTAATGATTAGTGATTAGTTTTAGGATTATTTAGTTATTAATTTGTGTAGATAAAAAATTTTGAGTAAGAAAAAAAAAAGTTAGGTTTTTTAGAAGGAGAAGGGGAAAGTGAGAAAAAAAAATTGTGTAGATTATTTAGTTACCCTTGAATTGCGGGAAATTTTCCAACATATCTTATGTTTAATCTCACTTTTGTAGGTTAAAATCATCAAAAGTATGTGTTTTTTCACTAAGGTTCAACGAGTCTGGATGAACAGTTCGGCTAGCTGAAAGTGTTGATTAAGAGCCGAACCTACCTTATAGACCAGAGTTCGGCTTGGTTCGAATTGTCCTAACAAGCCGAACCCTACACTGAACTGTCTGGAAGAAAAAAATGTTTAGGGTTCGGCTTATATTTAGAAATTCGTAAGCGCCGGAACACGTTGGAAACACATTGTTTGGCTATTTGAATAAGTAGAATATAATCCGAACTCGATCATGTACATTTCGGGTTAATAATTTTGTATTGGTTCAAGCACATATTGTGAATATCGTAATAGCCGAACCTCGTAAATGTGCTAGGTTCGGCACATATTATGATTATCGAATACGCCGAAACCCTGTGCATCTCTTTCTGTGACTAGGTTCGGCTTGAAATTTCATGAAATTTCAAGTCGAACTGTTCATATACACTTACAGGAAGCTTTTGTGAAGAACAGTTCGGCTAAAAACGCAACTCAATCTTGAGTAAACCCAACATCATGAATCAGTCATTTAATCGATGAAAAACAACAAATAGGAGATTGAGTTTGTAAAACTTACTTTCTTATCCTCATTTCCGGAGTTGGAGATGCAGTTGGTTCAATTGGTGGTTGATTTTCGGTTTCTACACCTTCATCTTCAATTGGTTCTTCTTCTTCAATTGATGGATTAGAAGACGATTTGGTTTGCCTAGTCCCTGCTTTTCTTTGTACAAGTCATTATGTAGTTCAGTTTAATCGACAATCAAATTTTTACGAATCGATAATTAATCACGGTGATGAATTTTTTTTTTTCGCGGAAGGGGAAGAGTTCGGCTAGAGAAGGAAGAAGAAGAGATATTAAGGGAAGCTGATTTTGAATTTTTAGAAAACTGATTTTAGATTTTTGTATGAAGGGTATATAGGTAATTGAGCTACCCATAGGTTATCCCTTATGAGGTCCCTCAAGATGGGACTATCATTTTGTATGCCCGGAAAGTTTTATGTATGCCTAAAATCATAGTTCTTCTTTTTTTCCTTTCTTTTTAGAGTTTTAGCGGCGTTTTTCATTTTACAAATGATATTGTACAAAAATATACGAGGAAGTTGAAGGTCCCTAAGTCCAATCAAACAGTGAATCACGTGGCATGATCACTTCTTTATATATAAAAGCATCCACTTCACTATAATTCCTCACTCAAAAGTATTAAACATTAACCCAATTTACTGAGAGATAGATGGGCATTGCAGAAGAAGAAAGATTGAAAGGGCAAGCTGAAATATGGGAGCATATGTCACTACAAGTAAGTGAGTCTATTGCTACACCACTTCGCCACACATAAATAAAGAGTGAGGCAATAGGTAGGTTTTAACCGCACCACATTAAAGGTGTGGCATTAAGTGGGACCTTTTGCAACACCTACAAATAGCCGAGGCAAAAAAGTAACTTTTTGCCACATATAACTTTTAACCGCGGCAACAAGTCTATTTTATGCCACATCGGTGTGGCAATATATACAAATAAAATAATTAATAAAATTTTGATTCTTTTTAGCCACACTTGTGCTGCTATAACTATTTATAAAAAAAATTAATAAATCAATATAATTATTAAGTAAATTAGTAAATCAATATAATTATTATGTAAATACATTGTTGGATGGCCCACCACTAACCGTCTGGAACAATACAGATTTTGGGGAGACTATTACGTGCGTCGTATTCTCTTTTTAGTTCCATCACAATAAAGAAAAAAAGAATCTCTTTTTAGTCTTATGAATTGTTACCAAACTATACGGGACCTACGTGTACACAGGAGATGTACAGTTTGTAAACAAGCTTCCATGACCCATTAAATTGATTTGATATTACAACAATGATGTACACTATACTCCCTCCGTCCCTAATATATAGGCGGAGAAGATAAAATCTCTTAGAATAAGAAACTGCATGGTTTTTATAAATTTTCATGTTTTTTCTTGTCTATACCCTTTGTCTTATTCTCAATACAAATTTCCATACAACATAAATAAGGGTATATATATCAAAAAGCACCTTGGAATTAGAATTCCGCCTATCTAATGGGACTAGGAAAATCCAATATTCCGCCTATATAATAGGGACGGAGGGAGTATTATTTTTACTCTCATTTTGTTGCATGTTCTGTCCTTATTTCGACCACGGAGTCAGTTATTTTTGTGGCTGCTATAAACGATTTTGGAATTAGTCTTGAGTATCTAAAAATCTCTTATGTGCTCATTTTGGTGAAACGTTTCTCTTAACATAAAAATTGATTGGGATTTATTATTTTTGATATTTTGCTAGTTTAGGTTGTGTTTAGTTAGATTTCTACATGTTCATTGTAAGAGACATCTTATGATTAAATTTTGTAGTGATTGAATTCATCGTGTTTAGTTAGTTTTTTTAAAATGTGACTGTCTGGTTTCTAACTTATAGAAAATTCAGTAGTGCGCTTGATATTTTATTGTAGCAAAACTGAGGGATGTTTTTAACCAACTTGACATATCAAATGACATAACCATTTCA
This sequence comes from Papaver armeniacum, assembly GCA_023531295.1. Classification (NCBI taxonomy): domain Eukaryota; kingdom Viridiplantae; phylum Streptophyta; class Magnoliopsida; order Ranunculales; family Papaveraceae; genus Papaver; species Papaver armeniacum. Next base: position 296,742 of record JAJJWW010013376.1, read on the forward strand.
TTTTTCAAATTGAATTAACGTGGGCAGTTTTTTGTAGGAGCAGGTTGTTTTCTAGTTGTTTAGCTTTGTTGAGCATAAATGGATAAAAGTTGGATGCAGAAGGGTAGGTGCGACCCCCACTATTTCCGTGGTTGCAATGAATTCATAAATTTTGCTTGGTCTCATCGTACTCCTGATTTAGGTGAGAGTACTTTGTCCTTGTGTGAGATGCAATAATGTGAACTCCTTTTCAAAAGATGAGGTGAGAAGGCACATACAAGACTATGGAATAACATGTAGTTATATTCGTTGGACAAAACATGGGGAACCTGAAGAGGTAATTGATAATATTCAGCAAGAGGTCATAAATTTTATAGATGGGTGTGATATGCATGGGATGTTACAAGCTTCCTTCCCTGAATCAAGGTTTTTCGCTGGGGATGGTGAAGTTCCACAACAGCCCAATACAAATGTATCAAGTCAGCATGATCATGTTCCAGATGAGCCGAATGACGATGCCCGGAAATTTTATAAGTTGCTGAAAGATGCAGAAACACCGTTATACCCTGGATGTACAGATACTTCAAAATTATCTTTTCTTCTAAAGATGTTACACCATAAGTGTACTAAAGGGTTGAGTAACAAAGCTTTGGACGAGTATTGCACTTTATTAAGGTCTACGAAAGCTTTTCCAGACAGCAGTATCCCTAAGAATTATTATGAAGCAAGAAAACAACTGCGAGATCTTGGTATGGAATGTGTTAAAATAGATGCATGCCCAAATGATTGTATGTTATATTGGAAGGAAAATCGTGATAAGGAGAAGTGCGACCACTGTAATAAATCTCAGATGGATATCGGGAACAAGTCAATCTGTACAAGAAGTAATAAGTGGAAAACATAAAATCAAGAGAAAAGTTGCAAAGGTTTTGAGATGGTTTCCGTTAATACCACGGCTTCAAAGGTATTTTATGGACCCTAAAACCGCAAAGGATATGATATGGCATGAAAAAGAGCGTACCAGAGATGATGTTTTAAGGCACCCAGCAGACTCGCAAGCTTGGAAAACCTTAGACGAAAAGCATCGGGTATTTGGTTCTGAATCTCGCAATGTTAGACTCGGGTTGGCGAGTGATGGGTTCAATCCTTTTGGTGTTATGGTTACTTGTCATAGTACATGACCGGTCTTTGTTGTTCCTTATAATTTGTCGCCGGAAAAGTGTACGAAGCAACCTTATTTTATCATGTGTCTGCTTATTCCGGGGTCGGCCCCGAGGGAAGGTCAATGAAGGTTGACTTCGGGGCAGCACAAAACTAGGGGCAGCAAAATTACTTTTCCGTCTAGGGTGGTTATATGTTAAAACCTAAAATGAAGGATTAAATTGTGATAACAAATAACAAAAAGGATATATTTATAAGAGATATTGGGGCATATATGAAATAAAGCGTTAGTTTAATGGTTTAGTGCTAAATATTTAGGTTATGCTCTTGAATCGTAGTTGTTTGTTCAAACCCTATGTTTAGATTGCATATTATCTTGTCGACATCTATGGTGATGATCATTTGGTGATTCTTTGATCATTTGGTGATTCTTTCTTTTATCTATCAGGAAAGTTATTTATGCAGCAAGATCGATCAGTTGAGATTAGGTCATTAATTGGATTGTGTAAACCATGGTGATTCTTTTGAGACTTTGGAAAGCTTGTAGTTAAGTGGATGATCATTTTGGTGATTCTTTGTTCTATCAATTAAGAAAGTCATTTGCAAATTTTATGTTAGATCTACATTGCGCTTCTATTGATAATGATCCTACTTGTAGAAGATAATCCTATTTGTAGTGGTGATCATTCTGTTCATGAAAATTTGGTTGGGAGAGGTGTGTATGATGAAATGTACAGAGGAGTTACCAAAAATTGGGAAGTGATTGTTCTTAAGAGATTAACAAAGGCATAACTGATGAAACAAAAGAAAGAATTTTTACAAGAGTTCGGTACAATTGGTCATGCTCATCGCCAAAATGTATCTTCGTTGCTAGGTTGTTATCTTGATAATGGACTTTACATTGTCTTTGCATTCTCAACACATGGTTCTGTTGCTTCTGCGCTTCATGGTAATTTGATAACGACGGCATGGATTATTGGGATGGGGCAACAATTTTGCCTCTGTGGCGGAGCAGCAAAATCTCAGGGCCGGCCCTGCCTGGGCCTAAGGGTCCTGGGAATAATATTGATGTATATCTACAGCCACTAATCGAAGAGTTAAAGGAATTGTGGGAAAATTGCATTAAGATGTATGATGCTTATTCCAAGCAGAACTTCCAAATGCGTGCCGCCCTCTTATGGACTATTAATGACTTTCCAGCATATGCTAACCTTTCGGGATGGAGTACTAAAGGCTATCTTGCTTGCCCATGCTGCCACAAGTATACAAGTTCAGAAAGATTGCGAAATTGGAGAAAAAATGTTTATTTGGGGCATCGAAGGTTCTTACCTATTGGTCATCCGTTTCGCAACAACAAGAGCTCTTTTAACGGTCGCAAAGAAAAGGATACTGCACCAAAGCCTTTGACAGGTGATGATGTGCTTAGGAAATTTCGTGGTTATCATCAAATCACTTTTGGCAAAGAAGAACATGCTATATGTGGGGAGAAAAGAAGGCGAGAAGACTAAAATGCTTTTTTTCTTTATACATCTTGTTGTACAACGTCCCTTTTATGAACACGTTGTCGCACATTAAGGTATTGCAATAGATATTTTTTTGCTGCATTCACGGCATTATTGCATCATCAGTTGTGTGGCAACAGATTTTTAAAATAAAATAAAATTGGAAATAAATAAATAATTAAATTAGAAAAATGATTTTTTGCCTCATGTTATTGCCTCACCTTTTGGTGTGGCGACAGATTTTTAAAAAAAAAAAAAATTGAAAATAAAAGAATGATTAAATTAGAAAAATACCTTTTTGCCTCATGTTATTGCCTCACCTTTTTGTGTAGCAACAAATTTTTAAAATAAAATAAAATTGAAAATAAAAGAATAATTAAATTAGAAAAATATCTTTTGCCTCATGTTATTGCCTCACCTTTTGGTGTGGCATAAAACCTAGTTATTGCTTCAGTACACTTAAGGTGTGCCAATACCTTCTTGTCACACGGTTTGTTTCCACACAGTGTGGCAAAAAAATTTTATGTGGCAAAAGGCTATTGCCACATAAAACATGGGTTCTTGACATACGAACGACGTGTAGCAACAAACCCACTTTCTTGTAGTGTGTTTGCATTTGTAGATTCAATGGCATTGAAATGTGCAGTTGAACTTGGTATACCCGATATTATAAACTCTCATAGTCATCCGGTCACTATGTCTGAGATCATTGATAGTTCATAAGCGTCTATTTTCTTCTCAATTTCACCAAGAAAGTAATCAAATCGTGTACAATTTAACCCGATCATCACAATGGTTACTAAAAGATTCGAAGTTTAATCTGGCGCCATTGGTTTTAGTCATAATTGATCCGATATTACAAAAGCCATGGCAGTATTTGGGTAAATGTGTTCAAGAAAATGGTTTACCTTTTGAAAGAGCTCATGGATGCGGGATTTGGGATCTTGCTGCAACTGATCCTGAATTTAATAAGGACTTCAATGGAGCAATGCAATGTATGACTACTGTGGTTGCATGATTTCCTACAACCACACCCCTCCAAGATTAAATGCTTTTCTAATTAAACTTCATGATTGATTACAAATTTTTATTAACCTTTTTGATGATTCTTACAAAAGTAATGAGAATTACAAGGAAATCAAAATATCTCTGTACTTTCTCTCTCCTATTTGTTCTCCTCTCACCCTCTAAAAAGATCTCTCCCATCTCGACTTTACTTGGTTCTTTATATAGGAGATTACATAGCGGATGACAGCTAAGCCAACCTTTGTTTTCGGATCTGATCTGCGTCATTCTCGCAAGCTCACAAGGGTTTGCTTCGCAAGGTAATCCTACTCTTCGCAGAATCTTCACACTTTCCTTATGACTAAGCTGATGTCACTCGCTACGTCACTTCTCTACACTCTGCGATGACCTTCGCAATTACACTTTAGCTACTTTCGCTGGGATATAACTGTTGCGAGATTTTGTTCCTACATCTTGCGTCTTCTCATGTCTTCTCTGCGAAGAAGAGAATGATATGAGAATTTCAGTCTCCAAATGCCACAACCGCTCATTTTTCCCTATCTTTTTCCACCGACAACCTTCCGTGAATTTAGCGTAACCGTTTACACGTGTTTGCTTTTCCCCCTTTTTTACCGGCTCATTTAATTTCATCCGGTCATCCTTTTTGCCTATTTAAGGAGAAAATAGATGTGAATACTATTTTCTTCTTTTACTTCATCTTTCTCGTCTCCAAGCTCTCTGTAAATCTTCATCCTATGCAATTTTCTTCATCTTTGATTCGTACAAGATTATCTATCTGCTACTACTTTCATGGAGTCATCAAGGTTAGTTTTTCTTTTTTCTTCTTCGACTTTGCTGGAACTGATCTTATTTTGATGAATTCTTTAACTAATTTTATGATTTTGTTTAATTCCCATACTGATTCTGTTTCAGCAAAGACACCTCTTCCACCAAATTCACGGTCCCAAACTCTAAGGTTCCCAAATGCTCGCAACATAAAGTTGTTGTTGGCAAAAGAAAGTCTGCGAATTCCACGGTAATAAGAAACATCTCTTCTTTAAAAATAATATTGTTGCCTCTGTTTCTTATTTGAGTTGATATTCGCAGGATGATGAAGGTATCAATATATCCAAAAAATCTCGCAAAATAAAGACTGTTACTTCTTCTCTTTCATTTCCTAATTTCGAACCTGCACCTTCCCTTACAACTTCGCCAGTTAAACCCTTACTACTCCTTTTCATGAAGAGATTATTTCAGATACAATTCCCTCAACTAATCCTTCTACGACTGAAACCCCTTCTTCTCCTATTGCAAATGAAACTCCTTCTTCTCCTCTTGCGAATGCCGCAGAGATTCATTCTGTTGCAACCTTGCCTATAGAACCTTTTTCATCTTCGTCTGGCAAAAAGATATCCTTGCGAAAGATGATTCGCTTCCCATAAATTCAATCATACCTACTTATTCATCTGAAACTCTTCCTGTTAAGAAGGAACTGTTGGAGGGAGTGGACATTGCCTTTAGAGTTTTGTCTGATGTTCTTGATGATGCTCGAAGATCTTCTGTTGATCCTCTTAATATTAATGTCTACGAAATTTTGGGTAAATATTTTAATACTGAGAGAACAAATTCGCAGGCATCCTTAGAAAGAGAAATTGAATCTTTGAAGGAGAATCTCCAAGCTATGACTATAGAATGTGATGATCTTCGCCTCAAGAATCAAAAGCTTGAGAATGTTTCGCTGGATTGCGAGAATCTTCGCAGAAAAAATGATGAAATGAAAGGTATGATCTTCTTGTTTTCATTTATAGCTTATCTTCTTTGTTAATTTTACTTCTTTTGTATTTACTTTTCTTGTTCGCACATTAAGTTCTAATTCAGAATGGAATAATGGAGAGGTACGACTTTCAATATGTTGCTGAAGAAGCTCGTGATGACAATGAAGCTTTGTTGAATCAATATAACCAATTAGATAATCTTTATTCGTACTCTGTTGATCAAATGAACAACCTTTCTAATGAGAATACACATCTATCTCAAGAGCGAGAAGTATTAAGTAGCAAGTTATCCCAACTCTCTTATTCATTAACTAAAGATAACTTGGGGATTGAAACTCTATCAGATGAAAATGGAACCTTGTCTCAAGAGAAACGAATCCTCCTAAACAAAGCAGCGATATCTTCGCAACAACTTAATGTTCGTCAAAAAATATGTAATGAACAAGAGCGATCTCTTCGTTCGTTAAGGAGTGAACTTAAAGAAGTAACCGATCTCAACCAGATCCTCCACCTAACTCTATCCCTGGATTGCTTGCACCAGCAATCGAATCTGCTGCAGCTTCAATTTCCATCTCTGTAATGGTTGCCTTACTAACTCTATTTTGACTCATGTCTTCATGCCCATTGTGTCTGATCTGATCAGAAATAAGAAGACCTTCCTCTTCATCTTGTTCGTTTCTTTCTTCCACAACAATAACTTGGTCTTGTATAGCCACAACTTCTCCTTCCACACACGGAACTATTCCGTGATCAAGAACTATGCAAATTTCACATATTCACCATGGCATGCCATTATAGTTTACTTTAACCTATGCTGACTCTTCCTGTGCTTTTACAAGAACTGTTCGAGGCAGGGTACCAATGACATTAATCTTTATCAACATTTTAACCGTCTTGTGATCTGGGGATAAACCCATCGGCTCAGCAAAACCACAGAACTCTCCAATTACTGCCGCCATAGCTCTGAATTCTTATGGAGTTAGGAATTGCTTTGGGATCCTACACATGAACACTATAAACAGCTCATAGTCCATGTTTATCGCAGCCCCAAACTAGAAACCTGGACTAGGTATATCAATTAGCACCACCAAATAACCATCTAGAACCCATGGACCATCATCCTTGATCCTCATTACATCTATTTCAGATCCAAACTTATACATATGCACATTAACCCTTGCACCAAATTTTTTAATAAGAACTTCTCTAAGCATCGGCCAAGAGTCTTTCACCAGCTTCCTTACCCTACTGGTCGAGATTGTTAAAGGACAACAAATTCTACCAAGCATGCACAAAGTGTGGTCTTCTTTTTCTTTTTCGAGAACCATATGCTTATCTAAATACAGCACTGGTTCTATCGTACTTTCGATATTCAGATTATTCTTCATATTAGTAGCTAATATATTAACAATTTCAGAAGGGTTATCAGAGTTTATGATTTATTTATTTTTTGAGGAAGAAGCCATAAGCAGAAGCTTTCCTTTGAATTCTATTTTTTCTTTGAACCTATATTTATAATTGAAATAGTTTGTGCCCCAAACAATTAGACTACCAACTATGTTCAGAAAAATCCATTGGACTAGCATCAGAGAGAGGTGATAGATTGTGAAAGATTTCAAATCTAGAGAGGGATGGTGAGGCATGGACGAAAACCAGAATAATGGATAAAGAGAAAAAAAGGAATCGATCGGAAGAAAGATGCCGAATAAAAGGGAATCTAATTGAAACCAAACAGGAAATCCAAACAAACAAAAAAAAGAAACAAAACCCAGAGAGAGAGCAGACAACAGAAAAGCAAATGAGATGAACTAGATTGATTGAACTAACAAAACCCACAAAGATTAAAAAAGATCAGAAAACCTGAAGGAGATTTCACATTAACCCTTAAAAATATCTTCAATGAAACTTCAAATATTCCTGCAAACACACAACCAACCACTCTACCTAACCAGTAAGGGGAAATAAAACCAATTGAAAATTTTGATTTACTTACCTGAAAAGATGATGACCCTGCAATTCAACAACCAAGAAGGATAAATACTAGAGTTACTAAGAACCAAACACCGAACACCCAGACTAAATCTAAACCTCGAAGGAAGAACAAGTTGATTTTTACTAAAGTCAAAGACCGTGGAAAATCGCCTTCTAAAAACTGTTTGAGACACTCTCTCTCCGTGTTGCAACAATTTAATTACCTGATCGCATTATGTAGCTTGGGCCATGGGGAGAGCCTCTAGTTTTCTCATGAAATATAAAGAGTATCAATTTTGGATACGTAACTTTTTATAATAAACTGCTGAAAGATAGCTATGAGAAGTATACAAATGGCTACTCTACAATGGAATTAAAGGCAATTTATAGAAGGAAGGAGACTTGGTTTCTCATTGTTAACATCATCAACATTAATGAGAGGCAAACAAATCGCTTCAAAGGAGTATTGAATTCTCATTACCAACACTTGAATTTGCTTAAAGAATTCAGGAAAGTAAAAGGCCATACGCAACGTCCAATTAAAGCGGCATTTACTTCTTCTGGTTGCTCTGAAAATTCAATGTGTCTGCGTCTGAATTGGTTAGCTGAGCCAAACAACCAGGAATATCTAAACTCAGGGAATGATACAGGAATGTGGAATATGTCGATTTTATCTCAACGGCTATTTTCTCAATATGTTGAGATCTCTGGGCCTACCATGGGCCTTTCCACCACGAATCTCGATGGTAATAGAATGAAAAGGAAGGTATCGAACCTTATATGTAAGGTTCACCATGGGTATGTTGATACACTACTGCTATTGGTTAACCAAACCAATGAAAGAAAAAAATACTTGCTACTTTAAAGCAGCAATAGGGAATCACATTACTCGTCTCTTAGTATGGTTTTATGTTGGTAAGAAAACAAATCATTCAGAGACTCGGTGGCTGAATAATATAATGAAGCAAAATACCTATCAGCCGTCTGTGTCTAATTGCCAAAAATATTCAAAAACTATACTCATTTCTATAGTTGTAGCAAAATTTTTGATACAATTGGTGTGGGATGATCACGGTCAAAAAACTTTGGTGGTGTCACCTACACACCAGTTTGCCCCTATGACCCTCACCCAACGGTATAGAAAAAAAACTAGCCGAGAGAAATCAGGTGATCTTTTCTCTGACATGAGGAAAAATGAATCAAGGTCTAAAATCTCTACGGACATGAAATTAAAATAAAATGCACAGAGCAAGTCATTAAATGCATGTCAGATCCAACTTGTGGAAATGTTAAAACTAAAAGGCAATAAATGCTCAAACGCTATTCTTGAAGATAACGTTCTCTGCAACATGTCTTCTCTATGTGCTGGTCTTCTTGAACAAATCAATTAATTTATTTCCCACACGCTAAAGGTTGGAACAAAGACAACTAAAGATTTAGCGGTTGCGAAAAATCTGCAACTTGGTTTGGCTCTAAACATGAAAGGTGGTAACAAGTCTTAAATTAGACAAACTGACTATACTACAACTCATATCCAAAAATTAAGTATAGATACTACTGGTCAACCAATAATTATGGTGGGTAATACAAATAAACACAATGCCATCTATCTGATCCATAATGCACTGGCTATCATCTGCTATAGCAGCATGATCTACATATCTTATCCCTCCTCTAGAAGTAAACTCGATAGCTCATATGGAACTAACACCCATTGGTCCTACTACAAGAAAAAAGGCATCTATTGGAAACTAAGAAGAAAAGAGTTCAACCTTGGTTACATAGAAAGGGAAAGAGCATTTATTCAAACCTTCTCTATACCCATAGTAAAGCTGCTTTCCTTGAGCAGACAAAAATAGGAAAAACATCACCTGTCCCTGTCTACCATAAATCCTCTCCCCATAATAAATACTTTCCGGTTCTTCACACGGCAAACTTTATCAGCTATCTAGCCAAAGATAGCCCAACACCTACTAAGAGAAGAGACATCCATAAAACAAGGTCTCATCAAAAAATTGCAGAACTACACAACACAAAAATAAATTTCAAATTTCAAAAACAAAGTACTATACCGCCAATAATAACCCCTGCAACAAACCTTAAAATAATAAACACCTAATGGTTCATTTTCGATATGAATCATTTTACTCTCATCCTTATGGTTGATTCAGTAAACACCATCAATCAGTTGGCTGAGAAAATGAAAAAAATGGCTAACTTTGCAGAGCAGGAAGAAATCTGCATCGAAATAGATCCATCTTATCTGAAGGCTGAGGAGAAGAAGGAATGGAAACTGAGTTTTGTGGGAAGATATGTGAGCCCTCACAAAGCACTGATATTGGATCTCACAAATTGTATCAAAAGAACATGGGACATCTCAAAAGGTTTCAACATATCAAAATTTAACAAGGGTTTGAACTTCTTCATCATCAAGGTAAATAGTAACACTACACCAAATTCCCAGATTAGTAACAGAAATTCGTAACGGCTTACTGGCCGTTACGAAATTCCCGTTACAAATGGCCGTTACGACAAAATTAGTAACAGGCAGAGACCGTTACAAAGTTTTAAAAAATTCGTAACAGAGGCCAGCCGTTACGAAATTTTTATATAGGCGTGCCAGCCACACGCTTTGTCACACTCCGGTCGTAAACACGGAGTATGTGAGTGTGCCTTTCACACGCGTACCATTGTGTTTCCACCCAAGATGATTAACATTAGAGGATATTTCCCCCACGAGTGTGCGATTCACATGCATGATTTCTGTATACCCTAAGGAAACCAGAACGAAAACTTCATTTTTTTCGTTTCTTTTTTTTCTCTCTTCTGCTCTCAGCCTATCTTCTCTTCCTCTCAGCCGATCAAACTAATCGATTTTGATGAATCAGTTTCGATTCAGTTTCTTCATCATCTATAGTAGGATTTTTATGGATTCATAAATCGATTTTAGGGTTTCAATCTGTATTATGATTCATTTTTTCGATCTTAGTTTCTTCGTCGGAGTTCGAACTTGAAAGAACTAATCTTCACCCTAAGCTAATCGTGAGAAAACATATGTTCTACTCTGTTTAATTTAGGTATCTATTTTTGGTTTTGATTTCGATTTATTTCAGCTAGATTTAGGTATTTGTTTTAGGGTTTCAAAATTATAATTGATTTAGGGTTTCTTCTTCAATCGATTATGAGATTTGGGTTTCTGATTTAGGGCATTTTATTCAGATGCAGATGGGAATGAAGTTAAAAAGTTGACTGAGAAGCTACAAGGGGTTGAGATTGCTTCTGGTAGTGCTGATGGTGCTGTTCTAACTACTTCTAAGGTTTATTCAGGTGATGAATGAACCATTGATACAAATCGTAAGTTTCTTCTTACTTACTGATTCTGTCTAAATCGTAGTATGTTTAACCAATTGAAAAACCCCAATTTATTTATGGAAATATGAATATGAATAGTGTAATTTTTCTAATTTTTGAATCATAGGTTACTTTCATTCTAATCCGATGTTGAATTTAATGAACAACTCAATGTTATGATTCAGTTTCAGAGATGAATTTGTCTTCTTCGTCGTCCTATTATTCGAATGGGAATGGTAATGGAATTAGTAATAGTAATACACTACTAGGTCTGCCTGGGAGATATACTTAATGTGATTAAACCATTAGATGGAGATGTTACAGCTAGGTATATTGTCATTAACGATTTGCTTTGTTGTTCAATCTATCCCCTGACTAGGTATCTTTGTCATTAACGATTTGTGAGCTGTTGTTCAATCCTCCTTAGTTTGCATTGATGATTCATTATTACTGTTAAGTGTAGATTTGATTTTGAGATGGATTCATATATGAATTGATTTCCAATTGTGAACAGATGCGGGTGCGACTGTGGAACCGTTTGGGTCGTTTGTATCTAATCTCTACACGAGATGAGGAGATTTGGATATATCTATTGAAATACCATGTGGCGAACTCGTTTCATCTATGGTCAAAAACAAGAAGCAGAAATTCTTGAAAGAGATAACTAAAGCTTTGCGCAAGAGGGGTAGGTAGCGTGTATTCAACCACTTCTTGCTACCCTAGTTGTTTGGTTTGGGCTTTAACTCGGTATCTAATTGCAAACCCTTATATGTAAAACAACGATGTTGCAATTTTTTGTTGCTTTCTTATAGAGTATTTTGGTTTCAGGCATGGTTCGGAACTTGCAACTTATCCTGCAGGCTAGGGTACCCCTCCTAATATGTGAGACCAACCTCCAAAATATCTCTTGTGATATCTCTATCAGTAATCTGCTAGGCCAAATCAAATCCAAATTGTTTCTCTGGCTTACCGAGATTGATGGACACTTCTGCGATATGATTTTATTGGTCAGGTACCACAAGATACATTCTAGTGTGGTAGTTAAATGCATCTGCCCTTATTCTTTATTTCGCATGTGCAGATCAAGGAGTGGGCCAAGTCGCAACAGATCAATGACCCGAAGAATGGAACACTAAACTCATATTCTCTCTGTTTGCTTGTTATATTCCATCTTCAGGTGTTTTTCGTTTTCCGAACTAGTGTTTTTCGAGTTTTATGATAGTAGGAATAATTTGGTGTTTGCTTTTGGTTCGAAGAAGTAATATTCAGTATTTTGCTTCCTCCAGACATGTGAGCCCGCGATTTCCCCTCCATTAAAGGATATCTATTCGGGAAATGTTTCCAAAGATCTTACAGGTGTGTGCATCTCTTGCTCTTCAATAACTCATGGGATACACAGCGGGCATTGTGCACCCTTCACATAACATCTCTACCATTGATATAAGACATTTGAGAAAGAGCTACACACTATTGTACTTCAGTTTAAAGCTTGCTCTGGTTTATCTTTTTCCCATTTGAGCATAGGCACTCATATGTGGTTGCAAGTTCTTGACCCAAGCATGTCATTGCATCTTCTCCGTTGTAGGTTCAAGGCTCACATGAGAGAGAACTATACATGACACATGTCTTGCTAATATAGAAATATTTAGGAGGAATAGTTTCGAGAAATTTAAATCAAAGCTCTCTGCCTAAGCTTTTCATATCATTTTTTAGAAGGTAATTCTTGCATTACTTTATTTTTTTTGTGGGGTATGCTACAACGGCCCACACCCCTTGTGAGAGTACTTCCGCAAGTATATATACAACTAATACGGCTAATAATGGGTTGACAGAGAACCTAGTGTCTGGACTCATTTTTATGGTTCTTTCATCTGTTTGTTTCATTAAAATATTTGATTCTGCAATTTTCTTTTTTTTTTATGGCAGTTTTCTAGAATAAGCGTGCTGGCATCAGAGTACACAATCTGCACTTATACAGGGCGATGGGAATACAAAAGAAACAATGATAAGTGGACAAAAGACTATCCTTTACTCGTAAGTTTCATAAATTCTTTCTAGTTTTGCAAAATCAGATTCCAGGAATCAGATAATAAGTACCATACTTTTCTGCACTTCCTAACCAAGTTACACTGATTTTGATCCTAACTGCTGTTAGATTGAAGATCCGTTTGAGCAGCCAGATAATGCGGCAAGCGCAGTTTCCGTGAATCAGCTCCCTAGGATATCTGAAGCATTTGAGAGGACCCACCGTTCACTTGTTTCATCAAGCCAAGATAGAAATTCTGTGATCTATGGTCTGGTTGTACGTCGTGTCAGCTCCCAACTTATTTCATCACATAGTACTCCAAGGTTTATCAACAGAGGTGCTACAGATTTTCCTTCACTACCCCATCCTACTCCCCCGTCTCAGAACCAGCTTTACAATAAGACAAATGGAACGTATCCTGCTACATCCCCATCTCAGAACCAGCTTTAAATCTTGGCTTCTTAGCGGTTTTAATTTTGTTTTGTACTTTCTTTTTGCAGGCCAGATTCTTTGTGCAGGAACTGCAAGCGGCCTGGTTATTATCCTTATGAGTAAGTCGGTGATTACGGAGAACTTGATGAAGAATGCTTGGCAACTATCTGCAAGTTTTGAGTAAGTTGTTTGTAGTTTTTGAGCTGAACTTATACTGACCTAAGTGAGAAGGAACTGAACTTAGGAAGTTCTATGTATTCCCTGGGAATTTGATAACAAAAAAAAAAATGTACTTAGAAGAATTGATGTTCTTTTTTTTATATGAACTGATTGATTGAATTTGAATGTGGTATGAATCGAATGAATATTGATACGAATTGAATGAAGAAAATATTGTTGAATGTGGTAGAACGAAAGGAAAATGTATTTCCGGCAGAAAATATTGACCAATTTTGACCAGGTCAAGGTTGACCGGCAGTATTTTTTTTGCTGTTACAAAAAAGTTAGTAACGGCTCTAAGTACATATGAGCTCTGTTACAAACAAAATTAGAATGGCCCACGGTAAGTTACCACGTGGCAAATTCTTAACGGCTCAAGCCTGTTACGAGGGCCGTTACAAAAAAAAATCGTAACGACTACAAAACCGTTACAAAAAAAATGTAACACCCACTTTTGCAACAGGCGAGGGCCGTTACAACCCGTTTTAGTAACGGCCTGGTTCTGTTTCTATCCCAGAATTTGGTGTAGTGTAAAGAAGATCGTATTCATCTGGCTACAAGGGGACCTTGGATTGCGCCGGAAAACTTTATGGTTCTCATTGAAATCCTAAAATATGGGTTTGTTGACTTCAACCCAAAATGGTTTGATTTTGTCCTAATGAAAATCCATCTTAAGAGAGTGCCAAGAAGAATGACTTCTTGGGAAGCTTTGTTTGAGATCTCCAGACCAGCAGGAGTTCTCAAAGAATCTAAAAAGTCGTATGGCAGGGACGAAGATGAAAAGAATGTGGATGTCATGGTGTTAATCAATCTGAAAGAGAAGATGCCAACGGGAATGTGGGCTAAGGTGGGAAAAAACAAGACCATAATCGAGTATGCTTATTCAATATGCCCGAAGTTGTGCCAAATTTGTAGGATCCCAGACCACTCGGCTAAAGTCTGCAACAACACCGAGAATGAAAGTAATACAAATAAGGGAGGAACTAACAGAAGAGAATTGGAGTTGGATGGGCCTTCAAACTGCAAGGGAAAATCTCAGCAAGTCAGTGAAAATGGTACCAGTGAGTCATCTGACTCCCATCTAATCACGGTGCAAGTTACAAATAATGTCATCCCAAATGCTCTTAGAATTTTAGGATTCAATGGCACGGAAACTAAGACTGTAGAAGCAGAAGGTGAAGTTGGTGAGGTCAACAACAATGAGCTTACGGAGGAAGAATTCTTCCATAATCTAAAGCCGGCTGATCTCTCGGACCCATTCATCAACAACCCCTGCAACAGAAAACTGATGGAATGGGACAAGGACTCTTCTTTCAACATTGGGAGAGGAGCTTCTGAAGGTTTCAAAAAAGAGATTCTCAGTGGGAAGACTACAAGATCTCCATCAATAAAAAACGTTGCAAGAGCTAAGTTGTCAAAAAGCACCAAAATGATAACACCAACAATCCCACCAGGTTTTGAGAACAAAATTCCTCAGCCAATCTCTGGAGAAAACCCAGCAAAATCTTGGACAAGACAGCAAAGGCCAGCAAATCTTCTTCAGAAATTTGAGGCAGTCCATCAGGAGGATAGAGTTCAGAATCCAGGGCAGTCCAAGAAAAAGAGAGTCTTGGTGGAAGATATGGAAGGCACCAGCAAAAGCCCTTCAAAGGAATCAGGAACATATTGGACTGAGAAAGCGAAAAAGGTAACACTGAACTACAGCTTTTCAATCTTTAAATCTCATTTTGCCACATTGAAACTACGCACGAAAAGACTTAGCTCTAAAACAAGCATGTATACCCATAACACTAGGAAAAAGGAATACCCCATAATATCTTACTTTTGGGAATTCATTGTGGTCATAACTTGGAATTGCCAAGGTTTAGGGAGGAAAAACACACAACAATACCTCTTAGATATCCTGAACAAGGAAAATCCAGATATATTATGTTTAATAGAAACCAAACAATAAAATGGGAATATGCAGAAAATCCTAAAATCTGTGAATGTGCACAACTATTGCCTTGTTCCCCCTAGGGGTCAAGCAGGGGGAATGGCGATGATTTGGAAACATAATTTGTCTGTCAACATCGAAAGCTCTACTTACAATCAGATAAATGCAATGGCCACTGAACAATGCTCCAACAGGCAATACATGGTATCAGCATTCTACGACAGTCCTTACCCAGCTGACAAACAAAATTCCTGGGACATGATAGTGAGAATAGATGAAACCATAAATATACCTTGGCTTGTTATGGGGGACTTAAATGTGGTCCTTAGTAGTGCTGAAAAAAAAGGAAGTTGTCCTTTTGATAATGGTGAGGCAACCATTTTCAAAGACAAAATTTCTGATATGAACCTACAAGACTTAGGGTTCAAAGGTTACCCATTTACATGGAGTAACCAAAGAACCGACAACTCGAGGGTGGAGGAAAGATTGGACAGAGCCCTCAGCAATGAACAATAGATCGATCTTTTCCCAAAATCGACAGTCCATCACCTCATTGCTAGAGGGTCGGATCATGGCCCAATCATCCTCAAAACAAACCCTCAATGGAAGGATGGTGCTTACCCATTCAAGTATTTTGGGGGCTGAATGGAGCACCCAGATTGCAAGAAAGTAATCATGGAAACTTGGAGAAATACCCAACATGGATCTGTGAGTTACTCGTTTGCTAAAAATCTGAAAAATGTTAAATATTCCTAAACCAGATGGAACAAAAACACTTTTGGAAACATACAAAACAATATCTCTAGAATCAAGAAAGAGATAGAAGGCTTGGCTAGCAATAACAATAGATGTCACACCACGCTTAAGAGACTTGAAACCTCTCTAAGCAGATGGCAGGATATTGAGGAGAACTACTGGAAAACTAAAAGTAAAACAACATAATAAATTTGGGAGATAGAAATACCTCCTTCTTTCACAATTCTGCCAGTACAAGGTATAGAAGAAATAGAATTGAATCTATAAAAGACAAGCATGGAAACTGGTTAGAGAACAGGAATGAAATCTCTAAGTGTCTAACAGACCACTTTAAAAGCATAGCTACCACAGAAAACCCTGTTCTTGACAGGGACATTTTAAACCTTATTCCTTCTACTATAAATGAGACAGAAAATGCTTCTCTTCTTGACATTCCTAATGATACTGAAATAAAATCCACTTTGAGTGCCATGGAAGGCAATAAAGCACCTGGTCCAAATGGTTTTCCACCAAATTTCTTCCAAGAAAATTGGGAAACCATTGGTCGGGATTTGATAAACTTGGTTCAAAACTTTTTTGAGACTGGGTACATGCTCAAGGAAATGAACACAACTTTCATAACACTCACACCTAAAATTCAATTCCCCTCTTCTCCAGGGGACTTCAGACCCATCTCCTTATGCAACACTACTTATAAGATCATATCAAAAATCTTAGCCCAAAGAATGAAGCCATTACTGAGTAAAATTATCTCGCCTTACCAATTGGCCTTCATTCCAGGAAGGCAGATAATCGATAATACCATGGTTGCCCATGAGATCATCCATAACATGAGAACTAGAAGAGATCTACAAGAATGAATGGGGGTAAAAATTGACATGTCAAAGGCGTTTGATAGAGTGGAATGGCCTTTCCTGCTAGCTGTTCTGGGAAAAATGGGGTTTTCGGAAAAGTGGTGTCATATTATAAACCAGTGAATCTCCACTACTAGCCTAGCAATCCTGTTGAATGGAGTCCCTTGTGATAACTTCAAACCAACAAGAGGTCTCAGACAAGGAGACCCCTTATCCCCCTTTTTGTTCTCTAGGACCCTAATGCAGGCTGAGAATGAAGGGAAGATACATAGGATCAAAATTGTTAAAAAATCTCCTCCTATAAGCCATTTACTGTTTGCGGATGATTGCATCATTTTTTGCAAAGCAAACACTTATGAGGCTGAAAATATCCTTGACATTATAGCTAGATTTAGCGCTTGCTCAAGGCAAATGATAAATCTAACTAAGTCAGGAGTGTTCTATAGCAATAACACCTCTCCTGAAAAGAAATTACAACTAATAGGGATGATGAAAGTGAGTCATATATCCCTTAAAGATAAGTATTTGGGATCTCCACTGTTCACTAATAAGTATAAAGTAAAAGCCTTCCACCCTGTGATCGACCTCCCAAAGCACAGGATGGGGGGTGGAACAACAAAACCATTAAACCCAGCAGGGAAAATGGTCTTGATCAAACATGTCACCTCCACCATGGCTAACTATCAGATGAGCACTTTTAAGGTCCCAAAAGCCATAACAGAGGAGATGAAAAAAATTCAGAGGGATTTCTTTTGGGGGAAAGAAGAAGGCAAGCCAAAAGGTGTATACTTAAAAGCACGGATTTGGAACTTGCTTACCCTTAGAAGAGGGAGGTCTAGGTTTCATAAACTTAGATAAATTCAACAGTGCTATAATTTCTAAAATGGGTTGGAGAATGCTTCAACAACCTGACACTTTGGGTGCGCAAGTAACGCATGCTAAATATCATGAGAATTCTGATATCATGCATATGTCACCAATACCCAAACAAACAGACTCTTGGGTCTGGAAAGGGATTTTGGCTGGCATAGCAAATATCCAAAAATTTGGAAAATGGCAAGTGGGCAATGGTAACAACATCAATATTTGGAAGGACAATTGGGTAAAAGATTTAGATTCTCTAATCTATAGACCTATCCTTTGTCCTCCAAATATAGAAAGAGTTACTGACCTCATTGATGGAAATCATCAATGGGATAGAACGCTAATCTATACCCTATTTGCTGATCAAATTGCAAGGAAAATAATGAAAACTAATATAAATGTTGGTCAGGATGATAAAGTCACATGGCCATTGACTAAGGAAGGAAACTTCATAGTCAAATCTCTCTACAAGAAACTAACCCACAATATTCATCTAGGGACAGAATCTAAAAAATGGTTAGCCATCTAGAAGCTAGCAGTTTCCCCTTCCATCAAACTCTTTCTCTGGAAAGCAGCGCACCTCCATTCTCCCAACAGGTGAAAGAATGGGAAAACACCTGCACTACATCGACAAAATATGTAAAATATGTAACTGCCAGGAGGAGTCAATATCGCACCTCTTCATGCACTGTCCCCTTTCTCATCGGGTGTGGAGAGAATTATTCTTGGAACCAAATGTAGTTTTCGGCAACAAAGATGATTTCCATGATTGGCTATCAAATATCCTGAATAGACAGAGGGACTTTCATATGGGATGGGCTCCTATGTGTATTACTATTATATGGCACATCTCGAAGACAGATGTAATTTGGTTTTCGAAAAGAAAACACCAAATGCACCCAGAATAGCAAGGATATCATCCACTTCATTAATACCCAAAAAGCTGTCATGGATAGGAAAAAGAACAATATCATGAATGTCTTATACACCAAAAAAGAGGTCGCAAATCAGCTCATTGAATACAGGCCTAAAAGGGAAAATCCTATCATCTTTACTCTAAAAATAAATGTGGCAACTTTCCTAGACCCAACAACAGGGAAACAGGGAATGGGGTTAATTCTATTTGATCACACATGAAACTGTAGGGGAGCAAAAGGAGCAGTGCTTGGGCAATGTTCAGATGACAAAGTAAAAGAAATGGCGGCCATGGATGCTTACAACTGGGCAGTGGCGTTAGGAAGCAGAATGGACTTTGAATCCAACTCCTGCCAAATAATTAAGCTGATCAGAAACATGTATGCATTAAAGGTGGGAGCTCGTTTTTCTTCAGATTATGATGGAAAGGAAGTTTTCGAAATTGGAATTTAGAGCACAACAAACGACAGGGAAAATTTCTTGGCAGTAAACCTTGCTAAACTTAGCATAAACTTAAATTATGACAGGTCATGGGACCAATTTACTGTAACAAACTTAATCCATATCATAAGCGGCAGTAATTACTCTTTATCTTTAAGTCATCATCAGGAAGACAATGCAAATGTAGATCTAAATGTTGTAACTGCTATCCATGAGATACCTGGTAGTCTGCTAGGCAGCACCAATTCTCAGGTTTGGAATGCAGCTTGAGGCGTCTCTTTTAGCCTTTTTATCTATAACAAAAAAAAGAGAAGTATACAAATAGAGTCATTTGGAACTGGATCTTCTTATATAGAAGAGTAAATACGCAATCTCAAATGGATTGCGTTATGCATGTTCCACCTAAAACCTAAGATGCGGTTTGTACCAGCACGTCATTTATGATTAAGGGATTAGTTTTTTTCCCCTAATTGGGTCCGGATCATGGGACTCTCAGTTTTGACGCATTGGTTCGACAAATCTTTCTATCCGTCCATTATACTTAATCTAACGGCAGTACCCTCTGCTGAGGTGGCATTGTTTTAAGGCTTAAAAACGCTATGCGACCACTACCTAAGCCGAGCCGATAACTGAATCAAGTACGGGGATTCGATGATAAAAGAAATATTAATATATCTACCACGTTCTCATTCTCTGTTGTTTTTTTTTTTTTTGTTTCATTCCACGTTTTAGTTTTGGAAAACTCTTTTCAACCTTCTTCATTGATTCTCCATCATAGATTCATAAAGAAGTTCTCCTGCTTATTATTATTATCAAAATTGAGTATGGATGAGCTGCCAAATACTTTCATCAGTGGTGATATTAATCAAGTTATGAATGATCAGACAGGTTGTGAATAATTTATTGAATGTAAAAGATGATGTTAGCATTATGGAGAATCCATATGAAGGAATGCAGTTCAATACGCGTGAAGAATCTCAATAAATCCAATCATTGTATTTAGACGGTAAAATAACCAAATCATTTTTTCTCCAACATAAGTGACAATCTCGGGACTTGATGCCGCAAGAATTCAAACTCTAGCCTATATATGTATGGCTCAAGTATGGACTTGGGTTAACAACTCTCAGTGCCCTGTATACTTCAATGGAGAACACAATCAAGAAAATATCTCCAGCAGCTAGCAATGTGTTTCGTGTTGTTTTGCTTTAATAAGAGTATCCTTGTACCGTTCTGGTTTCATTGATGATGGAAAGAACAAAATGATGAGTGCAACAATGCCACATCAACTCTAGATTCTTCAGCAATGATATGATCGAATTAAATCAAATCGCCATTATATGGCTACTTCCTTCAATCGAAGTCCAGATTAATTTTATCAAACTTGAAAAACAATGCAATGAACATATCAACACCACATTACCCCGACATGCGGTAAGAAAATTAAATCAATAACTCTTTGGACAAGCTACAATATTGAATAAACAATTTTTCTCAATTCGTAGATTCAGACCCAATGTTTACTGAAAGCAAGACCAAAATTAGGGATCAACTTGTTTCAAACAAATCAAGAATCCTAAGAAACAATCAATCAATTAGAGTGTATAAGATTAATAAAAACCACAATAAACCTAATCAGTAACGATTTTGAAGAACCATAGTCAAAGAAAAAGACGGAGATCTGCTTTAGATTTGTTTCCTTTATCAAACTACGTTCGTTATCGGCTTGGCTTAGGCAGTAGCCGTATAAGTTTTTAAGCTTAAAACAATGCCACATCAGCAGAGGGTACTGCCGTTAGATTAAGTGTAATGGATGGATATAAAGATGTGTCTAATCTATGTGTCGAAATTGAGAGTCCCATGATCCGGACCCTTAGTTAATAGGCATCTTCCGCAATAATGCTTGGTGTACCGGGGAGGAATCCCGCAGCCACCACCGCGTGAAACAAAAAAAAAAAAAAGTGGCCCTCACCCTAAACCCCATTTCCATTTAAATCTCTTCCAGGGCTCCCATCTGACCGTCCATTTTCCTTGCGGGATTTCTGGCGGTGCATCTTCGGTGATGTTATTGATTCTTTCCTTGGTAACAATAGACTGATTTTACATATGGTCCCCATGCAGGCCCCAAGATATAAATTATATCATCAGAGGCAATGTTCAGAAAACCGGCCCGGCCCAGCCGGTCGGACCGGAAAAACCGTGAACCAGTCACCTTTCTGGTCCGATTCAACACTGACCCAGTAATTTTAGAAAAACCGTTCTCTAAATTAAAAACCGGACGACCCGGCCGATCCAACCGCTGACCCGTACGACCCAACACCGTCCAACAGCCGATTCGACACTGTATCATTACTTTCAAAAATCTAAAATCCATCAAGTTGAGTGAATTTTTTCCATTACAGCATATCATTCAAAGTACATAGAGATTTCTTCAAATCAAAAATCGAACACACCTACATAAAAATTTAATTACAGAATTTTGATATATTATTGTGAATCTATTCCATTACATCATATCATTCAAATTACAGAGAGATTTCTTCAAATCAAAAATCAAACACACCCACATCAAAATTTAATGATAAAATTGATTTAACTAACATCTACTATATATCAGAAGAGTTTACAAAGAAAAAAAGGGAGATACAAAAGGGAAATTGGTTACAAGAAAAGGGAGAAGGAAAAGAAGAAGATGAACAAACTATGAACTTTTTTGTTTTTGTTTTGATCAATAACAAACTATGAACTTCCTATAGAGAGATAATAGAGAAAAACAGACGGGGAGATCGACAAATCTAGTATTCTCTCTTTTTAATTTTATTTTATGGTCAATATACTTTTGTTGACTTGGCAAAGCATGTGGGGCAGTTGGATTTTAGGAAAGGACGTGCTAGCTTAGAACACTAGTTACGTATGTTTATAAAAACACTACACCACAGTACCGCACACATAAAAAATGAAAGACGAAACTGTAGTGGAGGAAGAAAGATAAGTTTTAACATGACCCAGTGAACCCGTGTTAAATCACTGGTTGGCTCACTGATCCTGGACTCAATAATTTTTCCGGTTCGATGACCGGGCCAGTTTTCAGAACATTGATCAGAGGTGAATCAGGTGATAAAGGTAGCGTAAATCTCAATCTAATGATAATTATCCGCAAACTCTCCAAGAAGAGTAAATCTCAATCTAATGATAATTATTCAATTCATCAATATCACTGACTTTCCAAATGCAGACAATTCTATACTCGAGTGATTTAAATGGACAGAAAGCTAGAGGTAAACTGGTTATGCATTGCAGTGTCCAACTTTCTACTTATACTAGGAAAACTGGATCTGAGACTGAATGTATAGGTCTCTCTACTTCATTATGTATTTTAATATATATGATCTTGAACTCCCTCCAGAGTGGAACTGTATTATTTTCGGATTACACTTTAATATACCTTCCGCTAGTTTATAAACAAAAAGATTAGTTATTTTTTTGTAAACATTTCACCCTGACGCACAATTTTGTACAAACAACTCATCAATCTACTCGGTTGGATGGGTTTTCCGGCGTGTTCATGTCTAAGTGAGCTGCATACTTACATGCATATACTTCTAAAAAAATATACAATAACAGACCAAATGAAGATGCATGCATACTTCCCGGCAGGGATTTTCTTTGTTCTGTCAGATAGATGAAAAAAGAACCGATCTTCCGTCCATCATTAAGTTAGGCAAAGAACCGATCTTCCGTCCATCATTAACAACATGCCCACATATAGAATTTCCGATCTTCAATCAGGTTCTCGGTCCGTTCACAACTGTAAAAATAGTCATGCATGACATCACCTATGGAATTTCCGCATTTCGAAGGAAGTTGCCTTGCTCATTTTTCCAAATTCCAAACAAGATAAATCTATATTCTTAGGCTAAAAACTTATCAGGAAAAGAAAATGTTAGCCCAAGAATATGAATTCATCTTGTTAGGAATTTCGTAAAATGAACAAGAAAATCTATATTCTTGGGCTGACATTTTCTTTTGACATTTTTTCCCATAAAGATTCTTGTTGACAAATCTGAACTTAGATTTCATAGTGTGCCATGTCTGCAGCTTTTTATTTCGGTGGGTGCATACTTAATAATTTTGTTTGATTAGACAGTGGGCATTGAAAAACAGTATAAAGTTTATTATTTTCCTGAGGTCATGATGTTTGTTTGTACAGGAGGGTGTCCCAATGAGCTGCAGTGAACATAAGAGTCAGAGATGATATATGTGTGTAATAGTGATGATACTTCAAGAATAATTGGAGAGCATCAAACAAAACAAACAATTATGATCTTAGGAATATAACATCACGTGATGATGTTTGGTATACTCAAGGACTATACCAAACGATGCGAGATATTGGGCGGAAAGTCAAACAAGACACTTGCGCCTTTCACTTTCTGATTTGAATGTAAGGCTGCCGCCGAGTAAGGTTAAAAAAAAAAAAAAAAAAAAAAAAACGAGTATCAGGATATGGTAATGACACATCACTTTTCATAACATCCTCAGATAGTGTCTTAGTATAGCTTGATCTAATGTATAACCAAAAAGCAAAAACATCAGAGATGTCAGTATATCATGCGGTAACAATCTTGCATGCACTTGACCGCGTGATGTTTAACTGGTCATGCTGCATGGCCGGTATATTTTTAGTGTGCTGTCACTACGAGGAAAAACAGTAATCCACAACTGTCTACAGCTGACTTGTAATATTGGCTCACTTCTAATAATACCAGTGCAGAACAAAAATGTGCTTAAAAATCTAGATTTTAGTTCACACCCCATACTTTATATAGATTCATTTACATTCGAAAACAAATATACAAATTTTGAGTTGTTTATGATATGTCGTCACAAAAACAAGCAAAGGGTTGTTTCTCTAGCATTATCTTATTCAATTTCATTTTCATATCTGATCAAATATCCCACGCTCTTCAGGAACGTACTCCAGTGCATTTAGCTTCGACATTTTGTTTAGGTAGGAATTACACAGCCAATAGTATGTATCAAACCAATCTCAATCTCTTACTCTCATCTCTCTCAACTGCATTCAAAAACAACACAGTTTCGCAATATGGTTACCGTAACTTAACAGTTGGAAGAAACCCAAATACTGTTTATGGATCGTTACACTGTCAAGAGGATATGGAACCAGCAGTATGTGTTCAGGCTGCAACTGAAAGAGTAATGCGAGAGTGTCCAAATACGAAAACAGCTATTGTATTCTACAACGGATGTATTTTAAGGTATTCAGATGAGAATTACTTCTCAATCTTGAATGAAGAACCATCAACTGTTATAAAGTATTTAAACAATAGCGTCATTGCAAACCAAGTTCAGTATATAGACACAGTGATTAGATTACTAGATGAATTAGTGACTGAAGCTGGTACTAATACTTCTGCCAATAGTCCTCCTTTATATGCAACTGGTTCAGAAAATTACACAAGATTTAATCAAGTTCATGCAACGGTTCAGTGTACACCAGATTTGACACCAAGGCTCTGTAGTAAATGTCTTAGATCAGCTCTTTGGAGATTACCTTATGATGCACAAGGGGCACGAGTTTTATTTCCAAGTTGTAATTTCAGATTTGAGTATAAGCCTTTTCATGGGAATAATATGTATATAACTCAAGTATTTATTCAACCTCTTCAAGCATCACCTCCAACTTTTCAAGCGTCGTGGAATAAAACTAATTGTAAGTACTGTAAGCCAAGTATTAGCTTGTTTTCGAAGTTGCACTCTGAAAAAAATATTTTCAAAATGATTATTGACTTCATAATTGGATATGCAGCGTATAGGAAAGATTCAACAAAGCTTCTTACTAGCATCACTGTTCCATTAGCAGCTGCAGTACTACTATCCAACATTGCTGTTTGGTGGTTTTGTTTCCCTAAGAGAAAGAAAATAAATAACAACTATTTTGGTAAGTAGTGTAAAAGGATTATTGTCCCCCATTGCTAATATCTCCGTAATGAACTTAAAATAAAATACTCCCTTCGTTTCTGGTAAAGAGTTAATATCACTTTTTCATTTTAGCCTTCTTTTCCAGAAGCGTAAGGCTGCTCTATATGATCAATCAAATCCTTACTTGTCATGGTTTCTGACAGATAAGAATCCAGATATTCAAAGTGCAGAATTATTACTATCCGACTTCAATATTATAAGTGCAGCAACAAATAACTTCTCCGAGGATAATAAGCTGGGAGAAGGTGGATTTGGCCCTGTTTATAAGGTGCATATATTTCAATACTTGCAAAGGTTTTGATTTATGAGCTGAATTCTAACTTATTATTAGCATCTTCAGGGTGTACTATCTGATGGACAAGAAATAGCTGTGAAAAGACTTTGTAAGAACTCAGGTCAAGGTGATCAGGAGTTTAAGAATGAAGTGTTGTTGTTAGCTAAAATTCAACACAGGAATCTTGTAAGATTAATAGGTTTTTGTTTACATGGACAAGAGAAGCTAGTTGTGTACGAGTTGATGAATGCCAGTCTCAACCAATTCATATTCGGTATGTATGTGTCCGTTTTTCTTTTTATTAGTGGAGTAACTTTTTACTAATGAATATGAATGTCTGTAGATACTGCGAAACGAAACCTTTTAGATTGGGGAAAACGATACAAGATCATTGGAGGAATTGCTAGAGGTCTTCTTTATCTTCATGAGGATTCTCGACTCAGGATAATTCATCTTGATCTCAAAACTAGCAATATATTACTAGACGAAGATATGAATCCAAAGATTTCAGATTTTGGAATGGCAGTGCTTTTTGAGGTAGATCAAACTCAAGCTAATACAAGAAGAATTGCAGGAACATAGTAAGTACATATATGGAAATTCTTCAGATTACGTAATGAATTTGTACTATCAGACTATGAAATACTTATACATTGCGTAATTGGATATTACAGTGGATATATGGCTCCAGAGTATGCACGAAATGGACATTTCTGTGTGAAAACAGACGTTTTTAGTTTCGGCGTCCTAGTTCTTGAGATTCTTATGGGGAAGAAAATTACTTCTCTTTGTGAAACAGACATGGGAGATGCACAAAATCTTCTGACTTATGTGAGTGAATCTTAATTAATGTTTGGGTTCTCTATATTTTATTAAGTATAAAGAAAAACAAATTAAATTACAAATGTGTTTCCGCAGACATGGATGCATTGGCAGAGAGGATCAGCTATAGAAGTGCTAGATCCCAGTTTCAAAGACAATTGTCCGAGAGACGAAGTAATGCGGTGTATCCACATTGCCCTATTATGTGTTCAAGACAGTATTGCTGATAGACCTACCATTGGCTCTGTCATCTTAATGCTTACTTGCAACTCAATGACTCTCCCATCACCTACACGACCTGCATATTTTGCGTCCAACCAAGCAGTGGAAGAGGCATGGAGTGTGAATGAGGCATCTATTTCGGAATTGTATCCTCGTTGATAAACACTTAAGTTTATTTGATGATCAAAGAAATTTATTTAGATAGGGGAAAGTCACCTTTACAACGAAATCCGATCACAAGGAGGAGAATCAGTAAATGGAGAAACAAAATGCTTCAACAAAACAAAGAAATCTTGTACACAAAAAATTGAATTTAAACTTTGAGTTTGATAAACCAGACATGGGATGCAGGAGAAAAAAAATTAGACTTCACAAAATGTAGATAGAAAGATCCAATTTAGAATATCAATGCCAATCTTACTATGAATTAAGGAGAGACACATGATTATGATGCATTGCACCTATCTCCTTCAAGTTCCACCTTTTTCAGCTTTAACTCCTTTCTGCTGCTGCTGCTCCACTCTCTGCTTCATCCGTTGTTTTCCCCTTATTGTTAGCATCCTTGATCACCAGAAAATTATAAACTCGCAATTAATGATGCTCAACAGTGTCAAGATTTAAAGAGATTCGTGTTAGAATCAATAAGAATATCACATTGTTCAGTTTCTGTTTACCTGTACGTTTCCTGGATCATCTTGCTTCTGGTGTGCAACGTCATATGTCGCATGAAGACCACAAAATAGATAGTAAACAAGCATCACCAGTGTACAGATTCCAAATCTCACAAAAGCTTCAGAACCAAGTGATCCAATCAGAAACAAGTTTAATCCAATCGATAAAGATGGCAGCCACGGAACCAATGGAACACCCCAGACCTTTGGAAAATGCTGCTGAGGAAGAAAAATCATGATTCCAAAATTCCCAAGAACCCAGATGGGTATGGTTATCATATGTCCAATCCATCCATTAGCATTACGGCTATAATAAACTGATGTTCCAATAGATGAGCCAATTATCATGAATAGAAACAAACCCAGTTTGCAGCGATCAACCGTAGAAGAGACATTCCTCCCGTTATATCGCCTAACAATCAATGCAACAGCCATTAGCATGAAGATGAATAGAGTACTGAGTGAGGAAACACTAGATAGGACATCCAAACTGGAGAACAAAGCTACAATGGCGGAACATATGGTTACTAATAATGCTGCATAAATGGGAGTTCCTGTTTTCGGATGCACCAACGCAAACCAAGGTGGGATCATATGCGATCGAGCAATCTGTGTGGTGTAACGTGCTTGCCCTAACCCACCTACAATTAATCCAGTAGTCATTCCCTTAAGTGCACCAGCTGCAACTAAATACTTTGCCCATTTCATACCCACACTTTGAAATGCAACTGAATAAGCTGCATTCACATCTATCTCGTTATATTTCTGCATCATACTTAGTGACAACGCCATCAAACAATAAACTATAGTGATCATTGACATGGAACCGATTAACCCTATCGGTATATCCTTTTCAGGTTTCTTAGTCTCTTCTGCCATTGTTGCGACCATATCAAATCCTGTGTATGCCCAAAACAGAACTGCTGCAGCTTGAAAAATACCTCCTGCTCCATATGGAGCAAAGGGAGTTAAATTATCAACACTTCCTTTCACGCAACCAGCTATTACTATAAAAACAATCAATGCAACACTAACAAGAGATGCAATCCAATTCAGTTTAGAAGCTCCTCTTGTACCGAGCATCGCAATAGTGTTTGTTATTAATAACACTACAACAGCAATTGGGTCTAACATATTATAACCTTCAGCAAAGCTACTAATATGTATACGCAAAGAATCAGGATTACGATTGATAATTGTAGCAAAGTATGATGTCCAGGATCTAGCTAATCCAGCTGCACCAACTACAGCTTCCAAGAGAATATTACCTGCAGCAATAAAAGCTACAAAATCTCCCAATTCAATCCTCAAATAAGAAAAAGAACCACCAGCAACCGGAACTTCCACTGCGAATTCTGTATAACAGAAAACAGATAATAAAGCTGAGAGACCTGAAATTGCATATGATATAACAATAGCAGAACCTGCATGGTTATGTGCTTCTTGGCCAGTAAGCACGAAAATCCCAGTACCAACAACAGAACCAAAGCTGAGCCACATGAGATCCCACCATGTAAGGCATCTGTGCAAGGTGTTTTCACTTTGTTTCTGCAGAAAATTGAGCTCGAACGAATCGGTTGAACGGTTGAGGAAACGATCTTTGAATCTTGACCCGGATTCAGTGACTGCTGTTTTGTATGTGCTCCAGTTTTGAAAAGATTGTTCAGGGAAGAAATCAGTTTTGCTCCATCTCCAGTAACTCCTTGGTTGATCAGACTCTTTCGCGGAAGCAGTTTGTTGGATTTCCTCCATTGTTGCGCACAATGATGGGCTGAAGATGCAGAAGGTAGAGATGTAGATAGATATTTTGGAAAATTTATCTAAGCCGTGTTTTGTGGGGATTCGAGATTTTTTCCGTCTTTTGGGTCAACTAAAAAACTTAAGTGCATGTTTGGTTGGGGAATTTCATCTAACACTTGTAGGGCACAAATTCTAAACTGGATTTTATTTTGAATGAAACTCTAAAAACAAAGAAACCGGAATGACATACCACAATGGTTAACTTCTTTATGTTCAAAGTTCTTTGAATCTCATCTGGTATTTATTATGGAAATTTTGTTAGGGTTCTAGACCAAAACACAAGGACTAAGTAACTGAAATAGGTATAGAACCCGAATAAGAAGAAGAATTAAGAGAATAAGAGGATTAAGAAGAGGAAAAGAAGACTAGAAGAGATTGAAGAAGTGTTTCTTGTATTAATTCTTAAGTCTTTTACAAAACTAAGATGTAGTATATATAACTGCTAAGACTTGCAGAACAAGAAGTAGAGTCCTAATAACCAGGAAATCTAAAGTAAGCTAAAAATAGAAAAGCTATGAAAGGAAACTAGTTTGGGTCGGTGTTGGCACCGCAACATCCCACCCTGCTCGAAAAATGGCTTGTCCTCAAGCCTGAAATTCCGGAAATACTTCATGACACAACGAATGCGGCACATCTTGTACTCTCCATATAATGCTCTTAAGCCATATTGGTACTGCTTACCACGATCAAACACAAATCTCGTAACCTTGGAGATACTAACATGAAGTGGGTAAAAATAAATGCTTTGGAAATCATCATGAGATATGTATTTAAACTTACCGGGGTCAAACTCAAAACTTGCATACTTGTTGGTGGTATAAATGTCAACTACCTTAGTTATGACTACTAAACTTCTGACTTCATAGTACAAACATGGAGTCTCAGTCCCAACTTTTGTTTTGTTGCCCATCAGAAACCCATGTGCAACTCCAACTCCATAAGCTTGATTGTCAAATAATCGGAGGACATAAGCATCGTCACAAAAATCACCAACCAGGTCTATAGTATCCACATTTCTGTTTAGAAATAGTATCCACCAATCTAGTCTTGGAACTTCGACATAACACCTAACACCAATAGTGTTATTCAGTATTCTACTCAAAAATGTAGCAACAGCAGGCGCAAAGAATGTCGCACTAATAAATCCAAGAAACCATCTCCCTTCTGTAAACTTCTTTTGAATCTCAATAAGAACGCTACGAATACCAGTAGTCGTTGGTATTATCCGTTTTTCTAAAGGGTCCCCGACTTCGATTAGCTGGAATGTTCCAACTAATTGATATATATTCTCATAAATAAGCAGCCTACGAGATGTAATGCAGCATTGGCCAGCTGTACCAACAACAACAAACAAAACAAAATGGACAGCCAGAGAGACGTCTACATCATCCATTACAATGATGACATTGTTGCCACTTAATTCCGGCAAACATTCACCAAACAGGACATTGTTGCCACTTAATTCCGGCAAATATTCACCAAACCGCTGATTAACCGTCTGTTTAACCATTAGTCGCAGTTTACTTCTAGTGAATGAAACCAAAGGAGCATTGCGTTTATCTCTTGCTATGGCTTCATCAATCACAAAAAATTCCACAAGTTCAAGCTGTTGACCATCATTTTTATGTAACAACTGAGATGTCCGTATAAGATCAACCGCAAAAGCACAAGACTTACCACAGGGTTCAAAATGGGAAGTATTAATTGCTTCTTCGCTATTAGCATCATCGAGCACAATAAATGGAGATTTCTCTCCAGATTCCAAAGTAACTTTCTTAAAATTCCGTTTTTCAATCGGAGATTTCAAATGCTGCCTTTCAAAAGAATCATAATGTTTGCTCTTTGCCGTTGCTCTGGCATATATATGCAAGCTAACTATGTTCGAACCAAAATTTGGTATAGCCTTGATTTCAGCACTAAAACAACTATTAATCACAGTGTCTTTCAGTGAACGAATGAAAGAACCTTCTTTACTTGTTGAGCTAACTACTCGAAATGTAGTAGCAGCACAAATTAATCCATGTTTTTCAACAGAAAGGGTCACATTCCCGTGGCAGCTAAAAAACGAACCCCATGAATTACACTGAAGATGAGGATATACGGAAGAAAAAATGACATTTAACCAATCACCATTGATCCAAAACATTTCGGTACTTGCTATTGTTGTATAACCAAAAGACCAATGATCCTTTCCAAAACCACTTATGAAGTTCTCATGAGGTAGGAAAGTAGTATATGTCCTGTGGAAAATTGATAGACCATCAACATACCTGTAGTATTGGACAGTATGTTCAAAAAGTGCTATACTTGCATACCAAAACCTTTGTTTTGAAAGAAGAAGACTCTCTGTTCTTAGTAGTAACCAAAATGTTGGTAACTTAATAATAAGTTCCGCTCCTATCTCAGTTTGTGTAGTTGTGGTCGAGATTACCTTTCCTCTTTCGTAGTAATTACCTCCTACGAACACACTTCTTTGACCAACACGGTGATCCTTGAGACATCCTTCTTGAGAACAAAGACCTGACAATAATTCTCTCCTTGAATCTCTTACAACAGCCCTTCTTTTCAGTGAGAAAAAATCGTTGTGATTCGACTTTGCAATATCTGTAGGAATGCTATTATCAATGGGTTTGTCACGGTAACACTGAACAATTTCACGGAAATACTTGGAATCATCAGTCCACCATGCAAGGGTAGTGTTAAAGAATGTTGAGAAGTATACCGATCCATGCCATACTCGAGCAAAGAAGGATTCACCGTCATTTTTGACGAAAACGTCATTCGACATTCCACATCGTAATACACCGTACCATTTATTAACACTAACTTGAAGGTCAGTGATATTACTGTACTTCATGCCATTTGAACGAAATTTTCCGAGCAAAAACAGCTGATTTACACAACAGAAATTCATGAAATCAAGAGTAAAATCTCTCTTGGCATCCATTCGAACATCATCCTTTCTGATGACATCAAGATGATATTTTATATTACTGGAATAATCCTCAGTTGCTTCAATCGCTTGCACTTTCTTATAACTCCAACTGCAGTTTATAACCGAAAAGTTCTTAGGTTCAAAAGTATGCAATACTTCACATACTTTATTACACTTACCAGCAGAAACCAAAGTGCAGTCGCAGCCTGACAAACAACTGAAATCATTGTAGTTTGCGGATACCTTGGAACATCCTTTAGCAGAAAACAAATACGAACATAAATATGCATTTGAACCCTCAACAATGTTGTTGCGTTCATAGCGTCCAGTAATGAAAATGGTTTGGTAAAAGTGACTCCAAACTCTTTTCACATCAGCCCAAAGGTATGCACGACCAAAATAGACACATTCAGTACCATCAAGAAATTGAAATACAATGCTATGTATTTTTCGTTGAACATCATAAGGTGATTCCTTGACAATAGCATTAAAATCATTGGGAGAACTAGTTGGAAAAAACAAACGTCTATTTCCTATATCATCAATTGCTGGCATCAGGCATATATCTTTCCACCCAATACCCTTAGGTGTAGACCATTGTATAAACATATCTTCACTATAAAACTTATCATTCGAATGCATGAGGCTTTTCAAATCCAACGATAGATTGTCAGCTAAAGCTTGTCTGCCGAAGTAGTTCACCAAAGAAATATATGTCGGAGATAGTTGTTCACACAGATGGACAAACATATCAGACGACACACAATAATTACCAGATGATGATTCAACAAATTTAGTCTCCTTAGGATTTATATAAGAGATCACACATGTTTCCCCATGATTGAGAACTTGATTATTCTCAACAGTAGATAAAGAAGAATTATCACTATCAGAAATCACTAAATCAGTAGATTTATGAGAATTTGAAAACTCACCAATAACATTCGGTGAATCATGTGAAATCTCTTCAACCAACGATGTAGCGGAATCAGCCCTAGCACCTTTAGATGATGAAGAATTCTCTTGATTCGCTTGTGAAACTTCTGTAACCTGATTTTCATCTTTCTCTTCAGAAGTAGATTTTATATTCTCATCAACTGATGAATTAAATTCTTGTAAAACATATGGAACCTCGTCGGTCTGTTTTTTTACTTCTTCCTTTTGAGAAGTAGTTTTAGTTTCTTCTGCACTAACTTTTGTTGCGGAAATCATATCAACAAATCTCTCAGGACCAAAACGACCACGAACTAAGGAACAAAATTCTTCCCATGTAGGATTTAGGATTGTAGTTCTCTTCCAACGAAACCATGCTTTAGCATCTCCATTAAGGTGCGCGGAAGCAATAGTGATTTTTTGATTGTCAGCCACCGTGTATAAACTAAAATATTGATCAGCACTAAAAATCCAATCATCAACATCATCTCCGTCAAAAGTAGGAAACTGCAAACTAATAGCTTCAGCAAGAATAGGGGTTTCAAAAATTCCATCACCAATATTAGGGTTAGTAGTACACGGATGGTTTTGCTGATGACCAGTAACATGGGCAATAAGTTGAGGAAGAAATTCACGAAATACAGCAAGCAGAGATTTTGTGAGTTCTGTTTCTAGAGTGTTTGTCTGATCTTCTGTGTGAGTCATCGTAAAAAAAAATTGGTGTAAAAATAGGTACAGGATAAACCTGCTCTGAACCAGATGTTAGGGTTCTAGACCAAAACACAAGGACTAAGTAACTGAAATAGGTATAGAACCCGAATAAGAAGAAGAATTAAGAGAATAAGAGGATTAAGAAGAGGAAAAGAAGACTAGAAGAGATTGAAGAAGTGTTTCTTGTATTAATTCTTAAGTCTTTTACAAAGCTAAGATGTAGTATATATAACTGCTAAGACTTGCAGAACAAGAAGTAGAGTCCTAATAACCAGGAAATCTAAAGTAAGCTAAAAATAGAAAAGCTATGAAAGGAAACTAGTTTGGGTCGGTGTTGGCACCGCAACAAATTTCAAGCCTACCCAAAGAGGGATAATCTCTGGTTTCTTCAATTCCATGTACAACCCACTAGAAATGTTTGACAAGAGGTGTGGTGTTTTCAAGATTTCTACAGGGTTGCCAAGATTGCTTTGAGGTTGTACACTACAGAGTACAGACTATCTGGGGGCATGTTTGCCTCATAGCCAGCCCTGCCGGGCTGGGCTGGCTCCAAGCCTAATTTTTTTTATAACATTTTTGCAATCTTGAAAAAGTTTTGGCTCCCCATAGCTAGATTTCTAGCTCCGCTCCTGGTTTGAACTACTAGAATCATGATTGATAAAGGGCGACCAAAATGGGGTTACTTGATGGATCCTGAACACTTGGGAGTCTAGTATTCAGACATAATTATAATGCAATCGAAACGGATGGAATCGAGGTTGATCACATACCTGTGAGAGAGTTCGGAATTGAGTAGTGGTGTGGTTTCCATTTCTATTTACTATTCCGCCATTGGTAATCTTTAAAGCTTTTTGTTCTCGGCTTCTTCAGAAATTTCAATAATTGGATCTAGAGGTAGAGTGGTTGTCACAGTTGCACTACTAAAACGTGCATTGTGTGGCTTTAGCTGGGTTTGACCCCTGCAGGCAATAAAATATCCTACTTTATTCGATGACCTGCGCAACAGTGGGGGCGTCATAAAATTCGATTAAATCGACTCTTAGGCATGTGCCTATTCCTATCAATCCTGGTAAAGGGGCGGGAGGAATCGGTAGAGGGGCGGCATGTGTGATAGCAATGTCCCTTTTATTGGTTAGGGGTGTCTATAGGGGTGTAGTTTTACTAAATTACCCTTTTCACTGAAATGGTCTAATTTACCCTTATTCTTTTGATTGAAAAGACTAAATTGTCCTCCATCATATAAACCTAATTAGGATGAGAATCAAAATCAGTTTTTTTTTTTTTGTTTCATCTTCTCCACTCCCATTGTAACCGTAAACACCACCTCCATTAAAGTTTGAAAATTCATCGTCTTCGATTAATCGGCGATTCGCAAAATTGATAATCGTTGATTGAAGTCTACATTATAGATGACGAAGAAGAAGAAAGTTGACGAAGATTGTAGCGATTCTAATCGAGCAAATGTTCCATTAGGTGAAGAACATCAATCCCAACTTCAAACCCCTCCAGGAGAAATCAGTTGAAATGACATACATGAGGTATGTTTTGCGGAACCCATTTAGGGTTTAGTTTAATATCTTCGTTTTAATTTCAACTTCTATCAAAAATTAGGGTTTTAGGTGAAAAATCAAGTTTCCATATCCTGGGTTTTTATTAGTTCTACGGTTGCAATTTGTTCCATTATGAACCGTATGTAATGCTTTTGATGGTGATACGGTTTGTAACAATTGAAATTATTTGAAATACCAACCGTATGTTCTTAGGACTGAGTTTTTTATCCAGTTTCGGTTGATAACTTACATGGAATTACCAACCGATTGTTTCTCTGCATGTTAATTTTTTTTGCTTACGGTGCCTATTTTTTTGTTAGTTACCAATAAGTGTATTAGGTACGGTTCATAATGGAATGCATTTGTAACAGAAGTATAATATCACTGTCTTTGAAAACCTTGTGTCGAGTATTGTTACGGTTGATAACGATAAGAAAGTTACCAACCGTGTACTAGAGGACGGTTCATAATTGTGTACATTTGCAACCGTATATTGTCCTGTGTTTGAATTTTTTTGTCAAGTATTGGTACGGTTTATAACGATAAGAAAGTTACCAACCGATTCTATATACGGTTTGTTTAATTGTTTTTTTACGAACGAAGTATCCTTGATACTGGTTTGAAACGGTTGTAAAGTTACAAACCGTATATGGCTTTGGTCACATTTTTTTGGTTTGTTTGTTGCATTTTGTTTGTTCAACCCTTAGGAATTCATTCAAATTATTACTTGTGTAGGAATCTGATAGGGTGAAGAAAAAGAGAGGGAATAACTTAACTACGATTGATCACACACCCACCCTCGCGGTGACAAGCATTTAGGGGTAGATCATAGAGGTGTCCCCAAGAATGCGAAGAAGAAGAAGAATCAATTTGAGATTAGGCTTAGAGAACCATCTGTGGGTAACTCGGTGTTGAATTAGAAGGAGCTGAACCTAATGATCAAGAAATTGAAGAGGTAGGAGTTGAAAAGAACACGGAAGAAGATGATGATAATGAAGAGGAAGAAGAGGAGGATGAAGAAGGAAATGGCGAAGAAGAGGAGGATGAAGAAGGAAATGGTGAAGATGAGGAAGAGGAAGAGGAAGAAGATAATGAAGATGAGGAAGAGGAACCAAATGATGAAGATGAGGAAGAGGAAGCAAATGATGAAGAAGGAGTACAAAACAAGGGGAAAGAAATTGTTGTAGCTACAACTCCAGCTCCGGCTCAGCTAAACCAAGGAAAGAAAAGAAAGCCGAGAAAGGAACCTGCACCAAAAGGGTTGCATATTCCTAAAGGAAAAGACCTGTTGTTGCCAAGGAAGAAGAATAAAAGACCTTGGGGTGAGGCACCGAGATAAGTCATCAATCTTATTTGGTTATACCAATTCACAGGCTTCAAAAGTCTGCGAAACTAGGGTATGTTTCTCTTAACACATTGTTTTGTTTTAAGTTATTTCGTTGTTTTTTTTTTGTTTGTTTTTTGTTTTTTTTTTTTTTTATGCACATCCTCATTAATCTCAGTTTAACAAAATATTTTTAAGGATCATGCAAGGGCGATCAAATTGGTCAAGCATCAAAGAGCTAGTCATTGGATATTAGGCGAAGAATGTGGTGATGTTCGTAGTCTAGTGTCAAGTTCGGGATTAGGGCCTGGAATTTTGAATACCCAATTGGAGTATGATAGTATAATCGTATCGCCTTGGGAACGATATTGGCCGGAGAAACGATACTTTTCATCTCCCATTTGGAGAGATGACAATAATACCGGACGATGTGAAGCAAATTCTTGACTTGGAAGTTGAAGGAAAATGTTGTATATGAAGGTTTTGATAACAACATGTCTTGGGTGATCTCTCTGACCTTGTTGAAGAAACACTTGGGTGGGGTAAAGATGAGGCCGAGATGGAGTTTATGTTGGCTGGTGGTTATGACCCTTCGGAACCAAACAAGATTAACAAGGTAAAGAAGCTGTTGTTGAAAAATTTGAGGACGAAGTTTGGAGACACCCTCAAAAAGCAATTGGCAGGCGAGGTGATAGACGACACAAGGGCTAGGCGTACAGCCACAGCATATTTGTTGTATTCTATTGGGGACCAGTATTCATGCTAGATAACTCGGGAAATAGGGTGAATGTCCATTACCTACAATTGTTGAAGGATTTGAACAAGACCGAGAGAGTATTCGTGGGGCACCGCCACGCTTGCATATCTACTTGAAAGTCTAAGAAAGGCCTCGAGGGCTGGAGCTTTTGAAATTCTTTGGGAATGTTGCGCTTCTAATGGTAAGTTTGGTTACATTTTATCATTTTTTTATTTTATGATTGTTTGTTATATTTATCTTTTGTATTCATGTCCCAATTGCTTAAATTGTTTTATATTTTTCTAGGCTTGGGTGTATGACCACTTTCCGAGCTTGAGACCTCCCTCCTTGAATGGGAAGAAGATGATGATAGACCTACAGGAAAGAAGTTTATGTTCACTGGTAGACAAAAAAGGAACAAAGAAAAGAGGCTCATTCAAGTGAGGGAGGAAATAGATGCTTTCACGGTTGAAGATGTTAGAGCGAAATACCGGACCTTTTCCTTTAACATCAATTTTGCTTGTTGCACTTTCTTGACTAGGAAGCTCGATACATTTTTGTTGTACATTTCGACAACTTGGTTCTCCTTTATCCGCTTGACCTCTTTTTCGTTTGTTTCTACCTTGAACATCATCCTCTTCCATCTCATCCTCCGCTTCATATTCCTTTCTCAACCATTCATAACCACAAGGATCTCTTTTCTTTGATTCTTCCGCCGATTCTCTTGCTTTTTTATTTCCTACGTACCTCTTTTTTTTTTTTTTGGTAGGAGGCCTCCCCCTTACCCTTCCCCTTTGGTGGTTCCTTGATGTCATACCTAAATTGCGGATATACGAAATCTCTCAAGTTACTCAACCATATTTGCCTTTGGCCTTGGCTTAGTGTAGCATATTTCTCGGCTAGAGCTTTTCCAATCTCGGTATCGGCAAACGTTCCTCCAAATTGTGGATCAAAAATTGTTTCACGGAATGTTAATTGTTGCCAAAAGGGATCAATATCTTGAATCGGGATCACTTTGTCTTGATATGTGGCTATAACATGCCGACATGGGAGTCCCAAACTTGTCATGTTTGGACAAACACACTCTTCTTCATAATCCCCCAATTCATAATGTTGTACTTCATACATTATCTTCTCAATTGCTTTGTGCGAAACTTGATGTGTAATTCCCCTTAGCCACTCATTGTCCAACCATTTAGTGAGTTGTTTAGTTCGGCTTTTTCAAAGACTAAAGTAACTCTATCGTGATCACGGAGGAAATACGAATGCATGGCTTCAAATAACGTAACTAACCCACCATTACAACTATGAAGTTTCTTCTTCAGTAGGTTGTGAGATGACTCGTAGTACTTGTAGCTTGGTTGTCATAGTGCCTATGTTGGTTAGTGAACGCCGTCGAACTTCTCTTTGTGAGGATCCAACCAATTATCAAACAAATACTTCACAACACTTGGATAACCACTTTTCCAATGAGCCACTAACATACGAGCTATATCTTCATATTCATCCACGGTGATAGAATAGGTCGAGGCTCTCCACTCCGTTTTGAAACTTTCCCATTTTAGTTCCGCCAACTTGTCATCGTTCTTAAATTTCTCTTTAGCCTCTTCTTGTTTATGTAACGGTAGTGCCTTTATTATATCCATTTCGCTTTTCGGGTTGGACGGACAAGGCGCATGCACTTAGTTTCAATACTTTTCCACAAATGGAATGTGCAAAGAAGGTTATGAGCTTAGGGAAAACCCTCCTTATTGCATTCAACAAAGCTTGCTCCTTGTCGGTAATAATCACCTTTGGAGTATATCCCTCTACGTAGAATAACTTCACTTGTTCTAGTGCCCACACATAGCTCTCTTCGAGCTCATCTTTCAAAAAGCAAAACCAACACTAAAAGGAGCATTGGTAGAAGTTTGCCCGACAATGTTCAACAACGGCATCTCAAACTTGTTGGTTTTGTATGTGCAATCCATTAGAAGCACTTGATGAGAGCACCGTGCCAACTTCACAAACTCGGGATTAGCCAATAAAAGATGTCTTATTCGTCCTTTTCGTCATCATCGTGGAAAACCGAGTAATTATGCAACTCCCCAAATTCCTTAATTGTTGCATTTCGTTCCTTTGTTCCCATTTCTTAGCCTTCAATTTTTTCTTGCATTGTAGATGGTATCCAAAGTAGAAGCATTTTGTGGGTTTCTTTCCTTTAAGTGAGCAAGGATATCAACGGGCTTCATGCGAATTTGTGTCGATGATTCTACAATCTTCTCTTCTTCTTCGGTAAGGCGTCCGGCATAAGAATGTGATAGCAAACTCTCCGGTATAGGGTGGTTATGACTACTCGCATACAACTTTCTCCAAAAACCACCTATTTGAGCGTTCGTTTTAAATTGAAGCTTGAAGGGGCATCGGGTCTTCTTAGTGAAAGTAGTATTCTTCCTCTTTTTCTTTGCTACTTGCAAGGTATCCTTTTTTGCGTGACTTCTATGTTGTCCACTACACTCGCAAACCATTTGAAAGGCACTATCACTAGTGGTACCATTACAAACTATGATACACATAATCAACTTTCCTCGTTCTCTAGCCCACTTCTTTGCATCGTCTTTCTCCTTCCATGTTTCCTCGGTTAAATAGTGAGAGCTCGAATCTTTGGTGAGAAGTTCATTTGCTAAAGGTTGGTCATCCATTATAGGAGGTACATCAACGACCTGGACAAAAACATACCAACATTAGTCTAAACGAGGCAATAAAACCAAAAAAAATATGAATATACGGTTGGTAAATAAAGAGAATAAACAAACCGTATAAAAGTTACTGATTGGTAACTCTTACACCAATACACCGTAATATAGTGTCGGTTGGTATCGATTTATACATTAGTAACCGTAAGTACTGCACTAAATACTTACATACACGGGATAGCGGCGGTTGGTAACTCGCACATACTTATCAACCGTAATTTAGGTACGGTTTGGAATCCAACAAAATTAACCAACCGTAAGTGGTATAATTTCAGGTTTTCCCAATTGAACGATTCACGGTTGGTATTTGATATTTTTAGAACAAGAATCGTATGTTACGGTTGTAACTAACTTAAAGTCAATAGTATGTTCTTCTCGAAATTTTGAAAAATTTGATCTTTTTACGTACTTTACATAATTTTGATCAACAAAAACCTAATGGGAACTAATTTAGAAGTATACCTGGTCATTTCAGTCTTTGGGTTCTTCACTTTGTTGGCTAATTTCTTCAATTGGTTGAGATTGACCTTCACTTTGGTCTAAAACATCTCTACCATCTAGAAAATACTCCATATCAGGATCTCCATCAAGAGGTATGTAGTACTTGTTTTCTTTATCATATAGAGATTCACCCACCTCAAATTTGCCATTGGAATCACTCATTTTGGTGGAGTGAATCAAAATCTAGGGTTTCACAAATATCACAAAAGTTTTTTTTTCTTCTCCTCAATTTTTTTTTTCTTATAACTCTAAACATCTGATTTTTGATTCTATAATAGTGAAAAAT
The DNA here is from genome assembly GCA_023531295.1 of Papaver armeniacum. Classification (NCBI taxonomy): domain Eukaryota; kingdom Viridiplantae; phylum Streptophyta; class Magnoliopsida; order Ranunculales; family Papaveraceae; genus Papaver; species Papaver armeniacum. The sequence goes on from JAJJWW010013376.1 coordinate 337,432, forward strand.
TAATTATCAAAATTAATCTTGATTATCTACACTAATCTTGATTATCATTACTAAACTTGATTATTAACAATAAGGGTTAATTAGTCATTTCCAGGGTTTGATTGATAAGGGGCACTTGAATTTACTTCTAATGACCTTTTTTGTCTTATTAGGTTGCCGCCCCTCTACCATTTCATGCCGCCCCTTTACCAAGAAACATTCCTATGCACATGTCAAAAAAAAAAAAAAAAAAAAAAAAAAACATGTTTGCCATACCAAGTGGCATGACGAAACCAATTGTGCCCACTATGGGAAAATCACGGAGCGACCGAGTTTCTAGCGAACGTTATCGCCGGCGATATTGTCAATAACGCTCAATATTTATACTAGCGGTAGGGTTATAATTAATATCGCCAACGTTCGACTTTGTAACGCCTATAAATACCACACCTTGTTCATCTATTCTTCACACTTCCCTTCTCAACTTTTCTCCGTTGTTCTCTTCCCTAAAGAAATTATCTTTCATTTTACTTCTTAAATAATAAATATGGCGAGTGAGAAAAGAAAAAGAAACGGAAAAGTCAAAGGATCTACTAGTACCCCGGCCAGTGGATTAAGCTTTGTTGTGGATAAATATTATGAGTTTGAAAATGTTAGACAAGTAGATGGTGATGGTGTGTTCTCTAATCACATATCTGACCATCCGGAGCGAGTTAATTCGGCAAATCTAAGAGGTGGATGGTCTGAGTTCTGTACGATTTTTTAGTTACTTCCCCTTGTTGTTCCAGAGAGAGTCTGAAGATATCATTGGCGACATTTATATCATATACAACCCAGAAACCACAACACTCAAGGAGTTCAAGTTATATTAAAACGATGGTGGAAGACTACAAATGCGTTCTTTTTCAAAGACTTTGAATGCGGTAAGTCGGTTTTTTCTCGTAATTACTAAGGGTAGTATAGTCTAACTCATACAAATATTTGGAATCGGTCCTTGTTACTTTGTCGAATACGGTTTTTTCTTTCCTTGGATCTCTTTTTGCTCTCCCTTTAACAAAAATCTTAAATTTTTAGATTATGTATTTTGTTTTATAAAATTCAACAAACTCTAATTATGAATAATTGTTGTTAATAGGAGTTAGGCAGATAGATTTGTACATGTTAACGGAATTCCATGTCTTGGAAACTTACTTCCATTTAGCAAACTAAATTGGTTATCAGAAGATAAATGGAAACAAAAACTTCCTTTATACTCAAATGAATAAGAAGGAAATGATTCATATAGACAAATAAAAGTGCATGGGTTAAAAGTGGATGGGTTGAAAAGTTTTTGAAACGTGATGCTAAGAAATGGATGAGAACATGGTAGCAAATAATCAATATCTGTTTTGACCATTATGAGGAGCTCGAACGTCATTTTGTATTGTGGACACTAGGCCAATGTCTATTTCCAAATGCTAGCTCGGTGGTGTTAATTGGTTTTCTCGAAGCATTAGAATATTTAGAGGAAGCACCAACATATGATTAGGGGTCTCCAATTTTATCAGAGATGTACATATCCCTCAGTGATTGCTCGACGTGTGTCAAAGATAGTTTTAATGCTTTTGGGGAGTGCTAGAGGAAAGAACCGATATTTTTCACACTATCTCATTTTGTTATTTTCACATGAAAAACTTAGTAACCAATTATGTTATTATTTTACGTATTGGTGGTATACATGGTTTCGTGTTTGGAACCTTCTCTTAAGAATAACAACGATGTTTTCGGTCATGCGAAGTATGATTACGCCAGCAACCTTGAGTAGCAGATTGAAGATGGTCAACATACCGCTATTGTTCATAAGATTCACCAGTTGTGTAGAACAAGCCTTAACCTTGTCTCCCAGCCGTATGAAGCAATCCCTAAGTTCGAAGAACAACAAGCTCAAATAATGGCAGAACTAAGACTTACAAGGATCGTTTTATACAACCCTATTTCAAAAAAAGGGTGTTTGGTATTATGGTGAAACAAAACTTATTCAGTTGCAAAGAAGATCATTGATAGCCGTCAACCCCCATCCAAGTTCAAAGGTTTCCGAAGACGACTACTTCATATTGATAAGGGAAGGTCACCATTGGAAAGAAGTTGATGAATTGATCCAGGAGCCAATGGACAGAAATGAATACCAATTTTGGTTTAACACTATTTTCAAGCCAAACGTTCCTATGCAACCGCAAAGTTTAGGTCATTCGGATGAAAAAGCGGGGGTCTAACAACCACACCCAATATTTCGTTCGGAAATATGTATGAACAGTGCCGGCCCTGAGGGAAGGTCAACGAAGGTTGACTTCGGGGCAGCACGAGACAAGGGGCAACAAATTGGTTTTTGTCTAGGGTTGTTTTGTGTTAAAAACAAAATTGAAGGATTAAATCGTGATTAAAGATGAAAAAAAGGAAAATTCTTAAGAGATTTAAGGGAATATTGTAAATAAACAGTTACTTAATGGTTTAGTGTTAAATACATTAAAAAATCCCATACACTCGAGCTTGTATGATTATCAAAGGGTGAAAACAAGAAGGATCTCAACTGTTTGATGTACGTTTAAATGGGACGATGATAAGGATCTCAATAGTTGAGGAGCTCGTGTGATTATCAAAGGAGCTCCTCAATTCTTTGTGCACAATGAGAATTGAAGAAACAATGAGATCCTTATTGCGGACAATAATTGAAAAATCTGCAGACCCTATAACTCGAAAACATCTTAAACTTAGTAATCAAATTGAGAAAACAAGGATCACCCATTTAAATTCTTTTGTTCATCCAAGGCCTGGTGTTTGGGCATAGGCGCCAATGTGGACGAGTTGGATGCGATCAACGCTTTTGAGCTTTTTGTTGTTCAAAGAAAAAGACCTTGTGGACGGAAGGTAAACGGCTAGGGATGCGAAAAGATGCAATTTCCGCTATTAGTTTTGCTAGATGTTTCTTTTGTGCGTGCGATCTTTTAAGAATGACAATAATAATGACAGTCTTGCTAATAATGGTACGAAAGGCCATAATGGTCTCAGTAATATTGCTTGTCCGTGATGGGTCTTTATGAACATAGTATGATTGTAGTCTATTAGCGCTTCTAAAGTCTTATTATACTCCTACGACAACATGAATTATTGGGATGGGGCAACAATTTTGCCTCTGCTTCGGGGCAACGAAACCTCAGGGCCGGCCCTGTGTATGAACTAACTCCAATATAATTCCAAGAGAATCAACTAGACAGTCAGACTCAATCAAGGAAAGATATCCAAGAGTTATATCTCTTTCTCAAATCAATCAGCAAATCAACATGATAGAATCCGCGAACTGATTGATATGAGAATAACTTGGAAGGCATGAAAAACCAATGTCCAAGCGTTAATTAATTTCTATCCAACAACCAAAAGGTTAGATTTACCAATTGACTGAACTACGCACATCCTATGATATTTCAATTATATAAAAAATAATGTGGAAAAGAAATAACACAGAAACCAGAAATTTTGTTAACGAGGAAACTGAAAATGCAGAATAACCCCGGGACCTATTCCAGATTTGAACACCACATTGTATTAAGTTGTTACATACACTAGATTACTACAAGTTAACTTGATTTGGAATGTAGTTGAGCTCTAACCAATTCTCACACCGATTAAGGTACTGATCGCGTTCATTACGCCTCGAATACCAGCAGGACTCTACGCACTTGAATCCCTTAGCTGATCTCATCCGCAACTAAGAGGTTCTACGACCCAAAGTCGAAGACTTATAAACAAATCTGTCTCCCAGAGAAGTATATATGAAGTTTTTGTTCTATCTTTTGATAAATCAAGATGAACAGGAACCAATTGATAATCCGGTCTTATATTCCCGAAGAACAGCCTAGAAATATCAATCACCTCACAATAACTTAACTATATGGTAGTAGAAGAAGTTATTGTGGAATCACAAAGAATGAGGAAAAGAGCTTTGTGATTACTTTTTATATCTTACCTATCGGAGATAAATCTTGATCAAACTTAGAGATGATAGTACTCAATATGATAGAACAAGTAAGATCAGAACACGCAACTACAAAGAAAATAGTTGGGTCTGGCTTCAAGAATCCCAAATAAAGTCTTCAAGTCGTTAACCTATAATGGTGTTGGAAAAACCTAGGTTAAAGGAGAATTGACTCTAGTCGCAACAGGGAAACATGAAAGTGTCGGGATTAGGTTTTCCAGTTGCTAGAGTTCTACCTTATATAGTCTTTCAAATCGGGGTTTGCTTACAATCAAAGCTAAGTTATCTTAGAAACAAAGCATTCAATATTCACCTTTATATGAAAACCTAATTTAAGATTCAAGCTAAGTTTGCTTTAAACCAAAGAAATATCTCTCCACCGTTAGATGGTCTTAGCTTGTTACACACAAATGAAATATACCTTCATTTAAATTTGGGTAACCGTACCTAAACGTGTATATTGAGTTTGCTCAACAATAGTTAACCGAAGTTAGCCATATGAACACTTTTGTATTAACCAGATTCATCTAACTTTTCTAGATCAAATATGATGATCAATCAATCATGAAAGATAATCAAATGAATCTAATTGTGTCACTCATAGAGTTTTTCAATTGTATATATCTCATAGAAGTATACAAGAAACAATTGGAAAAAAACCGGTTTGATTCGAAATCATATAAATTAGTTATAACGAAATCAATTCATGAACATTAAGCCACGGTTTGCAAAGATTTCATTCCTTAAATTATTAATGTATTTGTTCATGAGTATGAAAACATATTTAATCCAATTTTAGAACTTTAACCACTAAGTTTGCAAACTGGTACGCAAACTATAGTTTCGGACTTCGGTCTTGTCCAGCCGTTTGCAAACAGATGTGCAAACTGCCGTCCTGGACCTAACTCAGGTAAAACCGTTCGCAAACTAGTATGAAAAATTGGTTCTCGGACTTTAACAGTTAAAATTGTTCGCATACTGGTATGCAAATAAGGTTTCCGGACCTGAATCATACCAAAACATTTTGCATACTGGTATGCATACTGTGTTATATCCAGACAAAGGTTAATTGTTCTAAACTACCATTTCAATCATTAAAACATACTTAGAAGACGACAATAGTTGTCTCACACAAACTATTAGCTTATAAGTAATTTTCAAGTGATCGAACGATCAATACGAAACTTTCCGAGTCGATATCAAATGACCATCTCACACAAATCATGTAAGATGTTTCAAGACAATTTTCACATGATCATCTTTTGACTTATTATTTAGTTTCCAACAAATAAATTGTTTCCCACTAAACTCGTCAAGAATAATGATGAACGTAGTTAAATCAGAAAGCTTCTAACTCGTATTTCGAGAAATTGATAAGCGAGATAAACTCGGCTCGAAATATCAAATGTGTATAATATGAAAGTCTATATAGCTATAACACTTAGTCTCATTAGGAGATAAAATACAATATACTTCTGAGTGATAGATAATTTTTAGTGTCCATACCTTTTGTTGATGAAGTTCCTCCAAGCTCTCCTCAGTAGATCTTTGTCTTCAATCGATGAACGCCATGAAGTCTAAAGCTTAACTATACATTCTATTCTAATCCGAGACATAGATATAAGTAGACCAGAAATCAATATTTATGGTTTTGATCACCTAAACTTGACAAAAAAGCTTGAGATAGCAACGCTTGCGAGTTCGACCGAGAGGTGCTCTAACAGGTAGGATGCCACTTTCCGATCAATTTATTCCTTCCCAACCTCCATCAGAGACGGGAGACGCATTTGCATATTCTTCTAAAAGTTCATCGCCAACTAAGCCACCATTTTCTTGGGATGTACAGACTATATCCACCACATATGGAGAGATTGTTACTTATCCAATTGCTTCAAGTGCACTTGATCATACTTAGCCATACTGAAGAAGCAGTATCAGACCCAGTTGAACGATTATCATGCTCTGTTACATGGATTTCAGAAATTCCACTTGGATGAGTTGCAAAAGTGAGGGAAAGTATAATGTTTGACATGAATCAAGGATTTGTGGAAATGATGGTTCATGGAGTAGTAGAGGCATGAGTCCCATGGTTAGAGGAATGAGTCTTATTGGTAGAGGAATGACTCATTTGATTCCCACTGGTGGAGGAGGTTTGAGTCCTAGTCGAAGTCAGCGAAGTGTTGGACGTAAAAGTGGTTTGAGATGTCGTTCTATGTAGGACGTACCAGAAAGTTCTTCTCCAACCAAAGTGTTATATACTTAATTAGTACGTGGTGGTGACGAAAACATTGGCTTGGATACAACTCATGTACGTTAGTCATTTGCCAACTGACAAAATGACTCCAGGTGGTGGTGTGACCATGGAAGTAATTAGGCAATCGACTTTGGATACTCCAATTGCCACACCCCACCCCCTCCTGATGGTATTTTTCAATGATGTTGTAGTAAGAAGGGTTGTCGTTCACTCGGACTTGAAGAGATTGATTTTAAGAATTAATAAAAGAAAATAAAAGAAAAATATATATAAATATTGTCACAGGATGAAGAGATGTGCTGGGACTCAGGGTTCGGCCAAACTCATAACAAAAGGTTCAAATATTAATTCTTTTAACAATTATCGATCAACAAATAAAAACATGGACTCTTATTTTTGCCAAGATAGATTCTCAAAAGATTGGTTGTAAATCCTAAGCATGATGTATCAAAACATTTAAGCTAAGCATACATCATCAAATTAAATGACAACCAATTAATTCAAATCATATTTCAATTAAAATTACTGCAAAAGTCTTAAAAAAAGAATTAAATAATTTTACCCATGTATGAAATTCGTCTTCCTCCGTCGTCCCGAGCAATTGGGTCTAGCTCATCATGTTGAAACACGCTCAAAATATGATTTTATTGCTCAAAGGTGCTTACAAATGATGAAAAGGAGAGATATCAAATAAACCAGGAATTTGCAACGCATGAAAAGCGTTACAAACTACTGTTACAGTGTACAATAAATAGTAAATGTCACTATTACTATTTCTTTAAGTCTGCCTTCAATCTACGACCCACATACGCGAAGTCGTTAACATGTTGAAGAACGACGGTCTTTGGCGTCACATTCTTCCGTGTTCTTCAGTGTAGCGAAGCAGCAATGGTGTTTCCTAGAACTTGATTCTCCGGCTCTGTTGAGGCTCTGTACCTCTCCCTAACTCTCCATCCCCCTCTTTGACTCCTCATGATCCTTTTTATACCCGGTAGCACCATCGAATCACGTAATTAAATCAAGAATAATTATCTTTTACTCTCCATGCAAATCACGCGATTTTCTTCCCTATTTTATCTCTATACGCTTCAACTGGTGTTGACTCTCTCCCAACATGTTGGTTTCACGGTCCATAGTTTCTTAAACATACAGAATCCACACGCAAACTTCCCAAACACGACCAAAATCCCGAGATATGCTCAAACTCCCTGTTTAATGAGAATCCACCCAAATCTTCCTATTTATTTGAAACCGAAACCATTACTAGCCCTGTTGAGGCTAAAGAAACAAACCCAATGAGTTTCGGCCCTTGAATCACCCTAGAACATGATCTAAATTCAAGCCCAAATTATGTTCTTCTTTTCCCGCCAAAATCGGATTTTGAAATATTGGAGATGACTCCCCCTAATCCTGTATGGGCGTCCCTTTAGCACTTGCCTTATGGGGTGTAAATAGCAGATAGTGTGCCCCTTAGTAACTGGGTGCCCCTTATCCAAATTAGGGTTCCGTTTAGTAGTTGTCCTCCGGGGGTCTTCCGAGCAACTTTTCGAGCCGAATTTTCCAACAATCTTTATTTCCAAAAAATACCTACATACACACAAAATACCATAATAAGGACAAAAATGAGTACTAACAATATGAAACATTGAAGACAAATTAGACACATAAATGAGTCTATCACCTCCCCCCCACCCACCCCACACAATTGCCTCAAGCTCTTCAGCATTTCAACCATTCCAGCAAACTCCTCTAGCATATCAACAACACGTATTTTAAGATCATGTTCTCATGCGCCCTGAACCCATTATTTATCAAGGTTATGGTGATTCTGATGAGATTCAAGCACCAAGTGAGTCTCAAACCAGATCGCTAACTGATATGTTGAACAACACTCTTGATCCAGAAAATGCGGGCAATTGGGTGTTTGGTCAGGAAGGAAATGTTCAAGGAAATGAGTAGTTTATGGAAGTAATTTAGTTAAAATATTTCAAATTTAATCTTTTTATTTTTATTTTAATTAATGGAAACTATATTTTAACACAATACTTAAAATTTAAATCTCTGCACATGAACCTTCTAAAGTTCATAACATTCGTCGTGACTAAACCATCTTCTGTTGTCTTCGACAAATTTGGTATGAGCTCTAATTTTTAGTTCTTCAGTTGACAACCCAGGATTATCCCCTTTTATCAACCACATAATTTGCAGATACTTTCTCACATCGTTATTGATGAAACAATAACGATTTTGAAGACACTCATTTGTTCTTCTTGAATTTACGTGACTTAACGTCATAAACCTTTGAAACACAATTTTCCATAAGTTAAAAGTCTTTAAATTGAAATTTCTATCGCTTGCAACCGAAACCCAACATCGAATTAGAGAAATATCTTCTTCTCGAGTTAAATTCTACTTCGGTTATGCGAGCACTAGGCATAGTGAAATGAATTTCAAGTTGAGATGGTGTGAGTTAAAATGGCTATTTATAGAGGGGGATAGTAGCCGTTGGATGGGGAACTGATGATCGATGATCAAGTCAGTGGGCGATATAATGACTAGCTCTGTGCTTTGGAATGACCAACGAGCGATAATTTGACCATCTAGCGATGGATACTCTATCGCTCGCTGGAAACTCTGTCATGTATGCCTATATGTTGACATATAGGCATATACGTTTGGCAGTTTGGCATATGGAGAGATTGTTACTTATCCAATTTCTTCAAGTGCACTTGATCATACTTATCCATACTGGTGCTACACCGAAGCAGTATCAAACCCAGTTGAACGATTATCATGCTCTATTACATGGATTTCAGAAATTCCACTTGGATGAGTTGCAAAAAGTGAGGGAAAGTATGATGTTTGACATGAATCAAGGATTTGATGGTAATGATGGTTCAGGTAGTAGTAGAGGCATGAGTCTCATTATTAGAGGAATGAGTCCTAGTGGTAGAGGAATGACTCATTTGATTCCCAGTAGTGGAGGAGGCTTGAGTCCTAGTCTAAGTCGGCGAAGTCCTGGAAGTGAAAGAGGTTTGAGACGTCGTTCTATGCCGGAGGTACCAAAAAGTTCTTCTCCAAACCAAGTGTTAGATAATCAAGTAGTATGTGGTGGTGATGAAAACATTGGCTTGGATACAACTCATGTATGTACATTTAGTCATTTTCCAATGAGCATAATGACTCCGGGTGGTGGTGTTAACATGGAAATAATTAGGCAATCGACTTTGTATACTCCAATTACCCCCCCCCCCCCCCCCCCACACACACACACACACCCCACCCCCAATTGCCTCAAGCTCTTCAGCATTTCAACCATTGCAGCAAACTCCTCCAGCATATCAACAACACGTATTTTAAGATTTGTATCATGTTCCCATGCGCCCTGAACCCATTATTTATCAAGGTTATGGTGATTCTGATGAGACTCAATCACCAAGTGAGTCTCAAACCGGATCGCTAACTGATATGTTGAACAACACTCTTGATCCAGAAAATGCGGGCAATTGGGTCTTTGGTCAGGAAAGAAATGTTCAAGGAAATGAGTAGTTTATAGACGTAATTTAGTTTAAATATTTCAAATGTAATCTTTTTATTTTAATTTTAATTAATGGAAACTATATTTTAGATTAATATTCAAATAGAAACCAGTTTTACATTTCATTAAAAATTATCCTTAATTGCATAACACAATACTTAAAATTTAAATCTCTGCACGTGAACCTTCTAGAGTTCATAACATTCGTCGTGACAAAACTATCTTTTGTTGTCTTCGACAAATTTAGTATGAGCTCTAATTTTTAGTTCTTTAGTTGACAACCCAGGATTATCCCCTTTTATCAACCACATAATTTGCAGATACTTTCTTACATCGTTATTGATGAAACAATAACGATTTTGAAGACACTCATTTGTTCTTCTTGAATTTACGTGACTTAACGTCATAAACCTTTGAAACACAGTTTCCCATAAGTTAAATGTCTCTAAATTGAAATCTCTATCGCTTGCAACTGAAACCCAACATCGAATTATAGAAATATCTTCTTCTCGAGTTAAATTCTATTTCGGTTATGCGAGCACTAGGCATAGTGAAATGAATTTGAAGTTGAGATGGTGTGAGTTAAAATGGCTATTTATAGAGGGGGATAGTAGCCATTGGATGAGGAACTGGTGAGCAATGATCAATTCAGTGGGCAATATAATGACTAGCGCTGGCGCTGGAATGACCAACGATTGATAATTTAACCATCTAGCGATGGAAACTCTATCGCTCGCTGGAAACTCTGTCGTGTATGCCTATATGTCAAATATACGTTTGGCAGTTTGGCATATACCCATAGTGTGTACATACATGGAAAAATCTGAGTTTTACCATATGCATAGGAATATGCCTTAATGAGAAGGAATTATAGTAGATTTTGAGTAACTATACAGTAATAATTTTGAAGCATTGACACTTCGAAGGAAATATCACTAAATGTTTGATCCATAGTCCCTGTTTTTTGGTTTGGGTTTTATGGAGTGAAAATATATCAGTATCGGAATTAAAAAAAAGAAAGAAAAATAACTGTAACTAAAAATAGCAAAGTTCCCTATTTTTTTGTTCTTTAAGATACTAAGAGTATCTCCAACAGAGGGTGAAAGTTTTATTTCTAGTTGACACATAGGATTTTAAATCCTCATTTAGATTAAATCCATCTCCAATAGTAGGTTCTATAAATTAGGAAGGGTGTCAAAATAAATACAAAGGTCTTAGAGAAAGTCTTATTTAGACCTTGGGAATTACCTCCATGTCATCTTTTGCACAATTTTTCTAATTATTGTTTTTAAATAGATTTTTCTAAACCAATAGGAAAAAATGAATCATTTTTATTTTTATCCAAAAAATCAAATCCTAAAACTAACACCCCACACTACTGGAGATGGTTCATGTGAAAAATTTTATTCTTTTTGCACCATATATTTCACCCCACAAATAAGGATCTAAATAAAAATTCCACATAGGATTTGCAGCATCCACCGTTGGAGATGCTCTAAGCAAAACCATTTGCATATGCATCGTTCAGTTTCCCCTCGCCAAACGTCGATCTCTCGACATTTCTTTAACTTTGTTTTTTCACAAAATTGGTCAAAAAGACCAAAACAGAAAATTCCTGGGTGAAATAGCTTCTTAGCATTAGATACTGTTTATATAGCCAAAAAAAAAAAAAAAAAATTGTTCATTTAGCCAAAATGGATATTTGACCCAGAATGTTATTTATTTATTAACCTGAAGGGACAAATATGTCCCTATCTTCTACAAATCTTTCCTGCGTTGGAGAAGAACAAAGTAACCAAATAAAAACAGAGTACAAAAAAAAAACACAATTAATTGCTCTGTTTTACGAATTAAAACAGAGCAAAAAACAGAGTGCGTGAAACAGAGCAAAACAGAGTGCGTGAAACAGAGTAAAAAACAGAGTACTTAAAACACAGTAAAAAAAATAGTACGTAACCCATTGCATATCCTTCATCTCTGCCTCATGCCAACCACAACTTCCATCACCTGCACATCTGTAATGTCATCTCCTGCATTCATTCCATTGCAATACCAACCAGTCCACCTGACACTTCACTAGAACCAGTTTCTCCATCATCAAAACAACACCACCAGTACCCATTAGCTCCATTATTTGCCACCAGATCCAACAACTACAGCTGCAACTAAACTCCAATACGGGCACCTCCAAGCCATTACATTTAACTGCAACAAGATCAGTTTCATATCCTCGACATCACAGCAATCTCATTTCAGCATCACCCCTACAACTTATCCGTTCAAAAAAATGACCAATTTTTCGTTCAAAAAAATGAAGAAAGAAACGAATCCATAACATTTACAGCATATATCAAACCACGTCTCAGAAGAATTACGCCAAATATATTAGGATTTTCCTTCTTTGAAGAGTATAAATCCCTGCATAAACATCATCCATGAGGGACTTGAAGCTGAGAGATATCTAGCGGTCTCAGATACTCAAGACAGTCGACAGAGTAAAATGTATTTTGGTGATGATGATGATATTCACGACTTTGAGTGGAGCCACTCGCATAAAAACTCTACGTAAGACAAAAGACATGTTTTATTTGCACTTTGCTTTTGGTTTTATACTCCCAACCTTATCCTCACCAGTACTAATCTCTCTAAACTCCTACTTAAACTCATATTAATCCCTACTATATAATTTTAAACATTTAGTAGCTCGGAGGAGCCCTCATGTATGTGCCGGACACCCTCTTCATTTTTTAATCAGATCATTAGAATGTACATTCTGTGATCATTAGAATCATTACCATTTTTTACCATTCTCTCTTATGTTAATAGCATGCACTAATCCTTTCCTCCTATATTGGCAACTACCTATGGTCCTATATACCCTAGCAACTTTGATTACATTCTATCCCTTCTTCCCTTAGATATTCACCCATACTGTAATGATACATAAACATCATGTTACTAATATCACAAACCTACCCTCCATTAAAATTAGGTGTACTAGTAGTAAACACACTTCTACTCTTCGCTTTATTCTGATTTGAGAATGAGATTGCTGGTTAGTAAACATACTACTACTATTACTTAAACACGTACTCACACATTAAACACTGGATGAAACCAGTTTCATCCTAGTTTAAACGTCTTTGAAACAATACACAACACAAATTAAATCTAAATGGCTGGTTTCATCCTAGTTTATTATATTAAACCCTGGATGAAACTGGTTTTCATCCTAATATAAATATGGTGAAAAAATATACACCACAAATTAAACCTAGATGAAACTGGTTTCATCCTAGTTTATATTATATTAAACCTGGATGAAAGCGGTTTTCATCCTAGTATAAACATCTTTGAAATAATAGATGAAAACCAGTTACATCCTCCTTATTATCATCTTTATTAAACTTCAAATATGCATGTATCATATGAAAACCAGTTACATCCTATCGTAGTGCTAGATGAAAACCAGTTACATCCTTCAACATTTAGCCATAAAAACGCACTTGGGCATTTCTTACAAACACTTGTTTAAGCATGACTTCGATAACCTGAGATGCAAAACCAGTTTTATCTAATTAAGATGAACAAATTTGAAATCAAAACACAATTAATTAAGGTTAAGAAACTTACCAATTTGAGCATAGTCTTCATCCATTTCTAATCAAAAAACTGAGTACTCTGAAGAAATTCCAAGGAAGATGAAAATTAAATTCATAAAATCAATTAATTTCAACTTAGGTTCAGCAGGTAAGGTTAAATTAAAATCACCATACACCAATTTGTGCTAAAATGAAGACAATCAATCCATTCATTTTTGAAAATAAAATAAAAAACAAAATTAGGGTTTCCAGACCTGCGTGTTTGGGTATAATCATGAGTTATTTTCTAAAATTGGTTGATTCAAACCAAAATTAGGCATCTGCGGATCTCTTTAACGATGGTGGAGTTGATATTGGTGTTTTGTGGATGTTGATGTGTTTAATGGGGAGCAAAGTTTGATATGGCGGAGGCGGTATAGAAGGATGATGATGGTGCAGACGGTGTAGAATTATGGTGGCGGTAGTTATTGCCGATGGTGGTGCTGATAGATCTGCATAAAGTTGATGATGGTGGTGGTGGAGAAAGAGAAGATCGAGAGCAGAGAGTAGAAGAACAAAGTAATGGAAACGGTGGATGAGATCGATATTATCTAGAGAGGAAGAAGAAAGGTAAGGGTAATCCTGTCTGTTCCCATTAAAAAATTCCATTGGCTATTTGACCCGGGCTTAATTCTAACTGTCTATATGGCCCAGAAAACTTTCCCTTTTGGCTATATAGCCCATTTTCTGTTGTTTTTTAAGCAGTTGCCCTTGTTTCTCTACCATTGCAATTCTCACCGACTCGGCTACCCGACTTACTCGAAAGTCATCTATTCATCTGTCTTGCTCATTCCTTTGTATTTCTACCCAAACTTCTTTCCCTACCAGCATCCTACCATTCAATCCTTGATTATTTAACATTTTACAGAGCCAAAACCCTTCCAAAATCTAAACCTTCTATAACCGAGTATAACCATAGTGAGTCAAGAACCCATCAACACTCGGATGCATGCCCCAGTATCTTAACTTGCGGCTCCCACTTCATGTGCACCATACCACGGTCCCTAGTCAGATCTTCAAGACCTGACGGTAAAGGGATTGTCCCAGTGAGGTAAGTGGTTTCCTTTAGACCCAAAAGAAAGGTAACTCAGACGATTCCAACCCAATATCTAACTCGATCGTTCACTTGTTCTTGACTCAGTGCCGTTTCCGTCCTCAATGCAACATAAACTACAGAGACTTGTTTTTGTTTGTTTAACCAGTTTATTATTTCCACCAATTTCTCACTTCCTCTTAATGTTATACTGATGGAGGTCGAAGATTCCTAGTGGAATCACTAGTTTTTTTATAGATCTGGTTGGGTAGGCTCAACCAATCCGATTCAAACTCAGCCGAACATCTTATGGCAACATATTTACTGTCGCTAATCATCTTAAATTAAGAAGACAAAAAACTAAGAACTGTACTATGTTTAGTTCTTCTGGTTGTAAGCACCCGGATTTGGCGCACCCGAAGGAGTAAGAATGGGGGCTTCGGATAATACAAAACCGAAAACACCATTGACGATGAAGTGACAATTATGGGTTGTCCCGTAAAGAATGGTTAGTGGTACCTATCTCATTGTAAAGTACACATAAAAAAAAATTTATATCTAGTCGAACTCGTTGTGCGCATGGGTATTTCGTCTCCATCAAGTGGCTTGTTGTGGGTTTTACGGCAACTATGGACAATTACAGAAAGTGGTTGCAACTATAGGAATTAATACTTCTATAACATTAAGAACTCGAGATATTAATCATGTCTCTATTTTATTTTATTTTATTAAAGGATTGTCGGTCGTTATTTGGATGTTTTAGGCAAAAATGATTAAGAGCCCCCGGTTTTATACCCCAAACATTGACACCACTATGTGTCGAGTTTTGATTGGCTCATTCCTTTAAACAGGACCCCCTATTTTCTCTGGTGGGGTTGGTTGAGATGGGATCGACGGTGGATTGAGCTGCCATATAGTGGTGTAAAAATGAGGGGGCAAAATCCGGGATCCCTGTAGCATCTTCCTAAGTCCTGTTTTAGGAATATTAGTCTGGTTGATGTGTCAGCTAAAGAAAATAGAAAGTCATTATATGGTGTGAAAAACCCCAGCCACTAGACTAAATTTGATTGGATACAATATCTCTTCTGATTGTGCCCCGGGATCTTCGTAGAAAAGCCCTGCGAAGTGCAAACATCTTCTCTTCCCATTGGTCCAATTGAGCCTTAGGCTAACCCTTATGGGCTAGATTGAACTGTTAGATTGGCCAAAAAGTGTTGCAAATCATGAAAAAAAGTGTGGGAAAAAAGTTAACATTACTTATGGATATTTCTCTCTCCTAGCAGTTGCTCGCAGTCAAACTATCAGCGAGATTGAAAGTGAATCATTTAGCGCTGAAAAAGTGACATAAACGCTGAACCATTCAGAGCTCTATATTTTTTATTAAATTTTTTTGGAGAATATGACGGAGAGAGAGGAAAAAGAGGGAGAGAGAGGGGGAAAAGAGGGAGAACGCGATGGAAAAAGGAAAAAAATGGAGAGAGAGGAAAAAGAAGGAGAGAGAAATTATAATAATGAGTTGTTTGAAAAATAAATTAATGTGAAAATGTTTGGTTCAGCGTTCAACACTATTCTATTCAGCATTTCGCTGCTAGATTAGCAATACCATAGGACTTAAGAGGTTACCCTAGCTGACGTGGATGGCCAATCTAACTGCTAGATATCTAGCTCATAAGTTTAGCCTTAACTGCAATGATAGTTGATGCTCATCTTGCGCTTTGTCCCGTGCATGAGGTAGCCGCTGCGTCTGTATCAAGGGTCAGAGCAATTATGTACAATTACACAAAGTGGTTGTGTTGGAGATAAATAAGGAGAAGATTGATACTGGCATATACTGTTTCCATACTAGAGTTTACCGTTAACACAACTTTCTCCCTTTAACAGATCATATCTTCTCTATATCAGGAAGGTTATCATCTATATGTAATATCTGTACCCATATCTCCATTGTGCGTGTTCAGATTCTTAATAAGAAAAGAATCATCTCTTCTCTTGTGGATGTAGGCTTAAAGAGCCGAACCACGTTAATCCTTTGTGTTTTTTGTTCAATCTTTACTCGCTAATCGATTCTTCATGGTATCGGCGACCAAGCATCGTTCTGTGATATTATTATTTCCCTTCACTTTGTTGAGAGCAATTTTTTTTAAAGGTCTAAATGGCTGAATCTGAAAGCAATACTTCTTGGAGATTATCCAATGTGTTCTCGAAGGGTAAGAATTATGATCTTTGGTCCCATATAGTAGCTTTGGCTTTTGGTAGAAAGAAGAAATTGAGTTTTAGAAATGGAAACTCAAACTGTCACCGCCTAAAGAAGAATCCAAATATGAGAATTGGGTGTCAACAAATCAGAATGTTGGATCTTGGCTTCTTAATTCCATGGAATCTTCAATTTCAAAAAAATTTACTTTCTCAGATTCTATGAAAAGAAACTCGAAGAAAATCTATGAGTGATGAGCCGAAAACTGTTAAAGAGATGATTTGCACGAGTGCTATGCTTGTTGCAAAAGATAAAAAATGTATGTTTTCCGTGGAAGAAAAAGGTAAGCAAATCTATTACAGTAGGCATAAAAAAGAGAACTACAATTGTGGTCATTGTAAGCGACCTGGACATACCAAGGATCGCTGCTGGTTTTTACATCCTCATCTCAAGATTAGTTATGAGAAGCATGAGAAAGATTATCTTGCCGTAGGCGATGACTCGATAAACGACTTGGCGAAACTTCTTGTACAACATTTGAGTAAGTCCGTTCCTTTCGAATCCGTTACATCCGCATTTACTCATCTTTGTTGGTAAGTTACAAGCATACGTTATTGCATCTACTAAAATTGATCCATGGATAGTTGATTTCGGAGCCACCGATCATATGGCTAATAACTCTAGTGTTGTGCATAACTTTACACCCAAAGTGGGTAAGCATGACGTAGCTATAGCTAATGGATCGATCGTGCCTGTACTAGGGAGTGGTAGTATTAATTTTTCCCCAAAAATTCATCTTCGACGTTCTAGTGGTCCCATCTTTCGGTTCAAGCGATGTCCGTCGGAAAAATTACGAATGCTTTGAATTGTAATGTGATTTTCTCGCCCACTTCAGTCATATTTCAGGATCGAAAGACGAAAAGTACTATTGGTGAGGGAGTTTATTCTAATGGCCTTTACTTATTCCAACCCCCAAATAAAGCATGTCATGCATCTAACTTGATAGAAAAACATACCCTGCATAAACGTCTTGGACATCCATCAAGTCGCATTTTAAAACATCTTTTTCCTCTTATGTCATTTGAGTCTAGTGTTTGCGATGTTTGTCAATTTTCTAAGCAAACTCGTTTACCATTTCATAATTCATTATCGGTATCGGCTAAACCTTTCGAGCTAATTCATTCAGACTTGTGGTCATCACCTATTGAATCTTACGATGGTTTTAAATATTTCGTTATATTTGTTGATGATTACTCCGTAGTACTTGGTTATATTTGTTGAAATCTAAAACCGAAGTTTTCTCTATTTTCCAAGTTTTCCATCGTATGCTAACTAACCAGTTTGATGCCAAGATTAAATTTTTTAGAACAGATAATGGAACTGAATTTTGCAAAGGACATCTACCAGGATATCTTCTCCAAAATGGCATTGTGCACCAAACAAGCTGCGTGGGAACGCCACAACAAAATGGCGTGGGCTGAAAGGAAAAATAGGCATATTTTAGAAACAACACGGGCGTTAATGCTTCGGATGAACGTTCCAAAAAGTACTGGTCTCATGGGGTGTTGGCTGCAACATATTTAATCAATCGGCTACCTACTCGAGTACTTCAATTTAAATCTCCATTAGAAGTTTTAAAAGAGGAAGATTGATTTGTCTCATTTACGAGTGTTCGGATGTCTGCTATGTTCATGTACAAGCACCTAAGCGGGATAAATTTGATTCGCGATCAGTTCGATGTGTATTCTTTGGGTACTCCTCCACGCAAAAAGGATATAAATGCTACAATGTTGCGGCACGTAAACTTCTTATCTCCGAGAGACGTACGTTTTGATGAATGCGCATCATATTTTCAGTTAGAAAAAGACCAAAAGACAGGCCTGAGGGGAGTATTTGTGTGATTTGGCTCCTCTTGCGCCAATGATAAATAGAGAAGTACTAGCAAGAGAGCCGTCAACTATGTCAATAAGTTCGAAACGGTTATCTCCACTTTGAATGAAGCGACGACGTCAATTCCTATCACTTGATCAAGCTTTGCATCCTACTGAAATTAATGTTGAGGTTGACCATGTTACTACTCAAGGTGTATCTCCGTCTACATGTGGAGATATTGGTACTTCTCAAATAACTTTACCAAGACAAAGAATACCAACTACAACTATTCAAACTACGGCACCAACCACTACTTCGAAGTTACTTGTACCGGCACATGGAACATCTACTACAACTATTCAGGAGCACTGCACCAATTACTTCTCCAGCTGCTACACAACCAAAACAAATATCAATTATTACTTCCGAAGTCTGCCGCACCAACTAATATTTCTCAATCTACTTTGCACCAATACAAAGAAGATCAACTAGACAAACAAAAACTCCGAGAAAAATTAAAAGATTTCTTAACTTATCATGCAACCACGTATCCTATACAAGAGCACTTATCATTTAATAATGTTTCACAAACTCATTGTGCTTTTCTTTTTGCCTTATCCCGGGAGGACGAGCCAAAGAATTTCAAAGAAGCAAACGCAATTCCAGTTGGAAGAACTCCATGGGGGAAGAGTTACAAGCTCACGACGAGAATGGAACTTGGGATATTGTTCGTCTACCACGAGGAAAAAAGGTTGTTGGTTGTCGTTGGGTATACAAAATAAAGTACAGGAGTGATGGAACTATTGAACGACGCAAATCACGGCTCGTTGCAAGAGGGTTCACTCAAACATATGGAGAAGACTATAAAGAAACATTTGCTCCAGTAGCGAAAATGAATACTTTTAGAGTTTTAATGTCACTTGCTGCAAATCAAGGCTGGAAATTATTTCGAGATGGATGTAAAGAATGCATTTTTACATGGAGATCTAAAAGAAGAAGTATATATGAGTGTGCCACGGGCCATCCCGCTGAAGGCAAAGTAGGTGCAGTATGTAAACTTAAAAGGCGATATACGGACTAAAGCAATCACCGCGGGCATGGTACGCAAAGCTTAGCTCAGTTCTTATGATGAATGGTCTTGACAAAGTAATGCAGATCCAACTTTATTTGTCAAACGAAGTGCGTCCGAGTATTATTGTGGTTTTAGTCTATGTGGATGATATAGTGATAACAGGTGATGATCATTCTGAGATTACAAGACTCAAGACTCTATTGCACACCAAATTTGCTATAAAGGATTTAGGAATCTTAAAGTATTTTCTTGGTTTAGAAATTGCCTACTCTACTAAAGGTATTTTTATAAATCAAAGAAAATATATATTGGACTTACTAAAGAAAACGGGAAACTTAGGGATAAAACCATCGGAGACGCCTATCGATTTAGGGCAAAGCTTGATGAAGATGGTGATTTGTTTCTGATCGTGGTCAGTTTCAAAGATTAGTGGGAAAGCTTATATACCTCACCATTACAAGACCTGACATCTCTTATGCCGTAAGTCTTGTAAGTAGATTTATGCATGCTCCTACGGTTCATCACATGCATCTTTGTCAATAGAATTACGGTATCTTAAGGGGTCACTTGGGAAGAGGTTTGTGGATGCGTAAGAATGAACATAACTCTATTACTGGTCATCGTTCTATTTCTATTTTAGCCTACAGAGATGCTGATTGGTGGATGTCTGTTGATCGAAGGTCGACAACAGGCTGTGTACTTTTGTTGGTGGAAATTTGGTAACATGGAGGAGCAAGAAACAAAATGTAGTTGCTCGATCTAGTGCGGAGGCGAGAATATCGAGCTATGGCACTAACGACTTGTGAAATAATTTGGCTCGAGCCTTATTACGAGATTTGGGTTTTGCATCGTCTCAACCAACCAAGATGTTTTGCGACAACCAAGCTGCTATGCATATTGCCTCCAATCCGGTCTTCCATGAAAGAACAAAACATATTGAAGTTGATTGCCACTTCGTGACGGGAAAACTTGAAAGCCAATGTTATAAGTACGCCTTTCGTTCCTAGTGCTTTGCGGTTGGTCGACATATTTACAAAAGGACTATCTGCTACTAAAATTAAAGAGATATTGGGCAAGTTGGGCTCAATTGACATCTACGCACCAACTTGAGGGGGAATGTTGGAGATAAATAAGGAGAAGATTGATCTTTGGCATATCTTGTTTCCATACTAGAGTTTACCGTTAACACAACTTTCTCCTTTAACAGATCATATCTTCTCTATATCGGGAAGGTTATCATCTATATGTAATATCTGTACCCATATCTCCATTGTACTTGTGTTACTGATTCTTAATAAGAAAAGAATCATCTCTTCTCTTGTGGATGTAGGCTTAAAGAGCCGAACCACGTTAATCCTTTGTGTTTTTTTGTTCAATCTTTACTCTGCCAACTGATTCTTCAGGTTGCAACTGTACGAAGAAATACTTGTATATACAACAAGCTAGAACTCGAGAAAGTATCAATTTTAACTAGCAAACAAATCCGTCTCTAGATTATTTTAGTCCTTGGAGTTTCCATTTATCGGGCCACATTTGATGCCTCAGAAGATGGAAAGAAAACCAAGGTTTCTTTGTCTTCATGGAATGAGAACGAGTGCCAAAATTTTCAAGCAACAAATATTCAAAAAGTGGCCAGATTCTATACTTGAAAATATTGATCTCGTCTTCATCGACGCTCCATTTCCGTCACTTGACAAACCCACCATCAAAGGTTTTGCAGGTATTTCACTACTCATGATTTTTATTTTATTTTTTTATGGTATGTATGCATGGATCCACGTCCACCGGACCATTCATGTCTTCCGTAACGCGAATTTGCTTCAATGAATCCTCACATCGGAATCTAACAAACTCTACTGTACTGCATAATGAGTTCAGGACTTCAAGTTGTGTGAATTTGTGGCCTTATTCTTGTGTTTGATCTGACGTTACCTGCACTGTTGAAGCTAATCAGTAACTAGATTCCCTGCCGCGATTGGGCACCCGACGTTAGAAATAGTTTTATTCTAAATCACTTTTAACTAATATATTTTATTTTCCGGAAAAGAAATCTAGAATTTTATGTAAATGTCGTACTAATTATTTGTAGATAGTGAAGATCACACTTATTATAGCTCGAGAAAAAAAAGTTTCCTGGACTGTTTAGCAATGGCCACGCTTTCACCATATAGTAATGCTTATATGTGTTGCAAAGAGATCAATGTACTGCTTTTTAATAAATGAAGAACACTTTTAGCCCGACAAAACCGTTCCTAAAGTATTTCGCAACAGTTTTTCTCTATCACGATATAGCAACACTTATATATGTTACAACAGATCCATGGACTCTTTCTTCTTCGCACGCGTTTAACCCGATTGTGACCTGTTTTTCTGGGTAAAATTTTAGACTCTAAAATCTTCAATTATTAATTGAAAATTTTCAAAATCCCTTTCAACCCGAATACAATTTAACTATCATTAATCATTTGATGGAAGAAATTTTAAGAGAAACAATCAACCATTGATCAAAATCGAAAAAATTAAGAATTTAGAAAAATCTTTTTTTTGATTGGAATTTCAATACGGGAATTCTCTAACTATGGATGATATTTTACGAAATTTCTTTAAATTTATGACAGATATAATAATTAAGATCTCTTTCTTTGAGAAAAAAAATCCGAAGGAAAACGATATAGAATCGGTTAATTTCGCAAAAAAAAATCTTTTTTTAGATCCAATTTTGAGGACCATGAAAGTGTGACGGACAAAATCCATTAGAGCCACACTATAGAAGGCCTCCTAAAGTCGGCCAATTAAGAGCAGTTCCTATGAAATGAAAAAACTTGAAGTTTGTTCATTTGAGTGAGTTGGAAGAAGAGACGCGCGTGTGACGGAAGGCCGGGCGATGGTACCAAAAACTCGCGGTTGTACTAAAAACGCCCGCGCCTCTTCCTCACCCGTCCGCGGTTGTACCAAAAAAGCCAAGGACAATTCCTTTATTACTTTTTTATCCTATTTTATCTCACTCTATCTTATTTTATCCCACTTCATCCTATTTTATCTCACATAAATATTATATCTTATATTTTACCTTTATCCTACAAAACATTTTATATTAAAAATAAATATTAGTGGGCCCTGAAAAACCAAACCATTCATTTTGCTCTAGTTTTCCATAGTGAAAAACGCAGTTTGTTCATCCACGTGGCTCAACAAAAAAACATATTTGTTAATTGACATAGGAACTGCCCTAACTTACTAACATATACTAAGGTCTGAGGATGTGATTAATCAGGTGAGACAGATATTCTGAAGGAGCGTGGAATGAAGCTTTTGGAATCCTTTGCTAACCCATACGTTATTCATCACCCCAGCGGCCACACAATCCCAAGACTTGGTAAAGTAACTCAACTGCGCCACAAAACCTTAATTAATTCGGTTTTATCTTTTGCACTCACTCTAATACCAATAATGATCCAGATGACAAGGGTGCTCTGATAATGCAAAAGTTCCTCCAACAAATTCAGAATGAAGAAGAAGAAAAGAAAGATATTATCTCAGCACAGCAGATGAATGAAATTCACAATTAATTCAGGCATCGTATTACGAATAATAGTATTAAATAATTTAGAGCTCAAAATTCAAGTGACATTTCTTTATCTCAAAGGAGGTCCTAAACTTGGTGCTCTAAAGTCTTTAAAATAGCTATGACTTCTGCTTGTTAAGTTATCTTAATTGAAGTAAATCACATGTTTTATGGCTGTGCTTGTACTGCCCTATTATTATTACTAGATTTGTGCCCGTGCTACGCACCGGGTGTTTTTTTTCTTTTTTTATTGGTGTGGGGCTTCGCCCCACCCCGTGGCGATACGTTCTTCGGATTTTATTAATTTTTTCCTTTTATTTTTTCAGAAGATGTGTATAAATGTTTTGTAAAATTTGTGCTGTTGCTATGCACCAGGGGTAATTAACATTTCTTAATAATCTGAACTTCCAACGCATGGCATAAGATTTATGCTTCTTCAATACCTTGCGGGAAGTACTGTCATCCCCTTTTTCCCTGAGATGAAAACTGTTTCCCTAGTGGAGGGGGAAATCAATGACGTTGTTGAGCCCATATTGTTGTACTTGCTGATTTGGGTTGTTGGGCGCCAAATGTGAATCTTGTTGGCCATTGAGTAATTTGTTATGGTCGTTGATTCATAAATTGGTGTTAAAGGCACTTGCTATCTTTGCTGCTGCAATGCTTGATGTTGTGGTGTTTATGCACCGGCTAATGTGACATTTCTGCATTATATGATTTGCATTCTGCGACATAAAGGGACTCTGTTACTGTTGTTGTCTAAGCCCCACTTGATGAACTTGCGGAACCATCACTCCATAGGGTACATCAGACATTTGTGGTACCGAAACAGGTGGAGTTTGACCAGACGGTAATGGAGGAGCTATGCCAACGGAAGCTAGTTTATCATACCGAGTAAGTTTGTCTTAGAAAAGAATACTTAAGATAACCTAAAAAATATAAATAAAAGAAATATAAGCCGCTTTACTGGTTGCCATACCTGAGATTTTGAAAAGTTCACTTGAATGCAGTATAATTAAACTTACTATGCAGTAAAATGTGGTGTTTTAAATTGTTAAACTTAAACAGAATGAACTTAAGTGTCACAGTTGTTTAATTAAGCTAAACGTGACTTAAATACTGACTTCCTATTGTCAATAGATGGAGTTTTGGATTTCTCAATTGAGATAAAATTAAGTTACATGATCAGGTTCCATGAAGACTTAAGTAAATTATACCTCGGAGCCAAGGAAGGTTTTGCGAAGTAAGGATAAGTAGACAATGTTCAATGCGGGGACGGAGGGATGTAGGGACAAATGGGGTCCGCCGACCCCACTTGATTCTGAAATCCCACAAATTTAGGCTTATAATTTTTGTAATTTACATGTCTTGTGGAGGCAAATATGCTTTATAAAATTGAAATTTCATTTTTAATGGGCCAAAATCATAAAACTAATGTAAACTCAATAAAAATACATGAAATATACGAAGTGAAACCAAAAAAACGATTTAAATTACTATATCTAATTTAGCTAAAAATTTTATGATTTGATTTTCACTTAGTTAATATTAAAAATCAATAAAAATGCCAAAAAAATCGTGCGGCCTTCCGCCGCATACCAGCTAATATATACAGATCTTTATCATATGAATTAGCCTCCACTTGGAAAGGCTTCTCTTAAATACAGCCCACACATTTATTAAACATAGCCCAAAAAGTTTAAGTTAAAATGAAAAACCAAACAAGTTTTAATTTTGACATTAATTTTTCATTAACAATTAAACTTAAATCTCTCTTACTCAAAATCAAAATAAACCCTAACTTTTTTCGAACCCACAATTGGGGGATATGAAAACTAATTGGGGGATATAGCTACAAGACAAAATAGGAGTCCCAATAGCAATTCTGGGTCACCCCTTATGTAATTATTTTTTTAATTCCTAATTTACCCCTCACTAATTAGGTTTAGTAGTTAATAATAATTAGTAAAAATCATAAGGAGGGAAACAAATATTTGAGAGGAATTTCTTTTTTTGAAAATGGAAGATGATTGTGATGAGAGAATTACCGCTAATAAGAGGTTGAAAAATTGATTTTTTTCTTTGAATCCACCATTGTTGCAATTTGAAAAAGCTTGGTTTTTAGGCATGGTATTCAACCAAAAACCCATGCGGGCAATTGTTGGAAATGTTCATAAATTGTTTGCCACTATCCAGGGGGTTTGGGGCGTAGCCCCAACGAGAGGGCGTTCTGAATTTTTTGGTTTTGATCTTGAGAATGTTGATTTTTTTGGTTTTAAAGCAGTTTAGGCATGGTAATCTAGTTTTCGAGCATCCAAGGTACATGTTAGGCATAGTATTTTGCTTAAATTTCTATCGGAGCAGGATGAAAAGTATCCAGAATGTTGATTTTTTTTTCACTTGACTCTGGCATTGATAGGAAATTCTCGAGCATCTTTGGTATCATGTTCGAGCATATGGTCTTCATCAATTCCGGCATGGTCTTCATCACTTCCGTTTTGAATTTTTTTGGTATTAATCGGTCCACTGCCGGCATGGTCGGTTGATATGAACACCATGCTTAGGTATTGTTTTTCCGGCATACCATGTTGCTTTATTTTTATGCCAACAAAGTGGACCGATTAATACGAGGAAAAATTTAAAACGTAAGTGATGAAGACCATGCGAATTGATGAAGACCATATGTCGAACATGGGTAGGCATGGTCTTCATCAATTCCGGCATGGTCATCATCAATTCTGGCATGATCTTCATCACTTCCGAATAAAAAAAAAATTGGTTTCCAAAGTGAGGAGAAGAGAATTTGATATAGAGTCGGGAGAGTTTAGAATTTGAAAGGGAATGGGAAATATTTGGGTTTCAAAGCTCACCCCTAAATAAGATTAATAAGAAGTGGAGATGGAAACGGGGGATATGATTTTGTTTTTTGATTTTAAGTTTTTGATTTTTATTTTGTGGGAAGGGTATTTTAATATTTTCATAACCAATGGTCACCCCTTAGCCGAAATCATGGGTTGGGAGAAGTAATTCATATCCTCCAATTAATTCCCATATCCCCCAATTGTGGGTTCCTTTTTTCCTTGATCATACTTAAAGTTAATTATCATTGTTCTTTTAGTATTCTCACAAATTGAAAAATTGTTATAAACCCTAATTCTTATTTCCCCCCAGAACAAAATAAACTTTAACTCTATTTTTCTTTAAAATAATTTTTTCTTAATCATGATTACATTAAAATTGATCTAGGTATATATTCTAATTGTTCTCTTAAAAAAACTCCACAAAAACATCCATACTAAGGTTTTGTTCTTTTCCTACAACCATTCTCCCTAGAACTCCATAAACATAAACATAATCTAAAAGGCCTTGTTTGGTAAAATTTATGATTATCTATTTATGATTATAGATAATCATAAATTGATAAATGATTTTGATATAATCATTTTCAAAATAAATTTTTCCAAACACTTTTTTCAAATAATTGATTATCTTACAATGATGATCTCAAAAAGGAGAGGAAAGAACAATGATCTAGGATATTTTTTTAGTCCTATGTTGTTTTGTTGTCTCTTTCTTTATTTAGAGAAAATAAGAAGAAAAAATTCAATTTGAGTTTCTTAGAAAAAATAATTGATTATAATAAATTTTCAAAACAACTTTTTCTTGTTTATGGAAATAATGGATTTTTTCAATTATGATTAAAATAAACAATTATTATAATGGTTACCAAACGCATATAAAATCCATTATAATCTGCATAATGGATTATGGGCTGATAATCCATTAAAGTAATGGTTACCAAACAGCCCCTAAAACAAAATCTCTAAGATGATGTATTTTTATTCTCAATCATGATTGCACTAAATTGATCGAGGGTATTGATTCTTATTCAATCAAGAACAACCATTTTTGTTGTTGTTGTTGTTGATGTTGATTTAGGAATTTTAATGATTATGTTATTATTTTGGGCTATATATAAAAATTATATATAATTTTTTGGGCTATGTAGAATGATTATAAAGGTCTGTTTGGTTAGCATAAGCACTTATTTGGATGGGCTATGGTTAATAAATGTGTGGGCTATATTTAAGAGAAGCCCTTGGAAAAAAGTCTGGCTCCGTCACTGGTTCGATGCCTGATTAGTTCCATGTATGTTGTAATTCAGAAAACTAAAATTTAGATAGAGACCAAAAACAACAACAGGAAAACACCTCAAATCGAATCAGAAGATTGAAAGACCTAAAATCAAATCACAAACGATGATAAAAGGGTTAAGATTTACCATAAATGAAAGATGATAAGAGGGTTTAAAGCTTTTCGTCGGAATTTTTGTTAGTTTTTTTTTCTGGAATTTTTTATTTGATTTTGATTCAAAGTTACCATGATTTAGATTGATTTCCTAAAATTGTGTGAATTAACTTTATTGTTTATGTACATTAAAGATGAATAACCCGATTTCCATATTAACATGGTTTCTATAAACAAGTCGTAAAGATTTTTTTTAGAGAGATTTCCTGTTTAATCCACTAAACCCGACCCGGATTAGTGGCTAGTCCAGCGGGAAATAACATTTACTCCCTAGTCCAAAAAAGATTTGAAAAGAGTAAAATTACTCTACTAACCCTAACATATAATATACTATGTATGTTATTAGTAACATATGTAATATGTAGCAACATATGTAATATGTAGTAACATATATACTAGTATTAATACTAGTTTACTAGTATACTAGTAACTAGTAATATACTAGAATTAATATGTAGTATATAGTAAAATATGTAGTAACATATATAGAACAAATGTAGTATGTAGTAACATACTAGTATTAGTACTAGTAACTAGTAGTATACTAGTATTAATATGTAGTATGTAGTAACATATATATAGAACAAATGTAGTATGTAGTAACATATGTTACTAGTAGCAATATATTATATATTGATACTACATATTAATATGTAGTATGTTATATATTGACACTACATATTAATATGTAGTGTCATATTAGTATGTAGTATGTTATATATTGATATTATATATTAATATTGATACTACATATTAATATGTAGTATGTTATATATTGACACTACATATTAATATGTAGTGTCATATTAGTATGTAGTATGTTATATATTGATATTATATATCAATATTGATACTACATATTAATATGTAGTATGTTATATATTGACACTACATATTAATATGTAGTGTCATATTAGTATGTAGTATGTTATGTATTGATTACATATTAATATGTTACTAGTATAGTACTAGTAGTAACTAGTACTACTAGTATACTAGTTTACTACTAGTATATTACTAGTTACTACTAGTATACTAGTATAGTATTAGTTATTACTAGTTACTACTAGTATACTAGTAAACTAGTTTATTAGTACACATGTTGCTACATATTACTAGTTACATATTAATATGTTACTAGTCTACTAGTATAGTATTAGTTACTACTAGTAAACTAGTTTACTAGTACACATGTTACTACATATTACTAGTTACATATTAATATGTTACTAGTCTACTATTACACATGTTACTGCTAGTATAGTAGTATAGTTACTTAATTTACGAGTAACATATTATTTTTTACTATTAATATAGTAGATATTGATATGTAGTATGACCATATTGATACTACTAGTATGTAGTAACATATTACTAGTAATATTTGCATGTGTTGATACTAATTAGATATGTAAGGGTGTTTTAGGCATTTAGAAAACACACTTTATAATCTCCACAAAGTTTTTGGACTAGCGAGTAAATAATTGGACTAACGAGTAAATAATTGGACTAACGAGTAAATGTTTTTCATGGATGGACTAGCCATTAACTGGGTCATGAAAAATTGGACTAAATAGTAATTCCTACTTTTTTTTAATTAAAATTTTGTACGGGAAATTCCTTTTCCGGAACGAACTTTTGATTTCAATCGATATCCTTTTTTACAGGAATTCCTTTTTAAGAGTTTCAATCGATTTCCTTTTTTACGTGAATTCCTTTTTAAGAGTTTCACGTTTTGCGTTTTTTTTTAATTTATTTAATGTTTGGACGTGAGTTTTATCCACCCTTACTAAAGTACAGTTAAGTTTAGGTTTAAACACGGTGTAACTAAATAATTCAAGTTTAAATTCTAACTTAAGTATTGTCCACCTACTTTTTTTTAAACATCGTTACTAACGGACAGTTAAGTATTTGATGTATCCAAATTGTAACCAAATTTTAATTATTACAACCAATAGAGTTTTGCCAAGTGTCCTCACCATAGCTACGTCAGTTTGTCATGGTAAACTCCCAAAAACCCCATCAACTCTCTGCGAAAGAAAAAATAGTAGTCACTATCTTAGAAAAATCGGTTATTACAAAATTGATGTTGTTTCTCGAAAGTTAGAAATTGGATAATTTCTGCAATTCAGAAAACTAAAATTTAGATAGAGACCAAAAACAACAACAGCAAAACACCTCAAATCGAATCAGAAGATTGAAAGACCTAAAATCAAATCACAAACGATGATAAAAGGGTTAAGATTTACCATAACTGAAAGATGATAAGAGGGTTTAAAGCCTTTCGTCGGAATTTTTGTTAGTTGTTCTTTCTAGAATTTTTGATTTGATTTTGATTAAAAGTTACCATAAAACTTACCATGATCTAGATTGTTTTCCTAAAATTGTGTGAATTAACTTTATAGTTTATGTACATTAAAGATGAATAACCCGATTTCCATATTAACATGGTTTCTATAAACAAGTCGTAAAGATTTTTTTTAATTAAAATTTTGTACGGGAAATTCCTTTTAGGAACGAACTTTGATTTCAATCGATATCCTTTTTTACAGGAATTCCTTTTTAAGAGTTTCAATCGATTTCCTTTTTTACAGGAATTCCTTTTTAAGAGTTTCACTTTTTGCGTTTTTTTTTTAATTTATTTAATGTTTGGACGTGAGTTTTATCCACCCTTACTAAAGTACAGTTGAGTTTAGGTTTAAACACGGTGTAACTAAATAATTCAAGTTTAAATTCTAACTTAAGTATTGTCCACCTACTTTTTTTTCATCACCGTTATTAACGGACAGTTAAGTATTTGATGTATCCAAATTGTAACCAAATTTTAATTATTACAACCAATAGAGTTATGCCAAGTGTCCTCACCATAGCTTTTGTATTAGAAAAGGCCTTTCTAGGCCAATAGGAAGCGAGGATTTCATCACCGTTTAATGTGAGAGCTTTATTTGTCAAGGCCTTTAAGAGGGAAGATTATTATCAGGATGCTAAATCGAATAATAAAATCGTTATGTGTTCTTATTGTTAGGGAAAATACCACTAAACTAACCGCACCCCTTGGAAAGTCATAAATCCAAACTCAGATTAACCCATAAAAAACTGATATTTGGATCTACGTAGAATGAAAGATGTAGGATCGAGTAAGAGAGGAGTGAATAAACGCGGAAGCAATAAAAGACTACATTGATAATAATCTTGGTGTACAAACTCTCATGGCTCAATAGCCTATTTATAGTTTATCAAACTTGATGAGTGTTGATACATGAAAAATATTACCCCTTAGCCGGGCAAGTGTGCCCCCAAAAGGGAGGTACCCAACATGAAACATAGGGACTTGGGGACTAAAGCCCAAGTCCACTAAGAAAGTATTCATAAGATGGAAAGGACAAGGGAGGAATTAATAGAAAGAATGAGGTTGTATTAGAGAAGGAATGGCATTAGTATTAATGAAGGAGGTTTAGGACATGTGGCATCAAGAATACAAAACAAAGCATGGACAACTTAGCCTAGATAAAGAGCGGTCAGAAAGCATTCTGGGGAAAGCTGAATCCATGGTTGTGGTTTGCTCTAATTAAAATTAATCATTATGAGTGTTTTATTAATTAGTGTCTCATTAATCTCTCATAATGAATAATTTATTAAATTTTCATCATTAAATGTCCTCTTAATTAATCTAATAAATATGTATTTTTATATTAATAAATAATTTTAATAAAAATTATATCAATCTTGGTATAGGGGTGGCAAGAAATGGTAGAGGGGCGGCAAGTGTGATAGCAATGTCCCTCTTATTGGTTAGGGGTGTCCTATAGGGGGTGTAGATTGACTAGATTACCCTTTTCACCTTAAATCAACCAAAATCAAATCAATTTTTTTAAAACCTAATTAATGAATCAGAAAAAATTAAATCAGTTTTTTTTTCATCTTCTTTTCTCCTCCATCAACCGTAACCTCCATTAAAACTGAAAATTTCATCATCTTCGATTAATCAGCGATTTGAAAAATGTTTGGAAAAAACCCAGTTAGGGTTTAGTTTATCCTGTTGGATTTAAGTTAATTTTGTATCAAAAATTAGGGTTTTGTATGAAAATTGAAATGGATTTCTGGTGCATGTGAGTTACGGTTGGTAATAACTCAAATACGAACCGTAACTGTAGATTGGGTTGATGGTACGGTTGGTTTAAACTCAAATACCAACCGTAAGTTCTTAGTTTTGAGAATATGTTCAGTTACGGTTTTTATTTACATCATATTTATCAACCGTAATTGAGTTAAGGTTTGTTACTCAAACAACCATACCAACCGTAAATAATCCTGTGTCTTAAGAATTTACAAATAATGATTTACGGTTCAAAAGTTAAGTTGACACACCAACCGTAGGGTAGTTACGGTTGGTCTCGATTCATTAGTTACCAACCGTAATTTAGTTACGGTTGTTGTCCAAATTTAATTACCAACCGTAACTAGTTTTACGATTAGATCTTCCCCAAATTTAACCAGTTACGGTTGGTATTCGATAACTTACGAACCGTACAAAATTGCAACCGTAAGTTATTCTGAAAATTCAAATGTTTTGATGTACTTTATTTGAGCGAGAAAAAGCTAATCGGAACTAATTTAGAAGTATACCAGGTCACTGGAATAAATCATTTTGGTTGAGTGAATCAAAATCTAGGGTTTCACAAATATCAAATAAGTTTTCTTTTTCTTCTCCTCTAAACTTTTTTTTATATAACTCTAAATATCTGATTTTAGAGTTATAATAAGCGAAAATTAATTATCAACACTAATCTTGATTATCAACACTAATCTTGATTATCATTACTAATCTTGATTATTAACAATAAGTGCTAATTAGTCATTTCTAGATTTTCTTTGATAAGGGGCACTTGAATTACCTTGTAATGACCTTTTTTGTCTTATTAGGTTGTCGCCCCTCTACCATTTCTTGCCTCCCCTATACCAAGTGTGTAGTGGAAGAAGTAGTGGTTGGTAGTGGAAGAAGTAGTGGTTGGTAGAAGCGGTGGTGGTGGAGGCGATAATATCAATGGTGGTGGAAAAAATAATGTCGACGGGTGGTTTTAAGGTGGTGATGTTAGTGAATAGTTGTGGACATTATTAGTTCTGTATATTTACAACACATGCAACATTATTAGTTATGTATATTATTAATTTTGTATATTAATAGTCGTGGACAACCCTATTTAGGTAAAGGATGCCCTGGATTCAATTAAGTGTATTATCGAATTACAATGTAAGTTCTTGGCATTCGCCCCCACTTCTATCAGAAAGGTATTTTTTTCCTTTGTCCACTCCTGACGACTTTTCTCCTGTTGTCGGTTACGTTGTTGGCGGTGGTGGCCGTTGGGTAGCTAAGAAGTGGTTAAGCTTTCCTTGTCTGATCATTCTTAATATGATTCACTGTACGTTCTTGCAGTTATTTGTTGTATGGCCATGAAACCTACGGTAAGCACAAAACTCTTTACTTCTTCTTCCCGATGGTGGTTCCTGCCCCAGATTAGGTGTTGGAGTTATCTCTTCCATCAATATAAGAGCTTCCCAAATTTCTTAATTGTTGTGTTAAGAGGTGGCATCTTGATCTCCTCATGGACTCCGTAGTTCGCACCTTGATTATAATACCTCATATTTCCTCCATATCCGTCTCCGTAATTGTCAAACCTTGCAACTTTGTTGTTTCCTCCATGATTGTTATATTGCCTCTCTTTATACTCTTGCTCATACATTTCTTGGTCTCTGCTACTCATAGCTACCTGCTTTTGCTGATCTTCTATGATTAACTTCTCTTTACTTCCCTTGCGAACTTTGGGGACGGTGGCGGACGAAAGAAACAGAAGAGAAGTATTGAAGAAATATAGCAAGAACGAGCATCTTATGCAAGACTTTATTAATGCTATGCTAAGTAATCCTGCAGTTATTTCATTTTTAGATCCTTTGTAATCTTTTCAAAAGCAAATAATAATGAATTTTACTTTTCATGTTTGGCTCATTATGGATGATCTTGCTGTTATCTTAATGATTTTATTTGATTCGATTGACAAGTAATGTTAGCTGCATTGTAAGATTCCACTTGATTAATTAGAGACCTCTAATCGGCCACTTGTCCCCGTTCTCTTCACACGTGTTTTTGCCCACGGTTTCATCGTTATCTTAAACTTGGTCGCTTGTTAAATGGTGGATCAGCCTGTCAGTCTTACTGTTGTCTTAATTTGTCATGTTATATGCAGTGGGTGGAATACCATCTTCCAAAGCAGGCTCCTATAAACAAATTTAACAATGGCCTACACAAAACCATGAAACAATGGCGTTGGGGAAACCAGCAACAATTCGGCCTCCAGTTTCTAGTTTCGTTTTAGTTTTAATTTGCTTGTCTTTCACATTTTTGGAGTTCCTGTGTGTCCCAGAAAATGAAAAGGAAACCAAGATTTCTGTGTCTTCATGGAATGAGAACGAGTGCAAAAATTTTCAAGGAACAAATATTCAAAAGATGGCCAGATTCTATACTTCAAAACATTGATCTAGTCTTCATTGATGCTCCATTTCCGTCTCTTGATGACAAACCCACCATCAGAGGTTTTGTGGGCATTGATGATCTCTTCGATCCTCCATACTACGATTGGTTCCAATTCGATCAAGTGTGTGCCTGAATCCTCATCAAAAAAAAAAAAAAGTCTTCGAAGTCTTGAACGTAGAATTCTAATCATGTTTTTGGTTTAATATTACAGGAATTCATGGAGTACAAGAACTTGGATGAGTGTATTGACTGCATCCAAGATTGCATGCTTAAGCTAGGACATTTTGATGGTCTAATGGGATTCTCACAAGTTAGTCATCAGCTTTAAATTTTCTACTTCTTCTTCTTCTTCTTCTATATTTTTGGATATTAATGATCGTTGGAGGTTCTCAAACATTGTTTATGCTATTAACTCGTAAAAACTTGCAGGGTGCTATTCTTTCAGCGACTTTGCCAGCATTGCAGCAAAAGGTACGTACATATGCATGACTAGTACGTTTACTGAGCAAATACTAGTGACAGAGTATTGAAAGCTCAATCTATCTGTACCGGTTTTACAGGGTTTAGCACTTAATAAGGTTCCCCAAATAAAAAATGTGATCATAATTGGAGGAGCAACCTTTTTATGCCCGGTCATGGCTGAGAAAGCTCACCCACCAGGGAAGAATTCCTGCAATTCTCTTCACTTTTTGGGTGAGACGGACATTCTAAAGGAGCGTGGGATCAAGCTTTTGGAATCCTTTGTTAACCCATACGTTATTCATCACCCCAGAGGCCACACAATCCCAAGACTTGGTAATTAAACTTAACTTGATTTTAATTCGTGTTTAATCCCCTTGCACTCACTCTAATACCAATAACAATTCAGATGGCAAGGGTGTTTTGATAATGCAAAAGTTCCTCGAAGAGATTCAGAAGGGCGGAGAAGAAGAAGAAAAGGATGATGTTTTCTCAGCAGATGAATGAAATGCGCTATAAATTAAGGGATGGTGCTCTAAATGCAGGTGACATTCTTTATCCCAAAGGATGTCCTGAACTTTGAGCCCAAAAGGCTTTGGAATTACTAAGACTTTGTTGTGCTAAATCGAATAATAAAATTGTTGTGTTCATCCACAAACTGAATCAGAAACTCAATAACATTACAAATTGCACCGGCTGATATAAAATACTGCTATTCTGCATTGGAATGATGTATGGTCCCATGTTGCGATCCATTTCTCATTAATGGCATGAGTAATGTTATTTGCAATGATAACAACATAAAATTAATCGTACAAATCTTTATATGAAGAGGTTGCAATGGTTTGAATTAACCAATTACTATAATCAGATCTGCCTACATGTATACTGCTTCTTCTTCCTCAATTACTTGTTCAGGGACAGAAGATGTATCATTTATCGATCGATGAATCTTGTCAATGAATTGGAACATCATCTCCAAACCCTTCTCATCTGATAATAACAAAAACATGATTCAGTAACAATAGAAGGAATTCAGGAAAAACAAAATTGATTAACAACAGGAAAAACAAAATTACCAAATCTTGGTATAGTATGGCCTCTAGGGTGATGAATGACAACAGGATCCACACATAACTCCAACAATTTCTCCCCATGTGGCCTTAGAAAGTCCGTCTCGCCTGAAATTTTAGTAAAAACAATGAGAAATTATGGCCAAAGTTAAACCTGTAAGCTGTAAGTTCAAACAATGACTGAGCTTACAATGTCACTATTTTGGACCTTTCTCTGGAGGAGACGACAGAAGTCTCCCACACAGCTTGCAAAAAGATAACAGTAGATTTAAGTTGTGGGGTCTTGTAGCAGCTCAGTCACAGGTTTCTAAGGCTGTCTTAATTTGCCAAGTTATGCAATGACAATAACACCTTCTAATCAGCTTCATATATAAAGAATTTAACAATGGTGTAAGTAGACTACTGCAAAATTAACAAGGGTGTATCCAGACTAATGGTGAAACACGCTGCAATTAGAATGCCGATATTTTTACATCTCCAATCTTAGGCTTCTTAGCGTATGAATCTTGTCAGATTGCAAGTTGAGACGCATAATGCAAGTCTCTTTCAGAAAACAAAGACATGGGCAGGTAAAATGTGCCAATGTGATGTATGCCAAATTGCCAACCACATGGGCAACTACCATTCACATGCATTACAACATCAGATCTAACCACATGCTGTACCAAACTCCTAATCGAAAAGAAAAATACCTAAGAAATGAAGAGATGGACATTGAACTGGTGAAGAAGGAGTATAAGCATTCTCAGCTACTGGTGACCTGAACATTGCCCCTCCAATTATAATCAAGAATTTTATCTTGGGAACTTTCGTCAACGCTAATCCCTATCCAATTAGTGAAACAAAAAATCAATCAACAAATTTCTTGGATTTCAAAATTGAAAATTAAAATCAGTACCTTTGATTGCAAACCAGGCAAAGCTGCAGATAAGATTGCCCCTTGAGAGAAACCAAGCAATCCATCAAACGGACCTTGCTTTAACATAATATCTTGAATGTATTCAAGACATTCATCGAAATTCCTATACTCTGTAAAATCCTAAAAATTCCAGGACAATTATTAGAAACAAAAAAACCCAGATTAAGAATCAAAAATTCAAATTGAATAATCTACCAATTCGAACTTACTTTGTCAAATTGGAACCATTCATAATAAGGCGGATCAAAAATCCCTTCAACTTCAGATTTCCCTTCAGACGGAAAAGGAGCATCGACATAAACAAGATCCAATTTGTTAATCACTGATTCCGGCCATTTGGTAGTGACTTGTTTCTTGATGATTTCACCGCTTGTTCTAAACCCATGTAGACACAAAACCCTTGGTTTCCTTTCCTCGATTCCCATGTTTTTGTTTTTTGACCTATGAGTTTCTTCTCCAATGAAATTGGAATAAATAGCAGGGGGTGGGAATATCGCTGTCATCGGTATAATAAATAACAATAATGGCGTACGCGTACCAGATTTTTTTTTTTTTTTTTTGCTCTCTCTAGAAGGCTGAATGTGGAACGGGCTATAACCACGTGTTTTTTTGTTTTTCTTTTTAAAGAGCTGACAGCATTGATGACGATGATTAGTGAGTTTTATGACCGGTCCTTCAGACGCGTGTGCAAATATTTGTCATGTAGGTAGAGTGGACCAAATAGTGTTGTTGTAGTTGGGGTGCGTGGTAATGAGTAGGTCGCTAGACACCGGTAGGTCCAGCACATACCGGAAGTGGATCTCACGACAAAAACGAGTATAACGATATAACTTGTGTGAAAGAGGGTCGATCCATTTGGGAAAGGAAAGTTCTTTCCGGATCACGATTCACGAAATTACCGAGTGACTAAGCCAGATCTTTTTGTCAAATGGGGGCAAGTTTTGTTTTTTTTTTTTTTTTATAAGAAAATTAACAGTAAAAAAAACTGTTGAATTACATTAAGGACCTGCGCATGTATCCCATGCTATTAATCCAATCTAAGGTGACATGACCACCCGATTCAGAGGAGTTTATATCAAACAATCTTGTTAATATCGGCATAAGGTTTTTTATATTACAAGCTTCCCAAAAGTTGGAAGTTTTCCTATTTGTAGTAATCATAGCTAAATTTACGGCTATAAAATTTTGAGTCATATTAGTAGTACTTAAACTGCCAATTTCAAATACTTTTCCCTTTTTTGCATCTCTAGTAAACCTTCTTCCTATGCTTTTAGAGTACAGTCTTCTTAGTTCTAAAATAATCTGGAAAGAATCCGACTCAAACTCCATTCTCTGCCCCAACTTAGTAGCCCAATTGAATGCCTCATGTGCCGTTTGTCGTCGCATCGGTTTTGTGTACGTATGGCTAGCCAAGATCCCTCTAGCTCCGCAACAATTCCCCGCATGAGTAGACATAATTAGCCCAATTCCCCCATAACCATTACTACTGTTTCTAGCAAAAGCCATGTTTATCTTCAAAGAACATAAAATGGGAGGTAACCACTGCATTCTAAATTCAATGGTAATTCTTTCAGCCTTTTCCTTGTTATATTCAGTATGACTAGGACTGTTTTTTTCCTTGTCAGTAATAGCATTCTATTGATTTATAAACTTATTAATACAATTAGCAGTATTCTTAGCCGAGGGTTTAGTTTTATTGAAGGCGACATTACATCTTTCTTTCCAAATATGCCATATTACAATGGCACAAAATTCTGCCCAACCTAAGTTTCCTTTTCTTCTTCTCGGATGATTTAAGAGATTAGACAACCAAATATGAAAATCTGTAACATTTTGATACACATAATTAAATCGGAAGTGAAGAGCTTGCCAAACCTGGTCCACGAAAGGACAATGTATAAATAGATGAGATAAAGACTCCCTTTGACAATTGCAAGTTTTGCATATATCATCAATATAATTTAAGATTTTTCCAACCTTTTCCTCAGTTGGGAGAATCCCATGTGCCGCCTTCCAAATGAATAATTGTATGGTGGGGGTTGTCTTTAGCTTCCAAATGGCTTTCTAGTTTGGAGTAGCATTAGTCGGATTATGTTGTATGGTATTACTAGTCAGTTCCTTATAAAGAGAACTAACTGTAAAAGAACCATCTTTACTAAGAGGCCAAATCACTTTATCATCATTATTGATGTTTATGAGGTTCATGTTTCTGATTTTGTCCGCAACTGAGGTATGAAAGTAGTTGTTTAATTTATTTTCATCCCAACTATTACCATTTTGTCCGCAAATGGGGGCAAGTTTATATCACAAAAGTTCGCCCATATCAGCCGATTGGTAAATGTTGATTATAAAATTAAATTAAAAATATGGTAAATATAGATTGTTTTTTGTCCCGGCTAAATTGGGACCTATCAAATTTCTCTCCAAACTCTATTAAATAGCTATGGGTGCTAAACTTCCCAAAAAGTTTAATTTACCCCCAAATTAATTCCTAAAACTAACCCATATAACCGCTAATCTCACCATTTTCAGTAAAATCCAAAAACATAAAAAACCTAAATCAAAAAACTTTCTATTTTCATCCTAATTTTTCTAATTTTTCAAGACCCTAATCAAAAAACAAAATTAATCCTCTTCTCCAACGATCTGCGATCCAACCAAGAAAAAGGTAAATCTCCATCAACCTGTTCTATTATTCGCATTTCTTCATTGATTAATATGTTTAAATCTATGATTTTTGAAAATTAAAACCTCTAATCTACCCAGAATCGGTTTATGTTGACATATTATCGTATAAACCGATTATGGGTTTTGTTCTTCAGCCATGAAGAGCATGCAGAGTAATTGGTTTATGTGATGATCAACATCGACCGATTATGGGCCCAAAATCGGAATATGAAAAGACATCACCAGAATCGGTTTATAAGTGCATTAGCATAAACCCATTCTGGGTACTAAATATTTTTTAACTCTGCGATCCCAAAATCGGGTTTTATTTGCGTGGTAACACACCGAATGTGAATTAATCGGTTTTTATATATGTATCACATAAACCGATTCTTAATGTTTGAAATTCCTGTGTGTTTTTGTGTTTACAATCGGATTACAAATGTTTTCCTACCTACCGATTGTTAACTAGATTTTTTTTTTTTTTTTTTTTTTTTTTTTTTTGTATTATGGACTTAGGCCACCTAACATTTTACTCTCGAGAGCTCACCCATAAGGATATTCACTGGGTACTACAACGCGTGCCACATAGAAGCCTCTACAAGTTCCTTCTAATTACAAAGGCAAGGATGCAGTTAGGTTGGGGTATGAGAATGATGCAGGTATCCCAAATTACAAAAGTTCCTGACTTATAGGGTGCTTTTTACTAAAAGCAATATTTCTAATACAAAAACAAGCAACTATTTCAAAATATTTTTTCCATAAATGCTAATTCGCTTATTTTTGGTATATACAACATTACTTCCAAATCATTCAGTATAATTTACTTATTTTCTATTACAAAAATATTCTGCCCTTTAGGCATCAGTCTATAAAAAGTGATAACGAAACCTAAAACCCATTCAGCGCCGCTGCTCTCTTCCGGGTTGATTTTTTTTTTGTCTGCATTACTGCGTCCTTGCATAATTTTTTTTGTTTGATCCGTGAAGTTTTTTTTCTTCAGATCATCCAAGAAGTGCACGAAACCAACTCTCCTTCTTTCATTCAAGAACAACGAGATAATCTTTTGTATCATTTCTAATTTTTCCTTCATGGGAAAAGCTCTTAGGGTTTTAATATGTGATAGTAATAAGTTTGATGGGTAGACCGGGGAATAGACGCTTACTTTATGCAGCTTATTAAAAAAAATTACTTGGGTACCAGTGGTCACTAATTTCTGGTTTGTTGAACCTAGAGGTAAATCAAACACTGCTGGAGGGCTTGTCTTAGCTTGGAAAACCAACCTAAATGTCACTATAGAGGATTTCTCCAACTACCATATTAGTGCTACTGTCTATCATATAGATGGAGAACCCTGGATGTTCACAGGATATTATGGAAGCCCTTATACCACTCTAGATAAATTAAACTCCTGGAAAATGATAGAAAATACTCATTCTCATAATACTCTTCCGTGGTTGATAATGGGTGATATGAACTTTGGTTTGCATGATCATGAAAAATTCATCCAACACTCTACTGATTTTAATGATGCTAACATTTTTCTCGGAGAAAATAGAGGCACTAATCTTACTGATCTAGGCTATATTGAATGTCCCTTCACTTGGACTAATAGAAAAGTTGGCACTCAGTTAACTGAACAAAGATTAGACAGAGGTCTTGCTACTGAAAGTTGGCTTGAATCATACCCAAATTCCACCATTTCCAACCTACACTCGCCATTGGCTCGACCATAATCCCATTCTCCTCAACACTAATCCTTCATGGAAACAAGGTCACATTCCCTTCAAATTCTTTGGTCCCTGGTTAGATCACAAAGATTGCAAAGAGATCATAGCTGAATGCTGGAAGGCTCACCACAAAGGATCCCTAGCTATTAAGATAGCTAGAAAGTTAAGAGATGTAAAAATCAGGCTAAAGAGATGGAACAAAAAGGTTTATGGCAATATCAAGACTCAACTAGAAGAAAGCATTAATCATTTGGAATGGACTACCAAACACAACTTCAACAACAATAGAGGACAAGCTATAAGAGAGGCCAAGAAACAAGTAGAACATTGTCAAGACATTCAAGAAAAGTTTTGGAAGACCAAAAGCAGGGACCAGCTCATCAAACCTGGTGACAAAAACACTAACTTCTTCCATATTTCTGCCAAGAAAAGATACAGAAGAAACAAAATTGTTTCCATCCAACAAGAAAATGGCACCTGGCTCCATAATAGTAATGATATACACCTTTGCTTCACAAACCACTTTGCCAATATGGCTACAACTGAACCTATAACATTCAACCAATCCCTCATAGACCTCATACCTACAACCATCAACACCAATGAGAACACCAACCTTCTAAAAATTCCTGATGCTATGGAAATAAAAAACATTCTATTCAACATGGATGGAGATAAAGCTTCAGGTCCCAATGGATTTCCACCAAACTTCTTCCAAGAAAACAGGGAGTTAATGGGTAAAGATATCATCAGCATGGTTCAAACTTTCTTCACCTCTGGTTTCATTCTTAAAGAGATGAATTCTACTTTCATTTCTCTCATCCCTAAAACTGAGAACCCAACTACATCTGCTCAATTCAGGCCTATTTCCCTATGTAACACCACCTATAAAATTATATCCAAACTTCTTTCTCAAAGTCTCAAACCTATTCTACCTAAACTCATTTCTCCCTTTCAATCTGCCTTCATCCATGGTAGACAAATCTCTGACAATATTGCCATTGCTCATGAAATTATCCATCATATGAACACCAGACAAGGGAAAAAATGAGCTAATGGTACCATGGGAATTAAGATTGATATGGCAAAAGCCTTTGACAGAGTCAACTGGGACTTCCTAATCAAGGTGATGAAATAGATGGGCTTCATCAATCAATGGTGTAACCTCATCCATCAATGCATCTCTACTACCAATCTTGTTGTCCTTATTAATGGCTCTCCTGGATATTTCTTCAAACCTACAAGAGGGCTCAGACAAGGATATCCCTTATCCCCATACCTATTTCTCTTTTGTATGGCGGCTCTATCTAGATATCTAATCTCTGCTGAATATCAAGGGATCATTCATGGAACCAAGTTATGTAATAATGCTCATGCTATCAACCACCTTCTCTTTGCTGATGACTGCATGGTCTTCTGCAAAGCTAACATGTCAAAATGCAACAACCTCATCAAGATTTTCCAAGATTTTGTCCATTCATCTGGACAACTGATCAACTTTTCCAAATCTGGGATATTCTTCAGTAAAAACACTGCTCCAGATATTGCTGAAGCAATTAGTGAAGCCATGCATGTTCAAAGAATTAGCAGCACTGATAAGTACTTAGGCTCACCTCTCTTCACCAACCGAAGAAAGATTCAATCTTTTAAACCATGTGTGGAGAAACTCAAACAAAGGTTTGCTGTCTGGAAAACCAATCTATCTACAACTGGCAAAGTTACTCTCATCCAAACAGTTACATCCACGTCAAGTGTTTACCAAGTGAACTGCTTCAAGATACCCAAAGGAACTTGCAAAGAGCTAAATGTTATTCAAAGGGAATTATT
Source organism: Papaver armeniacum (assembly GCA_023531295.1). Lineage (NCBI taxonomy): Eukaryota > Viridiplantae > Streptophyta > Magnoliopsida > Ranunculales > Papaveraceae > Papaver > Papaver armeniacum. Next base: position 380,098 of record JAJJWW010013376.1, read on the forward strand.
TTGGAACAAGGAGCACGATAAATCTAAAGGCATATTCTACATTGCTTGCGATGCAGTCAATAAACCTAAGGAGCTAAGAGGTTTAGGTTTCAAAAATATGGAATTATTCAACTTAGCTATGCTCTCAAGAATAGCATGGAGATTATTTAAAGATCCAAACTCTCTCTGGATCAATACTATGAAAGCTTCTCACTATCCTAACCAGGATGTTATCAGAATGGACACCAAACCAAAAACAACCGACTCTTGGATTTGGAAAGGAATCCTAGAAGGTATCTCCTGCATTCAACAGAACTACATTTGGAGGATTGGAAATGGAACAAAAATACATATATGGGATGACAGATGGATTGAAGGTTCTCATGGCATCATTCAAAAGCCTCCTCTTTGCTCCCATGATCTCAAAACTGTCAATCAACTATTCAATGTTCACGGAGAGTGGGACTCTAATATCCTAGCTCTTTGGTTCACTCAAGATATCCAAAATCTCATTACCAATACCCATCATAACCATGATACTGAATATATTATAATATGGAGCCTGACTAATACATGGAAATTTTCTGTCAAATCCCAGTATGACAAGCAGATTAATGACAAGTATGCAAATGATGTTATAATTGCTCCCTGGATGCACATATGGAGCATGCATGCACTCGACCTATTCATCTTTTTATCCGGGAAGTGTGTTCATGGCATTCTCCCAACAAATGCCAAGACTGCCAGTATATTTCACTATATTGATCCCATCTGTTCCCTTTGCAAGAACTCTTCTGAAGATATCACTCATGTCCTTCTAGCTCGTCCAGCAGCCTCTGATGTTTGGGCTCATCTTTTTGGGGAGAATCATCAACTCTTTACAAATTTCAGATCATTTCATGATTGGTTAAATAGCTGGTTTACTCAGAACAACCCCATAGCTAGTTGGAATGCTAATTTTGCTACCATCTGCTGGTTCATCTGGAAAGCTAGATGTGATCAAATCTTCAGAATATTCAACCTTCTGCTGCAACAATGGCTCTGAAGATCAGTCATCACCTATGTACCTATAATAGGGTGCATCACGACCCATGCCATATCCTAAACAATCCCTACTATCAAATGGATATCAATGATCAGAACACAAGCTCCATCAGTCTAAACAGAAATCTTGAGGGGAAACTTGGCATCACTATTAGCATACATATTCTACATGTCAACATGAAATGGATAATAGTGATTTACATTCATATACTAACTTTGTGTTCTTGGCTATATCCTTTACAGGTCAATGCATGGGAGCTAGGAACATCAATGACACCACAACAGGTCTCAGTAGCTCAGACAGAGCAGGCAGAGGAGCTCAACTAGCACTGAACTGGGGGAAAGAGCTGCATCAGCAACACATCTATTATGTAGCAGAGGAAGAAGGAATTCTACAAACCGTTCAATCTCTCTATCAAGTTCAAGTTCAAGTCCAGGAAAGATTTCAAGGAGATCATCTACAAAGTACTGACAGAAGAATAGAACCCATTGACTTTGTTTTGGGGAGGTTAATCAAGAGAACGTCTCAACAAAATACAACTACATCCAATTTAGCTAGGATAGCTAGTCACTCTACTTCTTTCCAAAACTTCAACTGGAAAGGTCCTAACCTCCAGTCTCTTTACACTGCTTTGCAGTATCCTACAAACATTACTACTACTATGGATAACTGTAATATTAGTACTCTCCTTTTGATGGATCATTCTGCTGCCAGTCTTGGCGCAGGTGATACCTTGGCCGTAACCCGGGGTGATTAGCTCCGTTGAGCTCTCTACTCTTTTTTCTATAAAAAAGGTTACCGCCTTATCGGAACTAGTGCCTGCCTTTAGCAACCACGAAAATTTTGGGCAAGTAGTATGAGTCACCCGACATATTCCTGGCCGTGGATCCTCCAAAAGTGATTCGTATGATGGTGCGGTGATGGCCCAGCTGTGCGTAAGAAGCGAAACTTTCTGTCTTCGGATATGTGCAACCGACAATAGTCTTTTACTCATTCGGAACTCATAAATAATGGGTTGAATTAGTAAATCTGGCGTCAAAAGTCATCTGCTATTACCAAATTTCTCGTCTCTTTCTTTCTATGGCGAATTCAGGCGGACTTCCATCATACGGTGCCGTTTCTCACAGATCAAGGTATCATCACTTGATTTCATCCCTTCACACAAACTAGAAAACACAAACCCTAGAAATTTCGAAGAGTATCACGATTCCCAATTTCTTGTATAATTTGTTTGTTGTGTTGTTGTTGTTGCAGTGCCAGATCGGGGTATAATAACAATCAAGATGAAATTCAGCTTCGAATCGATCCGATGAATGCTGATTTAGACGAAGAGGTTAATGGTCTCAGAAGTAAAATTTCCCTGCTCAAAAACGTAAGTTTATCAATTCTAGGTCTAACTTTTTGATTTTTATTTCAGATTTCTGGAACTTTTCTGCAAATTTTGAAACGTTTGAATGTAGTTTATAGTGATGGATATTGATAATTTGAGATGTGAGACATTTTCTTCGATTTTGTCTGTGAATTTTTGGGTGTTGTTGTATTTTGGTTAACCTAATTAGGTGGTTGTGTATATTACAGGTAGCACAAGAGATTGGGAATGAAGCTAAATATCAGAATGATTTGATTTCTCAACTGGTAATTTTCTTCTCTAGGTTTATCAAAATTTTTTACCTTTCAGAATTCTTATGCCCGGCTTAGATTAGCACTCTTAGGGTTTAGAAAATCTTACAAATTGGGTTGTTCCTTAGCTTATATATGTTGTTAAAATATGCTTCTACATCTTATGCCAATTTAATTTATCACATATTGTTGGATGATGACAATTACTTGTGATTTTCAATAATTTGTGCCTTGCCAGTTGCCGTCATTGCCCAATTCACGTTGAACTAGACTTCTTTTTAGAATGTGGGAGACGGTGGAAGCCAAAAACTTTTCATGTTTTGTGGATAAACTTATTTTGTAGGCTGTAGCTAAGATCATTCTGATGAGCTCTATGTATAGAGTTGCTGAATTTGCAGTCGAGGATGAGACAACTGATTCTCCACTTGTTTTGTTTCTTTTCAAAATTGCATTGATTTTTCACAAAATAGGATACTGTCTGTTAGCAGCTGCTTCACATGAACGTCCATTACACATTTGGTAATTATGTGGTAGATTGCCCTTTGATTGGTTGTCCACTTTTTTTCTCTTTGGAAAAACAGCAAATGACAGTAATTAAAGCGCAAGCAGGAGTGAAGAACAATATGAGGTGGATAAATAAAAAGATTATTCAAAATGGTTCGAACCACGTATTCCATGTACTCTTGTTTGTGTTATTATGTTTCTTCGTGGTCTACTTCTTGTCCAAATTTTCTAGAAGATGATGAGTATTCGGCTCAAAGAAACAGCTGAACAAGAAGTTTTCAAGGTCATTCAAATTATCCAGACGCAGAACGAGCAACGTCAATACAGGTTCCACTGTGAAACCTTTCTTTTAAGTTTTAGCAACTCCAAATGTTTTATGTGATCTTTTTTCTAGACTTGAATCTTTTTTGGTGTCTTATAGACTAAACATATGATGAATTTGTACATATATGAATACATAGCTTTATCTCTGAAATGAAATGTAGTGCCTTCAAATTTTATTTAGAATATGCAGAAAAGTTTTACATAGGGGAGCTACACTTGTTAAAGCCTTATAATCAATCACGAGTTTTTGATGTGTATAAATCAAACTCCCTCTCCTGCGACACTTTACAGTACCTAAGCTGTGTAGTCTTCCCTTTGAAAAATTTACTTGTAGATTATTGAAAAATACACGAGCTGGATGTATGCTACCTGCATGAGCAGATATTTGAGTTTATGGGTGATTCTGTAGTGGCTAAGCTCTTTATAACTTGGTCTAGCTTGTCTGTCTTCACCTGGTTAATAACTCTTCTAGACCATTCAGCAAAGTAAGTCTCATTGTGGCCAACCTGCGCACCCTTGAAGTATTTGAAGCATCGATTACTTTCTGCAGGAGGGCATATGTTGTCACCTTGTTGGTCCCACCAAGCACCTTCGTGCCTCATCCCAGAGGCACTTGCTACCCAGTGATGAGCAAATTGGCCCACACCTGCGAGTTCTTTCCATCCTCTGGGAAAGAATTCCATCACACTACTACCCCTATCCATTAGCACCTGGTTCGTCAATTGAGCTCCATGTGGTGACGCCACAATATCAGTAGAACTCATTAAACTGACCTGCTTATGTACAACACACATACATAAGAAAGAATTAGGTTGGAAGGAAATTCAGTAATTCATAATCACTTCTATTCAGATGATAACCAAATTATTGTGCAGAAACAATTTAGATAATTTTAACTTTTCAACTAGCAGATATTTGATTGATTGTGACTTGTAGAACTTTCACTAGATACGCAAAGAGTAGTAGACTGGATTCTTGGAAGCATCGAGTGGTTTCTATGTTTTTTCCATGAACCCTTTGGGGCATATTTAACTGATTGATAGCGTTTGCTAAATGTGGACTTCTTTTGTGGGTGTGTCTGTGTGTTTGTTTCTGAACCTTTTAGTTTACAACTATAATAGATCATGTCATTCGTAGGAAGGATCATTCAAGTTTTTTAGATATGTACTTATTCTACTTTCATGTTTCAAAAACCAAGAAGTAGATCCACCAACCTGATCACAAAAGCTGAGATCCTCTGAGTGGACTGCTGTTAGCTTGCATCCTTCTACCTTCTCACATTCGCTTTGGAATATCTGGATCACAACTGATTCATTTTTGAAAGACCTCGGGCCCTTTCTCATCAACAGTGTCAAGCGAATAACTGGTATCAGTTTTCCATTAATGCTCAATACCTTCTCTGGTTGGCTTACATTACAGAAAGCCCTAGCCTTGCACCTCATCAGATCATATGCTTCACGCTTCTTCTCCTGCCCCATCCTCCCCATGTTATGCCTCATCACCACAGCCTTCTCAAAACAGAGCAATCCATTTCCTGTTTCAAACGTTTCTAGTTTTAAATCGTCCTCATAAGTCGCTTCCATGAGTTTCTGAAGCCATGTTACCATCCCAGTCCTGAGTTCACCCCAGTGGAATAGAACCCATCTTGAAGGCTTTTCACAGCCTTTCCTTTTGTACCACCCCACAAAAGGTAGCATGGCCGTCACTGCGTGAAACAGATTATTATAATCATAGTATGTATCTGACACGTAGGTTAGACCATTCATGAAAGTAGCATTGGCCGGGAGACTCTCCGGCCATGCTAACCCATAGAAGTTATTTCCTCCATCACGGCGATCACGTGCTGATAAACAGAGTATCCTTCCTTTAGATGCCTCTGACAGGAAGTAAAGGTACTCTACTTCGTCATCCTCTATTGTGTCTTCGATTGTGCTCATGAACCAGGTGTGTCCTTCCCTGGGTTTAAACCTCCAGTCCTTGAGAGGGAGAAAAGTGACTGAATCGCGTAACTTAGATGTCATTTCGTTGAGCTTGCTTGAGTAGTTTCCTGAATCGTAGTTAGTCTTACATAATTTCTCCCATTTTTGGACTGACCATGACTTGAGGGAAGAAGAAGAGATTGGTGTATGTAGAGCTTGAAAATCAAAAAGAATCAGAAGTGTAACTAGTGATAGAGCGAGAAAGATGATAATTGTTGTGTTGCTATAGATATCGAAACCCTTAGATTTGCTGTGAACGTCCTTGGTCTTTTCTTGCCTCTCCATTTCCACAACTGCTATCTCATCCATTGTTTGTTTTTGAGGAACACCCATAAGAAGAAGATGATTATGAAATGGTTTCTGTGAATCTTTCAAGGTTGAGTGAATGGTTCCTTGGGAGTCCGAAAGATGACCCTAAAATATTAGTATAAATCTTGAAAACTGTATGCTTTATCATGTACTTCAATTACTGAACCCAACTTTTCTGACTGCTCGTAAATGAGTGTTGACCTTTTGATTTTATTAATCAAGTTAATTATCTTTTCTTATCTGTTGGATTAGTTAAATATTTTCTTTCATGGTTTGGAGGAAATAGTTCGTCAGTAGTACATATGGAATTCAAAGCATTTTCATTTGTTTAATGCTTCCGCTCTTTATGTTGTATTTATGAACTCTGTTGTGTGATTTAAGATAGAGAACCGCGGAACCGGGATCTACGCCAGTGTCCGCATCGGTTCTTGATTTTTGTGACATAGTCAACTCAATACAAACAAAAAGAAAGAAATGAAAGAATTGTGTGTGCACATGGAAATTTGCAGAACATAAACCATCTGAATGGGTTGATTTCTGATTGCAGGAAAAGTATGCAACTGTAGAACAATAACCTGAATCTGATTTAACCACAGGCACATCCACTTGCTTGAAGTTGTTGTAGCTTATTTTTGTTTCCAGTTAGGATCCTGTTTCGTGATTGATCTTGTTTGTTTATCTTCACTTCTGCAAGTACATTTCTAGCCCATTCAGTGAAATATGTCTCGTTGTGACCGATCTTTCCGTCCTTGTAAATAGTCATACAACGACGATCATCTTCTGGGAATTCGCATTTTCGCAGATCAGAATCCGGATAAGGATCTCTCCATGCACCTTGATGCTTCATTCCGGACCAACTAGCTATCCATTTATAAACATATTGCCCTATACCAGCTAGTTTGAGCCATCCTTTAGGGTAGAATTCCATTACACTGCTGTTCTTGTCCATGAAAAACATATTTGTTAGCTGAGCCCCATGTGGAGATACCAAGATATCTGTAGAACTCATCAAACTTACCTGCAAAAACATATGAACAACTGAAACTTCAGTATTTAGCTGTTGAAATACAAGTTGATTTTCTTTCAAAAAAAAAAAAAAAAACAACTGAAACTTCAGTATTTAGTCTGATTGATGCCCATCGAGTCGGACGATCTTTTTCTGACTCACCAGTCATCTGAAATCCAACTCATTTGAAATCTGACTCGTATGAGCTTGAGTCAGAACTGACGCGATAACGAGTCAGACTACTAAAAATTACAAGAACAGCTAAGAAAGTTACAAGAACAGCCTAACATCTGTAAGACTGTAACATGAATTCAGATGAGCGAAAAAAAAACTAGACCTGGGTTTTCATAACTAGGACTGGAGTTTAGTCTGACATCTGACTCTGGGAGTCTGACACATGTAAGATATCTGAGTCGGTTAAAAATGGAAAATCTTTTAGCTGAAATTTGACTCCACCTGAGTCAGCTAATGACAAATTCCTTTTACTGAATTGCTTAAAAATAAGAGTCAGCTATCTTTACCTGCTCACAAAATGTAAGATTACCGGAGTCGGCAACTTGTAACTTGCAACCTCCAGCTTTCACACATTCTCTTTCAAATATCTGAGTAACCACAGACTGGTTCTTAAACGATCTTGTTCCGGTTCTCATGAACATCGTCAACCCAATCTGTGTATCATTTCGTTCCAAAGGCACGTTACAGTAAACTCTAGCTTTGCACCTCAACAGATCGTAAGCTTCGATTCTTCTATCCCTAGACAGTCCACCTTCATTATGTCTCATAACAACAGCTTCTTCAAAACAAGCTGGTTCATCATTTCTCAACCCGTCAAATGTCTCAATATGCACTTTACCATTAAAACTAGCTTTCATTAATGTTTCCAACCAAACACTCATTTCCCTCCTAAGTTCACCCCAGTGAAACAAAATCCATCGTGCAGGTAACGAACATTTACCGACTCTTCTGTGCCAAGCTACAAACGGAAAAAGGGCTGACAACCCATGCCAAATATTACCATAGTTGTAGTGATTGTTGGAAATAAATGTTAAACCCGGATAAAATGTAGCATTTTCTGGCAGTGCATCAGGAAATGCCAAGGCATAAGAATTCCATGAGCCGTCGTGACCATCTCGTCCCATTATACAAAGAAATCTTCCTTTTGATGCATTTGATGGGAACTGTTGGTACTGAACTTCACCTTCTTCATGTGAATCATACATTGAAGACATAAACCAAGTATGGCCTTCCTGGTTTGTTTGAGAGTATCTCAGATCTTTCAATGGAAGAAACGTAACGGATTGACGTAGTTTAGTAGTCATTGAACTGATAAGCTCCGATGAATTGGATTGTTTGAGAATCAACACATAACTTTGAGTAAATCGGGAAGACAACGAAGACGAAGCAATTGCAACGAATATTACTACAGCAATAGCTATTCCAAGAAGAAAAAATAAAAGCCTTTCGCGAAACATATAACGAATAGGCTTAGTTGGTGTTGAAGATTTTTTCTGAGGTCTGGGTAAGAGATTATGTGTTTGTGCCATTTTTGGATTATTTTTTTTCTTCTTTTCAAAACCGATATTGAAATTGGATTAATATATAGTGAATCAAAATTCACTTTACGTTTCTAAATAGAAACCTAGCTATACAATCCACTTTACGTAGAATATATCTGATCAATGTACCGGCCAGCCGGTAAACGAGCACTCGGTACAAAAGCTTGCATATTGCGTGCACGGATATAATCAACTTTGTAATGTTTGGCATTCCTAAATCAGGAATTCATGCATAGTGGAAATGAACCACATATGAAAAGGAAAAAAGATAATGCTTCAACTGCAAGTCAACAAAACTTCATTTCCAAATCATGCCCTATAGAACTGGCAGCGGCATGTCATATGGTGTTAGTCAATTTATATTCGCGGCTTTGTGATTCTTTGAGTACTTCTGTCAATTTCTTGGTTGTGACTTAAACTTTGATGCATTTAGACATACTCCCTCCGTTCCTAAATAATAGGCTGGTTTCTATAAATAGATGTTTCAAAAAAATAGCTGCTTTCCTAATTGGGACAGTCAAATGTTACTTTAGTTTTCTGAGACCACTTTTCTCTTAACTTCTTTTGATGACAAGTGTCATGTGGACCATTTAACTTTACTTCTTTTCTTGTGATTGTCATGGGGACCATTTCACTTCACTTCTTTTATTGACAAGTGTCATGAGGACCACTTTCAATGATTAGTTCTCTTAATTTCCTTAATTTTCTTTAAGAACAAAACCAGCCTATTAATTAGGAACGGAGGGAGTAATTATCTATAATAAAAATGTCAACTGTTTTGCTGAAAATTTTGAGTTATATATTGTAACTTTTTGGTATATAAGCAAACTTCATGGGTGCAAGAAATTCTGTTCAGGGCCCAACTAATCTGCATTCAAGATGTTGCAAATTCTCCCCTATGGAAATTTTCAAGGCATGCAACTAGATCAAGAATATATATGAAATGAAAGAACGCCTTGGGGTTATTTTTAACCACATGCACATCCGCTTGCATGAAGTTGTTGCAGCTTATTGTCCATCCCCAAATGGGTTTTATTTGAAGAATGATCTTGTTTGTTCTTCTTCACTTCAGTGAGTACATTTGTAGCCCATTCAGCGAAAAATGTCTCGTTGTAACCGATCTTTGCACTCTTGTAAATCTTCATGCAGCGGGAGTCATCTTCTTGGAATTCACATTTTGGCTGATCAGGGTCCGGATAAGGATCTCTCCATGCACCTTGATGCTTCATTCCGGACCAACCTGCTATCCAGTGATACACAAATTGGCCTACACCAGCTAGTTTGAGCCATCCTTTAGGGAAGAATTCCATTACACTGCTATTCTTGTCCATGAAGAACATGTTTGTTAGCTGTGCCCCGTGCGGAGATACCAGGATATCGGTGGAACTCATCAAACTTACCTGCATCAAACATCCATTAATCCTGAGTTCCTTAGAAATCATTACGAATGCTAATGCAAATTTACCTGCTCACAGAAGGTGAGGTTATCGGAGTAAGCAATTTTGAATCTGCAACCTTCAACCTTTGCACATTCTCTTTCAAATATCTCAATAACCATAGACTGGTTCCTAAACGATCTTGCTCCGGTTCTCATAAACATTGTCAGCCCAATTTGTGAATCCGTTCGTTCCAAACTCACATTACAATGCACCCTAGCTTTGCACCTCAACAAATCATAAACTTCAATTCTTCTTTCCCTAGACATTCCGCCTTCATTATGCCTCATAACAACAGCTTCTTCGAAACAAGCTGGTTCGTCATTTTTCAACCCGTCAAATGTCTCAATATGCACTTCACCATTAAAACTAGCTTTCAGCGATGTTTTTAACCAAACACTCATATCCCTCCTAAGTTCACCCCAATGATACAAAATCCATCGTGCCGGTAACGAACACTCACCGATTCTCAACAGAATTCCATGTTGAAAATTACAGCATGAGAATTTGAAAATTAATTTTTTCAATAGAATTCCATGTTGTTTCTTGTTAAAAAATATTTTTCAGAGGAGAATAATGACTACATTACATGTATTTATTTTTTAATAATTTAAGATGAAAATGATCAATGCAAATCAATTTGTCATACATATTAATCACCTAGTTGCAGAATCCTGAGAGGAAGAGTGCCATAAGGCTTGAAGCCTTTAACGGTAGAAATCTGGTGACGCATTGTTTCAAAGTAGCGTGTTGATGAGAATCTCCGTACCTGACTAAGGCTAAACACTAAACATGGTCCAAACCTCAGTCTAAACAAAGGATACTAGGTGGTCAATTTTTTTTTATTTTGATAAGACTAGGTAGCTAGTCTGTACTATGTAGTCAACTTGGTCCCCTACAAAAGCCAGTATTTCGCAAATGTTGCTTCTATAAATGTGAATAATATGTCTGGTAACCTCAAATGGCATGAACAGCAGTCTTTTGGCACTTGCGGAAACAAGGTGCTCTTTAAATTTTGAGAATGTACAAGTGAACAATGAAGCACTCATGGTAAGAAGGATTAAGTCCGCCTATAATTACAATATGCTATGTCGAGTTTAACTTTGATATGATGCATCATTTTTGTTGGAAAAACTGGGTTGCAATAGAAAATGAAATAGCACAGGAAGAGATTGTTGTACTCCAAACTTTCAAGGCTCATACGATTTCTTTTAGACAATTATTTCTATCCTCCCAATAAATTGGCGATTACAACAGGTATGTGAAATAATGCCTTCAGGATACAATGAAAGCCCTACAACGGAAATTGAATTCAAGGTTTGTACCCCTTGATCCAATCAAGAACACATGTGAATCAAGACTTCTAATGATGCTTTAGAAAGAAAGAGAGAAAACAAAAAAAGGTTTTTTCCGATATGATATAAACGAGTATTGGGAGATGCTAATTATAGAGGTTTTCGCATCTGTTGGGAATATGTTTCTCTTCACGAAACGATGAGTCTCTTCATCATCAGACATCAATGGCGTCTGTTGGATTTGAAGATTCTGGATATGTTTGTAACGGTCGAAACAGTTACGTACCACCAACAATCAATGGCTACGCCCCCCAGGACCCCCCTTGGATAGCACAGTTGAAAATATTCCAACAATTTTTTCAAGAAACTGTTTATACATGATTGGGACTTATTTTGCTTGATGTTGCAAGTACACACCGTGAAACTAGATGATGGGCAACTAAAGCTTAAAATGTAGAACAAGCAAAAGAGATGCAGTAAAGTGGACCTATTGCAATTTGACTTGAGGATAGTTATGATTTTTTCTTTTTTTTTGTTGATCGGTAAAGAAGAATTGATTGATCAAAAAAGGAGAGGGCACAAAAGGTTTGTACCACCCTCAAATTTACAAAGAGAGAAAAGAAAAGAAAATGAGAGGAATTACAGACAACTCTCAAATTACACTTCCAAATTACATGTGCTCAAAGTAAAGCGTAGGACAATTAGTCATAACATCTCCAAAACTAGGATTTTCTAAATTTTTAAACACCAAGCACCAAGTGAAAAGCTGGTATTTAATATTGTGTAGAACAACAACTGCAGAACTGGTTTTGCTGCTGAATGCTCTTGCATTTCTCTCCTTCCAAATGCACCACAGAATGGCTACAGAAATCATGCTACATATGAAGTATTGTTGCTTGTCTAGCAAACTGATATTCCAGGAGAACAACATTGTAATGATATTGTCAGGCATTGTGAACTTCCACTGTAGTTTTTCCTTGAAATGATCCCAAATCTTTACTGGAAAATCACAGTGCAGGAAGAGATGATTGGCAAATTCAATATGAGAGCAAAATAAACAGTTTTGAGGGACTTTCATTTTTCTCCTTGTTAACATATCCCTAGTTGGTAGACGGCTATAAGCAATGTTCCAAAGAAAGAAAGAGATCTTAGGAGGGAACTTATGACCCCAAATATACTTGAAGATGTAACTTGAATCTTGATCCACAGAATCTTGAAGAAGTGAACCATAAGTAGACTTCACAGTAAACAAATTTTTCTTCTCTAAATTCCAACCAATTTCATCATCCATTGATGTATTGATAGAAACTTTTGTAAGACACCTTTGTAGTTCAGCCAGCTCATTTCTTCTTACAGCATTCAGTCTTCTAGGTAACATGAGATTCCAAGTTTGGCTGTCTTGTATGTAAATATCAGAGATACATTTGGTTTTAACTCTAGAAATTGCATATAAATTTGGAAATTTCAGACTTAGAGGAGCATCAAAAAACCAATTGTCCATCCAAAAACTGATCCTGCTACCAGAGTTAACTTTAAATTTCACATGATTTCTGAAAATGGAAGTGCAGTTTAGAATACCTTTCCACACAGACTTGCCATAAGTCATTCTTGATGCCTTTGAAAACCAATTTAGTGGATATGTCCCAAATTTCTCAGCTATAATTTGTCTCCAAAGCACTTCTTTTTTCTGTAGCAAATCTCCAACGCCATTTAGTTAATAAAGCCTTGTTCATTTTTTGAAGACTTTTGATGTCTAAGCCTCCAAATTTTCTTATTTTATTAAGTGTTGGCCATTTAACTAAGTGAACCTTTTTTTCCCCTTTGTTGTCACTCCACAAGTAATTTCTCATTATTCTTTCCAACGTTTTAGCCACAAAAGCTGGCATGACAAATAATGACATGTAATATACTGGTAAACTGGCAAGTACACTATTGATCAGTGTCATTTTACCTGCTCTGCTAAGAACTGTTCTTTGCCAACCTGGTAACCTTCTAGCAAAACTATCAACCACCTTATCCCATTTAGCCACTCCCCCACTTCTATCACCCAGAGGTAACCCCAAATAAGTTGTGGGAAGAACTCCATAGTAACAACCCAGAATAGAAGAAAATTGACTAAGATCACCATCAAAAGCGACACCAAAAATCTTACTCTTGGCAAAATTGATCTTTAAGCTAGTGAGATGCTCAAAAGAAAGAAGAATCAGTCTCAAATTATTTACCTGATTAATTTCTGCATCAAGGAAAATAAGAGTGTCATCTGCAAATTGCAAATGACTTATAATCTTTCCTCCTGTTGTATCTTGAAAACCAGAAATAAGCCCCTCTTCTTGTGCTCTCTGAATCATAAAAGATAAGGCTTCTCCAACTAAAAGAAATAAAAAAGGAGATAGGGGATCTCCTTGTCTAATCCTTTTTTTGGAAGTAAAGAAACCTGTAGCAGAACCATTCACAAGAACTGAGTATTTTACAAATTCAACACAGCATCTAACTCATTTTTTTAATTATCTCCAAAACCCATAAGGCCAAGAATTTCATCTAAGAAGTCCCAATTTACATGATCAAAGGCTTTTTCAAAGTCCACCTTAATCAAAATGCCTTCCCTTCCACTTCTTTCTCTAGAATCAATTAATTCATTTGCTACTAGAACGCCATCCAAGATTTGCCTCTTTTTGATGAAAGCAGTTTGATGAGAAGAAATGATATCTGGAAGAACTTCTTTAAATCTATTTGCCAAAACTTTAGAAATAATCTTATAAATGCCATGCACCAAACTAATTGGTCTTAAGTCCTTGATTTCTTCAATAGTGTCTTTCTTTGGAATCAAAGCAATGAAGGTGTTTTTCAGCCTCCAATCCAAAAAAATTCTTCTCCTGTAATTCTTTGAAAACTGCCATAATATCATTTTTGAGAATATCCCAGCAGAGTACATAGAAAATTACTGGAAATCCATCTGGGCCTGGTGCCTTTGATTGTCCAAGTTTTTTCATAACAGCTAAACACTCTTCTTCAGTAACTTCAGCTTCAAGAGTTGCTCTCATTTCTTCTGTGATTCTGTTGAAGTTCATATAATCCATTGAGACGGTTCTACTTGATTGAGTCATAAAGATACCTTTGAAAAAATCAACAATGCCCTCCTTTATTTCATTTTGGTCCATGGTCATTTCATCTCTGACTTTAATAGCCCCTATAAAAATTTTCCTTCTTATGTCAGAAGCTAGCCTGTGAAAAAATTTAGTATTAGCATCTTGATTTTGTATATAAGTAACTCTAGCTCTGGATCTCCACTTTTCTGCTTTTAAAATTGTTAAGCTACAATTTTTTTAAAATTGTTAGCATGTGAAAGAATTTTTTGGATTGGATTGGAGGCTGGCCACTTTCCCTCTTAGGGATGGTGGGCTAGGCCTTTATACCATGGAAGACTCAGCTCACTATTGTTTTATCGCATCTTGGGCTCAGACTAAGAACTTGCAAGATAACATTTTGAGAAAAACTTCTACAACTGGTACTAGACTCATTTTCCAGTGTGCGCTTGACAACTATATACAAATTTGTGGCTCCCTCCCTTCCTCCTTATGCATCGGTGATACTGCCCCCAATCTAATGAGTACCTTGGTAGTTCCTTACTTCGATGTTGTTAAGAAAGAGATGTCGACAAAGTATTTCATGTCTCAGCGTGACTTGTTTCTCTAGGAGTGTAACAAAATCAAGCATGCACAAGACTATCTTTTAGTCATTCCTATTAGTGGGTTGAATCAAAACATAGGGCCGCGCCAGTTTGCCTCTGTGTTATGCTACCGAATGGGTATCCCACTTTTTAAAGAGGGTAGTGCATGTCCTTGTTGTAAAGGGGGGATGGATATATATGGTGACCACGCATTACATTGTGCCAAAGAAGTTGGATTGAAGTTTCGCCATGATTTCATGCATGATACCTTGGCAGATGCTTGTTACAGAGCGAATGTGCCTGCTAGAAAGGAGGTGTCCGTGGGCTTGTTGGCTGATGATGGTTTGTCCTTTAGACCGGCAGATATAATGGTTTATGGTTGGAACAATGGTCAAGATACTTGTTTTGATATTCTTGGTGTCTCTTCCCTTTCTTTGGTTGTGGTGCGCTTGTGCTGGCCGTCTTATCTCTAATGCGGTTACTGAAACACAAAAATATTATGATAAATGCAGAGCTCAGGGTTACGATTTAGGGGTTTTGGAATTTACAACTCTTGGAGAGTTAGGCGAAGATTTTGTTGCTTTCCTGAAGAGACTCCGATCTTGTATAGCTACAATATTCTTGTCTTGCTTGAAGTCTTGTATTCCATTGCTCCTCAGTTAAACCATTGTTGGCATTTTCCTCAGCATCCAAAGAAACAAATGTGTCTTCTAACTCTTCAATTCTTCTATCCATCTCACCAAATTCTTGTTTGCTCCAAAGCTTTAAAATTGGCTTCAGTAACTGCAATTTTTTGCAAATAGAAAAACCAGCTCCACCTGAAACAACAAAAGAAGACCAAGTAGTACTGATAAAAGTTACAAAATTAGGATGAGAAAACCAGTAAGACTCACATCTAAATGGACCTGGACCTGTTTTCACACCTTCACAAATGAGGGCAATAGAATTATGATCATAGAAAGGTCTTGATAAATCTTGTTGCACAACTCTTGGAAATTGCAGCTCCTAATCTAGAGAAATTAAGATTCTGTCTAGTCTACTTCTTATACTTTGGACTTGATTATTTGTCCAAGTAAAAGTAGCTCCAATAAGAGGCAAGTCAACTAATTCATGTCTGGCAATAAAATTGTTGAATCTTCTCATACCAGCTGAGTTCTCACCTCCTGAGGACCTTTCTTGAGAAAATATGATTTCATTGAAGTCTCCTCCAATGACCCAAGGTAATAACCAATAGCTTCTAACTTCTTCAATTTCTCTCCAGAACAACTTCAATTCACTAGTGTTATTTGCATTTGGTGCATAAATACCAGTGATAACCCACTCAAAATTAAAATCAAGCATCTGACATCTTAAAGTAATTGAGTAATGTCCTACCAGAGAATCCAATACTCTAATTTTAGAATCATCCCAGCAGCATAAAATTCCCCCTGAACTGCCTTCTGAGGGTGCATCTAACCATTGAACACTTCTATTTCCCCAAATTTGCCAAACTAACAAATTTACGGGAGTATGGAGCAGGATATTAAACTTATTTTTAATATTTAATTTCGGCAATGCTATTTGGCTCGCTAATATCCACCTCCCTATTCTCCTCCCTACGATCTAAACCCCACATTCGGGGAATGGTAAACCCCACCTGAACCTGAATGCGGATCTCGATATGGATGTGAGGCTTAGATTATAGGGAGGTGAATAGGGAGCCGCATTTCCAAAATTTTAATAGTTATGATATTAAAAAGAACTTTTCTGGATTTGGACGGGTCCTCTGACAGTATGGAGCAGGATGGTTCTTCTTATAAATTTAAGAGTATCTTTCTTATCAACTCCTCCTCTTTTCTCTGAATTTCATTATTTGTTGTAGTTAATAATAATAACGTAATAAATATATATTAATGTTAACAATAACAGTAATAAATATTTCTACAGAGGAAAATAATCATCATATTATGTACTGTAGTGGGGAGATGAGAATCTGATCTGACACGGAAAAGTCCCAAACTGCAGAAAAGTGGGAAGGGGGCTGAAAGCCTAAAACTATAGCCGCTATATTTAGGTAGCTGTTTGCCGAGTCTTATTTGCTTCCTCCGTCCGCCCCAGTTAAAGACTTTAAACTTTTCCTCCCTAAATATTCAAGGCAATACAAAATCTACATTGTGACTTTCTACTATTTGGCCTAATATATACGGAAAATGTTTGGTGTACCGAAAAGGTGCACAGTGATTTTGGTGTGAGAGAAAAAAAGCTGGTGGACCTCACCTTTTACCCCACCCCTGCAAATCTCCCCCAGGGCTGCCCTAATAGCCCTTAGATTTCTTCACGGTGCACATCGCGGGACACACCTTCGGTGTGTGTATCATGGCTGAATATATACCCTCCTCCCGACTTGTCAGTACGATCCAAATCAAAATCCCGACCCATTGTTTTTGTTGCATGGCAGACTAGGCGAAAATTTTCCCCTGGATCAATATTTGCCCGGTTGTTGAATTGTACTTTGCAACCTAGAATTCAGTTTTTTAAGGCCAACAAATCGCCTCGGTTATCAATATTTGTCTCATGGTAGACATGTGACCAAAATATATCTCGTGTCCTCTTAATATGTGTCAAGGATATGGAAGACTAGTATTAGAGCGATGTTAACAACTTGCGCATAATGTGGGATTGCCAATTGAGTCATGTGTGATTACATTACATATACATGTATTGTGGTTTTGATAATTTTAATTATTTTGATGATGAATATGATCAATGCGAAACAATTTTTATTTTGATGCAAGAACTTCATAAATCCTTGGCTTCCTGGTAATGCACAAAATCAAGCAAACATGATTTTCAGAAGCTTTATTAAGGTCCCAAACCGAAAAGAATGCCAGAAGTTATAAAAACTCGAGAGCCAAGAAAAGTGAAAGGTGGGGCTCAACGCCTAAACTACTGTTGACCTTGCCCTTGACCTTGAATCTTATTCTTAGAGCATCTCCAATGGATTGTGGTGTGTATCCTACATGGATGGTGCATGTAGACATCCTTTTTAAATGTAAACTAAAAAATTCCCTATAATTTAGGAACTTGAGAAAAATTATCTACGATAACGTTTTGTAATCCATTTATATTTATCCTAGTTTGTTGAAATATTTTCTTTTATTTTCTTTTTTATTTTGTGTTGGTTTAACTTTAATTTGATTGGTTAAGATTGTGACTAGGATTTATCACATCCTCCATGAGAACCTCTGAAACCAGAGGATGAACTAGAGGATGGAGTCCAATTTTGTGCAAACTCCTTTAAAGAGTGTGCACATAACAAAACCATCTTATTAGCTGGTTTAAAACAAACTTTATCTAATTAATTTAGATTATTTTCTTTTATTTTAATTTAAATGCAAATGAAAAACAATCCATATTACAAAGAAAACAAGGTGATATTTAGAAAAAATATTCATGCAGAAGGCGGGCCATTAAAGTGACTTATGGCTCTGGTGGATGTTTTGACATTTTGGACTAGTTATAGTTCCCAAGAAATTTTGCGTTTGGAAACTACTAGCACATATTTTATATGTAAGGGCTCACCACCCCTTGTAATAATGCTAGCGAATGTACATCAAAAGGACTTGATGGTTATTGCATGTTTAATAGGATCAATGCAGAGTATCCTATACCTCATGGTCTCGCAAAGGCTATCATCAAAGGTTACTGATGATGTCTAAGGCATGGTTATTGATAGACACATATTTTTGTCTGATATAATCTCAATTGTATATATTAATAGTGCTCAATTTTGAACTTATTTTGGGTTTTTGTTTCTTTGTAGGTGTTTTTGGAGAAATGAGCTTTTGTGGAGAAAGTTGCTCGAAAGTGGTATTTGAACCTCCGGAGGCACCTGAAGATGTACTACATGCACCTCGGAAGTGTGTTGGAGATGCTCCGGAAAAGTTATTTTTACACCCCGGAGGAACTGTTATCTACACCCAAGGTTTGGATAAGGGACACCCAAATGATAAGGGGCACCCCACTGCTATTCACACACGAGCAGCTATTAGGGGAAGGTCATCTTCTCCAATTCAAATTTTGAATTAGGCGGGAAAGTTTGTGCAACAAAGTTAGATTTAGGGTTTGATTTTTCGGCAAGTTTTGAAGAGATTCAATCTCAGAATTTTGGTGGGATGGACTTCTTGGAGCATAACAGGGTTGGTAAGTGTGATTAGATCGATCTAATTGGGTTGTGTAATCGAGCTAGAGCAAAACAAAGAGTTACAGAGTGCGAACTTCCCTGAATTGGATTTGGACGAAATTTTCTCGTGGATTATCATTGGACCAAGTTGGTTCGGGCCTGCTTTGATGAGACAACGAAGGTATTTGGTTTGAAAACGTAAAAAGAGGAAGATTTGATGCATTCACAATAATACAGGGAAGAGGTTTGTTCCGGGATTTTATTGGATATAAATATGGAAGTTACGTGTAATTTGAGGGAAGATATTCTCTGAAGATTTCATTTTATCGATAACGGAGAAGGTTGGGAAGTTTTATCAATCAAAGACGCGTACAAAAGATTTCCATAAGAGAAATAAAAGGAATTTTTCCGTGACTTGCAAGGGAGGAATAGTGAAGATTTTCTCTAGATTTTCTATACCTATTGGCTATATAAAGGGGTAGTTTTGGAGCATTAACGATTGCTGCAGAGCGATTCTGCAGCAGCAGCAGGAAGAAGGAGAAGAAGAAGTTGCAGACGACAAAGCAAAACTGTCGTTCTCAAGAACAGAGAGTCGGTTATTTTACCGCACAATAAAAGTATCGTTGTTCATCTGTAATTGCGAAAGGCCTTTAGTGACTAGGTCTGACTCTCAGAAAAAGGCTTTTTCCACTGTTTCTTGTAAAAGTCAATTCTTTCTCGTATATTTCTTCAACAAAAACACTTTTTGAGCTATGGATTATTATTTTGAGAGAGTGTTTGATATCATAAGCTAAACCCCAACACTGGGACAATGGAGGAAGATGGATTTCGTCTGTGTGGTAATTAAATTAATTCTTTATTTACTTTTTGCGCGGATTTTTATTGATTTATGATTTCTATTAATTATTTGTGACCTTGTTTGATAACGCATGCTTAGTTCTAGGTAATTTTGATTCTTCATGCTTACAATATACAACTAATGTTTTATGGAATCTACCTTTGGCAAATAAATAAAGTTTTTATTTGAGCGATAATTTCCTAGATTAATTTCTGAATCACTTGAATATGGAAAACGGTGAAATCCTGAGTCCCACTAAATTCTTCATCTCGTCAACTTTTGTATATGTATTTTCTTTGAGATAGTCTTCCGGTCGTTAGGGGGGGACATGAAAAAGTATTTTCCTAGGGCTATAGGGAATGTCTGGTGTATTCTCATTTTGTCTGATATAGACTCATATACTCCACAAATAGAAATGTGAAATGAAAAAGGATTATCGATTTTCAGAACACTGATATCGCTAAACTGACGAGATCATACATACGAACTGCAAACGTGCATGTAAGGATATGTACCTTAAAATGAGGTGTTATAACTACACTTGGTGGAAGTATGGTTGAGTCCGTAGCTCCATAAAGGAAGATGGAGAGACCACTAGGTTCAATTAGTGCTCACCTAGAACGAAAGTAAGTGAATTGGGCACATCCTTGTTATATCATATGAAATCATCTCATAAGATTGTCTCTAAATATGTCCATGAATCAAACTGGAGGACGCTCTGAAATTTTAAATGATTCTAGAGAACAATGAAATCCTAATGGGTTATGAGAATGCACATGAGTCAATGGAAGGATCATGTGTGCACAATGATTATATAATTCATAAATAGATACTCCAGAAGTAGAGCACAACCATGCTTTATTTTGATTAGTGTCAAAAAAAGAGCATATTTGGCCTTTGCAATCCAGGTAGAACTTTTTTCTTTAACAAATATATAGGTGTTTAGTGTGGTAGTGCTGACCAACTAAGTGTAAAGCCTGTGGGACGTATATGGTTATTTGTCACAACGTGTGGTGAGAAGAACGAGGTCTTAAAGTATAAAGACTAACATTATGGCATGAGGTTTCTCACAAACCCCTGGATCACTTACTCCTTTGAACATCATAATGTTATGTTAATTAGTTTGCTTGGTAGTTTCATATCTCTGGAGATTTAGACTCAAATACATTTGCAAAAGTGCATGATGGCCTTTTGCTTCCCAAATAAAATGACTCTAACCACGGAGTGTGTTTGCAACTACATCGGAACACTCACTTATTGATTGAAACAATCAGGAGGATGTGGTATACCCGTCTAAGTGACAATTTGATTGGGAAGGGATAAACATAAAAGGTTTTGTGCCATGATCATTAACTAAGTTCCTGATTAATTGTATCTATCTATGTCGACGGTATGGACATGATAAGTACTCTTAATGGAATAAGAGATCT
This sequence comes from Papaver armeniacum, assembly GCA_023531295.1. Lineage (NCBI taxonomy): Eukaryota > Viridiplantae > Streptophyta > Magnoliopsida > Ranunculales > Papaveraceae > Papaver > Papaver armeniacum. The sequence goes on from JAJJWW010013376.1 coordinate 401,248, forward strand.
TACAAGCTACTTAAAATCCGAATTTGAGATGAAAATCCTGGGAAATCTCGATCTTATCTATGTTCTAAACTAGAAAACCGAGCTTGTGGTATATTTCACCAGTTTGCATATGTCCATTATTAGGCAATTTAACAAGGACATGCATCCTGCCAGCACTCCCTTGATTGGCCGAGTTTAAAATGTACATGAATGACCATTTCGTCTAAAAGAATATGACGAAGATGTGATGGGAGATGAAATTTCCCTAATTTAGTGCAATAGACGCATTATTGTACTTAAATATTGTACGCTCGACAAAATACAACATCCTCACTTGAAATTTTTTATCTAAATACATCTCAGCGCCAACGCAATGTCATTGGAATGGTATATGGAATGTAACATGTGTTACTTTATCCCTACAAAGACATGAAAAGATTTCCTAACGAAACTGCAATTCGAACAGTTGTTGATTATGGAGGAAAAATAAGCTACATTCCCATGGAAGTAATCATGGGGAGATGTGGAATGAAAAATAAGCTAAACATTACCTAAATTCACTTTCATAAAGATCATGACTAAATGAATTGTCCAGAAACTCCCTTGAATGAAAACAAGAGAAGATGCCGACATCAGGGGAGGATCAAAGGATATGATGTCGACATATTTTACTTTAAAATATGAAGGTTTGTTGTGCTCTTTTTACCTTCGATCGAGATCATTTTTTCCTACAGGGTTTTTGTTACTCGGTAAGGTTTTTAGCGAAACAATGATAACAACACTAGGTATATGTTGAACTTGAAGACCTAAAAGACGCGTTGATATTACTAAAACATCTGAATCATAGAAATGATACACGATGGTCTGTTAACCGTTATAAGTTTTATAATCAACAACAATGGTACGGTGCCTTCCAAACACTTTAAGTCAGCCAAGTAAAGTCTGATGAAAATATGGCAGACTTATTAACTATGTCCCCATGTGAAAAGTACAGGACTAAGGAAAGTGTCCGAACTCTGTTGATTGCGCATGACTAAAGAAATTTTCCGAGCCCCATAAATGCATAAGACTAAATAAATCGTTTGGCATCAGGGGGAGCATTTAACAGTATGTTGAACTTTTTTTTTCCTCAGCGAGATTACTTTTTGCCATAGGGGTTTGTTACTCGTCAAGATTTTTAATGAGGCAACAACCAAGCACCTGGAATATGATTTTCCAAGGTTATTCTTTTCCCAACGGGGTTTTTCTGTGTTGTGAAGCAACAAGAGAAGTGAACTTAAAGGAAGTAACTTTACGTGGACTTATCGCGTTGTACTCTTTTCCCTGCATCAAGATTTTGTCCCACTGGGTTTTTCCTTGTCAAGGTTTTTAATGAGGCAACATATGCGAGTCCAATTCTGCTCCAAGTCTTCTCAAATATTGTGCTCTTTTTTCGTAGTTCAGGTTTTTCCATGCTGGATTTTCCTGACAAGATTTTAATGATAGAGGCAATTAACTTAGACACAATGTTCATTGAGGAGAGTACTACATGTGATGAACTATATGTAAACCTTATAATATATACTTAACATGTGAAGCACTACATGTGAAGAACTACGCGAGGTTTTGTCCCACTACTGGGTTTTTCTTTAATTTACCAAGAAGCATCAAAGGAGTATTATTTGAACCGCACAAGGGGGAGTGTTGTAGGGTTTAATACCCATGCATGTGCAACAAATATTGGTATAATGTCTGCATGGCATTCACTACTATGTAACCACCTATTTAGTTTGCATGTATGCATTAGAAACTCTAATGCACGTAATGAATACCCTCTCTATTTAGCCTATAAATAGAGCCATAATCTATGTACGAAAGGTGTATCCATTAATAAGAGCTTCCTTTATCTTTCTCTCAATTTATCTTTGTATTAACTTTAGTTTATCTACAACAAAGATATCATTATCTCTATTTTATTTTTAGAGAAAAATCACTTTGTTGTTTGATGGATGGTTTCTTGTAAGGAATAAAAACTGATGGTTCGTTATGAATGGTTTCTTATAAGAAATGCATTCAACCATTGAATAAAACCATATCTATTTTTTCTCATCTTGTTTGAATTGATGGATAAAATCCAATATCAATGGTTTGTATATTTTACTAAAATATTTTCGACCAAAATTGAGTCGTTTTAATCATTGCATACATGAAACCTATTTTTGGTTGACGAATGGTTTCTTATAAATAAATAAATATAAACCATACACATAAATCGCACGATCTACGTCCGACGAACAAAGATATCAAACTTAATTGATCATAGGTTTACGAAACATGCATGCGATTAGTTATCCTAAAAGGTAATCAAGTCCGCGATGACACAAAATTTGGTGATTATAGTTTCTTTTAGTAGTATGGAATAGTGAATAAAAAATATCAATCACATCGTATTAGAAAAAAAAACTATTAGAAATGTATTGTATAATGTGGAAATCACATGTTTATGCCTACGATATACATCACGATATTGTATCTTTTTCTCATTAAGTTTTGTATAACATCAATCAAAGAGTTAAATCAAAATAGCACATATAAATAAAATAATTGGTAATACTTGATGTACTCAACAAAACTTCTAACTTTTTAGATGATTTTCGAATGAGCAACGGATAATATAATATTAATGTGATAAATGTGATCAAAGAAAAGTAAATTACATATTTTACCTTGCAACTGATGGTTCTCCATGTTCTTTCTCTGCAAGATCATTTTCTTTCAAATCTCTGTCCACAATATTTTCAATTTTCTCCAATTTTTTTTTATTTTGTTGTTCTTCCTTCTCTACATCCTTCATCTTCAACTCTTTTGCTTCATCTTCTTCCTTCTCCCCTGTGTTGTCTTTATTTTCTTTGTCCACGATGTTTTCAGTTCTCTCCAAAGAAATTTCTTCATTTTCCTATTCCTTTATCTTCAACTCTTCTGCTTCATCTTCAACCTTCTCCGCTTTGTTGTCTTCATTTTCTTTGTCCACAGTTGTATCCATCTTGTTCTTATCTTGATGCATTGTTGTTGATCTTTGATATTATTGGGTAGAAGTTGTTCTATAAGTTTCTCTCTGGTTTTGTTCTTTAAGTTTCTCTCTGGTATTCAGCTACTTATTAAAATAGAGAGTGAGTTTTCGGATCCTAAAAGAGATTTGGTTTCAAAATGGCATTGACGTGTTGTGATACTTCTCTACACTTATTTCATAAAACTTGATGTCTTGCAAGTTGGGAACTTGGAAGGAGTTGAGGAATGATTATTATTGACTCTACTGCCCCTATCTATCTATTTAGTATTTACTTATTTCTTTCGAATGTGACACTCCACTGCTCTTGTAGCCGTTTGAACTTTGAATGCCAATATGGATTACAACTTGCAAGTGTGAATGTATTTTGATTTTAACTAACTAACTAGCAGTGAAATATGGTGGGAACTATGTGAAGCATTAGCTACACTAAAACTTCGATAATTTAATATACTTGGGACTGCCAAATTCTATCAATTTAGCGAAGTATTAATTTATCGATAAATTAATAAGTTATTAATATTTCGAAGTATACCAAATTTAGATCTCAAGAATAAGTTTGTAAAACAATTTCTATAATAAGATTTCGAAAATAAGTGTGTAGAACAATTTTCCTATAATAGCAAGTATTTAAAGATTTTATTCAAATCAAATTATTTACTAATTATTTTATGACATAATATCAAATAATATATTGCATATTATGTGTGTAAATATAAAAACTTTGATGTTAAAATTAAAACAATAAGAAAAACAACACAAGAAAATCATTGCGGAACTTCTTAACATATTACAAAAAATTAGAAAATGAAGTCCAATATTATACAAATGTGAACAAGAAACAAATAATTTTGGATTCTTATTTTAATAAAGCACCATATGTAGTGATACTACACCGATTATTAATTTATATATTAGTTGGGACTTATTGGAAGCTCAAAATTTTTATTATCTTATAAATTTAGCGGGGTTATTAATTTAGTACACTGGCCAAGTCGGGACTGGCAAAAAATATTATTTTAGCGAAGTTATTAATTTATCGCGGATTAAATTAACGAAGTTTTACAGTACTTGAGAAAAGGAAATTGTATGACCACATTTAACGTGGAAAAGTTTGACGATCTCGTGTCCTTAACCCTAAATATATGCTCTGTAATACATATTGTCAATGTACATTTCATCATATCCGTGTACTGTGCTGCTCTCTTTAATACAAAGAGTAGCGATAGTGAGATAAATGGAGGAGGATGACAGGATTGCCAATGTATAAAGCATTGGCTTAAGGAAGCGAATTATGCCAACACATGAGCCACTTTCTCGGCATTTATCTTCACAAAGCAATGCCATATCTGCCTGTAGACTCCTAATCTTGAAAACTTGTCATCCGATCTTTCCCAGAATGGCATCGTGCTCTTTCTTTAATATGCTAACCAACTGTTTTGCATCACTCTCTATAATTCTCTTAGTCATATTTTCCTTTTTGGCAAAGCTCCACCCCGAGTGTAAATTAATGGTGACTACGAAAGTTATATGCTGTTTATAGGCTTGGCACCATTTTCTTGGCAGATGTGGTGGACTTACATCTTGTTTGGGACTTAACCCTCAACTAATATCATCAATTCAATGTCCATAATATACCAACTTCAAACTATACAGTAACATTTATAGATTGAATCAATAAATTTTAGAGAATTTTTTTTAATGAGAATGCCATAACCAAGTTAAAAATGAAAATGCGGGGTCTAACAACCATACCCGATAATTTGTTTGGCAATCTGAGAGGACTTACTCTAATACACTTTCTAGAGAATAAACTAGACAGTCATACTCAATCTAGAATAAAGTACATCAAAGAGTATAATATCTCGAACTCTTAATTCAATCCGCAATCAGCAAATAGAAATCATGAGCCGATTGAATATAAGAGGAGTTACTTGAACGGTACCAAAGACCAATGTTCAAGTGTCAATCAATGTAAATCAACAACCAAGGTTGGATATTCTAATTGATTGATCTTAACGCACAACCTGTGATATTTCAATTATATAACAAAATATAATGCGGAAAAGAAATAACACAAACACTGGAATTTTGTTAACGAGGAAACCGCAAATGCAGAAAAAACCCGGGACCTAGTCCAGATTGAACACCACACAGTATCAAGCCGCTACAGACTCTATCCGACTACCAATTAACTTCGGAATGGACTGTAGTTGAACCCTAATCAATCTCACACTGATTCAAGGTATAGTTGCGCTCCTTACATCTCTGATCCCAACAGGATACTAGACACTTGATTCACTTAGTTGATCTCACCCACAACTAAGTGTTGCTACGACCAAAAGTCGAAGACTTGATAAGACAAGTTTGTCTCACACAGAAAAATCTATAGGATTGGATAAATCTGTCTCCCACAGAAATACCCAAGAGTTTTTGTTCCGTCTTTTGATAAATCAAGGTGAACAAGAACCAATTGATCACCCGAACTTATATTCCTGAAGAACAGCCTAGAATTATCAATCACCTCACAATAATCTTAATCGACTAGCGAAAGAATATATTGTGGAATCACAAACGATGAGATGAAGATGTTTGTGATTATTTTTCTATCTTGCCAATCGGAGATATAAAATCTCGAGCCAATTATTTCAATTGTACTCAACACGATAGAAACAGTAAGATCATATCACGTAACTACAAAGATAATAGTTGGGTCTGGCTTCACGATCCCAATGAAGTCTTCAAGTCGTTAACCTACAGGGTCTCGAGAAGAAACCTAAGGTTAAAGGAGAATCGACTCTAGTTATGCAACTAGTAGCACACATGAGGTGTGGGGATTAGGTTTCCCAGTTGCTAGAGTTCTCCTTTATATAGTTTTCAAATCAGGGTTTGCAATCCAAGTTACCTTGGTAACAAAGCATTCAATATTCACCGTTAGATGAAAAACCTGATTCAACCAAGCTAATATTTTTCAACTGTTAGATCGAACTTAGCTTGTTACACACAAATGAAATGTACCCTCATTTAGGTTTATGTAACCGTACCTAAACATGTACACCATGTTGGTTCACAAATATTTAACCAAGGTTAGCATATGATTACTCTCATATCAACCTTATTCATCTTAACCATAACTAGTTCAAATGACTCGAATGAAACTAGTTAAAGACTTGTTCAATTGTTATATTCTCATAGAATTATACAAGAACACAATTCAAGCGAAATCGATTTGATTCACTCGAATCAATACATGAACATTATAGCCACGGTTTGCAAAGATTGCATTCCTTATTGATAAATGTTTAGGTTCATGTACAACCGATTTTAGAAAGTAACACACTTAAGTATGCGTACAGTTATGCGTACTTAAGTAACCGATTTGAGTTTGTTTTAGTTTTCAAACTCAGTGAGAAATTCACGAACGTGAACTTTCCGCCAAGATGCTGCGTACTTTAGGTAATTGAGATGAGTTTGGTTTTTTTATTTCAAACTCAGCAGAAATTCGCGGATGTGAACTTCCGCCAGTATGTGCACGTGTACGCATACTTAGTCAATCTCCTACAACCTTTTTGTATACACACAAGTTTGTGTTAGAGCATGGCTCGGTTGCTTCTTCTCATGACTTATACCCACAAGTATGTGTTAGAAGAATCCCTTAGCCATGCGGTGAGGTAGCTTAGGTCCTTATTTTCCAAGCAACATTCTTTGTATCCTTCATTGCTTCTTCTCATGACTTATACCCTTTGTACTCGCAGGTATTCAGGAGCAGCTGGTGGGCGCGAATGCCAAGATCAATCGTCTTGAGGGTCAAGTATCTTAGTTGGAGATATCTCGCCAGTTTGATTCTGCTGCAAAGTTCAAGGCTGAGGCGCTCCAGCAAGCTAATGATCAACTCATGTGATAGAGCTTAATCAGAAATAAACCTCTGATCTGGCGGCTCAGCCTCCTAAATGAAGGTTCAGTTCGAGAAGTCGGCCATTGATTATATCAATGACGCCTTTGCGAAAGTTGAACGTCGGGCTGAAGGAGTGGTCTTTCCTTGTCTTCCTTACCCTTGATTTTGTTGTTTCTTGCTTTGTTTAAACAATCTCCTTGTTGTATTATGCCTTCAGCTAAGGCATCTTTTTTCGCTTTGGTGTCTTTTTTCTTTGAAACAATGCTTCGTGATGTTTTGAACCTATGTTATCTGCAACTTTTAAGACACGCCAGTCATATTTTGGTAACATTATTACTTTACCTATGTTATTGCATGAATATTTTGTTTGTAGACGTATTGTGTCTAATTGATCGCACATTCAAGTCATCACAAGGTGTTCAGGTATGTTTAACCTTGGGTGGAACATTTATCGTCCTACCTAAGTATCCTTTGGCCGGAAGGTACCGTGGTAGCGAAGGTCCCTACGTGGGCAATAGTTTTCCCGTAACCTTACGCGTTCGGCTCGAAGACCGCTTTATTTCTACAAGGTATCTCTATAGGGGATATCTTACTTTTTCTTATTGCCTCATGAAGGGAGATATTGCCCGGAGGATCCGAGTATTGACATATGCGCAGTTATGTCTTGCCTTGTCTCATCGTCAATGTTGGAGCATGGCTCGGTTGAACCCACCAAGAGTTGGTATGTCAAGTTTGGTTGTCATATTTTAGTGAATCAAAACTCATGTTAAGAGTCGCTTGATTATGTACTAGAGTTAAACTTCGTATAGTTTGGCTTGAAAGTATTAGGATATGAGACATTACAAGTACTGCGAAGACTTGAAGATGTGAAGAAGCAAGGAGATACAACGACAACAATCAACTTTCCACTTGAGGTTAGTGATATTTGACTTGAACTGTTTCATTCCCTAACGTATCTTTCAAGTCGTGCATATTGAAAACATAACTGCGAAGCATATTTGAACTCTAGATAGACATAGTATTAAGGAATGCTATTGTGATTATGTATGGGTATGAGGTGAGGATTTCATCCTAGGGAACAATATTTACATTTGTTCTAAGGAAGTAAGTTCATAAACTTGTTTGTGAACCGAAAAGGAAATTGCCAGGTGTTATTGGTTTTGTTATTCATTGCATATCTTATGAACAACCAATATGTGTGATAGAGTATAACCGCTCACAACTTGTTGTATTCTTGGCAGAATTGTTCACAAAGGCCTGACTTATGTATTGGTATAACTTTTATTAGTAAATCCGATCTTAAGTAATCACTTGTGGTATGATCGGATTTTGTATGTCTGACCTTGTAAGGGAAAGGGAATTGATCCTAGTAAGGGAAAGGGAACCGATCCTAGTAAGGGGTGCAGTACATCAAAGGGAACCGATCCTTGTATGGGATGCAGTAAGGTTTATAGCAGAAAGGGGAACCGATCCTATGGACATGTGCAACACATATAAGTTAGATACCATATATATGTGGGGAACCGATCCTAGTACCTATTCAACCGAACTTTTGGGAAGCTAGTGTGACTATGCACAGTACTCACATGGAGGTAGAACCGAAACTTGTTTTGGTAGAACTGTAAACCCATGATTGTGATTGAATGTTGGTTTGATCAATCACATAGTTTTTGAAAGTCGATGAACCAATTCTAAACTTGTTTGGAAGTGTGGCAAATCGGTTTCAAGGTTGTAAGTGTGCAAGAGAACTTACAAAGTTAAGATGTCGACAAACTTTGAAAACGTCTTTGTGAATGTTTATTTCTATAATTGTTCAAAGATATTCCTTAACGGCTAAGGGAAGAGAATCCCAGGATCGAAACATAAGTAAGTTAAGAATCTTTTAATTAAGGTTATTAATTTCATTTTGTAGAGAAATTACAGAATATGTAATATGCATTTATTAATTAGATTTTTCGAGAGATTTCGATCGTTATTTTTGGAGAGAGCATTTCCAGGAATTATGAAAACCGAATATGTGCTTTTATGAATATCTTGATAATATTTTCGGTTTTGGAAATTCCTTGGTGTCCAAACTTCATTGTCTATAAATACACGAAGTTTGCCTTTCTAGCAAACTAATCCATCGTAATAAATGATTTACTCTTTTGTTGTTATTATCGAGTATAGCCGCCTATTCGGATAGGAGAGTAACCTAATTAGGCGAAATCTCTTACGGACGCTCAATTTAAAGTCTTCTTTGGGATTGAGAAGCTCTAGCGCGACCGTTGGTGGGAAACTAGATAATTGCGATTTATCTTTGTTTTCGATAGATTTGATTAACTAACGGTGGTTGAAATCTGATTGCACCTAGTTTGTTTATTCTTGAGAATCTTCTCTTCTGATATAAGATTCACTCAAACTAGTAGTTTGTTTATTCGTCCGATTCCTCTCACGGGATTTCCCACGATTTTTTTTGGTGTCAACCTAGCATCACTCGTTTGTGTACGTATGAATCTGACAGATACAGGTCCCAAAGCTAAGCTACTCCACGATAAAAGTGAAAAGGTTCGCCTATGCCTAATCTTAGGTTGTTGTTTTGCCGGATTTTTCCTTGTTCTTCCTCCACGGTACATCTTTTTACAATGATCAAAATCACGAGAGGCCGCTTACATCTTTTTCCTTGGTTTGTCCCAAATTTATCTTTTTTTATTATCCTGACTAGTTTGAGCCTTTGAGGCCTTGAAGAACTATAAGTCTATCATTTTTTTATCCCAATTTATACAAGGTTATGTGGTGTCTATTTTGAACAAAGATGCCAATTTAGCCTCAAATTAACCACAATCTTAAGTTCAAGAACAAACTAGCCATCGAAGAAAATGCCTTCTAGGTCCAAACCTAACCAGGTTTTTGATCCACACTACTAGAAGGGTGGTTTTGTTCCGTATAGTTTGATCTTTGACTAGACGCGTGGCACATCTTTGGTGGACTTTTTCATATATTCAAAGTGCATGTCATCGTGAGCAGAAGATATTTGCTTTCACAAGTACAGTAGAACCTCTATATAAGAATATCCTGGGGACCACAAGAACTTATTCTTATAAGGAGGTTATTCTTATATAGAGGTCTACCTTGAAACGATCAATAAAAATTTGTTATATATGTATCTAGGAGAAAACATAATTGCACACAACAAACATCACAATGCACCTAGGAAATACAAATTTGTTATATTTGTTAAATTTTTTTTAGTTTCACATGTATGATACTTAGACAATACCTAGGAAAACATAAATTTTGTTTAGTTTCACATGTGAAATTTGTTTCGTTTCACATGTATTAGTCAAATATACGAAGCTTGCAATGTAACACAATCCACACAAAATTCAACAATGATATGGAAAATTGAAAAATAAAATCATATGATTAGAGATATTTGAATGAGTCGTACAAAAAAAACACATCACACCCGCTGAAAAGTAAAAGGATTTTTCAAATTGGTTAACTGAATCTTTTCGTCTTAAACTTTGATGTACGATATGACTTATATTATCTATATAATATTGCGAATTATTCTTATATGGAGGTAAGTTCCTTAAGAAGGGACCGGAAAAAATTATGACATATTCCAATATGGAGTTTATTCTTAAATATAACTGGCTCAAATCGGGACCAAATTTTTTTATTCATATATGGAGGTTATTCCTATATGGAGTATTCTTATATAGAGGTTCTATTGTACTACATCATTAACGTGTTGGAATACATGTACTTTTTTGCACTTGACACTCACTCCACTGCTTTTTTGTTAACCGTTTGAAGTTTTGAAATGGTGGGAATTTACGATCTTAGGGTGAAAAGTGAATAACCAAACCAACTTTAGGGAAATAACAATCATATGAAGCTAGGGTCTTTTGAGAATAAGAAATTGTATATTATCCGTTGCAACTTGCGCACAATATCTGTCATTGAATGCACTACAGGGAGAGGGAGGAGGGCCAAATAAGGGCAGAGATTTGGTGGCGCATGGTTTCAGAGTAGCGTTTTGAGAGGACTCCGTACCTGACAGAGGCTAAAATGTAAAACATGGTCCAGACCTCAGTCTAAACAAAGGATACTAGGTAGGTAGTCAACTTGGTCCCTACAAATGGCAGATGCAAAAGGCAAGTGGTCCGTTACAAAAGCCAGTATCTATCACCAAGTACGAACTACAATATATCTTCTTTAAAGTAATACTCGATAATATAATATTCTCGTTAAAATAATAAAATTTCCTGATCCCGACTCAGACCCTTAGTGCTAAAATAATAAATTCGATAATATCATAAATAATACATTTCAAAAGTTCCCCTTAATGATTATTAGGTCCCAAATAATATATAAAATAATAATGCTACTAGAAAGATAAAAAATTAATTTCATACATATTAAACTTTCCCAAAATATGATTTAATATTGGTTTCTTTTTCTTTAAAATTCAAATCAAGTTGTAGTTCATCCCCAATAATTCGTAATGCAATCAACGTACCCGGGGCCACATTGTTATACTGCAACAAGAAGTAATTTTGAAATGTCATTAATACTTGGAGTGCCTGTATTTGCATTGCAATTAGTCAATATTATAATGACTTTACAAAAATTAGTCGATATTTTACTTAACCTACAAGTATTATTCAACCTCCAAGTTAGGAATTAATTTTTTAAATAATTATATATTATTGAATTATAAAATAATAATTGATTATATTATCGTTAATATAATATTTCTTTAAAATAATAATTTTTTTTGGTCCCAAGCCTATTATTTTATAGAAGTTATACTATAGTATTTTTTTTTGTTAAAACTCTTGCGCAAGGTGTAGCCATGGCCCATGAGTGTTATCTAATGGGTGGACCCAAACGTCGAAACTGCTCATTTTGGTAAATGGACTAGAAATCATTTCGGAAAATGAGTCATTTGTCCAAAAAAATTTAAAACATGGTTCAAATGGACGAGTAAAAATTATTATGGGTGAAATGGACACAAAAAAAATAGCAATGATAAAACTGGATTCATCCTGGCTTAAACTTAAAAAATAGCGAGGATGAAACTGGATGCATCCTGATGTAAATTAAAAATAAGAAAAAGAATTTGAAAATGGGCAGGATGAAACTGGTTACATCCTGGCTATTTTTATATTTTTGTCCATTTAAACAGTATCAAAATCTAAATGTCTTTTTCACCCAGAAATTATTGATTTTGGTCTTTTTAACCAATTTTGTGAAATCATTTTGCAAATGTTGCTTCTGTAAATGTGAATTTGTCTGGTAACCTCAAGTGGCATGAACAACAGTCTTTTGGCACTTGCGGAAACAAGGAGCTCTTTAATTTTTGAGAAATTGCAAATGAATAAAGCAAGCATATGAAGAAGGGTTAAGTCCATCTATTATGACTTTATGCAGTTCTCAACTACTAGTTCTTCGCAGAGTTATGTTAACAACCTGCCAATTACATATCAAGCTTAACTTTAATTTGATGCATCCTTATTTAAATTAATAAAAAAATGGTTATGCAGGATTGGGGACTGATTTACAAGTAATCTGCATTACTTTTGTAGAGGAACAAAATGGAGTCCAATTAGCCATTATAAGGTAAATTCGGAAACATATTGGGTATTTGGAAACCAAAACATCTAAATTCAGCTGGTAAAGCTGTTATGTCTCAAACTATTCTAGAAACATTAGCTTCACACCATATGGCAGTATTTCCTATGCCGAAGGACCTTACCAGGAAAATGGATTCCTAACAGATGTGATTCTGGTGGAATCAAGGTCACAAATCTACGGGTTTAATTCTTAGAAAATGGGACTATGTTACGATTTCCAGAAAATTTGGTGGTTTGAATTTTAAAAAAATCTGACATATTGAACATTGTTTTGCTTGTTAGGTTAGTTTGGAGGATGCTAAAGCAGCTTGATGTTCCTCGGATATAATCCTAAGACATAAATACTTCATGAACCTTGATCCACTTACCGATGACCCCGTAGTTAAGAAATAGGCAGTGGGTAAATGATTTAATCGCAAACCACTTTTCAAAGTAGTGCACACCATTTTCCAAACATATGCTCGATCACCCACATAACTTTGTGAACCAACAATTGTCCAATGACCCCAAAATTGGCAATGCCATCCAACAAAAACATCTGGTGGCTTAGAAATTTCACGACCAAAAATCAACCTTGCAATTGAACATAAATATGTCGTTGTGGTATGAAATAGTGTTGGAAAATTGGGTTAAACTAGAGGATGAAAACAGAAACAGAAAAATGGTGTACTCCTGACTTCAAGGTTCTTTCGATTCTTTTAGACAATAATTCGACCTTTCCCAATTAACTTGGCGAGTACGACAGGTCCTTCGAATTATGCCTTCAGGATTCAATGAAGCCCTAACACCGTAATAGAATTCAAGGATTGTACTTCCTTGACCCGACCAAGAACACACTCTATAAGGTTCTGATGATGCTATTAGAGAAGAAGAAAACAGATTGATTATATGTGTTAGAATGGGAGAAAACCTTCATTATTTAAAGAGGGTTTCATGCCTTTTGGAGATGTCTCTTCATCTCTAACAAACGCTTTCAACATGCATCCATTAATGGTATCTCTTCAGAGAAACCCTATGAAAAAAGACACGATCGCAGAAATTTCTGGAAAAACGGAATAGGTTTTGAGTTTCAAAACCAGGAAAAGACGCGATCAGAGAAACCCTTTCAGGTCGAACTCAGCCAGGAGGGGCTACGGCCCCCGGACTCCCCGATAGCGACAAACATTTATGAAAATTTCCAACAAATATAACGTAAAATACGTCTGATAAGAACCATCGAGTGGCATATTTATAGTTTTGAAACCAATATATCTCCACTCTAGCTCTTTCCCTACAAACTATAAAAAACCCTTCATCAGCATTAACACTCACTGTTCAGAGGATCTGGTCCATTTGGGGCCAGATTTCCTTTTTTTCAGCTGACTCAAAATTTGATTGGGATACAAATGGATCCGAGGCCCAAAATTAGCCATTTCATGTTGAAACTCATTTTCCAACTAGGCCCAAAATTAGCCATTTCGCCCAGATTCATGTTGCTTTTTGTTTTTTTTTTTTTTTATAGTTAAAACAACAAAAAAAAACTACAGAGAGGGAAGAAGCTCACTTAGCAAGTGAGTGAGATACAAGAAGCTCATGCTGTAACTCACCCAGATTCATGTTGAAACTCACTTTCCAAGTTAACAACGTATTTACTCTGGTATTTCAAAATGGTTGTTCAAATTGAACAGAAATTCGTAATGGCAGCTTCATTAAAAAATTCTCCCTACGGAAAATTAATTTTTTTGGTATATAACCAAACTTCATGGGTGCAAAAAATTCTGTTCAGGGCCCAACTAATCTGCATTCAAGATGTTGCAAATTCTCCCTACGGAAATTTTCATAGCATGCAACTAGATCAAGAATATATATGAAATGAAAGAACGCCTTGGGGTTATTTTTAACCACATGCACATCCGCTTGCATGAAGTTGTTGCAGCTTATTGTCCATCCCCAAATGGGTTTTATTTGAGGAATGATCTTGTTTGTTCTTCTTCACTTCATTGAGTACATTTGTAGCCCATTCAGCGAAAAATGTCTCGTTGTAACCGATCTTTGCACTCTTGTAAATCTTCATGCAGCGGGAGTCATCTTCTGGGAATTCACATTTTGGCTGATCAGGGTCCGGATAAGGATCTCTCCACGCACCTTGATGTTTCATTCCGGACCAACCTGCTATCCAGTGATAAACAAATTGGCCTACACCAGCTAGTTTGAGCCATCCTTTAGGGAAGAATTCCATTACACTGCTGTTCTTGTCCATGAAGAACATGTTTGTTAGCTGAGCCCCATGTGGAGATACCAGGATATCGGTGGAACTCATCAAACTTACCTGCATCAAAAATCCATTAATCTTCAGTTCCTCCTACGTGACAAAGCATGAATGAACAGAAGAATCGATACGAAATTAGTACTAATGCAAATTCACCTGGTCACAAAAGGTAAGGTTATTGGAGTAAGCAACTTTGAATCTGCAACCTCCAACCTTTGCACATTCTCTTTCAAATATCTCAGTAACCATAGACTGGTTCCTAAACGATCTTGCTCCGGTTCTCATAAACATTGTCAGCCCAATTTGTGAATCCGTTCGTTCCAAACTCACATTACAATGCACCCTAGCTTTGCACCTCAACAAATCATAAACTTCGATTCTTCTTTCCCCAGACATTCCGCCTTCATTATGCCTCATAACAACAGCTTCTTCAAAACAAGCTGGTTCGTCATTTTTCAACCCGTCAAATGTCTCAATATGCACTTCACCATTAAAACTAGCTTTCAATAATGTTTTCAGCCAAACACTCATATCCCTCCTTAGTTCACCCCAATGATACAAAATCCATCGTGTGGGTAACGAACACTCACCGATTCTCCTATGCCAACTTACAAATGGAACAATAGCTGATAACCCATGCCATATATTACCATAATCATAATGATTATACGAAACGAACGTTAGTCCCTTAAAAAATGTAGCATTTTCTGGCAAGGCATCAGGAAAAGCCAAAGCATAAGAATTCCATGACCCGTCGTGACTATCACGTCCCATTAAACAAAGTAACCTTCCTTTTGATGCATTTGATGGGAATTTCTGGTACTGAACTTCACCTTCTTCATGTGTATCATACATGGAAGACATGAACCAAGTATGACCTTGATGGGCGGTTTGAGCATATCTCAAATCCTTCAACGGAAGAAACGTAACTGATTGACGTAGTCTAGACGCCATTGATTTTAGCTCCGGTGAACAGTTCAAGTACAAATCACTGTTAACTAGTTTGCCCCATTGATGGAATAGAGAGAAAGAAGAAGTAAATGAAGATGATGAAGACATAAGAAATTGCATTTGGAAAACAATTAAAATGACTACAAAAATGCATAAGAAATATATCAAGAGTTTTGCTTTTGATGGTGATATTGAAATGATTTTATGTGGATGTTTCTCTACTTGCACACTCATATTGATGAAAATGCTAAATGTCTTGATTATGATTTAGAAGATGGAGAATTTCTTGTGTTCATAAAAAGTTGAAGATGATAATGAGGCAACGGCCACACCCTCATGGTGGCAATAAAGTTAGAGCGTGGATGTCATGCCTCTTATCCCAAAATTTCATGCATGCTCGGGTAAAGAAAACTTGAAACGGTTGCAATTATTGTGCCAGTGGAGCTGAGCTTATTTATACACTCAACTTACACCAGTCTTTGGATCCATATGAAGACTGAGCGTCAAATGGGGAGTTTACAGACCAACACAACATACATCTGATGAGGACTCCATCTCTTGTACATCAAACACAACATACACAACCAGAGATTTGTCTAATGCAGCAGACTGGTATTGCAACAATACCACCAGATTATAAATACATATATGGCAGCTTGTGCATAAAGCTGGGTCATTACTAAGCGGCAAATTATAAACTATTTCGAACAACATATTTAATTACATAGATTTATTAGCTAGACAACATGAAGCTCATAAAAAACCAAGATTAGGAAATAGATGCCTCAATAAAACACAAGTGAAATTCTCTATACCAACACAAGTTTTAATTGTATATCCCTCTCTGAGCTCTCTCAAGCAACATGGTGGTTGTGTCTGATAAAACATAGAGTAATTAATTAAGATAAAAGCCTGAGAAAAAAAAATGCAGAAGAACATTCGAAAGCGAAGAAATATCATCAAACATTAGCAAATGATCCAATATAATCATGTGGTGAATTGTGAAAATACTCTGGATAATCACAAATCTTGTTGTAGCTCTTTTTCTTGAGGTCATAAGAGATAATCTTGTTATCAGGTAAACATATCAACACCTTCAACTCATCTTCATCACCACCTCCTTCAACAAATACCTTTAATATCCGGTAATATAAACGTTTAATGGAAACACCATTCACATACTGATTTGCTAATTCCCCAAGGTCGACTCGACATATAGGTTTCCACCCACTGTAATCTATCTCCATCTCAAAGACATTTAAGAAGTTGGAGGTTGACGCCTTGTCACGTAAAATAAGATACATATGTCCCATGCACTCTCCATAATACTCTCGTGTAGAGCTATATTTATTCATTGCATCGCTAAACCGTGAACTTTTTACTATTTGTCGAGCAATATCGAAATAACGTAAAGTATGGGTTTGCAACATGATCCAATTCAGACAGCCATTCCAATATAATCCACGGTCGCTAGGGAGAGGAAGAGTATGATTCACAAGTCTCCATGAACATGTTTCCGAAGAATAGATTGCTATCTTATTATAATAAGTTGTACCACCAGCACAGTAACACAAAATTTCATAGTTACGTGATTTTTGTGGACTGAAAGCTAAATAAAATCTGAGTTGTTTTTGGTATTGAGGTGGTGGTGGAATGGTTTTGTAATGTCTTGTGGAAGGATTGTAAATATAGCGAGTTCCGGTATGAGAACTAGGGTAAGGCCCGCAGCACAAAAGAAGACCATTACAAGAATGTTCAATACGTAAATCTACTGGTTCCTGTTCATTGACTTGGATTATAAAACTGATATTGTTTCTGACTCTGGCTTTATGATCAAGCAAAAGTACATCATACTGTTTCCCATCAGATTTGAGAAAAAACAATCCAGATACTGAGAGTTTCTTCTTCTGAAGCGCGTAATGTTTTTGCATGAAATTTGAATCGGAGATGAGAGAATACCAATATTTTGATACAGACTTGAATACTAGTAGTGATGTCACAGGTAAACGTAAGAGAATCTGAATCAAAAAGATCAACGTGATTAACTACTAAAGATGTAGATGATAAGGCGTCCATATTATTACTTGAAATCGTCATCTTCTTCTTCTTTGTTTGTTATTATTCAAGATGAATCTAAGAGAAGAGAATTTTGGTGATAAAACTTAACAGTCGTAAGGGCTTCTGGTTTAGATTTAGGGTTTCAAAAGATGAAACTTGCATTATTTACAGAGGTGTCAAAAAGTCCTGAGCTTGGGCATAGCCTATTTTTACAATGGTCCGGGTCGGGCTTTAACTTGCTTATACAGACCGGGCTGGATCACGCAAGACAAGCGGCTATTTTTGACAGAATTAAAATTTTGGGCATACCCGAAAATTTTGAGGGTACATTGTATCTTGTTGATGCTTATTAAGGGTGTCCTAAAGAGAGTTAAATTATTAAGGGAACATTAATTAAATACCCCTCCTTTTCAAGGTCTTCACAAAATACCCCTATGAACTTCACAAATACCCCTAAGGGGTTATTTTAAGTGGATAATGAAAATGAACTAGTACTTTTTTGGATAATGAAAATGAACTAGTATGTTTCTTGACGCGTGAAAACGTCAACCCAACCTCCTGCGGAGGTTGAATTGACTTAAAATAATCTTAGATGTGCCAAAAACTATACCCCTCTTTCTCAACCACCTCTCTTTCTTTCTTACTCACTTGAGAAGATAACACTTGTGAAGAAAAGAAACATCTCCTGACGCCTTTTCTTATAACCCAACATAGACTGCTGCTATGTTGTTCCCCCTATTTGATAAGGGCACACCTGGACTGTTGGGGTCCATAAGGAGTAAACCCAACAATCTCCCCCTTACGACTTATGGCAAGGTATACGTCACCACCAGACCTGCCCTGCTGCAGAAATACACATGCTTGTACTTTGGTAGCGACTTTGTCATCATATCAGAACTGTTGTTATCTGTATGGATCTTCTCAATATACAAGAACTTCTCATCGAGAACTTCTTGTATCCACTGGTACCTAATATTGATGTGCTTGGACCTCGCGTGAAAACTCGAATTCTTGCTGAGATGGCTAACACTCTGGCTGTCACAGTAAACGATGAACCTTTGTTGCTTCACACCGAGTTCTCTAACAAACCTATTCATCCATATCATCTCCTTGCAACTCTCCGTAGCTGCAATGTACTCTACCTCTGAAGTAGACAATGCCATACATTTTTGTAACTTGGATTGCCAAGACACAACTCCCCATGCATAGGTAAATAAGTAACCCGATATCGACTTGAGACTGTCTTGAGCGCCCGCCAAATCTGAATCTGTGTAAACCACTAACTCTGGCTTGTCACCACCATATCACAAACACATATTAAAAGTACCCCTTAGATATCGTAGTATCATTTCACTGCTTCCCAATGCTCCGGACTAGGATTTGATAGAAATCTGCTTACCACTCCAACTGCATAAGCTATATCCTTCCTTGTACACACCATTGCATACATCAAACTACCAATTGCGGATGCATACGGAATATTCTCCATCTTACGTTTCTCAACATCATTCACAGGACATTGATCACGAGTTAACTTAAAATGGTTTGCAAGTGGACAACTTACCGGCTCGGCCTTGTCCATGTTGAATCTTTGCAACACCTGCTCAATGTAGCTTTCTTGTGATAACCACAGCTTCCTTGTTTTACTATCACGAGTGATTTCCATGCCAAAAATACGCTTTGATGCACCCAAGTCTTTCATTGCAAAAGACTTGCTCAAATCTGACTTCAACCTGTCATTTCTCTTCTTATCTTTGCCAACAATAAGCATGTCAACATATAGCAAAAGTATAATAAAATCAGCATCAACAAATTTTTGAAGGTATACACAATAATCTGAAGTTGTTCTCTTGTACCCATGTTCCTTCATGAACGATTCAAACTTCTTGTACCATCTTCTAGGAGCTTGCTTCAAACCATATAGACTCTTCTTTAGCTTGCACACCATGTTCTCTTTTCCTTTGACTTCAAAGCCCTTGGGTTGTGCCATATACACATCTTCTTCCAAATCACCATCAAGAAATGTTGTCTTGACATCTAGTTGTTCTATCTCAAGATCCAAACTAGCGGCTATTGCCAAGACAACCTGAATAGAAGAAAATCTCACCAGCGGTGAGAAAATCTCGTCAAAGTCAACACACTTTCTCTGCTCATAACCCTTCACAACTAAGCGTTCTTTGTACCTTGGTTGTGAGTTAGCATCCCCAGTCTTGATTCTATACACCCGCTTGTTCTTCAGAATTTTCTGGTTTTCTGGCGTGTCAACCAAATCAAAAGTGTCATTCTCATCTAAAGAGCCAACCTCTTCTTTCATGGATTTCAACCACTTCTGACTTTCAGGAACACTAAGAGCTTCTTCATAAGATTCTGGTTCACCTGCATCTGTGAGCATCACATACTCATGTGGTGTATATTTTGTTGAAGGTAATCTGGGCCTGCTGGATCTTCTCAACTTAGCTTCTGGTTGTTGTTGCACTTCTTGGTCAACATCATCCAGTGGAACATCTTCATGAGCTTCATCTTCATGATTGTGTTCTTCTTCTTCATTACCATTACCATCAACATCATCATCATCATCATGTTGTTCTAGAGAAGGAACAACTAGATTTGGATCCAAGGTCATATCATCTTGAAGCCTTGGCATCTCAATCTTCTCAAAGTATTCAATAGTCTGGTCTTCAAGGAATACTGCATCCCAACTTTTGATAACCTTATTCTCAACTGGATCCCAAAATCTGTAACCAAACTTCTCTGTTCCATAGCCTAGAAACACACACTGCTTTGCTTTGTCATCAAGCTTCGATCTCTGATCTTTTAGGATATGAAGAAATGCACTGCAACCAAACACTCTCAAGTGATCATAAGTCGGCTCTTTGTCTCTCCATACCTTTTCTGCTACTTCTCCATCAAGCAGTCTTGAAGGAGATCGATTGATCAAGTACATAGAAGTATTCATTGCTTCACCCCAGAAATGCTACTGCAACTTGGAGTGAGATAGCATGCATCTGATTCTCTCAAGAATAGTGCGGCTCATCCTCTCTGCAACACCATTATGTTGTGGAGTCTTCAGTACTGATTGTTCATGACGTATACCCATGTCCTTGCAATACACTTCAAGTGGTCCAATGTACTCTCCCCCGTTGTTAGAATGAAGGCACTTCAAGGTTCTAACTGTTTCTCTTTCCACCATACTGTGAAACATCTTGAACACAGGAACAACATCATCTTTGGTCTTGATTTCATATGACCACACCTTCTTTGAAGCATCATCTATAAAAGTAACAAAATAAATAACACCACCAAGTGTTTTGACCCTTGAAGGTCCACATACATCAGAATGAACGAGATCAATAATACCAGAATTGCGCTTGGGTAAAACTTTATGAAAAGAAACTCTAGTTTGTTTACCAACTAAACAATGAGTGCACTTACCCAATTGCATACCTTTGGCATTTGGCAAAACTTGTCTTTTGGTGAGGATTTGAATTCCCTTATCACTAAGATGACCAACTCTAGTTTGATGGAACAATCTTCACCAAAACGAACCAAACGAATCTTTGATAAGAACCCTTTCTTCTTTTCTTCAAGATAACCTTAAATCTCACCAATAACAATGATGGCTGGTCACTTCTCCCTCTTTCTCTACTGCCTCTCTTTCTTTCTTACTCACTTGAGAAGATAACACTTGCGAAGAAAAGAAACATCTCCTGTTGCCTTTTCTTATAACCCAGCATTGATTGTTGTTATGTAGCTCCCCCTATTTGATAAGGGCACACCTGGACTGTTGGGGTCCATAAGAGCTTACTGGAGTAGGAGTTGTGACAGGTTGAGATTATGTTAATTGATGAGAGAGGTAGCAGGATCATCATAAAAGAATTCTTCTTGTATCGCACGTTGGAAAAAATCATTAGTAGAGACTTGCGTATCCTTGAAAGGAAAAAAAATGTTTATGAAATATAACATCACGTGAACCAAATGCAGTATTCTTTTTGAGATTTAAAATAATGCATTGATGATTATTTTCAATGATGTTGTAGTAATAGGTTCGTTCAAGACTTGTGAAAGCAGATTTTTTAGACTAAATTATCGTAAATAAAAATAACAAGCTCAAAGTGATGGAGAGACTGGGGCTAGGATTCCGCTATTTACCAATTTCAAAGTGATACTAATTACAATCATGCAATTTCACACGTTTAATTTGATTCTCAACTATTGCAAAAGTAGATTTTTTAGAAACAACAAATGTTAATCCAAAGCATGGGATATCAAAACCCTAGGGCAAGCATATTCCATCAATAGAAAATACAATTGTTTAACAAAAATCATAAAATTTATTTTCAATCTAGGCAAATAATCATAATTAAAAATTGCACAAATTAAATAATTAAGAATTACCACTTTTTCATTGGCAAGATAGCTTCCTCCGTCGCCCCAGAGGATGGGTTTAGCTCATTCTGTTGGAAACACACTCAAAAGTTGATTTCATTGCTCAAAAATGGTTTACAAATGATGAATAAGGGAGAATTATTGAAAAATCGGGTTTGTAACACTTATTTCTGTTACAAACCGAAGTGTTAGAGAGAACGATAAATGGTAAGTGTCGTTGTCACTGTAGCAAATACGACCGCTCGATGTGCGTCTTATGTTCTTCAGCAAACAACGACTGCCTCTGGTAGTCTTTTGTTCTTCGTGTTCTTCACAGCAGCAGAAATGGTGGTTTCCTGCCACTTGATTTTCTCGACTTTCTGACCCTCTAAAACTCTCCCAATCTCTCCGTCCCCCTCTCTGAAACTCCCAAGACTCGTTTAAATACTCACAGCTCCTCCATATATTCCCGAATCTTCACCATAACTCTCAGTAAAGAAAATATATTCTCGGGTTATTTTCTTTCCCTCCTTGCAGCGGCACGCGTCTGTAGTTGTCAATTATACGTATAACATCTTTTGTTAACTCCACATTGCCTCTGTTGCGACTCAGCACGCTCCAAACACACATACAGAACTAGTTAAGAGCACACAGAACCCGTGAAGAACTCGTGTCCTCTGTTTGCTTCCACACAAGATTGTAGCCAAATTTAGACGAAGAAAACTGGCATACCAGTCCTGTTTAATCAAAACAGGATATCTCCTACCAATTTACACGCTTTAATCTCCCTAAAACTCGCCAAAAATCCCACCAGAAAATATGCTCTTGTCTGTCAAGTTTTCCCGCCAAAAATAATTTTTCAAACGAGGAAGAAAGGGTTGCCCCTTATCCAATCAGTCGGGGTGTGAATAGTAAACAGGGTGCCCCTTAGCAATTGAGTGCCCCTTATCCGAAGTAGGAGTCCGTTTATCAAGTGTCCTCTGGGGGTGTTTTTACCAACTTTTCGAGCCGAATTCTCTAAAAATATTTATTCCCCAAAAATACCTACACACACGTAAAACACCATAATAAGTACAAAAATCGAGTGCCAACAATATATAGTATTGAGATCAAATTAGACACAAAAATGTGTCTATCAAATACCCCCAAACTTATTATTTGCTAGTCCTCGAGCAAATTTATTCTAGAAAATAAGAATCATTTGAACCCCTAGGTGACCCTAGTGGCGGAGTGTTGTCTCCGGAGGGTTTACCAGATGTGTACCCACAAAACCTTTATTCCAGACCCTAGCTATCTACGCAAAACCTTGGAAGGCACTAAAGAATCTCCTTGGTTGGCATACAATATTGACTATAGGAGGAAGTACCCATGATGCGAAATTCCAATTGTTGTACATGAGTTTGCACTCAAGCATACTAAAATTCATATAAAGTGACAGAGCTCTACTCAGATAGTTGCACTATGGACATCAATACCCGGAGTCAAAACTAATCACATGGATAGATCAAGAAGATGGATATAGAGAAAAACATAGATGGTTTTGATGTTTACTAAGTGAACGGTGTTTCCCATATCTCGTCCAAGGCCTCGCCAAAATGAACCTATCCTAATTGACTGAGATACTAGTCGACTAATATCAACACACTGGCATATACAAGGGAACCAGTGGTCGATAATCCTAACTCTAGGTCAACACAACTGGCATATACAAGGGTTCCGGTGGTCGACTTTATTGAATTTATTAGGTTGGTCCGATGGTCTCGGTCTCGATTTTCTTTTTTTTTTTTTTTTTTTTTTTGGTATCTCAATCACTCTAATTCACCCTAGCATTGGTAAAAACTTGATTCGTGTGCCCCACTTAATCACTTAGAGAAACATAGTTTACAAAGAACAAAACAAAATAAAAACAGAAGTGAAAAGGACTCAACGAGATATGGTGAAACTATCATGTTATTTCTAACACCTGAGCTCTGTGCTTTTATGAATAGACTCTTTAGATGTTAACATCTAATCAGATTGGTTCCTCAACTCCTACAACCAAGATGTTTCCATCCACTTAGATTGGTTAGTGCCGACCTTAATAAACATAAATTTCTAGGCTCTGGAGTTTATTGCTACTAAAAAGTTTCTCCCATACCCCCAAACTTAAATCTAACATTGTCCTCAATGTTCTAAAGATGAAATTAAAAACATTAACAAGGAGAAACCGTTACCACTAGAAGGAAATGAGGAAAAATATTACCGTGTTGCATGAGCAAGGGATACCTCTTAAGGAGTGTTAAGTTTAAAGTCTTCAGCCAGACATCAAATACCTCAAAAAGGATCTTTACCTTCCAAAGTCATACACCAATAGCCGAAATAGTTGTGGGTCCATAAGATTAAATAGAGCTAACACCAAAATCAGACAACTGCACTGGTTCAGATAAATGAATAGAAGGAGCACATCCTCGTCTAAGGTTTCTGTCAAGACAACTAGGTTAATCTGAGTAGCATAATTGAGATTCATATGTGTATCTTGATAAATAGAATCATCCGAAAAACGGGTCTCTAATACCTGGGTTACCTCCTGGACAGTATCAGGAGGATCGAGTTGCGGAGTCTGAATAGACTCGAGTAAAATCTCAGACGCACATGGCCCGAGTCCCAAGTTAGGGACTCTAATTAGGGATATTTGACGATCACAAGAACCATCACTACCCCCAAACTTAGGGTTTTCACTACTCACGAGACAAACCTCTAACTATTGCTTGAATTTCCGGATCTTCGAGTCCTTAAAATACTCAAGAGATTCTTCTAGTTCTCTACCCCCAAACTTAGGGTCATCATTATTCTCGAAAGACCTAACACTATTGCTTGGAATTTTGGGTCCATACTGATCTTTAAAATACTCAAGGGATTCTTCTAAAGATTGATCACATATCCGATCTAAGAGAATGGTTTCCTCAAATTCATCTAAAGAATCTCCCAAGAAATGTCATGCCAATTATCCCGAACTAAATCTCGAACTAAAGTGCTAATCATATTCACTTCTTCTAAATCATCATTCTCGGAAGGTTGTCTAGTAACATTAAAGACATTTAGTTCGGTGGTCATATTACCAAAGGATATGTTCATAAGCCCAGTCCTACAGTTGATGACAAGCGTTAGAATGTGGCTAAAAATGGGCGACCTAGAATCACCGGGATTTGAGCATTTGGGTCCCGAACAGGTTGGGTGTCTAGCACAACGAAATACACTGGATAGATAAACTGATCAACCTCAATCAACATCCTCTATGACACCACGAGGGACTTTTGAGACCTATCGGCTAATTGTAGTGTCATTTTAGTCGGTTTCAACTTAGCAAGACCTAGCATTTGGGTGTATACATGATACGGGAGTAAGTTAACACTAGCTCCTAAGTCAAGTAAAGCTTTATCGACCATGTGATTACCAATCGCACAAGATATGGTGGGGCATCCAGGGTCCTTATACTTAGGGGGTGTTTGGTTCAGAAGAATGGAACTTACTTGACCTACCTAAAAGGCTTTCTTTTGGACATTAAGCTTACGCTTTCGTGTACAAAGATCTTTAAGGAACTTGGCATAGCATCATCGCCTAATTGCTTCTAATAACGGAATATTGATGTTCACCTGTTTAAATGTTTCCATTATCTCGTTGAATGTCGACTCCTTCTTTGTTGGGGATAATAATCTGCGGATATGGGGCTCTAGGCACAAAGGTAGTCCTAACAGGAATTTCTTGGGACTCCTTAGGGATTGTTTGGGTTCTCATTTCTGACGGGTTCCTCTTGGGACATAGAAGGTGGAACTACAGTATGTCCACTAGGCATGGCTACTTTATTGTCTACCGTTTTACCGCTCCTAAGGGTTTTTATCGAGTTTACATGGTTTGATGATTCCTCACCAACTATAGATATTTGATGGACCCCCCTAGGATTGGGTTGAGATTGACTAGGAAACTTACCTTCTTCTCTCTCACTTAAATACTTAGCTATTTGGCCGACTTGAAGTTCTAATTTAGCAAGAGTCTGGGAATTATCCTTATGGTTCCGCTGGTTTCTTGTTGAAAGCTAAGGTGGTTGGTGATAACATAGTAAGAGCTTCTTCTAAGGTAGAGATCTTTTTATCAGAAGTGTTCTGAAACTAGGTTTGACCTGAAGGGTTCTGAGTATAACCAAAACCTGGGGGAGGCTGAGAATTACTAGACCGGGCTGTCCTTGATTCCGGCCTTAGACCAAGAAAAATTAGGATGGTTTCTCCAACCAGGTTGTAGGTCTCGAGTAGGGTCGGACTTCGACGGTTCTCAAACCTAACATTTTTATAGACAGCATGGGCTTGTTCTTCACTAACATGACCTTCCCAAAATGAGTTATCGGGCTCTATTCCACAACTAGAGACTTGAGAGGCTCTATTAGGTTCAACAAGGGACCATTTTTTAGATTGACCCATTTCCAAAGCTTCTAACCTTCTAAAAAAAGCAGCAAACTTAGCATCTGACTCGAAGCTTGTATCTACCACATCGATGCCACTTCTATTGACCAAGAGTCTTTTAGGGGGTTCAACACAAGGCTCCCACTGTTTGGATTTTTCAACGATAGTTCCTAAGAAGGTAAAAGCATCATCGATGCTAGTTTTATTTGTGAATTCACCGCACACATAGACTCGACCATGGATTTAGTCGAATAGTCTAAACCATTATAAATAATCTCCACAAGTTTCATATTATCAAATCCATGATGAGGACACTGGGATAGTAGATCATTGAATCTCTCTAAAAACCTATAAAGAGACTCTCCCTCTTGTTGCACACTAGCACTAATTTTCTGCCCTAATGTTTGCAGTTTTATGCTTAGGGTAGAATATCATATAGAAAGCTGCAATCATTTCTGCCATGTTTCAATGGATCCAGATGGTAGGTTGTTGGTCAGGTCTTGGCTTTATCTCTCAAGGAAAAAGGAAACATTTTAAGTTTCAAGACTTCATCGATAAGGTCTTTTATTCTAACCTGTCCCATAAATTTCCTCAAAGTCTCTAATATGAAAATAAGGGTTCTCATAATCTTTTCCTAAGAATATAGGGATCATCTGAAGAAGACTAGGTTTTATCTCGAAATTAGTCGTATTGGCTGGCAATTTAATACACGAAGCTCGGTTGGTCCTAGTTGGGAACATGTAATCTTTCAAAGTAGCCATCACTGCACAAATTGAAGTACTAGGGGTACTTTCCTCACGAAGAGACAGATTCTCAAAATTGAAGTTTCCAAAAACGGGGCTCTCAAAAGAAGAGTCTTCGAGTCCCCCGCCTTCACAAGAAGAACTATTAGGTTTGTCACTAATCAAACGACCTAGAGTGTTTCTTTTCCAAGCCCGTTCTCTAATGAGTTCGGGCATACACTAGAAAAAGAAAAGAAAAAGAAAAAGAAAAATCCTAAAAGGAAGGGAAGTTCTATGCAAACACAAACAAGGCTGACTCCACCACAGCAAACCTAATGATTTCTAGCAAACAAAAAGCATGATGGCTCCACTTAGATTGTTTCTAGACCAGCTCCTAATCTTTCGAAAAGGAACTCGTTACAATCTGAGCAAACTCTCTGGAATCAATCCGAGTTAAAGTAAGTTGAATAGAGGCGAGGGAAGCTGCGTGGAGCTTTGATACCCAAGGCCTCACCGCATTACAAGGCGGCGCAATCACGCATTCAACTCACTGAAACCATCATGAACTTCGAAGTATGCTCAAAAGAGTAACCAATATTTTTCGAACGACTTTCCTATTAAGCTCGTTACCCTATAGGTCTCGTTCTATTCCAAATTTTAAAGCTTAGGTTCGCGTTAAGTATTGTTTTCCTAAGGAGGGCAAGAAGAGAACGGTGATGAAATCCGAACCCTTATCTTGTATGGCCAGTCCTTGCCCTTTACTAGGAAATTAAAACAGTCGTTTTCAAGTCCTCAACATATATGCAAACGAAGGAATACAGTAACTCGCTGACAGGGGATTCGTGAGTGTTTTGACAAACTTACCTCCTGTTCCAGACGGGGGATGAACCGTTGTAGTCGACTCGGGCCACGACTCCTATGTCATGTACGAACCCGAGGGGCCGAGGTGATATCGTAATCACCGTCCTTCTCTGCACACAGTTTATATTTAATACTACCCTTCCGTAGGGTTTAAAAATAAAAGAATGTCCAAATGTCCAAGTCCAAAGTCCAAAAAGTAAGAGTGCAAAATAAAAGTAAAGTCTAAAAAAAAAAAATATACAAAAAAAAATAAAAAATAAAAATGCCTCTCTTTTTTTTTTCTCTTTTTTATAAACAAAAAAAAAATCTTCTTCTTTCGCTCCTTTCGCTTTGCCTTTTACTCCCAGTCTTTAAGTATTCACCAAAAGGTTTGGCAAAATTTTCTTTCGCTCCGAATTCCAAATTCTGTAAGGAAAAGAAAAAAAAGCCAAAAACGTAAAGAAGAACAAATAAAATAAAAACAAATAAAAACTAAAAAAAAAAAAAAAATCTAAAAACTCTAGCCTAAAGACAAGTCCGCGTCGACGGCGCCAAAAATTAATGATTATTTTCAATGATGTTGTAGTAATAGGTTCGTTCAAGACTTGTGAAAGCAGATTTTTTAGACTTAATTTCGTAAATAAAAATAACAAGCTCAAAGTGATGGAGAGACTGGGGCTAGGATTCCGCTATTTACCAATTTCAAAGTGATACTAATTACAATCATGCAATTTCACACGTTTAATTTGATTCTCAACTATTGCAAAAGTAGATTTTTAGAAACAACAAATGTTAATCCAAAGCATGGGATATCAAAACCCTAGGGCAAGCATATTCCATCAATAGAAAATACAATTGTTTAACAAAAATCATAAAATCTATTTTCAATCTAGGCAAATAATCATAATTAAAAATTGCACAAATTAAATAATTAAGAATTACCACTTTTTCATTGGCAAGATAGCTTCCTCCGTCGCCCTGAGAGGATGGGTTTAGCTCATCATGTTGGAAACACGCTCAAAAATTGATTTCATTGCTCAAAAATGGTTTACAAATGATGAATAAGGGAGAATTATTGAAAAATCGGGTTTGTAACACTTATTTCTGTTACAAACCGAAGTGTTAGAGAGAACGATAAATGGTAAGTGTCGTTGTCATTGTAGCAAATACGACCGCTCGATGTGCGTCTTATGTTCTTGACAAACAACGGCGCCTCCGGTAGTCCTTTTGTTCTTCGTGTTCTTCACAGCAGCAGAAATGGTGGTTTCCTGCCACTTGATTTTCTCGACTTTCTGACCCTCTAAAACTCTCCCAATCTCTCCGTCCCCCTCTCTGAAACTCCCAAGACTCGTTTAAATACTCACAGGTCCTCCAGATATTCCTGAATCTTCACCATAACTCTCAGTAAAGAAAATATATTCTCGGGTTATTTTCTTTCCTCCTTGCGTGAAAGACGCGTGTGTAGTCATCAATTATACGTATAACATCTTTTGTTAACTCCACATTGCCTCTGTTGCGACTCAAAGACGCTCCAAACACACATACAGAACTAGTTAAGAGCACACAGAACCCGTGAATAACTCGTGTCCTCTGTTTGCTTCCACACAAGATTGTAGCCAAATTTAGACGAATACAACTGGCATACCAGTCCTGTTTAATCAAAACAGGATATCTCCTACCAATTTACACGCTTTAATCTCCTAAAACTCGCCAAAAATCTCACCAGAAAATATGCTCTTGTCTGTCAAGTTTTCCCGCCAAAAATAATTTTTCAAACGAGGAAGAAAGGGTTGCCCCTTAATCAATCAGTCGGGGTGTGAATAGTAAACAGGGTGCCCCTTAGCAATTGAGTGCCCCTTATCCGAAGTAGGAGTCCGTTTATCAAGTGTCCTCTGGGGGTGTTTTTACCAACTTTTCGAGCCGAATTCTCTAAAAATATTTATTCCCCAAAAATACCTACACATACAAAAAACACCATAATAAGTACAAAAATTGAGTGCCAACAATATATAGTATTGAGATCAAATTAGACACAAAAATGTGTCTATCATGCATCCTATGTGGTTATACGGGTAACCAAGAAACATATCAAGAATTGCCCTGGGATCAAATTTTGAAGAAATATTAGTGATGCGAGCATAGCACAAGCAACCAAATACTCGCAGATGACGGTAACTTGGCGACTTACCCAAAAGAATTTCGCGAGGAGTTTTATGTGAAAGGATTGGAGTATGCATCTTATTTATTAAATAAGTTGCTGTTGAGATTCATTCTCCCCAGTAAGTAATGGGCAAGTTAGCCCGAAACCGTAATTCCCTAGCCACATTAAGCAAGTGACCATGTTTACGCTCGACTACTCCATTTTACTGAGGAGTTGAGGCGCAACTTCGTTGATGATGAATGCCCTTTTCTGCGAACCAAGTTTGAATGTCACGAGAAAGAAATTCGGTCCCATTATCAGACTGTAGACGTTGTAAGACAGGTAAACAGGGGGTTGGATTGTCCGTAGAAATATGAGTAATATGATGAGAATATTATGGAGCAACAAAGTTAGTGAATTCTTTTATAAATTTGAAAGTCTCACTCTTCGTATGCATGAGATAAACCCATGTACAACGAGAGAAATCATCAACTATGGTCAAGAAATATCTTGCACTAGTAAGTGAAGGTGTCGAGAAGGGACCAAAAATATCATAATGTATGAGTTGAAAGCAATGTTTAGAAGAAATAATATTTTTATTAAACGATAATCTACTTTTTTTAACCAAAGGGCATACATCGTAGAAACTGGAAGAACTAGAATGGATATAATCAATGTACGACATAAAAATTTAAAACGGTTTATGCAAGGATGACCTAGCCGACAATGCCAAATATCTAAACACGCTTTATTGCAGAGAACTTGGTGCGTCGTTGCTTGCTGCTTCTGAACTTGAAGTTGATACAATTCGGAGAAAAAACTACCCTGACCAATCACTTGATTCGTGAGTCGGTCATGAAAGAAACAATAATTACGGAAAAAATAAGCCATACAATTCAAATGTTAAGTTAACTGATCACAAATATGAGATTAAACTTGAAATTTGGAATGTGATGCATATTCGAGAGTTTTAGAGTAGGTGAGAAAACAAAATCGCCAATATGTTTAACAACAGAAAACGAGCCATCCGACAATTGCATTTGTTTAATGACTGAACAGGTGAATAAGAAGTGAAATGATGTAAAGAGTTGCAAATATGGTGTGTAGCACCACTATCAATAAACCAAGGATCAACAAAAGCAGTAGTCATCAGTATGTGTCTCTACTCTCTATCCCTGTAGCGAAATTAAAAATGTGCATAAAGTTTTTTTTTTGGTCTCTATCCCTACCTCTACCCTAAATCAACCAAACTCCTCCAAGTATCCAGGTAGTTGGTATCTATTTCCACTCTTTCTTTTGTCAATATAATCTCATCTCTGCAACTAAACCATAAATAGAATATTTCAACTTGGGACATCTCATCTTAATTACAGGAGGTATGGATATCTTGACTTGTTTTAAGTTTCATGATAAATGATACTTGAAAAAAAGTACGAGCCAGAATAAATGACCACAGTCGACTATTAGACTAGTGGCGGAGCCAGTTGAATTGCACACCCATCCCAACTGCTTCCCAAGCCTAAAATTTAAATTTTTGAGGATTTGGACTTCCAAGCCCATTTTTCCTTGTTGCACCCCTTGTTGGATTAGTGAGGTTTCTGGCTCCGCCCTTCATTAGACTTGTGACTAAATCTAGTAAAGACTAAAAACTGAAGTCTTTTTTCCTAAGACAATCCAAAAACATGTATATTATTTCATCTTATATTTTGGTGCAGTGTAAAGAATCATATTCTTTACTATGATGCTATTTATTTATGGCTAAATCAAATTGATAGCGGGAGAGACGCTATTATCATACATTAGAGGACTAATACCCGGAAGGGGTCTTACTCTCTCAAGGTTGCGAGTGCCCTTTAATTATTATTATTTTTATCGTAATGGGGAATTAATTAATCGAGCTTCTCATTTGCCTTCTACCGATGGAAACTGTAACGCCCCCAAAGCTAGCAGCTGACTAATCCAAGAGACTAACTAAATAATGAAGCTCTATGAATCTAAATCAAATATTTAAACATTCAATTAAGAAACCTACTACAAAACTTAACCCAAAAAAACTATCCCCGCTCTGAAATATATATACAAGAACTCCTCTCAAATGATACATATACAATAGTCATTTGGTTTACAAATACAAATACAATATGCAACATAATAAACTTAACCTAAGTCAACCAAAGTAACGGACTCAACTGTTGAAGCTTTCGCTGCGCAACTTTGATCTGTCTCTGAAACTGAAACTGGGAATGGGTGAGCACATCATCTCTAAAAGAGGTTCCCAGTGGAAATAACATTTAACTTTCAAGTAATCCTGGCAAGATTTAAAAAACAATACATGTTTTCCCAAACATTAAACAGGTAAACAAACATGTATATGGACAAACTCCTTCTTCAAACAATTTATAATATGGTGTCAACTAGTTACACACCTAATAGCTATTGATATCACCAATTCCTAAACGGCAATGATGACCCGTAATAAGCATAAAAGCTAAATTCATGTAGATATAAATGTGAAGGAGCGTATCCTATATACCATAAGTGGAAATTCTTATTTCCCATAACAATTCATATGACAAACAAACATTACAAGTCCTTTCCAAACCATGGAAAGATTAACAGAATCAACAAAATTATCATAATGCAATTTAAATAAACATGGAATGCAGAAACAGACAATGCATGAGTTTGTTAAGCATAAACTTTTGTAAAAGAAGCAACAATGGTTACAAAAGAATTAAATGTATTCCCACCTCTTTTGATGACAAGTCACGCCTACCCCGAGATCCACGATCCGCTGGTTCGTCATTTGAATCGATCGTTGTTAATACAGACTAACTGTTAATCACACAAGAACTTTAAGAATCTAGCTAAAATGGCTCACACAAGAATCATACAAGTCTATCTAATGGTTCTAAGCCCATTTATGACTTTATACCTTTTTATTCTCTATCTTTAGCATAGCTAAGGTTTACTAATTGAATTAGGTTAGTTCTATAGTCCATTATCTAAATCTTATGAATATCTACAACTTTGTAGAAGGAACTAAAGGCTAATTCAGACCACAAGTGGTCCAATTCAAGTTCATAAGGAAAACTGGCAATAAGCCCAAATTGACTAAACAAGCCCATTAACTAAGGTCCAGTCCATCTGAGTCAACTAACAGTCTCTAACGGTGAAACAGACAGTCAAAGGTCAACTAACAGTCAACATGTCAAGGTCAAAGGGTCAAATCCTGGTCAAGGTCAACTGGTCAACGATCTGTTCAGACGAGTCCGGGTCAACTCAGTCAATAAGACTGATTCAGGTAAATCAAGTTTCTATGTGACTTAGTTAGATAAACTGAGTCAGCTAAGTCAGACAGCTGATTGGGATGACTAATAATCCTAAATCCCTTGATGTATACAGATTTTCACTTTTCTTTATAACTAGACTGATACTAACACACCTATTGACAAAATTTGACAAGCCAATGTACAATTCAAATACAAAGCAACTTTGAATTTCAATTACAAACAACAACTTTGATTACCTGCAATATGCAGTTCCCAGCTTTTCACAGCCAACACTATCTACAACTCTATAATCAACCATCTATCTTCCCTTCATTCAGTTTCAATACATTCTAATACAAACCTTTGTAACCAAACCCATATCAACTCTCACAGCATCAACACATTCTCATGCCAAAACATCCATCTAAAGCCTTTTCCCCGCATCTTACAACACCGCCAAGTTGAGCTCTATCATCCAACAATGACAAATCTTCTTCACAACTACATATCTTTATCTCAGTCTAATTCAACCACAACAACTCAGTTCATCTTCTTATCAGCACCTCATATGCCAGCTACTATTGCAGCTCAGCACAACGAGTTCATGAATCTGCCACCACTTACACCACCAACAATAGCCAACCCTTCTCCCTGTAATTTTAATCCATATGTTCCTCCCATTTCTAACTGAAATGGGACAACTTTAACCAACCTGCAATTATCCTTAATTACTCTAATCTACTACATACAGTTCCTAACCCATTCATCCAACTCCACTGCAAGCCTGAGCAAAACTCATCTACAATTCAATAACAAACCACCAACATACTCAATTACAGCCACTAGTAGGATCATCTCATGACTCAACAACATCTCATCTTGCACCTCAACTCATCTAAACTACCAACATACACATTCATTTTACTTGCACCTGCAATCATGACAACTCCCCAGTCACATACTCAGTGATGCAATTCATTTTCACCCATCTACAGCTAGTACATTTTTGATAGTCATTCACCCCAAATCTTAGCTTCATTAACATATAAAATTAAACTAGAATAACAGTTACCTGATAACAGCTTCTCAAGTAACTGAAATCATTCTCCTCTTTACTTAATTCGACACATCAATACATCACCATCTCATCCTTAAACTATTAGTTCATCACAGGCAATTCCCAATAATCTTCACTAAAGCAGAATCAAACCCTAATTCTTCAATTCACCATTAAAACATCTCCACAACCTTAATTAAATAAACCCTTCTTACAATTTTATCTAAATCTTCTCAATCTTTGCCCAATTCGAAATCCAACACAACATGCATAAACCCTAAAGTTTCCTTCGTCCACTGCAATTCAAGAATCATTTACTAAATATTCTTCTTATCTTTCATTAATGGAAACCCAACATCTCGAACTCATTAGAGATTCAATTTCATAAAATCTCTCAACTAACTTTAGAAACCTTAACTTCCATTGTTCACAACATCAACTTCTTCTTCTCCCGGCTTAATAAACATCAACAACACCACCATTAATCAAAACTTATTGATTCCCCTAAGTTTCTGATCTCAAAATCATATAATCTTCCCACAAAATCACAAGCTGAGAACAACAGGGGAAAGAGAAGAAGGAAGAAGAAGAAGGAAGAAGAAAGAGAAAGAAAAGAGAGAAATGTATTCTTCTCGATCTATTTTTTGGAGATAAGGCCGATCATAATACTAAAGGCACCCGAGAAACGGATAAGGGTAGCCAGGCGGTTAAGATTGAAATGACAATTTTACCTTCAGAATAATATGATGATATCTTCTTCATCCGGTGTCCGAATAACACGCTCGAGTAGTTCATCTCGCATAACTTTCCGAGCTCTAACCAATGATACTAGTTTCATATCTAGATCGTTGTTAGATTAATTCCTATTAATTAACGTTCATGTTAAACTAATCGAGTTATTATCGGCTAAAACGTCTGTTGACTAGTCTAATAGCGTTGACGAGCTTGAGGGTCTTACATAAACAGTTTTCCGGTGGTTATGGCTAGCTATATAAAAGTAGACAGTAAAGAGTAAAAACCAAAAATTTACAGACTAATGAAAGGGGTAGAGTTACTAGAGTAGTATGTTTAAGAGAGCACGCCAAAACTAAGAAACGAGTGTTTTGAAGAAAAAAATGGAGGGAAGAGAACTTCAAATAAAATAAAACATTATAGAGTAATAATAAAGATAAAACCGAAAAAATATTCAGAAGAACATTCAAATTCGAAGTAATATTATCAAACATTAGCAAATGATCCGATATAATCATGTGGTGTATATTGAAAAAAATGACCCGTCGGATAATCACAAATCTTGTTGAATCTCATTTTCTTGAGGTCATAAGAGATAATCTTGTCATCTGGTAAACGTATCAACACCTTCAAGTCATCTTCATTACCACCTCCTTCAACAAATACCTTTAATATCTTGTAATATAAACGTTTAATGGAAACACCATTCACATACTGATTTGCTAATTCACCAAGGTCGACTCGACATATAGGTTTCCACCCACTGTAATCTAGTTCCATCTCAAAGACATTGAAGCAGTTGGACTTTGACGCCTTGTCACGTAAAATAAGATACATATGACCCATGCACTCTCCACAATACTCATGTGTAGAGCTATATAATTTATTCATTTCATAGCTAAAGGGTGAACTTATTAGTACTATACGTCGAGCAATATCGAAGTAAAGTAAAGTATGGTTGCGCAGCATGATCCAATTCAGACAGCCATTCCAATATAATCCACGGTCGCTATGGAGAGGAAGGGTATGATTAACAAGTCTCCATGAACATGTTTCCGAAGAATATATTGCTATCTTAGAAATATAAATAGTACGATCAGCACTCCAGTAACACACAATTTCATAGTTAGGTGATTTTTGTGGAACGAAAGCTAAATAGAATTGGAATTTAAAACCATCCTGCCAGTTGATTTCTTTTGGGTATTGAGGTGGTGCAGGAATGGTTCTGTAATGTCTTGTGGAAGGATTGTAAATATAGCGAGTTCCGGTAAGACAACTAGGGTAAGGCCCGCAGCACAAAAGAAGACCATTACATGATTGTTCAATATGTAAATCCACTGGTTTCTGTTCATTGATTTTGATTACAAAGCTGATTTTGTTACTGACTTTGTCTCTATGATCAAGCAAAAGTACATCATAGTGTTTCTTATCAGATTTGGGAAAAAACAATCCAGATACTGACAGTTTGTTTTTATGAAGCGCGTAATGTTTTTGCGTGAAATATGAATCGGAGATGAGAGAATACCAATGTTTCGATACAGACTTGAATACTAGTAGTGACGTTACAGGTAAACGTAAGAGAATCTGAATCAAAAGATCACTGTGATTAACTATTAAAGACGTAGATGATGAGGTGTCACTATTATTACCTGAAATAGTCATCTTCTTCATGAAGAAAAATCTGAGAGAATAGAATTTTGGTGATAAAACTTAACAGTCGTAAAGGCTTCTGGTTTAGATTTAGGGTTTCAAAAGATGAAACTTGAATTATTTGTAGAGGTGTCAAAGAGTCTCGTGCTTGGGCCTGGCCTATTTTACAATGGGCAGGATCGTGCTTTAACCTGCTTATACAGACCGGGCTGGATCAAGCCCCGGCAAGTGGCTTTTTTGACAGAGCGTACAAGAAAATTTGAAGGATACATTTTAAAAACCATATCTTATGGATACTTATATAGGGCATCCACAAAATTACTAAATACTCCCTCCGTTCCGATTTACTTGACGTTGTAGAGTTTTTCACGGAGATTAAGAAGTATCAGAGAGAATAAAATCTTTCCAATAATATCCATATTAATTCCTACTTAAAGAGTTAAATAGCCTAGTTTTGTGTTTCCAGATTCTAGGAAAGTTATCAATCCCGTAACAATTTACTTGGGATGTACTACCAAATATTCCAAGATTGAGTATATATCCTCCATGGGGTATATTTAAAAATTAAAGTAATTTTTTGTGCTGATTACTATGAGTATTAATTCTCTGGTGTGATTCCAAAGCAGGGGTAAATTAGTGAGAATTGAGGAAAAATAATTAAACTATCATCTAATTTGGAACACAAAAGAAGCCCTAAAAAAGCAAGTAAATTGGAACGGAGGGAGTATCTTTTTATTACTTTTCCATGAAACTACATTAGACATGTTTTTATTAATTCTTTTTGAACGCGCGATTGGGGATATCAAAACTAATCGGGGATATAGGAAAAGGACAAAAACTGGATCCAAATATCAAATCTGGGTCACCCCTTATCTAAGTATTTTATATAATTCATAATCTACCCTCACTAATCAGGTTTAGTGGTTAATAATAATTAGTAAAAATCTGAAGTATTTGTGAAATGATTACTGTGTATTTTTATTTGAATTTGGGTGAGTGAGGTGAGAGTAGGAGGAGGGAAAAAATATTTGGGAGGGAAATTTTTTTGGTGAAAATGGAGGATGATTGTGAAGAGAGAATTGCTGCTGCTGAATCTTTAGTTCAACTACAACAAGGAGCATATCTTGAATCTTCAGCTAATGACAACAACTCACAATTGCAACTCTTTGTTGAGCCAACACCATTGAATGATTATTTTTACGAGCAAAGAGAGTTTTTTGAAGAACCTACACAAGAAAGTAAACTTGCACAACATACAAGCATCCCCAACACACAGCTAAAGCTGCAAAGAGGTTGAAAATTTGATTTTTTTTTATTTGAACCCACCATTTTTTCAGCTGAAAAAGATCGGTGCCTGCATAGTAGTGGTATGAATACAACGCCGAAAGCCTCCATACCGGCATAGTATTCATACTACGCTATCGGCGTGACCCCGATATCCCCATTTTGAAATTTAATCCGGCATAGTATTCAACCAAAAAACTATGCCGGTACAAAAGTTACTTTTTACTTACCAAGGAATATTCTACGGAATATGCTACCGGTATGGTTATATTTTAAGGTTACCATGTCGGTACTGCATGAAAAACATACAGGAAGCAGTGTCTTCCAAAGCTAAATACCGGCATGGACAAATTAATTAACTACCACGCCAGAACTGTCTACCGGCGTGGAACCACAGTTAGAAATCATGCTGACACCGCCAACGACATTGTTCGATTATAACTTTACCATGCCGGTCCTACAATAAAAAACATACAGGAAGGAGTGTTTTCCAAAGCTAAATACCGGCATCATATATTAATTATGGGTTACGCCGGAAACAGGTACCGACGTGGAATTATAGATAATGATCATGACGGCACCTCTGTTTCCGGCATTGATTTTAAATGAAATATGTATGCCGGAAAAGGTTTCAAATTTGGTCTTCAGTTTCGGTTCAGTTCGACCATGCCAGAACTCTCTTCGGCATAGTGTTTTAATTTCTTTTGAATCTAATTTATTTTATTTTCATTCGATACTTAGGTGGTGACATATATTGATCCAACAAATGCAAAGCCGCTTGGTCGGGATACGTCGGAATACTATAAAATACCTGGCGAGATTGGGGTATACCCAAACTAATTGGGGTATACCCAATGAGACAAAATAGGGTCATTTTGAAGTAAAAGAGGTCACCCCTTAACCAAATATTTTCAAAATGGCAAAATTGCCTCGTTTAATTAACCCTAAAATTTTGATTAGATTAATTAATTAAGTTTAAATTGATTGAATAGATTAAAACTTATGAATTTTAAGTTATGAAATTTTGTTTTTGATTGAACTTTTGTGGGATGATTTTTGATGATTTTTTTTTTTTTGAGAATATCTCTTGCAACGAAAATGAAGCACACAACCGAAATACTTCTAAAAAGGGGATTGTGAATTCGTTATATGAAATCATACTCAAAATCAAAGAATAAATCAACACTTTCAGTTCTGAAAATATGAAAAGTCGGCAAGGTCGACTAATGAAGATCATGCCGGCCAAAAGTGGCCGGCAAGATCTTCATCGAGCCGCCCTCGCCGACAAAAAGTTGTAAACAAGGTCTTCATCGTCGACTCGCCGGCCAAAAAGTGGCTTGAGATGATCTTCATCGTCGACCTTGCCGACTTTGTTTTTTGACATACAGGAGATGACATAAAAATTTTATTGGCCGGCAAGGTATTCAAAATACCCTTCCTTTGTATTTGGCCTAAGGTATTCAAAAAATACCCCGCCTATTTGTTGAAAAAATTTGCCGCCGCCATGGATGTTATGAAAAGTCAAGCAAGATATGCATGTTACGACCTTGCCGTCCCAAAACACAGTAAATCATAATTTTCGATTTCTAACCTAATATAACAATCAAATCACACAACACAATGATGGGTTTGAGTTTAAACATCATTTATAGTCTTCTTTTTCATTTGTTAGAGTCAACAATTTTTTTGGAAAATCAAAGTTGAAGATTTTTATATGGCTTTGGTTGATGGAAGATGAAGAAGAAGAAGAAGAGAAGATTAAGAGTTGGTTAGTTTTTTAATTTTAGGGTTAATGAAATTAAGAAATGAGTTTATTTTTTAAATTTAATTAGTTCAAGGGTATTAAAGTAAAATCACACTTTTTAATAATGACACACCATGTCCCCTTGAAATTGGGTATACCCCAATTAGTTTGGGTATACCCCAATCTCGCCAGGATAAAATACCTCCGGTATTTTACCAAAGAATACATTTCACCTAGTATCT
The DNA here is from genome assembly GCA_023531295.1 of Papaver armeniacum. Classification (NCBI taxonomy): domain Eukaryota; kingdom Viridiplantae; phylum Streptophyta; class Magnoliopsida; order Ranunculales; family Papaveraceae; genus Papaver; species Papaver armeniacum. The sequence continues at coordinate 441,530 of JAJJWW010013376.1, forward strand.
TGAACTTTACTAATGGATTGATTGTAATAAACCTTATAATCTCTCATTGTTGTCCTTATGTATGGAATAAACACTACACCATTTTTAGGAATTAGCAACGGACCCTGGACGTTGCTGACTGGGGTCGCAACGGCAGGTTGACGTTTCAAAACACGGTGTTGCAGTTTTTCGCAACGGCATAAGCTCCGTTGCGATTCTTGGTCGAAGCAACGGATATTCGCAACGCATTGTGCCATTGCGACGTGGTTTATTCGCAACCAAGGTGCCGTTGCTAAAGCCGTTTCTAATTACAGGAATACCCCTACCCTAACTACTATGGTTCAGGTTCTAATTTATTGGTTCCGGTTCTAATTTAGCAACAGTAACATCGACGTTGCTAAGCTTTTGCAAAAAAAAAAGGTCAGTCTTCATTGACCTGGTCAAAATCCATTCCCCCCACATTTACCCCCTGCAGTTACCCAGTTCCCCATATTCAGCATTCATATATACAAACCATGACACATTCATTCACTTTCATTTCCACATTCACCATTATGAAAAAAGAATTCTTCAAAATTGAAGTTAACAACAACTATGAGTATTTGATACAAACTATGTCATTCATTTAATGGACATACACGTAAACATACTTAGTTCCTAAGTTCGGTTTGTTGAAAGTTCAAATTCTAAGTTCTTCTAACTTAAATCTCTATAAGGAGATACTACATTATAACTTACAAATCTTGCATGCTAAGGGACCTAATGGCCGCCGCTTGCTTCTTTGTTCTCCAACCTTTCTGATCTCATGAGCATCATTAAATTAACCTGCGAAAAAACATCACAAATTCTTCTAATCAGATATCTAGTATGCTTATAAAGATTGAGTCGAAGACTAATAGGCTATATAATCAAATCAAAAGAACCGACATACTTCACACTAATAGGCTATATAATCAAATCAAAAGATCAGGAGGGTTTCACTGTAATGCAAAGTCAATCAATCTTGATGAGTAATCAAATTTCCAAACAATAGAAAGCTATAAAAAACCAAAATTCAGTTTAATAAAAACCACAGGTTTAGTTATCCAATCACCTGTTATTGCTCTAGCTACTACGTTTTTATATGAGTTGTACCGTTGAACATATATCAAAAATAGTTTAGCAGCTAAAACATGATTCAAAAGATGCTTCAAAAAAAAATGATTTGAAAACCCATATTACTTATAACTCAAAAGATACGAAAATATCATGAAGGTGCGGGACATTAGTCAAGTCAAGAAATAGTGCATACTAGAATCAACATTTCTCATGTTACCTTGCATGTAGCACATCGATGATATTTGATTCAAGCCCTTGATGAGTTTAATTTGAATTAAGAATGGGATTCTCACTTGCAATTGCTTTTAGATTAATGACAGTCTCTTTCGTGCACACTCAAAGCATCCTCATATGTCCAGATCTGCCTGTGGGACCCAACATCATACACAAAGAGAAAAACGGAATTTATCAAAATCTCTTTGATTAAAAATTCTAGTCCAAGCGATAGTGCACTTGCCTCGGTGCATTCTCAAGTGCTTTTGGCTTCTAATGTCGGTGAACATTCTAGTTGAGTGGTCATTCTTTGTGAGGTTGAATGAATCCTAGCAGATAGCTTTCACCTCATTCCAATTTCTCTTCTTAATTTCCTCTTCGAAATAGTCCATCAAAGTAAACTCGAGAGTCTTGCTCAAATCCGAGACAAGCAATTAAGCAAGGGAATAAATATTTAATAAATCAGGTTAAACCCCACAACTAAGACAGCTTGAAATAAGAAAACACTTAGTATCAGTAACCATAAAGAAACTACACAATCGTACCTAGAATTTTCATGAAAAAGATGACAGAAAAACAGCGTCATATATAACATTTTCACAAGAGCGCTCGAAAACATAACATGGAAGGAGACGGGAGCTAGATGAAATTACCAATTAAAACAAAGTAAGCCTAATGAAGTGGTGAGTAAGGGTTGTGCCTGTAAATGGAGAAAGCATGAGCCTGTTTATATCCATAAGACGGCTCGTGGCTATGTACTTATTCATGTCCAAACACAGAGTTTTCATCGTGGCTATGTAAAATCGTTAGGTGTTGACACCCACAACTCGAGTATGAAAGCTTTCACAGATTAACTCTTACCGAATGATAAAGAAAAAAGAATCAAATTACCGCTAACGTGATCGCACTGGTTCATGTATTGAGGGTCGAAAGGAGGCTCAGCATTATTCAGGCAATGTGCAGGATTTTGCATCAATCGATTCATCCGAGAGAAATCCTGCATTCCCCTAACATCTGTTCCATCTCTGCAGACCTGCCCCACCTAATCCAAGAATACTGTGTGCCCTTGCATCTCCTGTTGAATTTAACCTAGCTGTGGTGTTTGTTGGTGTGCCTCTAACAGCTGACGGAAAAAAAAGGAGGTCATATCAGGTGATAAATACTTCACCTCTGCTAAAGATCGAACGTTGGAATTAAACTTTTTTCTTGAGTTCATTGCATCAAATGAGACGCTAAAACTAGTTACTAATAACCTGAAAGGAATTATGCGGGATATGTACATGTCATTATGTAGAATATTTACTCAATCTGATATTCATACTATGCAATGCATATATACTATCACATAGCAGGACGACATAGAGTGGTTCTGATATATTGCCTTCATACATATCAAGTGAGAGAGGTATTTCACCTCGTTAAATGAATGGTTTATACAGATTGGGATAGTAACACAAAAAGATGCATTTGTAACTTTCCCTTCTGTGGGTAGATAACTCTAAAGATTGGTTGAATTCAATTAAAATTAGCTTGTAATCAAACATAGACAGAACATTACTAATTGTACTTGCTACTTCAGATAATAAGATTAACAAGTATACCTGATGTGTCTCTGCCTGATTAGCACACGGGCGTGATGAATGGATTTTGCCATTCCAGACTTGAAGACTAGTGTCTGAAGACGATGCTCGAGTAAGTTCTCAATAGTCAAGGCCAAGACATAATGAAGCTTGTTCTGACTCTCTTCCAAAATCCCATACCTGTTTATCCTTCGAAGAAGAGCTTCTCCCTCAAAGACACGACGTGGGTCCTTCTCATCAAGAGTAAGAATATTTCTAGCTGCATTATGGATACGACTTAGAGCATACTGGAACAACTTCATTCAAGCTAGATTTTCAAATAAGTGAGAAAATCCAACTCCATACTACAAAAAAAATTGAATCGTTATCATCTGAACTGAAATTTAATCAATCAATTCTATTACAAAAACAAAATTAGCATAACCCTAGTTTCCCTGTTTTCAACAACATTAGAAATTAAACCCAATCGAAACTTTAATTTCAGAACTCATAAACCCTAGAAATTAGTGAAACAATTTTTTTTTTAATCTATCAAAACCCTAGATCCGTAGTCATAAAAGAACTTGATGATCATGGATCAAATAAATCAATACAAAAACGAGTAACACCCATCAATCAAAAAACAACACACGAATCAGATAAACCTGGAGAAAAAAAATCAAAAACAATATTTGATTATTACCTCATCTGTTGGAAGATTCTGAGTCTTCGGTATAGAGAGAGAGGAAGAAATCATGAGAAGATGATGTTGTTGATGGTGCTGCTGATGATGAAGTTGATTCTCCAAAGAGGAAATGATGCTTTCGATGATTCTCTGATTCTCGAAATAAAATCAGAGAAAAAAAGTGAGAAGGGGGGAGAAAGATAAGCAGGAGAAAGTGAGAAGGTGGAGGTGAAAGAAAAACACGAAGTGGGATCGTCTTCTTAGGGTGTTAAGTACCTTGGATGTTCTGAGATGAAAGAAAGATGAAGAAATGAGAGCTTCGGTTCTTCAGAGAGAAGATGAAAGAGAGATGAGGCGGAGAAAAAAATGAGAAAGAAAACTCGAAAGGCAAAGGGATATAAGGTAGATATGGCTGAAGGGTGGAAAAAAAATGAAGAAGACTTGACCTTAGTTTGACTGGGGCGTGTTTATCAGCTCTAGTGTTCCGACCACACACGCGCTTCACATGCTTGAACAAAGCACAGTTGCAATTCGCAACCTTCCTTGCGAGGTTGCAAAATTCGCAACCGATCCTAGCCGTTGCAAGAAAATAGCAACGGGGATTAGCAACAGCAATTTCGCAACGGACCTAGTGCCGTTGCGAATCTGGGTTGCAAATCCCTTAAAATGGTGTAGTGAAAAGATCCAAAGGAAGAAATCGCTTGGGCTAAAGAGACGGCCCTTAAGAACATGTGTGTGTTGGTGAGGAATATCCAAGGTTCAAAGACTCGTTTTAGATGGTTAGCGAGATAAGTGGGGTATACAAGGAGAAGAATAGCCACAATAGAAAGGGTTATGTTTATCCAAAGAAGACCAATAGGGTATACAAGACTCGTACGAGGAAGGATAATTACCCCTTTAAGCTTGTATTTCATCTAAGAGACAAGGAGAATGAATAGGATTGTACGGTGTTTTTCGGCTGATATAACCACCGGGATCCGAAAGATTTTGTTGGTCACTCCCTAGTTGTGAAGCTAAAACCTCATGAAATGGAGGATGTAAAGAGATTGACCAAAAAACTTATCAAACCGAGACAAATTCTCAGAGGCTTCAAGGAAAAGTATCGGACGAACGTGTCTTCTTTAAGTACAATTTATAGCACACAAGCAAGTATTAGGAGGGTTGGATGGGAAGTGAGGACCGTTATGCAAGAATTTGAGAAGATAGTTTGGGATCACAACTACACGCGTATCATTAAAATAGGGCCATACAACAAGCCCCTTCAAATATTCATTTCACATCCTTTGCTTTCATAATTGGCTAATACATGTTGTGGTGTTCTTTTGATGGATTGCACCTACAAGACAAACAAATACAATATGTCGTTGTTCAACATCGTGGGGATAACATCGGACAAGGTATCATTCACATTGGCTTAGTGTTTAATAGAAAACGAGAGGGACTATAATTATGATTGGGCATTACGACAATTGAAATTATTCTTCCCGGGAAATCAACTTCTGAGGGTCATCATAACCTATCAAGATGACCTATTAATGAAATCAATATCCGACATCTTCCCGGATGCATAAAATTTCCTATATACATATCATATACGTCAAAATATCATAAAAACCTTCCATCCCTTGTTTGAACCCACTAAGGAGGATATTAAGAAGAGATCGATTGTTCAACTAGAGGAAGATGTTTGCAAGAACAAACTATCATCCGAAGAAAAAGAAGATGAGAGAGGCAAGATAAAAGAGCGAGTGGACAAAGAACATACGGAAAATCATAAAAAGTGGTTGGAATTTCTAAGAGATTGGGAGAAAGTTTATTGGTGTCTTACCGAGGATATGTAAGAAAAGAAGTTGGACAAGCTTATTGCCGATTGGAACGAGGTTTATCCGACTGCCATCTGGTATTGTCGGACTCAATAGTTGGATAAGTTCAAGGAAAAATTTGTACGTGCATGGACAAACCGGTATAGACACTACAAGAATGAAGAAACTAGTGCGGAGTCCTCTCATGAGAGATTTTAAGATCTCATCCTATCCGGCAAAGGAAACGTGGTTACGGTCACCGAGGCAATGAAACAATACTTTAAGAGTGATATCGATAGGATCAAAAAGGCCTTTGAGAAAAGCTCAATGGAAAGGATGACTTCATATTTACAATATGGTAAGTTGCTCCAAGGAATAGAGTTCAACGTCTCTCATTGGGAAATAAAACATATGATGAGAGAAATGCAAATGGAGATAAACTATGGCAAACCAGGTGATGTGTGTATTTGTCCCGACATGTCTTCATTGGGGATTCCATGTCGTCATATTCTTGTGAAGTATGAAGAAGTGATACCTATTTAGGTTATTGATCTGTTTTGGAAGCAACTATCTAGCCATGGACCGTCCTTTCATAGTAAAGAACACACGAGTTTTGGGCAATTGGGTCTAAGTTTAGAGTCCAAAGGATATAGTAAAGAACACACGAGTTTTGGGCAATTGGGTCAGCTCTCTTTATATAGAGAAAAACCTCTACGGATAGTTTTTTTGAAATCCATTGTGCTGGCATTGAAGTTAATATAAACGTAGAAGCCGGCACTAGTTTCCGGTATGGATTACCGTTAAACGTCTATGCTGGTAATCGATTTTCTTATACAGAAATTGGGCCAAATCTGCAGATAGTACGGGCATCGTTTTAACAACAGCGTACAACGCCGGCATACACTAACGGAAGTGATTGTGTTTCTTCATCTATGCCGGTATCTGTGAAATTAAAAAAAAACGGCTAGTTCATACAAATATCGCTTTATTTGAGTGAACGAAAATGGGAAAAAGATTGACAAAATGCAAAGTGACGGCATATCTCTCAATAAGTGTTTTCTAAAGTACTAAAATGCACAACCCCCCTCCCCCTCCCCATTATGCTTTTAAGTAGAGAGCATATCACTCATTTCACAAAGTCTTCAGTAAAACAGGATCGTGACCATCCTAAGATACAAATGGTAAAAAAATTACATATTAAAGAAAACAACGAGGTAAAGTCTAGAAAAATATTCATCCAGAATGCGGACCATTAAAGTGACTTATGGTTCTGGTGAATGTTTTGACATTTTAAACTATTAAATAGTTCCCAAGAATTTTTGCGTTTGGAAAACTAGTAGCACAAGACTCGAGCAACTTTCTTTCAACGGAATAACTATTATATACTATAGTTCCCAAGAAGTTCTGCAGTTTTTTTTGATAAAAAAGGGGTGGTATGGTAGGCTGCAGTTGATATTAGGTTCTCTTTCTTATGCAACAGACTCAAGAAACTTTCTTCTTGCTCTAAATCTTGGAATCATCTTCTTGACTCGCCGTTCTTTTGTGCTTCCTTCCGTTAAACTTCTTTGCAAGAACATACAGTCAAGCCGCATTTATTTCATATTGGGGTTTTTAATAAAATGCCCATGTGGGGAAATGCAATTAAGAAAATGCCCACGTTTTTTTTTAAATTTATTAAGTGCCCATCTCTTGACCTTTTCCGCCCCGTATTATTGAAAAAACGGCTAACAGCCGTTAGAGGCCAGGTGGCAGTAAATCGGTCTTCTCAAAAGACATTCTAACCCTTAAATCGTTTGAGTCGATCGAGTCAAATCGAATGGGTCAATACCGAGTTGCTTCGACTCAAGTCACTGCTACCGTAAGAGAAAAAAATACTTTATCTTCTTCCCCAAAATTTATTTACAGAACGAATGCAATTACAAGTACAGTTCTTCAATAAAATAAAAAATGGAATTAATTAGGAAAAATCACCTCCATTGTCTCTTGCTGCATGAATAAATAATGTCCTGCTAATTATTTAGACAAAACAGTAGGAAACATGATAGAATCCTGCTAATTATATAAAACTATCTTCAAATTAGGTTGATCTCTGAAGCACTTGGCTACTTTCTCTCTTTAGGTATAGGTATGTTAGCAAGTTAATAATCAAACCCACTGGAATTGCTTTTGAATAATCAAACAAAATGTTGCAAACTCTTCTTAATTCATTCACAGACAAACAATTAACCAATTGCACCCCAAATTGAAATGTAAAATTTCTGTATTCTAGTTCCTCATTGCACATTAATCAAACACCTTATTTACAATTGAAAAAGTTGTGAAAATTTTCTAACCTCAAAATACATGACCAATTTCCAAACAACCGCCATTACTATCTACTGCAAGAACACCCTACCCAAAATTAAACACCTCGTACTACCACCACTAGAAACCCGATTCAAACCCCAACTGAAAACCAAACACAAACCCCATTGATTCCCCAAATCGAAAGCGAAATTCGATCTAACTTGTGAACACGGAAATCCGGAGGTGACCATGTGTTCACAAACAATCTCAACATGAATTAAATACACGCATTAAAGCGTGAGCAAAGGATAATATGCCTAGGTAGATGATGATTCATGGATTCCAAACCCGCGGGTTTGTCATGATCTCCTCAGCATCCCGAAATGAGAGATCTAAGACGTAAACACATAAATGAAAACTATATGAATGCTAAAGGCAAAGGAGACGCTGATTTACGCGGTTCAGCACTAAGGCCTACGTCCACGGATCTGAGGATATTAACTATAAAGTAAACAGTTACAAAAGCAATCATAAGATCTTTGGTGTTCATCAACCTCGTAGGTTGATACTCGTACTTACTTCTCACTATTCTCTCTCCTATTCCTTCCTCCTACTCTCGATCCCCCTCATTGGAAGGGATATACATATATATAGCTAATTTGAGTGGGTCCACTGACAAAGAGCTGTTGAGATCTTATCTTCTTGTGCTTCAGGCCTCGGTCCGCGGACTTCTCTCTGTCACTCCGCGGATTCTACAATACCCAAGTTCATTACGCCGATCAACCCTCGTCTTCTTCGTTGGTCATCCGACACGTGCCCTCCGAGCAGCATTAAATGTTAGTGGTTGGGGCGGTCCCCCGTGCCGGCGATGTCGGGCCCTCTCTTGTCACGTCCGTGTCACTGGCTATCCCCACCGTTGATTGCGTCTCATCTTGTGATGGGGTAAAGTGACCCTTTGGTGTTGCGCGGGATCATCTACCTTGGATGTCCCCTTATCTTCGACCGTTGGTCTTGACAGATGGCACGTCATCTAGACACCATGGGTGCCCCTACGTGTCGATCCTCTTTATGACTTGGCCTCCACGTGGGTTCTGCTAGTACACGTGGCGATGGAGATAAATAAGTGTACTTACAATTTGCCCCTCTTCTTGTGATCGGGCGCTAGCTTTAGTGGGAAGAAGAATCGTGTGGTACGTTTTTATCTCCCTCCTCATAACTTCTCCTAAAAAGGTGCTACCCGCATTTATTGTGCACGTTTTCCCTACCCGCCATAATCGCCCATTGGGTAGTGGACGGTTTTTTTCTTGTTCTTATTTAAAAGGGAAGAATGAGAAAATGTGAATTAAATTCACATTCTCTGTTTATTCTCTGTTCCATTGTCTTCTTCACCTTCTTAACTTCCTCTGACACCATTGTTACTGCTGCTGCTGCTGCTGCTACTGCTGTTGCTGCTGCCTTTGTCGCCATCTTCGTTGCTGCTGTTGTTGCTTCATTCTTTGAGGTTCAGGTATGACTTTTTACTTTGTTTACTCGCCATGTTTAACCCTGTTGAGTTTTTGATTTTCTGTGATGTGTCGATGATGAATTTATCCTTATGTATGCCCTGGGATTTGAGAGTTGACGCTGCTGAGTCGTATGCTTCATCTGCCATGCTTTGATTTTATCTTTCTTCTTTTAAGTTTGAATAAGGGTATGAGGGTTTAAGTAATCGTGGGTGAAATCTAGGGTTCTCTTCACGTTTGCTGCTGTTCTTGAGATTTTCTTATTTTTCGATCTTTCTTGCTTCTGATTTACACTTTTATCTGTGTTTGTGCCCGCAGATATGTCCGATCATCCGCGGGTTCCTTACCAAACTCCTCCGTCAAGTCCTCTCAGATCTCCTCGGAGTAATTCCAATAGGGGTGGATCTTTGCTTTCACTTACTCGGGATAATCCTCGGGATGGACGAACATCCTCGTCCCCTGGTCAGATACCTTCGCTTAAAAGAGGCGACCCGCCACAGGGGTCTAGATACGCCGTTAATCGCCTTAGAAGCGGGTCTCCTAAAAAGCAGCGGAATCCGCGCACTGATCCTTTAGATGTGCAGCCTCTCCGCACCCAACCTCCACCGCGGACTAATCCACCTGTGACTAGTTCAAGTAAGTTAATTAAGGCTCAGCCTTCGAAGAGGAAGGCCGCGGAGATAGAATCTTCGGGAGATATAGTTCCTCCTAAGAAGAAGACAGTGAGTTCTGCGGAAGATACTACGGGAGATGCTTTTGAGGATGACTCTGCTGTTACTTTTCGTCCTTTATCTTTGGGTAATAAGAAGTTTACTTTCAGACACATTAATCTTGAGGCCTTCAAATTGAAGCACGGTCTTCAGTACTTCCAAGTAAGTTTTTATTCCCCCGATAAAGATATAACTTATGAGATGGTTACCAACTATCAGTATGATGCCTTTCATTTGCTGACGACCGTGGGTGCTCTCGAGGCCGGTTTGATGTTGCCTTTGTATAAAGCCGGTGATGATTTCTACTACTGGGTCTTGTCTAGCCGCGATACTGCCAAGAAAAGTCATAATCGTGGGGTGCAACAGTTGACAGGAAACTATCTTCGTTATCTCCGAGAATGCTATCTTCGTAGCAAAGGGCAAACGATGATGACCTGCTATGCCCCTAAATTAGAAGAAGAGAAGGGGTGGTATACTCCTGAGAATTTCAACAAGTCCTTTGGGGATTATATTAATAGGAATACTCGTAAGTCGTGGTCTGTGAGTCTGCGGAACATTGCTCCTATTAGTGGGGAAGTTCGGCTTTTGAGCGAGGTAAGTGATTCCAAGTTGGCGCGGGTCCCCGGCACTGAAGGTCTTCTTATTCCCGCTGATGAGAGAATTAAGCGTGATCATGACTATGAATGGTCTGCCACTGTTCTTGAAATCGTTGGTCCGTGGGCCTATGGTTGGGTCCCTGGACCCCATGGTTGGCAGCCTACGGCTAACAGTCCTTATCGCGAAGCTTCTCCCGCTCGTTATGCCCATTACTGCCCTTGGCAGATGAGTTTTGTGGGTATGGATTTTGCTTATAATCGCGATGTTGATGACGCGGAAGATGAAGATATTTCTGATGCTCACCTTCTTCCGCAGAATACTAATATTGCTAAGGTATGTTGTTCGTTTTCTACGTATATATGCCCCTTCGTTTTCATAAATAATGCTGATTATGCCAAGGAAAGGAAATTCTAATGGCTCTCTTATGATTGTGTTGTAGGTGCGTAGAAATAAGAAGATCAATCCCAAGCAGTCGTCGAATTCTCCCACCGAGGGTTCGACACACTTCGAGGATGTGAACAGTCCGGTGGATGGTGATGAGGATGTTTCCGATGGGGAAGAGCGAATTGAGACTTCTCCGCCTGTTCAAGAAGTGGATAGTATTGCTGGTGGGGACGTTACTGGAGGTGATGGTGATCAGGCCACTGGTGGTGGTGGTGGTGATCAGACCGCTGGTGGTGGCGGTGGTGATCAGACTACTGGTGGTAGTGATGGTGATCAGACCGCTGGTGGTGGCGGTGGTGATCAGACCACTGGTGGTGGTGATGGTGATCAGACCGCTGGTGGTGGTGGTGGTGATCAGACCGCTGGTGGTGATCAGGCGGGGGCTACTAAGTCAAGTGGGGTCGTTGTGGATAAGGGTAAGGGAATTTCTCTTGGTAGTGGTGACAAGGATGGGGATGCTTATTGCGAGTTTTCCTTTGGTAGGGTTTTATCCGGGGAACAATCATTTGACATGTCTACAGTTATGGGGCTTGTCTCGGACTTCAATCTGCTTCCAGATGGTGATGACTGGAATGTTCTCGAGGGTAGCTGCGGAGGTGACCCTACACGCGGATCTGATGCTGGGGTTCTGGCGGTGCATTCCGAGGGTCGTGTTGGTACCTCCTCTGCAGCTGGTGGGGCTTTGGTGCTAAATAATACTGGTGCTTCGCTTGGTGGGAAGCCCCCAGACTCCTCCTCAGATGATTTCTCACGGTCCTTGGTCGCGGATGGTGATGATGCTGTATTGGCGTGGCTGCAAAGGAAGAACTTGCTTGTCGTGCCTCATCCTGCCCCTGTGATTGAAGGGGAGAAGAGTTCGGACTCTTTTACTCGCAGGCATATGTAGCTAACCCTTGAGGAGGTGGTAGATCAAGGGTGGGGCAAGAATCTTATAGCTAGCGGGGTTGATCTTGTGGTGGATCCTCCCTCCACGGTTGCTGGCATGATGGCCATTGCTGATGGGTACCAAAGATGCTTATCCCCAAAGAAATGGTTATTGGAGGTTTGTCCTGTTCTTTCTACCCCTGATTTTGCTTAAAAGTGTTGTGAACTAATTGCCCTTTTCGATTGATAGATGATGAGGAGTGAGTATTGTAACCATCATCTTTACCGGCTCTTCAAGGCTAAGTCTCTCAAGCTAGAAAGGAAGCTCCGGCATTGTGAAGGGACGCTTACGAGCGTTGAAGCTACGGTCTCCGCTAAAGATGAGGAGATAGCAGAGCTGAAGGATCTGCTTAAGCGTAAGGAGCAGCGGGACGCGGAAGAGGAGAAGCTGCGTTCTGAGCTAGCTTCGGTTAAGGCCAAGTTAGCGGTTGCTGAGAAAAACTCCTCGTCTATTTCAGGTTTGTGTCGCCTCTTCTTTGATAGTTACATGTCCCTTATATGTTCTGAGTTATCTTCTTCTTCCCTCCTCCCGCTGTACTGTCTTTAGTGGGTGGAGTCCCTGAGTTGTTGTGGCTTCGGAATGAGAGAACTCGTCAAAAAGGCCGTATTTCCGAGTTAGTTGAAAAACTTAAGAGTGAATCAGCGAAATGGAATGCCCGCGCGGATGTTCATAACGCTATGGCCGAAGAATGGCGTAAGAAAAAGCTTTGCATGGTGGATCTGCAAAATAAAAATAATCATGACCGTCATTTATTTAACGGGGCTCTTTTATGGACGCGGGATAATCTTGAGAAAGCCCGCGGTCAGATTTCCTCTTTGGAACTTAAACTTAATGTTATGGAAGATGAGCTGCGGCAGGCGCGGTCTTCCCATCCCTCGGATGTGCGGGCATATATGCAACGTCTTGCTAAGGAAAGAGACGACGCTAGGGCAGAATCTGGCGCTCTTAGTAGTGCCTTATCCGCGTCTCGAGCTGATGTGGCCCGTCAGGTTGAGTGTGAGAAAAATTTAGAGGTGGCTATGTATCGTCTTAATAAGGGGTTGGAATCGAAGAATGATGAGGTTAATCGATATCGTCATTCAGACTCGATGCTTCAAGATGACCTAAGCGCGAGTCAGTATGCTCATAATCTTTTGCAGGTAGATTATGATAGGTTATCAAATGAATATGATTATGCCGCAGAAGCAAGGGATTCCGCGGTTGACCATTGTGAAGGTAACGTCTTTGTCATCGAGTGTGCTTTGTATTCTATTTGTTATAACTCACTGTCCTCTTCTACTGTCCGCAGAGCTCCAAGGACAGCTTAAAGCTGCGGATGACAAGTTTGCCGAAGCTCAAGCTAAAGTAGTTCAGTTGGAGGGCCAGGTTAACTACCATCGCGGTCTAGCCTTGTCTCAGGAGGAAGCGTTGAAGCATGCCAATCAAAAGGTAGACCAGCTTTCCGCTTCCCTAAATCAGGCTGAGATGAAGAGCGTAGCCATAGGTTTTGTTGCTCGGAAGCAGCTGGCCGAAGAGATTAATAGGACTCTTGGTGAGATTGAGCTGGATCTCAAGAAGAGTCATGGGCTAACCAAGAATTATACTCGGCGTCCCGCACTCCCGCGCTCCCTTCAGTTCTTCTCGGCCCTTCCTCTGGTGGTAGTGTTCCTTCATCGCTGAAGGATAAACTTGCGGATAATGCTCCTTCTCAGTAGACTATAGCTAGTACGCTAGGGATTGATCTCAGTTGCTTATCCTTTTTGGCGTTTTTGCTATTTTGCTTGCTAGGCTTGTAATCAACTGCCATGTACTAGATCAAACTTTGGTGTTTAAATCTGAATTTGAATTTTGTTGAATTTGCCTCTATCAGTTTCACAAATTAAGTTAAACATAATGAGTAATTCCGTAGTGTTCATAATCCACGGATATCAATCTTTGAATTTGAGAAAGTGTATTGTCCGTGCAATTCCGTAGGTTGATATCCCCGGAATTGTCTTGTGACCTTGCACCCCGTCCGCCTAATTCCTTGGGCAGGATTTCGAACGGTGGGGTCCGCCGACGTTCAAGGATATATTCCATTGAGTTCGTGGCTTGTAATATTGCTCGGGTATCTCATTCGAGGGAAGTCGCCCCGGTCATACACTTATAGACGCTACGGAGGAGTTCCGAGAGATCGCATGTGTATGGCCCGATATATTGTATGTGTGTTTTGCGAGGATATTGCCCAAGATTTTGCCGTGGGTATGATCCACGCTTTGTGCGGACATCCTCTTGTTAAAGTATAATGCCGTTCTTAATAATAGTAATTACACAATGATTTACGTGGTTCAGCCCTAAGGCCTACGTCCACGGGGTAACGATAGTATCGATGTTTTATTAAGATGTGGTATGGTTTACAATGTACATTGTGTAAGTAGTATATACATGTGTCTCATATGGTATAGGTTATGATTTTGAATAAATTGAAATGTGTGTGGGTAATGAATAGAATATGACACTTGAAACTGAAAGCTTGTATTGATTGAAAAGTTAAGGTGCGTTACTCCTTTGTCAGAGATAGAGACATGTGGATTTGTAAGTCCGTTTTCTTCTTCTGAAATGCATACGCAGGTGGTAGGTTATGGGTAGTATAGCTTGAGATATTTGGCATTCCACTGATGCATGAGGATTTCCCCTTCAGGTTACGCAGATAGTAAGAGCCATTTCCTGCGATGTCGTGTATTACGTAGGGTCCTCCCCAAGTTGGTGCTAATTTTCCCCACTTCTTTTATCGCCGGTATTGGGAATGGTTCTCAACACATACCGCCCTTCTACAAAATTCCTAAGTTTCACTTTTTTGTTATATTCTCTCGGCTAGCCTCGTTGGTAGTTTTCCATTCTTTGCAAGTGCCGCTTCTCTCCTTTCTTCGAGATCGCTGCTTTTCCAACATCATGTCCGTGGTGAGGTTCTTTTCCCACGCTTCGTCTTTTTGTTGTTGGAAGTAGGATTTCCGTAGGGATTACTGCTTCTGCTCCGTATGTGAGTAAGAACGGAGACTCTCCGGTAGCTGATCTTCGAGTCGTCCTATATGCCCATAGAACGTTATGTAACTGCTCACACCACCGCCCCTTGTACTCGTCTAGTTGTTTTTTAAGGATAAGTGCCAAAGTTTTGTTTGTGGCTTCTGCTTGTCCGTTGCTTTGTGGATATATGGGGGTGGATTTGTTCTTTCGAATTTTGAGGGTGTCGAACAGCAAGTCGATATTCTTTCCTTGTAGCTGTTTACCGTTGTCGGAAACTATCTCTGCGGGGATGCCAAACCTGCAGATGATATTTTGAAAAATAAAAGTAAACACGTCAATCCCGATTCTTGCCGTGCCTTTGCTTCTACCCACTTGCTGAAATAATCTGTTGCCACTATTAGGAATCTTCTTTTCCCGGTCCCTGATACGAGTGGGCCTACTATGTCGATACCCCATTTCCCAAAGGGCCACGGACTGTCCACAGAGTTTAACTTTGTAGCTGGGGCGTGGATTCGTTTACCAAATCTTTGACATTCTTCGCACCTTTTCGCCATTCTAGCCGCGTCTCGGATCATGGTTGGCCAGTAGTAGCCCTGCGTCTTCGCCTTATCTGCTAGGGACCTCATTCCACTGTGATTCCCCGCGTCCCCTCTGTGGATATCTTTCAAAATGATATGTCCCTCTGATCGGGATAGGCAGCGACGAAGTGGTCCGAGGAATGATTTTCTGTATAAGGTTTGGTCTCTTAACTCGTACATCCCTGCTCTGGATTGTACTTTCCTAGCCTGTTTGGTATCCTGGGGGAGTTTCCCCTCTTTTAGGAAAGAGTGGATTTCTATTCTCCAATCCGCTTCTCGATCGTAATCGTCGTCTTCATCAGCTTGTCGCGTGATGTCATCGTTTTGGAAGTCGCCGAATATGTGCTCTCCGACATCATCATCAGAGATATCTTCCTCCTTAGATTTGCGTCGGTTAGCCGCACATGTTTCTTGGAGCTTGATGGATGGTTCGTACACTCTTGTTATCTTGATTGCTTTGACATCCTCATTTTTAAGCATGGATGATATATATGCTGGGGGCATCCGCATGTCTAAGCTCCTTCCTACGCAGATGTCGGAATTTGATTTTTGGTACTTGGGAAGCCAATGTTTGCACCATAGCCATGTACGCCATCAGTGTTTCGTCATACACATTATATTCGTAACCTATCTGCCGTATGATTAGTTGTGAGTCACTTGTCAACCGCACTTCTTGTATCCCTAATTCAATTATCAAGCGGAGAGCGTGGATCACTCCTTCATATTCTACGATGTTATTTGTATGGCCTTCGAATCCAATCTGAATGCGTGCACGATTCTGTCCCCTGTGGGTGTGGTGATGACGATGCCTATCCCCGCGCCCTCTCTATTTTTGGAGCCATCGACAAAGACCTCCCATTGTCGTGGGTTCAATGGTTCAAGAATATTATTTGGCTCTAGTTTTTCTATTTCTGGGGCACCCACGGCCTTCCATCCTTGTATGCGCACTTCTTCTTCGTTGTCCAAAGGCAGGTCTGCTAGAAAGTCCGCTAATACTTGCGATTTCTGGGAGTGTTGGAGCTCATAGTGGATGTTGAATTGGTCGAGGTACATGCTCCATTTTGCTATGCGTCCTACCTTTCCTGCGCCCTTTGAGGATGGTCTCTAAGGGTGCTCGACATGGGATACGTATGTCATGCGTTAAGAAGTATGTCCTCGCCTTTAAGGTAGACCATACGACGGCTAGGATTAGCTGTTCAATTCTCGTGTAGTTTCTTTCCACGGAATTCGTGGTCTTGCCGACATAGTAGATCGGTTGCTCCTCCTTGGTGTGAGTTCGACAAGCACCGCGCTTTACCGCATCGTCTCGTTGCCGCAATGTATAGTGCCAAAACCTCGTCCGGTCCGGTTTCAAGGATGGGGATTTGCTAGGTACTCGTTTGATGACCAAGAAAGCTTCTTCGCATTCTCGCCGTCCATTCAAATTTCGTCCCCTTTTTAGTATGTTGAAGAAGAGTTTGCACCTATCCGAGGATCTTGAGATGAATCTTCCTGTGGCTGCTAGGGATCCATTGAGCTTTTGTACCTCTTTTAGGTTCTTTGGAGACGGCATGTCTACTATGGCTCGGATTTTTGAGGGATCTACTTCAATGCCTCTTTTTGTCACCAGGTACCCAAGGAATTTTCCTGAGGTTACTCCGAAAGTGCATTTTTCCGGGTTTACCTTCATGTTGTGCTTTCTCATAGCTTCAAGATGTCCCCGTGTCCCGGTGGTGGTTCTTCCTTAACCTGCTTTTTACGAGCATATCGTCAACATAGACCTCTAAGGTCCTGCCGATCCATGGCTTGAAAATAGCATCGACCATCCTTTGGTATGTTGCTCCCGCATTTCGGAGCCCGAAAGGCATCCTTACGTAGAAATAAAGACCATGGGGTGTGTAAAATGCAGTATGCTGTTGATCTTCTTCTGCCAAAAATAGTTGGTTGTACCCGGAATATCCGTCCATGAATGATAACTCTTCGTATCCTTCTACTGCGTCGACTAGCCGATCATGCTTGGGTAACGGATAACTATCCTTAGGGCATGCTTTGTTCAAATTGGTGAAGTCGATGCAGATTCGACCCTCCATTCTTCTTTGGAACTATTACCATGTTAGAGATCCAAGTGGGATATTTGACTTCTTTTATAAAACCGCTTCCAACACTTTCGCAGCTCCGTTTCTACCGCTTTGTGATACTCGTAGCCACCTTTCGTATCTTTTGTCGTACAGGGGTGTGCTGGTTTAATGCGCAGCTCATGTTGTACTTGTCTTTGGGTCTATTCCAGGCATATCAGATAGTTTCCATGCGAAGATGTCCGCGTATTCCTTTAGTAGTTTTATTAGTGAAGCTTCGCGATCTCCGTCCATTAAGGTTCCTATCTTGATCTTTCTTGGATGCTGCTCCGTCCCCATGTTAACTTCCTTCACTACCTCCAAGGATGTGAACGTGGGCTTTGGTTCCCCAAGGTGGGGGATTTTCTTTAATTGCTATTTGGTAGTCTCAGATTCTTTGTTTGCGAGAGCGCCCTGGTTAGCCTTTGATGTTGAGGCTTCCGTGTTTCCTACAGAGTTCCCTTTGGACAAGCTTTTCCCTGAGATCCCTTCCAAGTATTCGTCGATGGCTTTGTCTTTGGATATTGCCTTGTTCCGAGCCTTGCGGGTTCTCCTTTTCTTATCTTCTTCATTGTTGAGTTGTATTTGCATCGCGTGGCATTCCTTTACGGAAGCTTGATCACCCTTGATCTCCATTACTCCTAGGGGAGTGGGAAACCTAAGGTATTGATGGTAGGTGGCTGCGACTCCCTTAAGCTTGTGGACCCATCTTCGTCCAATAATGGCATTGTAGGGCGAAGGCGTGTTCACCACACTGAAGCGAGTGTCGACTTTCATAGGGCCTGCGTCCACCTGTAAGATAATATCCCCAAGAGGCTTCGTAGCCGTACCATTGAACCCATAGATGGTGTAGTGCGAAGTCAAGAGTTGCTCATCGTTAAGCTCCATACGTTTGAAGGTATCGTAAAACAAGACATTTACGGAGCTTCCTCCATCGATGAGGATTTTCTTTATGTTGCATCCTGCGATTGGCAATGTGAGGATCAATGGATCGTTGTGATCTTCCATTTCATCCTCAATATCCTCGGCTTCAAAGGTTAGAGGTGCGTTCATCCACTCCTCGTGATCTTCCACTTCCTTTCCATCTAAACTGTAAAGCTCACAGTAATCTTCAAATTGCTTTCTCAGTCGTTTCCCTATTTGTGCTGTTAGGGTTGGCTCTTTGCTTTCTGAGCAGGATATAGCGTTCAATGTGCGATTACCCTCTGGTAACTGGACATGTTTGCTGCGTTTGGTTCTATCTTCCGTTCCAGCCTTTTCTATATTTTTTGAGATCCCCTGCATCAATCAGCTTTTGTATCGCTATCTTGAGATTTTTGCACTTCTCGCTTGGGTGTCCGTAGAAGCAAAGTGGAAATCGCAAAGACTCTTTGGATTCTCGCCGAGGCCGGTGGTTGTTTCCCCTTGGACCAGGGCCAGTCTAAGTCCTCGCGATCCTTGATCTCTTTTAGAATGCGTGAGTAGCTGGCGTTGAGCTTTGTGTAGACTCGGTCTTCAAACTTGTGGTCATCCTTCCGATCCTTTTGGTGTTCGCTGGATCTGTTCGTTAGTTCCGCGGAGTTGGTTCGTGGGGGTCGTTGAGCCTGTGATCTTGGGTTCTATCTTTGGATTTCTTCCAACCTAGCATGTTTTTCGATGATTATCCTCAAATCTCCCTCTGTGGTTGGAGAGGTACCGTGGATTTCGACAAACAATGGGCTCATCCTGTCAAGTCCCCATTTGTAACAATTTATACTTACCACGGGATCCACATGTCCTATGGCTTGACATATCTTGTGCCACCTATCCGTGTATTCTCGAATGGATTCTTTGTATTTGATTGCAAGTGAGAAGAGCTTGTCCATTCCTGTGTTCACAACCTTGTTATACATGTAGGTGGCCAAGAATTTTTCGGTGAGCTGATCATACGAACCAATGCATCCCGGCTTGAGATTATCAAACCAAGATAGCGCGGATCCCTTCAGGCTTGAAGGGAAATATCTGCATAGTATAGCTTCGTCATGATCCTACCTGGCCATTACCCTGTTGTAATATCGTAGGTGAGCTGCGGGATCCGCGGATCCGTCATAACACTCAAAAGATGGGACCGGGCACTTCTGTGGAATGGTAGCCGTAGCCAACTGTTGTGCTAGTGGGGTAGTGCTGGCCTCCTTCATGACCTGTTCTAATCTTCCGCCTCCTTGCCTGGTCTTGATTTGATTGATTTCCGCTAGCATTTCCGCACGGAGATTCTCCATCGCCAAACAATGCTCGTTCTGAATGGGAGTCCGTGTCTTTCTTGTAGGTTGAGAAGTTGTGGCCTCTTCTTCATCATAGTAATCCGAGGTTTCCGGGTGGTAGTCCGGGTCAATCCTTCTATTGTTCTGCGCACCCTTTTGGGGTATTCCTCTTTGATTGACTACTGCAGGGATGTTTTCGAGGATCATCCTCCGGTCTCTATTTTGTACCGCAGAATTAGCTTCTTCCTGCTGATTCTCTAGCTCTGCGCTTTGGAGGATCTTCTCTCTTAATTGCTGGTTCTCCTGGGCTAGTAAGGCCACTGCGTCCGCGTATGTCTGGTCGATTCCTTTTAGCTCTTCTAATTGCGCCAAAATCTGTGCAGACTGGTTTGATTCTTGATTTGTTCCTACCTGTATCTGAGCTTGTCCCTCGGGGGCTGCGGTGATTACTTCTTCTACTAGCCGTCTACCCGGCTCGGTTATTCCGTAGGATCTTGCGTGCAGTGGTATATTTTGTTCATCAGTCTGTGGCATCCCGTAAGGAGGGTTCTGGACTATTGATTCTGCTACTGTTTCTCGAGGTTCAATAATCCGATTTGCAGCCGTCACTTTGGAAGCGATCATTTGAGAAGTTCCTTCGGTAGGTGTAGCAGCTTTTGCCGCCGCGGCCTTCTTTGCTTCCATTGCAATGATTCCCGCATCTGAAAGGAATGTGCTTTCCGCTCCATTCTGCGTCTTGTCCCTGGTTGTGAGTCCCGCGCCATTTTGTTTGCTCCTTGTCATTACTGGCGTAGTCCTAGGCGTCTCTTTCGAAGGTACCTTTGTCTTCCCGGCATCTTTGTTCCTTTCCATTGTAATATTCTGCACAAATAGCATGGAGGTAAACCGAGACAAAAAGTCCACGGATTAGTTGTTAGTTCAAACTTGATTTTGTAAGCTCAATTTCTAGTGGCGATGAGTGTTTTAAACTGTTAGTTTGGCGACCTACACGAAAAACATAGACGGATGCGGATTTAACCGGGATAAGGTCCATGGGTTGTTATTTGTAAAAAGTCCAAATCTATTGGTGGAAGTTGTGTTTGAAGTATCAGTTAAAACACAGATCTGTTGGTTTTAAGGTTACGCAATGCCCAGATCTGTTGGTAGAGAATTCTATAGACATAAAAATGTGTGAAAAATAGCCCAAAAACATGGATCTGGTAGTTTGTGTTCGTAGAAGACTCAGATCTGTAGGTAGAAAGTACAAAAGACCCAGATGTGTGTGAAAAATGAGTTTAAATGTAGATTTGTTTGTGAAAAATGAGTTTAAATATGAGTAAAATTTTGAAGTAGGGGCTGTAAAGTCACAGGAAAAGATAAATCTTTTTACCGGGACAAGGTCCCTGTTTCTAGCGCCATATTGTGAACACGGAAATCCGGAGGTGACCATGTGTTCACAAAAAATCTCAACATGAATTAAATACACGCATTAAAGCATGAGCAAAGGATAATATGCCTAGGTAGATGATGATTCATGGATTCCAAACCCGCGGGTTTGTCATGATCTCCTCAGCATCCCGAAATGAGAGATCTAAGACGTAAACACATAAATGAAAACTATATGAATGCTAAAGGCAAAGGAGACGCTGATTTACGTGGTTCAGCACTAAGGCCTACGTCCACGGATCTGATGATATTAACTATAAAGTAAACGGTTACAAAAGCAATCATAAGATCTTTGGTGTTCATCAACCTCGTAGGTTGATACTCGTACTTACTTCTCACTATTCTCTCTCCTATTCCTTCCTCCTACTCTCGATCCCCCCCTCAGTGGAAGGGATATACATATATATATAGCTAATTTGAGTGGGTCCACTGACAGAGCTGTTGAGATCTTATCTTCTTGTGCTCAGGCTCCGGTCCGCGGACTTCTCTCGTCACTCCGCGGATTCTACAATACC
Organism: Papaver armeniacum; assembly: GCA_023531295.1. Taxonomy (NCBI): domain Eukaryota; kingdom Viridiplantae; phylum Streptophyta; class Magnoliopsida; order Ranunculales; family Papaveraceae; genus Papaver; species Papaver armeniacum. The sequence goes on from JAJJWW010013376.1 coordinate 463,142, forward strand.
CAAGTTCATTACGCTGATCAACCCTCGTCTTCTTCGTTGGTCATCCGACACGTGCCCTCTGAGCAGCATTAAATGTTATTGGTTGGGGCGGTCCAGTCCGTGCCAGGCGATGTCAGTCCTCTCTTGTCACGTCCGTGTCAGTCGGGCTATCCCCAGCCGTTGATTGCGTCTCATCTTGTGATGGGGTAAAGTGACCCTTTGGTGTTGCGAGGGATCATCTACCTTGGATGTCCCCTTATCTTCGACCGTTGGTCTTGACAGATGGCACGTCATCTAGACACCATGGGTGCCCCTACGTGTCGATCCTCTTTATGACTTGGCCTCCACGTGGGTTCTGCTAGTACACGTGGCGATGGAGATAAATAAGTGTACTTACATAACTAATCAATTCAAACAAGCAAAAAGTTAGAATACGGGCATCCAACTCAAAACCAATTGGAAATGGGTGGAGAGGCCCTAATAGATTATAAACCGCGGGATCTTAAATGCCCAGACAATATGGGACTAATAATCTCAACTCGCCCCCTCACGTGTAGCCTCGTTGGGTCTAACACGTGGACAATAAATTCGAGTGACGCGGAGTAAAGGCGCAGTCAAATGACTCGTCGCAAATAGCCTGCTCTGATACCAAGTTAGAATACGGGCATCCAACTCAAAACCAATTGGCAATGAGTGGAGAGGCCCTAATAGATTATAAACCGCAGGATCTTAAATGCCCAGACAATATGGGACTAATAATCTCAACTCAAAAAAACACTTGGTCTTGGTTAGATGTAGCTGGTGATGGAGATAGAGTTGCTGATGAACAGAGATAAAAAAGAGAAGGAAGGGGGCGTACGATGCAGAGAGAAACGGTGAAGAGGAGGAGGCGCGGAGAGACCGAATAAAAACCCTAGGTGTCTGGTTGACTTAATTTTCAGCTGTCGATGAACAGACGCGTGGACGGTCAAAGATAATTTTTTTTGTCTGTTTAAGTAATGGGCAGATTTGTAATTGTGCCCATCAGAAACTCATATCGTCGAATGAGAAATTGACCAGGTCCACGGGATTTTACCAATTTAGCGGAGCTGGACGGAAAAGCAAACGACATGGACATTTAATAAATTTTGAAAAAAACGTGGACACTTTATTAAATGCATTTCCCCCACATGGGCATTTTTTTTAAAAAATCCCTTTCGTATTTGGCTCTACTTTATACTCCCTCCGTTCTTTTTTAATAGGCTGGTTTTGTTTTTTGAGAAAATTAAGGAAATTAAGAGAGCCAATCATTGAAAGTGGTCCTTATGATACTTGTCAATAAAAGAAGTGAAGTGAAATGGTCCCCATAACACTTGTCAGCAAAAGAAATAAAGTGAAATAGTCCCATGACACTTGTCATTAAAAGAAGTTAAGTGAAAATGATCCCAGAAAAATAAAGTAACATTTGACTTTCCCAATCATGAAACTAGCCTTTTTTTTTTTTTGTAACATTTATTTATAGAAACCAGCCTATTATTTAAGAACGGGGGAGTAGTTCACACTTTGTTTAGAATCTGTTTTAAATTCTCTGGTTTAATGGATCGTTTTTTCTTTTAAGAACTTCTAGCTACTAGCTTGGTAATTATGCATGGAATGGTGATTGTTGACGTGTTTCTTGTTTTATTAGAATTTGAATGAAAATATGGTTGTTGCTTTTTTTTTTTTTTTCCTTGCGAAGAGTAAATGTCATTAATTAAGAAGATTGAACTACATTGTTTGTCTCCTATAAGATTACCCGATTGATAAAACTTGGAGGAGAACTGACCCATGACTTATTAATTCTAAAGATTCTTGCATGCCTGGCTAAAGAGTCGGCTGGCTTATTACATTTCCTATGGATAAATTTGCATATCCATAATGGATTATTGCAGAGTTTCTCTCTAATTTCAAAGATAATCGAATGGTTTTCCCATGCCGCTTTACAATGATCATGAAGAACTGCCTCTACCACAGTTTGAGCATCCATTTCAAAACATACTATTGAAGCTTTAAATCTTCAGCCCACTCCATAGCCCTCAGCAATCCTTCACTTTCAGCTTGCTCTGCGCTGTTCAGTCTGTCTACATAGCTGCATTGTGCCTGCTCGAATCCTCCTGCAAAATTACGCAGAATTAGACCAATTCCGGAATCATCTGTAACAGTTTTTTTATATGCAGCATCACAACATATAGAGAAATAAGGATAAGAGGGTGGTTTCCAGTAGTTAAGGTCAGTGTTGCTTGATAGTGTTCTGGCATTAGCTTGAACTATTTTCACTTTCATCTCTTTTCCTGTCATTGCATTAAGCTGTTCAATGCGCTTTATAACTGTTATTGGATTTGGCTTCAGATTTTCAAAGACACAGACACAGCGCGCTTTCCAGATTTCCCAAACTGAATTAGCCATCTTGACAACCCAATTTTTATCAAGCTTGTTCATGTCATCTTCAAACCACATCTTGATCCAACCAGCAATAGTAACATTGTTGTTTTGAGCACTTCTGGTAGCTCCAGGTGTAGCCAATAGCACCGCTCTGGCAAAGTGACAATCTTTGATAATATGAGAGGTTGTCTCCACACTTTGTTTACAGACAGCACAATTTTCACCGGTATACCCCATCTGTCTTGCTAACCTCTCATTACTTGGGACAATATCTGTGACACATTTCCATATGAAATGTTTCACTCGTGGCAGTGTGTCGATGCTCCAGATTCTCTTGTAAAGTCTAGCAGCTTCTTCATCATAGTTTGCTTGACGATTAAACTTGATATCCACTAGTTTATTGTATGCTGACTTAACTGTAAATTGACCATTGCGTGTCAAAGTCCACACCAACCTATCTTCACCAGTTGCAGAGATATGGATTTGAAGAATTTTCTCCGCGTCTTCATGACTGAACAATCTTCTTACAGTATCAGCTTTCCACGATCTAGAATGGAAATCAATTAAATCACTAACCTTTGCATAGTTCTGTGCTTCTGTAATTTCTACATTAGGTGTTGATGTTGTATTGTTGCCTGGTATCCAATTATCAGTCCAAGTTTGGATTTTATCTCCATTTCCAACAACCCAAAAGCTCCAGGTCTTCACAAATTCCATCATCCCTTGAATACTCTGCCATGCATATGATGAGTTCTTTTTCTTTTTTGCATGCATAGCTGAATTAAGAGGAAAATATCTTCCTTTTAAAGTAATTGCCCAAAGTTGATGTTGTTGTTGACATAATTTCCACGCCGCCTTTGCTAAAAGAGCCTTATTGAAGCATTGTAAGTCTCTAAAACCCATTCCTCCTATTGACTTGTCTCTACAGATCCTTGGCCAAGCTGCAATGTATACTCCTCCTCCATTTGGTTTGTTCCACCAATAGTCTCTCTGTATTTTGTCCATTTCTTTTATTGTTGTCTCAGGGATTTTGAAAACTCCCATATGGTGAGATGGTAAGGCATTGAGTACGTGCTTAACCATAACAGACCTACCTGTTTGGTTAATGAACTTACCATTCCATCTTTTTAACCTGAACTTCATGTTGCTGACTAGAGAAGAAAAAGAGCTTGTTTTTTTCCTTTTCAGAAATAAAGGGATACCTAGATATTTCTCTTCCAAGGACATCTTTTCATCTTTAGTCTTCTTAAGAGCATTATACAATGTCTTGATGGAAAGTGTTTTGAGACGAAGACCGCAGACTTTTGAAAATTGATTTGCTGTCCAGAGATTTCACTGAAATTGTTGATGATGTCCAGCAGATTGTTGACATTGTGCATGTCTGCCTTGACAAAAAGAAGGCAGTCGTCTGCAAATAAAAGATGAGTGACTTGCGGTGCACCTCTAGAAATTTTTATTCCTTGTATTGCCTTTGTACTTTCAGCTTGGGCTAGTGCTCTTGTGAAAACTTCCATGGTGATCAAGAACAAATAGGGAGAAATTGGATCTCCTTGACGTATTCCCCGTGTTGGTTTAAAAGAAGTGCAATGTGATCCATTTAGAAGAATTTGGATTTCTGTGGTAGAGAGACATTCATGCACCATCTGGCACCATTTGGTGGAGAAACCTAACTTCAGCATAACATCATTTAGAAAACCCCATTCGACACGATCAAAAGCTTTACTCATATCCAGCTTCATTGCCATATACTCCCTCCGTTCCGATTTACTTGATGTTTTAGGTTTTTTTTTGTGTTCCAAAATAGACGAGGGTTTAAGTATGTTTCCTGAATTCTTACTGATTTACCCTTGCTTTGGAATCAGATCATGCCATTAATTCTCATTAGAATCAGCAGATAAATAATTATTCCAAGGATTTGGATGGAATATTTTGTTTATCCCAAGTAAATTACAATGGGATTCGTAATTTACATTAAATTTAGAAACTAAAAACTAGGTGGTTAAAATTTTAAGAAGCTATTAATATGGGTAGATTTGGAAAAAAATTACTCTCTCTGTTGTTTCTTAATCCGCGTGAAAAACTCTATAAGGTCAAGTAAATCGGAACGGAGGGAGTATTGTTTTTTTGTCTTCTTTTTCTTCATGCAATGAATCATCTCATGTGCTAAGGTGATGTTGTCGCTTATCTGCTTGCCAGGAACATATGCTGCCTGCATTGGTGATATAAATTTGTCGAGGTGAACCTTCAGTCTGGTTGCCATAAGTTTAGTGATTAACTTATATGTTGTATTGCAGAGAGCAATTGTCCTGTAGTCCCCTGGAGTGTGTGGTAGCTTTGTTTTCGGTATGAGACAAAGGTTTGTCTTGTTCATCTTCTTTAATAATCTTCCAGAGATAAAGAAAGACTGCACCATCTTGATAACATCATCCTTAACAATTGGCCATTGGCTTTGAAAGAAGCCTGGAGGAAAACCATCTGGGCCTGGTGCTTTCCATGGATGCATACATTTGAGCACTGAAGTTATTTCGGCTTCATCTGGTACTTTTGTTAGGGCTTCATTATCTGCATTAGTAATACATGTAGGTAATAGATCAAGTAAGGCTGAATTAGGTGGGGGATCTGAAGTGCTCATGATGTTTTTGAAGTGCGAGTTGAGGAGCTCTTCAAGGTTGTCTCTGCCATTGCACCAGCTACCATCTGGTTTTTGTAGAGTTTCAATTTTGTTCCTTGTTCTTCTTTTGTTTGCCTGCATGTGGAAGTGTTTTGTATTCTGGTCAGCCTCATTGAAAAAAATTTCTCTACTTTTCTGTCGATAGAATTCCTCTTCTCTTGTGTGCCATTCTTCAATCTCTTTCTCTACTTCTCGAACCTGCTGAGTATTATCTTGAACTGAATTAGGCCGCTGAAGGTTTATGAGCTGCTGCTGTAAATCCTTGATCTTGGTTTGGATATTGTCAAAGATAGTTTTGTTCCATATTGATAGAGTTCTTCTTGTTTCGGTTAGCTTTTTGTCCAAGCTAAAACCAGCCGACCCATTGAAAATTGCTGACCAGGCTTTTTCAATTTCTAGTTTGCATGAGTTGTCACGTAACCAGCATTCAAAAAATTTCCAATTTTTGGAACTGCAAAAATCATTAGGAGACAGGTCTAACAATATGGGACAATGATCCGACCCTAAGAAGGGAAGATGCCTAAGACAAGAGTCAGGGAATTGGATAATCAAATCTGAGTTTATAAGAGATCTGTCCAACCTAGTCCTAATTTTCCCTGTTCCATGCTTATTGCTGGTCCAGGTGTAAGGGTTTCCATGAAAACCTAAATCATTAAGGCCTGTTTCTAGGACAGTTTGAGCTAGTTTTGATGCTCCAGAAGAAGAGCCATTACTATTGCTTCTTTCATTATCATGTAAGGTGAGATTTAGATCTCCAATGAGAGCCCAAGGAGCATTGATATCATAGTTGTTTCACCTAAAAACCTTCTTCTTTTTTGTTCATACAAATTCCTATCTGCTGTAATTTATGGGTATGAACTTGCAATATCAATTGTTGGACTCTTACAACTGGCACCATCACAAATTTAATAGGAGAAAATAATTGTTTATCCGCTGCTGGGGCATTTTTTGATCCAGTAGCAGAACAACCATTAAACCTGTAAATGAAATTTTTGAACAGACCAGTTTGGAATGTGGATAGCATTTGGTTTGTCTTGTTAGGTCAACTCCAGTCAAAAGGATAGTGATTCTGACTGTAAGACACATATGACATAAAATGGGATATGGTAAGGATGAATAGTCATCAAAATGTGTCTCTACGGCTCTTATAGCAGCCTTAAATTAAAAATGTTTTTGTCTCTATATATTGATTCCTTTTCCGTTAATCAACCAAACACCTCCAGGTTACGTGGTAGTTCCTACTATCTCTCTTTCTCACTGTCAATATAATCTCTTCTCCTCTGCAACTAAAACATAAATATAGAGCATTTTTCTACTTAAAACACCTCAACCTTGCAAGAGGTATGAATTTTCTCACTCTCTTGACTTATTTTTTAAGTTTCATGATTTCTCACTTCAAACTTGTCTACTCTTTTTTGTGTCAAGTGCAGTGGTGAACTTGAGAGATTCAATGGCAGCAGCAAAGTTCCGAGCATTCGTGAACAGTCCCATGGGACCTAAAACAACTCACTTTTGGGGTCCTGTTTCAAACATCGGTTTGCTTGCTTCTGTATGTACTTGAAACTATTCTTTCTATGGTTTCATAATGATTTTGTTTGTTGAATTATGTTAACTACTTGGTTTCTACAGGCAGTGGCTGATATAAAGAAAACCCCGGACATGATATCCGGGAACATGACCCTAGGTAAGATTCAACCATCCATTTGGATCGAGTTAGATTAATCCTTCTTTACATAAGAATTTATGTTGTCGTCAATGTGCAGCATTGTTTGGGTACTCGTGTTCGTTCATGAGATTCGCGTGGATGGTACGACCACGCAACTATATGCTCTTAGCATGCCATACCTGTAATGCTCCAATACAGTTTTATCAGCTCTCTCGTTGGGCTAAACATCACGGGTAAGTATAAATTTATAATTGATTTAACGAATTAACGAATTAGTTATTGTCTATATGGCATCCTAATTCCAAAACTACTTAAAATTCAATATTGCAGGTACTTGGAGCTCAAAAAGGAAGAAAAAGAAGAGGACCAAGTTGCATTGAAAACCTTGGAAGTTGTATAACATTTTTTTTTTTTTCCTTTTCTTCGAGGTCAGGCCCAGCCCCCCTCTTTTCTGTTTTCTTTTCAAATTCTCCCGGTGAGTTTTGCCGGAAATTTAATAAATTCTCCCGGTGAGTTCTGCCGGAATAAGAAAGAAAGCATAATAGATGATGCACTAGCTGGTAATTTGTAAACATCATGTCTTGGGACCATGTATACTTTTAGATAAGTATTTCCACCTTGTTTTTAAATGATTCTAATTTAGTCATAATGTCTATTGTTGACGACATTTCCAATCAAATTTTTTTTTTGTTAAACGACATTTATAGTAAGGATGACTCTATTCTTTGAAATAATATGAAGTTTTTCTGAAATATATATTGGAGCAACCAAATTTTCCCTCCATACAAATCACTGCTCAAGAGCTTTACAGGTTAAAAATCTGGTAAAATAAAAAAAACAACTTACAAAAACAGGACTATCCTTTATTTCTAATCAAACTGTTCTATTTACACATGTACATCTATCATTCAAACCCGAAGGTCAAAATAAGCTTAGGTTAAAACCAAAAAAACTACGTAAAAAAAAAGAACTGTTCCTAAGAAAAACAGAGGCTGATCAAGCTAACCACTTTCCTCAAGTCATTTTGCTGCCAGTGTTATGTTGAAGGCTGTCAAGAGGTTATGAATAATATTAACAGGAGTTGGTTGGTGAAGAAATCAGCTGCTACATATCAGAATGCTTTACAGAGATTGTTAGACTGCATGTTAGAGGAGCACTCCTGCTTCATTATAGGATGATTAGGTCCGCAGATTCTGCTACGTTTTGGTTCTGATAAACTCACACGTGAGATTGCCACTGCAAGTGCATCGACCAAACCACACTCATCCTGTTCTTCTGACTTCTGATCCGAACTACTATCTACTGATGTAACATGATGACGGGTATTTGAGTCACTATTGAGACACAGTGCATTGATGGTAAGCCTAGCTTTCTCCAAGGAATCTTGTGCTTCAATGACTCCATTAGAGGGTTTACCAGCTCTCAATTTTGATTTGATTGATAGTGTCTTCAGAGTCCGCTCTGTATAGAATAGAATCCATGGGTGTCCTGAAACAAAGAAGAACAATGGACGGTTAACACAAATAAAGCAGAAAAAGAATACAAGTATGAAACGGAAATAGACTGCAAAATAATATTGAGGGCTTACTTAAAACTTGGTCTGCAGTTAACCTAGCGTCAACATCCCTTGTGAGCATCCGTCCAATTAAATCCCGAGCAGGTTTAGATATAGACTCCCATACTCCGGTTTCAAAATCTAGTTCCACTTTCTTGATTGCCTCGAACACTTTTTCCAGCGACTCACCCTTGAATGGAAGAACGCCAATTAAAAGGGCGTGAAGAAGTACACCAGCACTCCAGATATCCACCTTTTCAGAATAGTTCCCAACCAAAACTTCAGGAGCAACATAAGCTGGACTACCTACCACACCAGACAATGTCTGGCCTGCATAAAGAATAACGAAAAAAATCATACTTATGATCCAATTTCGTACAGAAAATGTCAAGTAGGAGCAGATACTGGAAACAAGTTAACAAAACATAACCCTGCTCTGTATCTTACTGAAAGCATCTTATCTTCAATACTGGACAGACCACAAATAAAGGAATTAAAAGAAGAAGTGCACTCCCTATCTTACTAGGGAAGCAACTTCACCACTGGGTAACCTCTTTTTGGTATAAGGCCATCAACATTAAATTTGGTTTCAGTAAAGACGCATAGAAATGCTACATAAACTACTTTGTGCATGATCTTAAAGATAGGGATAAGAATCTTTAAGATGGTGCAATTTTAGTAGAAGAAACTATATATCTAAGTTGATGTGTTACTTAAACATTTTCAGGCCCTCACAGGATCAGGGTCTTCTTTTACATAATTCGACTGCATGAGATAGAATTTACAGAACATGGGCTAAAGAAGTTAGTAAATGTGTCCTTGAGAACAGAGAAATCAGCAAACTCTTGCACGTTCTTAAGTGGAAGACCCAGAACATCCAATATAACAGAACCTCTATAGACGCTAACAATGTAAGAGAACTCATTTTTCTGCCAATGAAGCAAATGAGCTAACAACAATCAAACATTACCATTACTGCATGACTCCATCTCAGTAAAAGAATGGTATGTTAATTGGACAAACCACCACAATAAGAATCAACCTTTTCTGACAGAAAAATACCAGTTAGATACACATACAGACGTACATACCGACATCTGACTCGACCAGCGTCTACATTGCGAGGAACTCATGCTGATAACTTCCTCTTACACAGTTAGACTGGTTAGTATCGACTCCTCATGCGAATTAATGTGGCAAATGCTGATGATCCCAATACAAATGCGAGATGCATTTAATTCCTAAATGACAACAGGGAGAAAATATCTTAATGACACAGAAACTCAAAAAGAAAATATCTCACAACCACAAATGGCTGACAAGACAATTAAAATGATCGTGTAAAGGTACATTGCTAATTGGAAGTGTAGACATCCATAGCACATGCTGGTTGCATGCAATTCCCCTGGATCCTTAAGACAAAGAAAAACACCATTTTTCAGCGTGCATAGTGGCATATTTAAGGACTTTGCTGACTAGCCAACGGCAAAATTCATGGCCAAATATTGTAACCACAAAAACAGCAAAATTAGATGCTTCATATCATTTTTGAAATAATGACCACTGCTTCCTTTAGTTGGTCCGTCAGTCCTAGGGTATAGATCTGGTAGTATGGTGTCAAAAATGCAGGGGGGAAAGTACTTATATTAACATTGGTCATAATGTTGGCAGCGAGTTCTCTTTTCTATTTTGTTACAGGAATCAAGTTTTCAACACACAAATGTTAACATATTAGATGGTATTGGTCATTCATATCCCAAATGGAGCAATGTTCAATGTTCTAACTATGGTCATGGTACTAATATGATAAAGTGACCTGCATAGCAGAAGTTTGAGTCATTACCATGTGAAACCCTCATGGCTAATCCAAAATCTGCAAGCTTCATCTTCCCTGCTGCTGTGAGGAGTATATTCTCAGGCTTTATATCTCGATGAACCACGCCCATTTCATGACAATACTTAATCACCAACATCAACTCTTTCAGCACATTAGCAGCCCGTTGCTCGGAATACAGCCTTTCCCTCACCATCTGATCAAGCAACCGCCCACCAGAACACAATTCCATCAACAGATGAAACGACTCAGTATCCTCATACACAGCAGTCAATGCCACAACACCAGGATGCCCGGACAGATGCTGCATTATCTCAACCTCTCTATGTACAGTCTCCTCCCCTTTCTTCAAAGTCTTACAAGCAAAATCCCCTCCGTCAATCTTGCTCTTACACAACCTCACACACCCATATTTACCTAACCCAATCTCCTTCCCCAATACATACTCCTGCTCAATCTTCTTCTTCCTCCTCAACTTCATCCCGCTCTCAATACACCCAATCTTCCTCTTGTGCCCTCTCCCGTGTGAATCCGATATTGAACTCCCACTCGCAGGTGCAGTAGCAACCCCAGGCAATCTACTCTTCTTACCTTCCCCACCAACATCCGTCCTGGTCGTCTCCAATCCTTCCTTATACTTCTTCTTACTCCTAGAACAATCTTCTAACGAAAAATGCGATCCAACAATCGATAACGAAGCCGGCGATTTACGCGTTGTACTCAAAATCTCAGGTATATCAAATGACGAATCATCACCACGTGGCTCTATCCCTTTCCTCTTCTTTGTTAACATCTCCATCCAGACCTCAATACAATACACAATCCACGCCTAGATCCCTCTTTATTAACTCAATCCACTACCAAATCCAATCAAATCAAATCAAAAATCCAAAATCTCCAACAACAAAAAAAACTAATTTCCTCTTCAGATTAAACCCTGGAAGAAAAAAAAAAATTTAACAAATCAATAAAGATCTAATCAAAAACCTAACAAAAATCAGTGAATCAAAATCAATATATAGAATCACAGATTCAAACAAATAGAAGAAAAGTGATTTCCACCAAATTACCTTTTCGCCCTTCTTCTTCCTCTTTTTCTTCTTCTGCAATCTGAGATCTGAGAAAGGCTTGTTAATGATATATATGTGTTGGTTTAGGAATCAGTGATTAGAGTTATAGTGGGATTGGGAAATCTTCTGGAAAAAAAAATGGAATTATTAGGGTTAGAGAATTAGGTTAGAAAAGAGGGGATTTATGAATACGATGTGATATCCTCTGGAAGTGGTGTTTGCTGTCCCCGCCGAGTAATTATATATGTTGGGAGGGGGACTCGTGTGGAGAGAGAAAACGAGAGGTTTTGTTTTGTTGTGGCGGTGTGTCATATGTTATCTGATGTTTGGACAGATGATGTGTTAACGTGTGGGGAGTGGAGTGTTTTTGTAGCGTTGGATATTGCGGGAAGGTGCGGCGTGATGAATGTTAGTTGTGTTGGGTCTCTGAGTCAGATTTTCAGTCTAAAGGCTCAGAGACTGCGCCCTCTTTTGTATTATACTTTACGTACAGGGTTGGAAGATGGGAATCGTCTGACTCGGACCAAGTCAGATTTTCAATCTTTTTCTTTTGTTTATTTTTATTTCCTTTTTATTCGTGACTCAAGGTCTGACTTGATTCAGACATCTGACTGGTGAATATTTACGCCGTGCACAATTTCAGATTAGATCCGACTCGATTCCACCCGTTATCGACTGAGGAACTGTTATTTAATAATTTTTGAGTCAGATTCAGATGTAATTAGTCTTATTATTAATACAAATTTGTTGAGTTAGGGAAAAACAAACAACAACTCCGAAGATAGGAATCCTTTTTTGAAGGCGAAGATAGGAATCCATATCATGGTTTTTAGCGAAGATAAATTAATGAGTTTTTTTTTTCTTGACTTAACTGACCGGTTTGATTTGACTCATCTGAAATCTAACTTATCACGTCTAAATCTGACTTTGTAATTACATCTAACTCAAAAATCATAAAATAGTATAATTATATTTTGTTTTTTATTCCAGTCAGATACGTGCCCGACAAGTCAGTTACAAAATGATAACTGACTTAGTGGCGGAACTGGAAATCTAGTGCGAGGTGGCTTTTGGGATTGAGTATATGCACACACCTGGCTTAAGCCTATTGGCAGTGACGGAGCCAGACTTCTTCGCAAGTGGGGGCAAATTCATATGGTAAAAGTCTGTATATACTACTAGGTATGAGGCCGAAGGCCGCCCGATTTTTTTTTGGACATTTTATTGACTTTTTAGTATTAACTAAGTGAAAATCAAATCATAAAAAATTTGGATTTAAATTAGATATTGTAATTTAGATCGTTTTTTTGTTTTTACGTCATACATCTGATGCATTTGTATTAATTTTACATAAATTTTATAATTTTGACCCCATTAAAAATATATTTTCAATTTTATCAAGCATATTTGCCCCCACAAGACATACGTAAATTACAAAAATTATAAGCCTATATTGATGGGATTTCAAAAACAAGTGGGGTCGGCGGACCCCATTTGTCTCTATATCCCTCCGTCCCTGCCTATTGGTTTAGACCTAATTTTATCATCACCTCAACCTAAATAGGTAGTCAAAGAAAAGGTTGTGTGGGTTTTGGGGTGGCTCAAGCCAGGTCTAGCCTGGCTGTGGTTCCGCCCCCGACTTGACTCCAATAGGTTCGAGTCAAATATATGAGCCAAGTCGGACCTCAATCCGATTCGCCCGAGTCAGATGGCGAGTCAGACCAAGATGTGGAGTCAAACCCAAACAAACATGATGTTATAATTCCCATGTAGTAATACAAAAAATACAATCCAAGCAATACACGGAATACACGCAATACAGTTGGGGAGGAATGTGTATCGAGTTCAATTTGATCACTAGGAGTTGTTTTTGTAGGATTCACATTTCCCATTGATAAGAGATTATCTCTAAATTATGTTGATCCCTTCATAAACAAACCTTATTTTTTAATGCACTCTTGGTATATTCAATAATGCCCACGCCACCAACTGTGCATTATTTAGAGAATATGTCTTAATCATGGTCCTGCACTATGTACCAGAACTGACATTTAAAAACCTTATAATGCATCATAGATTTCATATCAAATCACCAAAATTTCTTCTGCTACTACTCATTCTAGACTCTAGAGAAGAAATAGACATTAATGGAGGCTTCAGGAGGAGTTGGTGATGTCAATAGCCATGAAGAACCTTTGTTGCAAAACATTCAACTGATAATGGAGAATGTAGAAAATATATTGAAGGTATGGTGAATTACAAAGGAGATAAATTGATGAATAATGGTGAATTTGGTGGATGGAAATCAGCTTCTCGAGTACTAGTAATCGATTGTGTCAACGCGTTTGTATTTTTCGGAATTCTATCCAACTTGATTAGTTATCTCACTAATCAGTTTGGTCAACCTACAGCTACAGCTGCTCAAAATGTTAATATTTGGGTTGGTGTTGTGTTTATGCTTCCGTTACTCATTGGTTTCATAGCTGATTCTTATCTTGGACGATTTCGTATCGTTTTAGTCTCTTCTTGCTTCTGCATATTGGTAATTCATTTCCCTCAACTCTCTGCAAGCTTTTGGTCATGTTTTCCATTTACTTTGCTGATTCTTGATTTTAACTGTGTGTGCAGGGGCTTGGATTGTTAACATTATCGACTCTGAATGGTTCTGTAAAGGCGACAGATTGTGTTAATAACGCCAAGGACGATATCTCCTGCGCTTCGCCTTCTTCTTTGCAAGTAAGCTTCTTCTTCTTTTCGTTGTATTTAGTTGCAATTGGTGCTGCTGGATTTGCAACATGTGCACCAGCTTTTGGTGCAGATCAATTTGATGGGCGAAACCCGAACGAAATCAAATCCAAGAGTTCATTTTTCAACTGGTGGCAAATTGGAATATCTGTTGGAGGCACTGGTGCTAACACAGTGTTGAACTACATTCAAGATAATTTGGGTTGGAGCCTGGGATTTGGTATTTTGTGCATTTCAACGGTGGTGGCACTAATTGTTTTCTTGTCTGGAATCAAAACGTATCATTATAGCGTGATAGACAAAGAAAGGGAAAGCCCGTTCGCAGGAGTAACCGAGATGTTAGTTGCAGCTGCAAAGAATTGGAGTAACACTAGCAAAGATGAGGCACTGGAAGCTTTTGCCCGCAACTCAAATGCTACAAATGGTTCAGATGCAAAATCTTTACTACGGTTGATTCCATTGTGGGTCATATGTTTGATATATCCAGTGGTGATTGCTCAAAACATGACTTTGTTTACGAAGCAAAGCAGCACAATGGACAGATCAATTGGTCCTAAGTTTCAGATACCTGCTGCATCACTTCAGCTTTTCATTGGGTTAGCTATTATTTTCTTTGCTGCAGTATACGACCGTCTATTTGTTCCTCTTGCGCGAGCCATTACTGGCAAACCAAATGGCATAACCATGCTTCAAAGAATTGGTACTGGCATATTTTTTACAGCAATATCCATGGTGATTGCAGCTGTAGTGGAGGATAAAAGACTTCAAACTGCAATAGATTTCGGATTAGTCGATACACCAAATGTAACAGTGCCAATGAGTGTATGGTGGTTGATTCCACAGTATGTAGTGTCTGGTCTTGCTATTGCATTCACCAGTATCGGTTTGCAGGAATTTTTCTATGATCAGGTGCCAAATGGATTCAAAAGCATGGGTCTCGCCTTGAACACTAGCGTGTTTGGCGTAGGGAATTTCTTGAGTGGCTTCCTTATATCCACTGTTCAGAAGGTAACTAGCAGGAATGGACAATCTGGTTGGTTCGCTGATAACCTCAACCGCGCACATCTGGATTACTTCTATTGGCTTCTTGCAGGACTTAGCACATTAGAGCTGTTTGCTTTCTTGTGTCATTCAAAAACATATATGTATCGAAGAGAAGCTTCAATATAAGATAAGAGCATGTGTTACAAACCTTGTGTGATTTCTGAAGAACTCTGGTTTTTGCCACCCCATTCTAAATTGTGTTTTTACTACAGCTGCAAAAGAACACAATAAAATTTCTAGAATTCGATAATGTAGGCTGTCAGTTTCTAAAATCTGACACTATAAATATCATAATACAAGTGACCAGACGTGTCGCCATTGCTCTTTTAGTCTTTCCTTCTCAATGAAGCCATCTGCCAATGAGCCTGCTCGATTAATTTGGACAGCATTTGGATCATAAATTTCAGAAGCCAAATTTGATAGAACTTTAGCAACATATCCTATACGAGGCCGACTGACATCTTTGTCCTGTAAACACTGAGATGCAAGAGAAAGAACTTGGTACAAGCCTTGCTCTGTAACTGCCTTCCAGTAGTGGATCTGCAACCGTAGTGAATTCCTTACCGCCTGCCAGTATATGTTTTGCCTGCACACTCACCAAACAAGAAATTCATTCAGCTGATGGTATTTTCTCGATCTGCATCTGTTGAGTTTTCCTGTTTCTCTTAAAAATGTATGTAAAATAAACTAAACAGTTTACCTATCCGATGAGACTAGGATTAATGCCTGCCAGTCGCCCTGAAACCAGTTCAAGCAAGACTAAGCCGAAACTGTAGATGTCAGATTGTTGAGTGAGCTTACAATCTCCAACAAATTCAGGTGCATGGCGATGACACTGACGGCTGAAAAACCTTGTATGGCCAGACTCGTCATGTTCTGGAATGCGCTCCTTGAACCCAAGGAAATCTGACAGTTTCGGGTGATATTCTGCACATAGGAGAATGTTGGAGGGTTTAATATTTCCAAGGATTACTGCAGGAGCAGTTGATTTATCATGCAAGTATTTTATTCCTTCAGCTGCACCAGCTGCAATTTTCATTCTCGTATTCCAGTCCAGAGGCTTCTTATTGCGCAGAAGATCAAAACAGAAACAATGATATCATTTTCGAATCATCTTAGAACCTCACAGAGTGAAGTCAATGCGCAGAAAGATACAGAGTTAGTAGGTGCATCTTACCATGCAAATAATCCTTCAAGGATCCCAATGGCATGAGGTCATAAACAAGAAACAACTGGTCTTTGTCATTGATGCTGTAACCTATCAGATCGACTATGTTAGGATGGTGCAAAAGGCTACGCATATGAATTGACGAAAACATTGACGGGTCATGGTATCCGTGAATGGCACAGATGCTTTCATCGTCAACTTGTCTAATTGCTACATCCAGTGAAATTGATTTCTGTACATTACTCACCACAAGTAATTGAAGAGCAAATTTTGGAGTCAGTGCAAAGACTATGATAGGTAACGTAATGATAATTGTTCAAAACACTTCACAAACTTCTTAATTCATAGACTAACCTGTCCACTGCTCTTTAAGCAACCTTTGAATGTACGCCCATATTCTCCTTCGCCCAAAAGGGATTCTGGTGCAAAATTCTCTGTGGCCGCAGCAAGTTCCTGAAACTTAAACTTAGTAATGCCGGTATAATCTTCACCATTGTTACTAGAGCTTCCATCAAATCTAAAAATCGATTGTTTTGCCATTTTCTTATATTTTCTCTAGTCTTTTGGAGATTGATATAGGAAGAAAGAGAGATTGGAAACAAAATATTGAAGGAAGAACATTGTTGAGGGACAATGGCTCGCATTGAATGGGAGTAAGAGCAGGCTGTGGAATAGATACAGGTTCTGAGACAGGAAGAAGATGACAGATAGTTAGGCTAAAAGGAAAGGGGAAATGCAAAATCCCATTAATTACTAGCAGCTACTTTAATGCCAAAGTAACTTGTTTCGGATGGCTTCATTTCTTTTATCTAGTTGAAAATTTCCATTTTCAGCAATGCATTTAAGCCTTGAAAGACCATGGGCGTTGGTCTAACCCGGTAGTTTCTAGCTAGGGTATGTCTTCCAAGCTACACAAACTCTCTTTTTTTGACTATAATAAAGAGGAATTTCCTTTTAAAGCCATTTCAAACAAAGTATTTATTGATTTTTGGTATAAAGCAAGGGATATTATTGCCACTATGTTGTTTAAATTACACTGAATTTGAACTCTTATAGACATATATGACTTGGAGAAATATAGGAAAGCAATCAACTCACCGACACGCTAAGTCAGGCCAGAATCCAATAAAATCCATCAATAGATTTGCTCCATTGAGGTTGTCAGAAAACCATCCATGTCCACCACCTGCACTGATTAAACAAAATCAAACAAATTGAGATTCAATTTTGCTACCCAAAAGACAAAGAATATGAGGAGGAAACTGAAATTTTGGTCTCCTCTTAAAGCCTAAAGACTTATCTTTAGGCGTATTCCAATTCTGTCTGTGACTAAATCAAATCAATGAAAGTAAAAGGAAGAACCCAAACAATTAATTCAATCAAAATCACCAAGACTAAAATTAACAATCCCAGATGGATCCTGCAGGAGATTTGGTTGAACTAGGTCTAGCACTTCAAATGCAGAGCTTTAAATATTCAGATTGGAGAGAAAAAAATCAATGGCTGGCCTTAGTTAACCGATCTGATTTGCAAAATCCATTAATCAAAGATTAGTTGATGAATGGATACTGAAAACCAAATCAGTAGTAAGTTATATTACTGAGTCGCCGACCTAGATGCAAACAGGAAGAAGAGGACGAAGAAGATTAGGGATGAACTGATAAGATTTCCTACAAATAAAAACGAAAGATGGGAGGTAATATTTCAACCCCACAACAAAGGGGGGTGGTTTATTTTATTTTTTTGGACCAACTCACCTGACGCTCTGGAATAGCATGGTCCACAAAATCATGCCAACCTAGGCTACCTTTCTCGTTTATTTTGTCGGGCTGGGCGGGCTAAGCCTGATGATCTTAAAGGACACATTAAAATATTCAGGCTACTTTAGATATACTTGATGCAGGGAAATTGGGTAATTTGTTTGCTAATTCGGTAGTTTTGGATTACCCGTAATTCGATTCTATTCCCACTTCAAATACTTCCTTCTAATCTTCTCACTTCCTGATCTCTTGAGTGGTGATTTGATAGTTGCAGATTCAGATTTAGTTTAATTTTCTTTGTAATTTATGGTGGGTTTGGATGTAGAATTTTAAAGGTGGAATTTATGGGTCCAGGGGATTTGGTAGAATTACGTTTCCCTCTGTATGTTTGGTTGTCCGAATCCTTGGAATCACGTTTCCTACGGGATTCAGTTTTCCAGCAAATCCTCCATATGGAGTCCGACCCCTCCCCCTAAGATTTGCTGGGAAACTTATCAAGGGATTTATGGACCCACTTTTTTTTAACTCTAAATCCCATACATATGCAATTTTAAGATTTGAGGATAATGCCAAATGGTACAAAGACTTTAATACAAGAAAACTCTGTAAATCCTAAGAATTTTAATTAAGTTACCAAACACACAAGGAATTTACATAAATCCCAGAATTCATAATCCCGTGGGATTAAGAATTCTCGGAAACGGTGAATTCTGCAAACAAACCCACCATTAAATTTTATCTTGGGATTTTCTGGATCTGGGAGTATTTTTGGTTTTTGTTGTAATCTTTCACCACTGCTAGTTCTTGTGTGCTGTTTTTTAATTGTAGCAAAGGGTTAATACTTTGAAGACCATCTTCTTAATCTGTGATTGAAATAGCAGCAACAAAAACAAAGTATCAAAGTCAAAATCTCCATCAGCAATAGCTTCAACAACCCCATCTTCCTCTTCTTCGTCTGCATCTGAAATGCTTATGGATGGACCTCTAATATCAACAACAAGATCTTCAACTGAGGCACCAACAAAAACTAAGACACCACAGACACTATCAACAACAAAGATACCAGCAACAATGGATGCAGAAAACCGATTCTTATGAAGCTTCAGGCCGATTCAACCAGATTCCGCCTCAAGAAGACCGATTTTGGTTATCTTTGCTACTTGTATCACCTTGAAAAACCATGGCTATTGGTGAAATATATGGATTCTAATTTACCATTGTCATTTGTGTTACTGTTCTTTTGAAAAAAAAAACCCTAAAAAATGGTTGAATCTACGGATCCTAACACCTCTACTATATGTAGATTTGTTAATTAGTTTGGAAGAGTTAATCTCAACCCAAACTGGACCATTTAAACCTGTCATGTTACTTAGGAATTGGTATGAAATGGCTAGATGTTTTCTTCAAATTATGATCTGCATCTCTGTTAATGGATCTGAAATTGTATGTGAACTGGTGAGTCTGGTCATTGTATGTTATCTTGTTGTAACTTTAAAGTCTGACGAAAACTCTTGGGTCAGTCCTGTAACTCATCCGATTTCAAATCGGTTTATTATCAGTAAAGTTGGAGGCTATCCTATGTTTTCGAAAAGAAAAAAAAATTCCCACTTCAACAGATGCAATTGAAAATCAAGTTTTTGGGGTAATATTTCCCAAGAAATTCGACTCTTGATTCCAAAACCGTGCTCGGTTCAGAGAATTGGACCTGTTACCTTGTAATCGAATTACTGCGCTCCCAGTTCTCTCAACCGAGCACATTGTTGTGAAAGCAGTATAATCATGAGCATCATTAAGGAGCTTCTACCGAATCTAAACAATTTACATAATCTACATAGACATAAATGAAAAACTTCCAAGTTATTTCAAAAGTATGTGAGCCAGCAAATGCAACAAATCGAAATCCCTTGTAAAATAAAGAGATATCATTGGTATAATAAAAAAATCGAACCACCAGTATCCAATACGTCGTGAAAAAATATAACAAAGATGTACGTTTTTTTTAAAATCTCAAGCACAAGTACAATTTGGAACTACTTAATTACCCTGGATTTTTATTTTCATGTGCTATTCTTCTGAATATTGGAAAATTCTCGATGTAATGGTATTAAAGGACATCCTAGAATTGGAGTGAAGCACGTGTGTCGCAGAACTAAATAAAGATGCTTGGACTAAAAGGAAAAAAAAGCCTTAGCATCAACATAAATATGTAGGAAAAGTAAAAGCTGAATAATAAATGACACGGAGGAAATTACATGGTTCAGTCGTAGCCTACATCCACGGGTTAAATGAGTTTGAGTTCTTACTATGTGTATACACATAATTCATCATCCGCCACGTGTCGAAGAAATCACGCATGGGAAACACACAACTCAAGAACATCAACGTATGATGCCACATCCTAGCACCCATGGGACATTTGTCATCTACATCTAGATCAATCCGAAGGCAGGAGATCAAGGGGGCACCTGAGGAACAAGCTACCGCAAAGTACTGAAGGACACCCAAAGATCTACTTTACTCCATCCCGAGGGAGATCCAAGATCGAGGGAATGGATTAGTCTCACTGACGAGGATATGATAGGGGAAGCAGACATCTGTCTGGCTCGTGCAGGGTATCCAACTACCCGCATTAAACACTAGAAACGTAGGGTACGTGTCAGCTACCCTTTGGAGGAGAAGAAGGTATCTCTTCGTTACCCTATATTACTGCTGAAGCCATCAGAAGACAACGAAGACCCCATTGGGATCGGTACGCAAATCAAGATGATAAGGACTGGGCTGCTTACAGAAGAGGGCCCCACCAAAGATGCCTATAAATACCCCTCTCCTATAAGAGAGAAGAGGTGGACCAATTCTTGGTGAGAGCGAGAGATAAGAATAGAAGTGAGAGAAATAGTGAGAGTAAGTAGTAGTTCTATCTCCTTCATAGCTTCGTTATTCACTCCAAAGTCATTCGACTATCTTTGTAACCCTTAAATGCATAGTGAAACAACTACCCCCGTGGATGTAGGCCTTAGTGCTGAACCACGTAAATCAGTGTCTCATTTATATTCTGCACTTTATCTTCTATTTTATATATTATGCCTAGATCTGTTATGTTACATATTACGATTGTATGTATAGTTTAATTTACCCCCCTTGACCAGACGAGGAAGAGCTTGAAGGCTCAAAGTCTAACAAGTAACTGACTTATCCCATTATATATATATATATATATGTATATTTCATTCTCCCCAGCGATTTTATGTATAATGTGAATATAGTTTGTGAACACGCTGATACCATCATTATTTCTGTGTTCACAATCTTGCGCTAGAAACAGGGACTTTGTCCCGGTAAAAGATTTATCTTATCCTATGATTTTACCTATTTTTCGGCTCCCAGCGTTATTCCCTAAAACTAGTTGTTCTCAAAACTACCTTATGCTCATGTTAATCATCGCAAAAATTATTTGGCTTCGCGATCTCTGTTATAATCATCCTCGGATTTAAAACAGTTTTCTCCTCGTGTTTAAAGCTTACAGATCTATGCTTTCCTTAGAGTTTCCCATACTTTCCATATTTAAAATGTTTAGATTTATGCTTTCCTTAGAATACTTCTCTGATCCATGAGTAGATCTATGATTATAATTATTGGATCTGCCATTTTAAGTTTTCCTTTCTTTAAAATGATCCCCCCAAAAACCTTTAGACGAACGTTGTATTTTCTGCCTTTCCATAATGATCGCATTCACAACGTGCATTAAAAACCCTTGTGTGGATCTATGCTTACGATGATTGGATCTACACTTTAGTAAATGAGTTTTCCCCAGAACCTCGTTTTCCTTGAGAATCTTTAGATGTGTGTTGAAATTTATGTCTCTTCTCATGAGATTAACTTTACTAACAAAACCTATGTGGATTCTGGTTCTCCGACAACGTTTCATTTTTGCAGAGAATCAAAGATGAAGAAAACGAAGGATGTGGGAAAAACCAAGGCATCTTCCAAAGAAACACCGAGGACGACCCCGGTTATGACATGTAGTAAACAAAATGGTGAAAAGACGAAGGCACCAAACCAGAAGCCAGATGCAGCGGAAATAACTTCACCCTTAGACGTTAACGTTGCAGCAGCGACATCACTCAAAGCTATGGAAGCTAAAACTGAAGCAGCAAATGCAGTTTCGGCTTCCCGTGCTCACTAACAACGAGAGGGATTTGCAGAATCAACGATGCAACAACCAGCCCTTGGAATGCCGACAAAGAACGATCAAAACCAGACTCTGCTAACTACACAATCGATGCCCCCACATGTGTAATTGTAGTTGTTAAATTCCGAACCACCCCACCCCTTAATCCAAACAGTTGATGAAGATCACACTGTGGCCATTGGGGGGCAAGGGCGGATCGTAACTCCGAACCAATGATCGAATCATTCCCCCCAACTGATAGCAGAGCTCGAGGAGTTGAAAAAGAACCAAAAGACATATGCAGAGGTTGTGGCATTATTAGCTCGAGAAAATCAGGAACTCAAGGACAAGATTTCCCAAAGCATAGGAGCAGCTCACCAGCACGACGAAGCAAATTCTAAAGTACTCGAACCGAACCATGACCGAAGGATCGTCGTGACAAATCCCGAGCCATTGAACCAATAAGCCACCAGAGAAGATAGGTCATCCAATCCAGATTACGTGCCAGGGAATTCATACTATTTTGATAATGAAAACCGAAGATCGGAAGCGATCCGCGGTCCGCGGTCCGATAAGACCACCAACATGCAATGGAGGACCTTCATGCTGAAATGATGGTTGAAATCAAGAAACTGAAAGCAAGACAAGGCGGAGGAAGACTAGAAGAGGTGATGAGAGAAGCGAACACCACACCACTGGTTCCGCATTTGGCCAAAGCTCTCATTCCTCAGAAGAGCCCTATCCCAGCGTTTGAGTGTTACGATGGATCCAGAGATCCCGCGGCCCACCTTCGGTATTACAATCGTATGTTGGCACGAAGAGATCAAGATGACGCAATCTTCTGCAGATACTTTCCTTCAAGTTTAAAAGGGTCAGCAATATCTTGGTTCGATAACCTACCACCAAACTCCATCGACTCCTACAACCAACTTACTGAGAAATTCTTAAGAACATACATCTACAACAAGGCCGTTAATGCAGGGATGGAAAAACTCTTTTCACTAGCAGTCGCATACAAAGAAACGATCAGAGAATACACAGATAGCTGGCACAGAATAAGTTAAGCAATAGAAAATGTGGATCATGTGGTTAGCATCAACTGCTATAAATGGGGTTTGGATAGAATGAGCCCACCGTTTGTCGAGATTCACGGAAGTGTACCTAAGACCGAAGGAGACCTTCGAGTAATCATTGAAAATCATGCCAGCTTGGAGGAAATCCAGCGGGAGAATCCCAGAACCCAGACTCAAAGATCTCATCGAATTAATTCGGTAGAGCAAGCCAGCGGATCCAATAAAGGAGGTTCAATCGAACGCCCTAACGAAGATAAGAGAGGACGAATGGATGATCGTCGACGTGATGACCAGAAATTCGAAGATCAGGTTTACACGAAGCTGACTGTTAGCTACGCGCGCATCTTAAGGGAGATCAAGGATCGGGAGAACCTGGAATGACCATGGTCCAAAGCAAAGTAGCCCCCAAGATCCGAGAAGTCAAGAGATTACTGCGAGTACCACTGCTTCAACGGGCACCAAACCGAGAAATGCAAGAATCTCAAGATAGTGATCCAAAAGTTGATTGATGCTGGTGACCTCAAACAATACATACAGAAGGCGGAAACCGAAGATATGTCTAAACGAAGCAAGCAAGTTCAACTACCCAAAGGTAACCGAACACTCAATACTATCTCATGCTCCGAAGCTACTGGACCCTCACTGACAGCCCAGATAGGGAAAAGGCTGAGAAAGCAATTTGAGGACTACTGCGAGCTATACAAGATTGATGGAGTAGAAGTAGAAGAACACGAGCAGTGGATGAATGCACCTATGAATTTCGATGTTGAGGATATCGAGGAAGACATGGAAGATCACAACGATCCTTTGGTACTCACATTACCAGTAGCCGGGTGCAATATCAAGAAGATCCTCATCGACGGACGGAGTTCGGTTAATGTTCTGTTCTATGACACGTTCAAACGAATGGAACTTAAGTATGAACAGCTGATGTCTTCGTACTATACCATCTATGGATTTAACGGGGCACCTACAAAACCTTTAGGAGATATTGTTTTGAAAGTGGACGCTGGACCAATGAAGTTTGATACTCGATTCAGTGTAGTGGACGATCTTTCCCCCTACAATGCCATCATTGGCCGAAGATGGGTGCACAAGCTTAAAGGAGTAGCAGCGACCTATCACTAGTATCTTAGATTTCTAACACCCGAAGGGGTAATGTAAATAAAGGGAGATCAGGTCACCGCTCGAGAATTCTAGGCTCTACAAAATGAGCTCAATAACGAACAAGATGAGCAGAAAAAGTCCCGAAGAAATCGGAACAAAGAAGCTTCCAAGGAAAAAGAAATTGATCTTTATCTCGAAGAAATCTCCGAAAAGAGCCTGACGAAGGAAAGCATCGTTCTAAATACTGAGACAAGTACCTCAACAGCTAAGGGGGCTGAAGAGCCTACCAAATAGCAATTAAAGAATGTCCCTCTCCTAGGGGAAACGAAGCCTACGTTCACATCTGTATAACCCGCAAAGGAGATCAATATATAGACCGAATAGATCCCGAAGATGATCAAGATAGGGACCTTAATGGATAAAGAAAGAGAGATGGCTTTAATCGAGCTACTCATGGAGTACGCGGACATCTTTGTGTGGAAATTAGGAGACATGCCAGGAATCGATCCAAAGATAATCCAGAACGAACTTCGTATAAAGACGGGCACGCCCCCCTTCAGGCAGAAAGTACGAAAGGTAACACCAGAATATCACCAAGCAATCTAAAAGGAGCTCCGCAAGCTATTAGAGAAGTATGATTCATCAAGGAAGTCAAATATCCAACATGGATCTCGAACATGGTCATCTTGCCGGAGAATAATGGAGGAGTAATAATATGTATCGATTTCACTTAAAAACAACGACAGAGAGAATCATCTATCGTTGTGAAGCAGTCTTAAAACAAAGACCCTCATAGACGGTCGTTTATCTCTGGAAATCATTGTAAGCACTTTTATTATTATTTTTAATACAATGATTAATGAAATTTTCTCCAATCTTCGATCTATGAGCAGCTAAATTTCTTTTCTAGGGTTTTGGAGGAAACTATTTTTAATGGGTAATATTTAGTAATTAATTTCTTTGGCATATTTACTCCAAAATTGTGTTTTAATTTGTCTAAAAATTCTCTCTTCTTTACATGCTTCGTAAAAACTGTTTTGGGGTAGTTTCTACCGTTTTTTTATAAGCGAAGGAGGATTAGGCCTTAGAATAGCGACGAAAGTCATAAAAAAAAGAGCTTGTAGTGTTATATTTTCCAAAGCATGAGATTGAGTTCGAAAATTTTTTTGAGTAAAATAGGAGTATTATGTCAAAGTTTTAATTATTGAGTTTACCATCATTAGAAGTAGCGGAATCCAAAGCCCTAGACTCATCTCTCCTTGTTAAAAAAAAATCAATTGTAATTAGTTTGTGTTAGTATTTTCTTTTAAGACTAAAACCAATCTTCAAAAAAAGTCCGAGCGAACGATATTCTACTTACCACTTGTAAAACTACATCAGTTTTTGGCGCCGCCGACGCGGACTTGTATTTAGGTTTTAGGTTTTGTATATATTTTATTTTTATTTAATTCTTTGTTCTATTTTACGTATTTGGTGTTTTTGTTTTTTTTGTGCAGGTTTTGCTTGAAACGGAAAGTGGAAAGTCGAACTTGCCAAAAAAAAAGGAGAAAACCGGAGATATTATTTTTGTTAGTTTTTTCTATATTTCTTTTGGACTTGTATATATTTTTTGTTTATTTTTATTATATTATTTATTTATTAAAAGAAAAATATAACACGTGCACACACCAATTGCATCGTCAGACTACCGATTTTAGGAAAACTCGTGGATTAGTAAGCTGAACCCGTGCCTTGGGCCTTATGGGAGTTACCAGCTGAAAGTCCACAAACCTCAGCCTCGTACCTTTGGGTATATTTTGCTGTTGTAACCTGAGCCTACCCATTTTAGTCGACCTTGCACTTGCATTTGCACAAAAATAATGTCGAACTGGTATTACAATAGCCAATACAACGAATATCCGACTGATTTTCAGAATGGACACTACTACTTTGACCACAGTGTGCATAGTGGTTAGGAACACCAACCTTTTCAAGGATATGGTTCATATCATAGTGAGCCCAATTACTATTCGCACGCGCACAGGTCATACGAGTAAGAAAATAAGGAATATTACAGTACTAGTTCCTCGTCTTTGGACGACTTAATTAAACAGTTGAAAACTAGTCCTTATTATGATCCTTCCGTTCCTACTCGTCCTATAGAAGAGTCTCTCAAACCGATGGGTGTTCCTTTCCGGGTCCTATTTGTCCTCTAGAAGAGTCTCTCAAGATAATAGCTGAGAAAACTAGGGTTTTGTTAGAGACGAACGAAAGAATTGCTCGGAATAATCTTGATTACCAATTTAGCCTTAAAAATGAGAATAGTTATTCGCATATCAAGATGACGAGGTTAGAATTGGTAACACTACTTGTTTAGAAGAGGTTCAACCATTTTCATGTTATGATGAGGATAGTGTTGATGAAGAATCTGAAATATGTAGGCAAAGTGATCAGGAATTTGATACTCCAATTGAGCTTTATAATGATAATGATATTTCTAGTTCAAATCCAAATAATTTTAATAATTATTCACCTATTCAAAAGGACGAGAATTTGACTAGAGATACTCCCGTTTTAGACGATGTAGTATTTCCTTTTGATTACGAAGCCGATATTGGCTTAGAGGAACGAGTTTATTTTAAGAATAATATTTTAGAGTCTACAGATTTAGAAACAACAGTCTTAGACGAAGAAGATGAACTCGTAAAGCTTTTAAATATGTATGAGGATGTGTCACCTGAATATGACCTCCAAGAAGCAATTGACCATTTTCAGGATTCTGATGATCTAGAAATTAGGGAAATTGTAGCTAGTCTATCTAGAGACACCCAAAACTCTAAGTTTGGGGGTGACTATCATTCTCCATGTGCCTTACCTTTAGCTCTTACAGTAGATCCCTCACTTGGGACTTGATATATGTGCCTAAACCATTGTGCCGATTGCCTTCATACTAGTTCATGAGAACCTAATAATGTCCGGGGAAGAAGTTCGGTTGTTAGAAACCCATCCTCCGGTTGATGTGGTTTACTCGGGCTATGATACCAAGATTGACTTTGTTTTCCCACCAAATATTTTTCTTCCAAATGTGGTAACGTTTGAATTTAAAATGTGTCAATTATTAAGTTCGAGACTAAACCTAATTATTTTAGGAAAATAGAATTGACACATTTGCTTAAGAATGACCACCACTCTCATTATGGTCAAGTTGTGTAAGTCAAATCTGATTGACTTAGAGGATCCTCAATTATTCAGTTATTATTGTGTGCTTCTAAATTTTTTCGGACCTTAGAACCCGATATTTCGATCTTACTTATGAGGAGGTGCAGCCCATGAAAATATTTTATTTAGACCCCTTTATAGAACCCGAACTCGAACTTTGAACCACAACTAGATGTAGTTGTCTTAAACAGAAACTAGGCAAGGGTGTGCTATGTTTATTCTTGGTTTGTTGCGGTTTCCTTTTATCTCGTGTTAACACTTTTTGATGCAGATGATCCACAATTGTTTCGGTTATTGCTTTATGATATGAAGTGATTAATTCTTTCTTATGTCTGGCTGAAGACGTTAAACTTAGCACTTCTTGGGAGGTAAACCATGCTCATGCAACACGGTAATATCTTTCCTTAACTCTTTTACTTCAAATGGTAACAGTTTCTCCTTGTTCATGCTTAGAATTAAAGAAAAAAACATGGTAGTTTCGCCATATCTCGTTGAATCCTTTTCACTTCTATTGTTTGTTTGTTTTCTTCAAAATATGTTTCTCTAAGTGATTAGGTGGGGCTCACGATTCAAGTTGTTACCACTGCTAGGGTGAAATAGGGTGATTGAGATATTAAAAAAAAAAAAAAAAAAAAATTGAGACCAGACCATCAGACCAACCGGAATAAATTCAATAAAGTTGACCACTGGAACCCTTGTATATGCCAGTTGTGTTGACCTAGAGTTAGGATTATCGACCACCGGTTCCCTTGTATATGCCAGTGTGTTGATATTAGTCCAGACCAGTATCTCAGTCCATTAGGATAGGTTTATTTTGGCAGTGGCCTTCAGACAGATATGAGAAACACCATTCACCTTAGTCAATATCAAAACCATCTACGTTTTTCTATATCCATTTCTTACTCTATCCATGTGATTGGTCGACTCCGGTTATGATGTCCAGAAACTATCTGAGTAGAGCTCGTGACTTATATATGAATTTCAAGTATGCTTGACTGCAAACTCGTGTACAACAATTGGAATTTCGCATCGGGGTACTTCCTCCTGTAGTCAATAAGTATGCCAACCAAGGAGATTGTTTAGTGCCTTCCAAGGTTCTGCGTAGATAGCTAGAGTCTGGAGTATAAAGGTTTTGTGGGTATATCTCTTGTAAACCCTCCCGAGACTATAACTCGGCCACTAGGGCCACCTAGGGGTTTAAAGGCTTATTGCATGCGCTAAATGAAATCGACGATGCCTCCGACAGTGAGTTAGGATTTTATTTTTGATTTGCTCGGGACTAGCAAATAATAAGTTTGGGGGTATTTGATAGATGCATTTATGTGTCTATATTAATCTCAATTCTCTGTAATGTTAGTACTCGATTTTGTGCTTATTTTGGTATTTTATGTCTTTGTAGGTGTTTTTGGAGAAATAAGCTTTTGCGGCGAAATTGGCTCGAAAAGTGGTTTTTGCGCTCGTGGGAGAAAATTACTAAAGGCACCCAGAAGACGCACTACAGGCACCCCGGAAGTATGCTCAGACTCCCCAGAAAAGTCATAATTACACCTCAGAAGAATTACTAAGGGGATCCCTATTTTGGATAAAGTGCACCTCAATTGATAAGGGGAAACTCATTTCCAGGGAAACTACTATTGGCGTAATCTGCATGGGATAGGGGAGGTCACCTTCATCTCCATTTGAAATGGATTTTTGGCGGGAAGAATAGCTTCACACCTGCGCAGTTCGCTGAAGATGTTTTGGGCTGGATTTGCTCGGACTTTCTCACTGGTTCGATTTGGTTTAGCCCTGTTAACGTAAACCAGGGCTGATAATTGATTGAAGTTCGATAAAAAAGGAAGTTTACTTACTTTCCTCGGCAAAACAGTGAATGATGACATCTCGGGATCATTTGGTTATTTCCGGCAAAATAAATCTCACAGGATCGTATCTATCTAGTTTAGGAAAGCTTGGACTCGGAAAGAAGAGAAAAATAAGGAAAGAAATCAACCCCGAAGGCTTATTTCCCGTGAAGAGAAGAAAAGCTCCGAGACTTTGGAGAGAAGAAATCATGGTATATTCGGGAAGATTTGTATCCCTGAGGTATATAAATAGGCTTGGATGAAGTTACGGAAGTGGTCGGAGAGTTTGGGATACTTTGGAGGAAAAATAAAGGCTTAGAATCGAAAGAAAAGAGAAGAGAAAAAAGTTACCTGCTGCTGCAAACACTCAAGAACATCAAGAACATTAAACCATCAAAAGCCGTCGTAAAAGGAGCAGACTTAAAAACAACGACAGAGAGAATCATCTATCGTTGTCAAGCAGTCTTAAAACAAAGACCCTCATAGACGGTCGTTTATCTCTGGAAATCATTGTAAGCACTTTTATTATTATTTTTAATACAATGATTAATGAAATTTTCTCCAATCTTCGATCTATGAGCAGCTAAATTTCTTTTCTAGAGTTTTGGAGGAAACTATTTTTAATGGGTAATATTTAGTAATTAATTTCTTTGGCATATTTACTCCAAAATTGTGTTTTAATTTGTCTAAAAATTCTCTCTTCTTTACATGCTTCGTAAAAACTGTTTTGGGGTAGTTTCTACCGTTCTTTTATAAGCGAAGGAGGATTAGGCCTTAGAATAGCGACGAAAGTCATAAAAAAAAGAGCTTGTAGTGTTATATTTTCCAAAGCATGAGATTGAGTTCGAAAATTGTTTTGAGTAAAATAGGAGTATTATGTCAAAGTTTTGATTATTGAGTTTACCATCATTAGAAGTAGCGGAATCCAAAGCCCTAGACTCATCTCTCCTTGTTAAAAAAAAATCAATTGTAATTAGTTTGTGTTAGTATTTTCTTTTAAGACTAAAACCAATCTTCAAAAAAAGTCCGAGAGAACGATACTCTACTTACCACTTGTAAAACTACATCACAGGGTTAGGTACGAACATCAAGTTTTTCTTCATCAACCAATCAAGTGTGTAATCATCACCGATATGCATAATGGCCTTCTCAAAATATGCATCCAAAGATGCATCGGTGGAAGCCCCTTCACTGGTAACATCCTTTCGTCCACCAGAATTCTTCTTGGCTTCGGCCTCCTTGGCATCAAGGGCTTCGGCATCCTCACCATCAGAACTTTCTTCCGTCTCAACCGCTTTCTCACCACCAGTCTCAGCAAGGACATCCCACTCATCATTTGGAGAAATTAAAGAGAAGTCGGAAGCTATCCCCATGGCTGCACCAATATCAACCTGCCCACCAGAGGAATAAATCTTTCCAAAAGAAAATTCCCGACCCGACCCAGTAGGGATCGTTGATTGAAGATCAACATCTTCGTTCCTCTGATTTGGGGAGGGAGAAAGTGTAGAATCATCAGCGGGAATATCTCCTTGACCGCCAGGGGCAACCTCCTCTTAAGTAGCTCCGCCACCAATATTCTCACCATCCTCATCATTATGTGGAGAATTCGATGTACGTTCCTCATCATCGTTAGTCACTGGACTGGTGACTTCATCGGGGACTTCTGTCTCCTCAAAAGCAGTAGTAGAATACTGAACCAGACCTATCTTTTTCTTCTTTGTTACCTAAAGTCATAACGTTGTGTTATCACGAAGATAATTTTCTCCATACTTTGACTAATCTCAAACCAAGAAGAAAAGGGGCAACTATACACATTATAATCTCACGAGAAGGCATACCTTAGCAGTGACGGTACTCTTCGAAGGAAGGGTAGCATCAGAACCTTCTTCTTCATCAGCAGCATCGAAAGCATACTCAAAGTTCATACCAGCAAAATTTAACTGCCAAGGACAGAAGTCACCATAACGAGCTAGAGCACTATCACAAGGTTTGCTACCAGCAACAGGGAACCATCCATGCTGACCAGGTACCCCAACCATAAGCCCATGGACCGATGACTTCAATAACGGTGGCAAGCCACTCATAATCATGATCACGCTTGAGTCGCTCACGAGCAGGAAAAAGCTTCCACTGAGAAGTCCCTTCGATACCATGGACATATCGAAGCTTCAAATCACTCACTTCACTTAAGAGACGAACTTCACCCTGAGAAGTGGCAATGGATGACTTACTGAACTTGAATAATAGATGACTTACATCATATGTAACAACATTAGCTTGATCATCATCGACCTAAGATATTGTCCAAAGTAAATATATGTTACAGAAATGACATAGAAACAAAGGGGAAATTGCTTTTGCTAAATCTTCTAAATAATCAGTAGGAGAGGTAGTGGTGGTGGTTGACAATGATAAATTTGGGTAATTGTCATAGTAGAGCTAACATGAGATTTGTGTGTTTTTTCTGAATCATAAACAAGAGATGAACGAAGAAAACCCATCTTTGTTTGTATTGATTTGAAGGAATGAAAGCCTTTTCCCTTCCCGATGATGAAAGACTAACAGACTACCAATGCTAAATCTAACAGATGTGAATTTGATTCTCGACAACCTTTCTACTCTAAAACAAGTTGCGAGTATCAAATCAATCAAACCCTATATCTAAGTATAATCAAAAAGACAAAAAAAAAAAAAAAAAAAAAAAAATCTCAAATTTTCTACGATTTATTTTTTATTTTTCGCGCACTGAAGAACAAGTGTTTAATCTTCCCTCCCTTGTTAAAATAATTCTCTATATCTTGCATCCTTCGAGTTACAGAAAAATGAAGACAATAGAACTTTTACAATGGTTTTCTGTCTGTACATGGGGGTATACAAAGTTTGATGGGGTATGAAGAGAAGCTTTAAGGGTACATGGATAAAGGGGTATTGTTAGTATTTCTAGGGGTATATACATGAACACCCTATATATATGCTGAGTAGACTGCCTCTGCGCGCGTGAAATGTCTCTTTATAGCTGGCACGTCCCTTCGATAGCACATGGACGCCTCCCATCCATTCATTTGAATTTGTATCGTCAACTGTGAAAGCACTTTTTGTGGACGATCTGGTACTTCTGCTGGAGGATAACTATCTTTCTCCTGCCTTGTTGAGATTATTCCACATGTATGGTGATTATTTTGTACTTACACAATTATAGCATGGGAATGGGAAACAGAATGAAGAGTGAATAAAGCTGAGAGAAGAAGGTGCGGTGAAAAAGGTGAGATAAACAGCAGAGAAAAGATCATACTTTTAGTACATATGTTCCCAATTTTGATTTCTCTTCACTCTTGCTTCCTGTTCGTTTTCTTGTAAGCAATTTCTTAAATTATATGTCCCTAATAATCGGGTATGTCCTTCACTGGGTCTCTCGGGTGGCATTGCTCTTATTTGGAATCTGGTTTTAATTTTGAAATTCTACAAAACACGGATAAAATGGTTAATGCTATGGTATCTGCTGACCCAAGCAAGCCAGAGTTCCTAGTAACTTCTCTTTATGGTTCGACATATCATGATGAAAGATTATCTCAATAAAACTATATTAAAAAAATTGGTAAAAGGGTTAATACTCCATGGTTAATCATTGGTGACCTTAATATCACAATGCAAAATCATGAAAGGTCTACTTTTTCCAACCCAACAACTACTGAATTTCCAATAATACAACAAATACTTTATTTTTCAGATCTCTCTGATCTCGGTTTTGTAGGTAGTAAATACGCATGATCTAAATGATCTAATTATGGCCAGACTTGATAGACCTTTGGTTAATGGATTATGATTACAACACTATAAGAACTCCAAACTCAGTCACATTAATATCATTGGATCAGACCACTCACCAATTATCTTGAGCACTGAATTTAATAGTCATCAAGGTAAAAGGCCATATATGTACTTCAAATGTTGTTTTAAGGACCCAACCTCTCATAAAACATCCTATCAAACCAACTTAAGAGGTTCCTATGCTTTTTGTTTCACTAAAAAAATTAAGAAATGTCAAATTTGGTCTTAGAGAATGGAATTTAAACCACTTTGGGAATATTGACCAAAAGGTTAAAGATTTGAGTAATCAACTGCAATTTTTGGGTAGTCAATCTCATACTACTCAAAACATTGAGTCTATTAGACAAGTTGAAAAAGACCTCGAACACTGGCAAAATGTTTCAGAGGAGTTCTATGCTCAAAAAAGTAGGGAAGATTATATAAAATGCTTTGATAAAAACACCAGTTCTATGCTCAAGATAATGTTATTATTTCCCATGAGTTGGTTCATTCCATGAAAAAAATATCCAAAAAAGATAAGTTTGGTATCATGGGGCTTAAACTATATATGTCGAAGGCCTTTGATAGAGTAGAGTGGCCTTTTCTTATTAGTGTTTTAAAGAAATTTGGTTTCTCAAGCCATTGGTGTGATTTAATTCTTCAATGCATTAGTACCACCTTTATCTCTATCTTATTAAATGGTTCACCATGTAAAACATTTAAGCCAACTAGAGGTTTAAGACAAGGAGATTGATCCTCTCTCTCCTTATCTCTTTATTATTTGCGTGGAAGCCTTTTCTACATGTCTTATTCAGGCTAAGGAAAATCACTTGATACATGGTTTCAAAGTAACTAAAGATGCTCCTTCTATTTTTCATCTTTTTTTTTCACCAAGGAAAGTCATCAAGAAGCAAACAACCTTATGGCCCTGATTAGAGATTTTGGTAACTTCTCTGGTCAAGTCATCAATTTTCAAACATCTGGTTGTTTCTTTAGTAAAAATGTTCATCATGATATTTGTGTTTCTTTGATTAGAACTCTTAATGTTAAGAATATCTCCCTGGATGATAAATATTTAGGTATACCTTTGTTTATTGGTAGATCTAAAACTCAGGCTTTCACACACTTAGCTGAGAATTTTGATAAGAATGTCCCTAACTGGAAGGGCAAACAACTACTCAAACTGGTAGGTCAGTAATGGTCCAGAATGTCGTACAACCTTCGCGCATTTATCACATGAATTCTTTTATATTTCCTTATAACTTAATCCATAAAATGGAAGCTAAACAACGTGATTTCTGGTGGGGAAAGAGTAGTGCTGGTGGGATTTATCCTAAAAACTGGACTGATGTTTGTAGACATAAATCTAGGGGGACTAGGTTTTAGAAATCTTAAGCATTTCAATACTGCTTTACTTACTAAGACTGCTTGTCATATGATTCATAGCCTTCTTGCTCTGTGGGTCAGAACACTTCAAGAACTGTCAACCCTTGCAGAATGTTAAACCTAAGAACTGCTCCTGGGACAAGCCCTTGTACTGGCTTAGAGATTCTCAAGAAACACTCAACATGAGAAGTTAGAAATGGTCCAAATATTCATGTTTTTAGAGATAACTGGATCCATTATAGGTTTGAACCTTTGTGCCTTAATTACCCTAATCCCGATTATATGGTTAGTGGTTTTATTGACAATTCTACTTCAACCTGGAATCGTGATTTGGTTGAGGCTTTTTCACCTCTGATAATCCAATAAGATTCTTAACACTAGAATTCCAATATCAGGTTCTGATAGATCGATTTGGCCTCATACTAAATCTGGCTCTTTCTCGGTTAAGTCCTGTTATAATATCATCTCTAGGACAGTTAATAACAATGCTAATATGTTAGTTGATGATCCAATTTATATAACCATTTAGGGTTTCATGTTATTCCTAAATTCAGTTGTTATGTGCAAATGCTATGGAAATATTACTCCCCCAAACGACAGAGTTGGTAGACATTCCTCCTCATAATCTTATTTGCGGCATGTGCCAAACTAATGTAATTGAAACTGCTGAGCATATTATTCTGCAATGATATTTTTCTATCTCTATGTGGAACTC
This sequence comes from Papaver armeniacum, assembly GCA_023531295.1. Taxonomy (NCBI): domain Eukaryota; kingdom Viridiplantae; phylum Streptophyta; class Magnoliopsida; order Ranunculales; family Papaveraceae; genus Papaver; species Papaver armeniacum. The sequence goes on from JAJJWW010013376.1 coordinate 498,329, forward strand.
AGTCCCACGGGGAGTACATATTCTGCAGCATCAAAATTATGTTATCACTATTAAAGGTTGGGTAAAAGATCTACTAGATAATGCCTTACCCATGGACCAAAAATGTGTTGTTATCACAACTGTTTGGTGTATATGGAGGGATAGATGTATGTATGTTTTACAAAACCTAATCATGAATAAAGACTCTACTGGTAGGTATGTTGGTAGGTTAACTAACGACATGCAACATGATACCAGTGTTCTATCGAATATGCAAGATAGTGTCATAATCCCAAATGCTTTAAGACACCCTAGGACTGAAAGTTTACCGCCGGATTGTTTGTTACTTTTTCTTTGATGCTTCTTATGATATGAATACTAACAGAGCAGGGATTGGTATTGTGGCTACTGATATTGTAGGAAACTTCAGAGGATAAAAAAATCATCCAGCAGTAACAAGAGATGGCGAGGAAGTTGAGAGCTTAGCGGTTTGGGAAGCAACTAATTGGACCAAAACAAGAAGGGTGGACAACATTTGCATTCTCAGTGATTCCAAGGATGTCATTTCCTATCTTTTTAATAAACAATGTCAAACCAGTTGGTACAGCAACACTATTCTGGATGACTGCGCTTTAGTTATTGAGCCTTTTCAGTTTTTTGAATTTCAAAACATTCATAGAAGTTTCAATTCGCTGGCTGATAAGGAAGCCAAGCATTATAGGCAGAACAGGGTAACAGGTGAATGTTGTCTCATCAGCCTCACTTCATTACTCGAACCTCTATACCTTAAACCTTTTTCAATAGAATTGTTTCTTTTCTAGCAAAAAAAAAAAAAAAAAAAAATTCTTAAATTATGTAGAAATTTATTTTTCATTCATTTTTCTCTTGTGTAAATTATTTTAGTCAGGTTGTATAAATTTTTAGTAAGAAATTTTACTTGGGTAGTGCTCTTTTTTCTTTTTGTGAATAGCCGGTAAGTAACTTCTATTTGATTTTGATTTCTGCTCAGGGGTGAGATTGTTAGTGTTTTTTTTTGGTTCGGCTAGATTACTTGATTTTTGTTCCTAATGGTGTTTATTCACTGGTGGTGGCAGCCGCGGTTGTTGGTGGTGGATTTATTTTAAATTTTTTTTGCTAATGGAAGTGATGTGTTCATTCTATCATTTTGTCATCATCTAATCGTTCACGAATGGGTCCATTCAATGGTGTTGAATATAATGACAGGTTGACAAAAAAATCAGCGAAACGGGATCCCCTAATTTCCATTTTAAATTCAGTCTGTCCTTTATGGATTGTTCCTAAATTTGTTAATTTTTCTTATTATCATATCTTTTTGAATCCATTAAATTGTAATTGGCTTTTCCTCTAACACAATTATCGTGAAGAGAGAGTGACAATAATTTATGTTGTGGAAAATGTATGTATATAAGAATACAGACCACGCCTTAAAAAGAGCCAGGTTCTAATTATATGTGTTGGCTCTTTAATAATTAGATCGGCCAAATCCTAATTGGCTACGTCAGGAGCAACCGTACCTGGACATTAGGGTGAAGTCCTATGTGAATGAGATACATTAGTTACATTTATAATGAAAAATCGAGATCTAATGAAACAAGTTTTATAGTGCGCTCGCTTGATTCAATATCAATGAACCTAGAAAAAAGTGTTGAAGGTTGTAACGAAGGTATAACAAGAATTATCGATTCAATATCATGAACCTAGAAAAAAGACTTAGAACCGCACTTGTTTTGATTTATGGCGGGCCCGTGTATCAACGGTCAATATGGTAAAAGATTCCATTGTGACAATTATTTATTTAGTATTTAGGGTATCTCATCTATTAAAAAGATGGGGGAGCGTGGGGAGAAATTAAAAAAAGATATTGGAACATTAATTTGGAAGAATGATGAGGGTAGGAGTTCATTTTGGTCATGTCACTAGGAAATGGAATCCTAGAATGACACATCTCTGTAAAGTGTAAAGGTATTTATATTACAAATCTTACTAGAACTGCCATCTTTTTATCAGAAGCTTGTGATTTAGTAAGCTTTAACGAAAATTCGTACAACTACAATATATGAATTTATAAGAGTTTGAATTTTGTGGTATAATTTGTTGTCATATATTGAGGGTTTATCTTCATACGGATTATTTTGAAATCCCGGAGAAGAATCTACCATTACGTTGACATCGTGATAATTTATATGCTGAAATAGTTGTACTTCCAAGTAGCGAAATGTTACATCTCAAGTCGAAATCATAAGAAACGTTGTTACTAACGCATCACCTACATATGATAATGTTGGATGTTCACTGGTTTCAAATACTAAAGGTCGTCGTAAAAAGCAACAGATGAAGGGGGTAATAATTAGATACACAAAAGAAGATATGTCTTTACTGTGACCATACTGGCCATGCATTATCAGTACATGCCCGGGTAAGAAGGCTGATTAAGAGATCACGAGCGGTATGAAGAGAAACAAAAATAAGACTTATAATTACCTAAAGCGAGACCTCTGAGTTATGAGAAGAACAAGAAAAAAACGACTTGCAAAGACTTGGACTTATATTTTTATTAAATGTAAAAGTTTTTGTTTCGAAGGATGAAATCAACTTTAAAACTAATATATTTTTCGTTTTAATTTTATCATTTTGGAACTACATTTTGGCTGCTCAATACTCCCTCCGTCACAAATTAATTGAGCTAATTGGTTTTAAATTTTGTGGCACAAAATTTATGAGCTATCTCACTAATCAAGGGGATATTTCTAAAACTACCCTTTTAATTGATTATTTTCACCATAAGAAATATTTATAATTTGATAGCCATGTTTATATTCGTTAAGTATGTCTTTGAAAATGCTTTTCAACGGTGTAAAGTTTACGAAAAACCGTGGTATAGTTTAAGAGATAAATCATTTCTAAGTTTTACTAGTTATTATCTATACGGGTATAATTTTAAAAAATACTTAAACATACTCCCCCTTTCTCCTTGACTTAATAATTGTGCAAACTACAAATAGCTCAATTAATTTGTGAGGGATGGAGTATTTATATAGAATTTCTTTTTGAAGTGATTTTCATATCTAATGGATGCATCTCAACCTATTTATTCTCTCTGAAGAAAATAAAAATATCACTTATGTATTTATAAACTAAATTTTGGTGTTGATTTATATTTTATTTTGTTATTTTGGAATTAAATTTTGTATTTGTAGTTATATATAAAAATCACAAAATTCACAATAGTGTATTAGGCAGAGGATTGGTCAAATCTTTGGGTTACAGGAAAAATTCCAACCGTAAGTTCCTCTGTAAAATTTTTGATTTTTTTACGTACTTTAGATAATTTGAGCAACGAAAAGCTAATTGGAACTAAGTTAGAGGTATACCTGGACATTTTCAGCCACTGGTTCTTTTTTGGTTGAGTGAATCAAAACCTAGGGTTTCAAAAACATCACAAAATATTTTCTTGTTTTCTCCTCTACATTCTTTTTCCCTTTAAAATTGATCTGATTTTGTTTTAGATTAAATATAATTGAAACTTGATAATTATCATTAGTTAATTTTAATTAGATTATCAACACTAAACTATGTAAGGGTTAATTAGTCATTATCAAAAAAAAAATTGATAAGGGGCTTTTGAAATTACCATCTAATAACCCTTATTGTCATATTATATCAGCTCCTCTATTGGTTTCATCGGCCCCTATAACAGGTTTCTTGTTATATTGTCATTTATTTATAGATTTCCACTTATCATAAGACTATATTTATTGTGTTGTGTAGAGCGATAATGTACCTCCTCTTTCTTCAGAAGCGTCGTGCGATGGTTTCATCGACGGAGACATACCTAATATACCGGAACCACCATAGTAGTGTTTCATATCTATTAATATTGTGTGTCATTGTTTTCTTTTTCTTGCTAGTTGTTGTCATGGCTGCAGTTTCCGCCTCCAAGTTTCTTACTGAACGAGCATTTGCTCCAAAAACACCTACATCTCTCTCCCCCCAGATCTCTTCCATATCTCATCACCGAGATCCGAAGTATCCATAGATATCGACTCATTGTCTCCACCGTTAGATGAATCTGATTAATGAATAGCCGTGTTATCCCGCACGATCACGGGGGAAAGCATTATGAGCTAGCAACCTGCTAGCCGTCGATATGATCAGATCCTATAATTTTGTTTTTCTAATAAAATTTAACCAAATAAACCTGGCGTTTTTAGAGGCCACCCTGAAGGAATTTGGGGCGATTAATAAAACAAAAAAGGTTGGAAAATACTTATATGTTCCTTCATAATCGGTAGTTTAGTGTTGGTTTTATCAACCGATTGTGACTATGTTCTTCTATTATTTGCTTTGTTTTTAAATAATTAAATTTGGGGCTACTACCACAATCGGTAGATAATGAACATCACGAGACTACCGATTGTACAATTGGTAGATAATAAACATCACGAAACCACCGATGAAAATAGAGAAATTCAAAATTCCATTGGTTTTTGAAAAATTTGAATTTATGGGCTACTACCACAATCGGTAGATAAAGAACATCACGAGACTACCGATTGTACAGTCGATAGATAATAAACATCACGAAACTACCGATTAGAAAAGAAAAAAACAAACAAAATTCCATTGTTTTTGAAAATTTTGAATTTGGGGCTACTACCACATTCGGTACTGATAAATAAAATCACGAGACTACCGATTGTACAGTCGGTAGATAATAAACATCACGAAACTACCGATTAGAAAAGAAAAAAATTTCAAAATTCCATTGGTTTTTGAAAATTTTGAGTTTGGGGGTACTACCAAAATCAGAAGATAATGAACATCACGAAACTACCGATTGTACAGTCGGTAGATAATAAACATCACGAAACTGCCGATTGTGCAAATAGAGAAATTCAAAATTCCATTGGTTTTTCAAAATTTTGAATTTGTGGCTACTACCACAATCAGTAGATAATGAACATCACGAGACTACTGATTGTACAATCGGTAGATAATGAACATCAAAAAACTACATACTGATCATTGTGCAAATAGAGAAATTCAATTTTCATTGGTTTTTGAAAAATTTAATTTTGGGGCTACTACCACAATCGGTAGATAATTAACATCACGAGATTACCATTTTAACTACCGATTATAATTTTCGTAACACAAACCAACATACATCAATATAAACTACCGAATGTAGTATTATCTACCGATTATGGAGGGAATTTTATCCATGTCGAAAAATTTGAGATAAGGGGTGGCTTCATTTTAGTTTCGGGTGACCTATTTTTGTCTTATTAGTAGCCCCTAAAAACGCTAGGCAAATAAAAGCCAGGCAGTATTCGGAACCTACCTTGGACCTTCAACTAAAGCTTATAACAACCGAACAAACCCTCATGGAGTGGATACAAGGAAACTTTTGGCCATCTTCCAACTATGATCAAAAAATCGACAACAAAGATAAAACAGGCTAAACATTAGTGTGCTACCCAATCGGGTAACAACCTAGAATGGTTCAGGAAAAACAACTAAGAAGAGATCACAAAGAACTGCTACAATTTCATGCAACATACTGGCAACAAAGATCCAGAATTCAATGGCTACAATCAGGCGATCTCAACACAACCTTCTTCCACACTAAAGCAACCATCCACCAATCATGCAACAATATACAACAACTTCAGGACCCACAAAATAATTGGGTTAACAAAAAAGAAGATGTGGTTCAACTTATTCTTTACTATCACTCCCAACAATACACGGCTTAACCTACAATCATAGATGAAGATATTTTCACAGATATCAATCCCAGATTAACTCCCAGACAAATGGACCTTCTTACTAAGGAGGTAACTGCAACAAAAATCAAACAATCTCTATTCTCCATAAACTCCGAAAGTGCTCCTGGTCCAGATGGTTATACGAGTAAGTTTTTCAATTTTTTTTGGGAAACAACTCATCCTCAATTAATTGCTATGGTTCGCAGTTTTTTCAATGATGTCAATATACATCTACTCATGAATCATACAAACCTAACACTAATACCCAAAGTGGACCACCCATCAAAGCCTTCTCAATTCAGACCCATAGGACTCTGTAACGTCACATATAAAATTATTGCAAAAATCCTAGTTAATCGAATTAGACCCCTACTCCCTTTTATAATAAGCCCTTTTCAAAGTTTCTTCGTACCACAAAGATCAATCCATGATAACATAACAATTGCTGGAGAGCTATTCCACCATATAAAAACTTCAAGCCTCACCAAAGACCCAAAAATAGCTCTAAAACTAGATATCGAAAAAGCCTACGACAGCTTAGACTGGGGATTCGTCAGAGCTTCCTTCACCAAACTTGGATTTCCAACAATCTTTGTAGATTACATTATGTTATGCGTCACAATAGTTACATATTCAACCAACATAAATGGTACACCTCATGGATATATCATCCCAACTAGAGGTATTATACAACGAGAACCACTATCTTCCTATATATTCATAATATGTGCGAAAATCCTGTCTACAAATCTGGGAAATCTTCAAAACCAAAAGTTGGTTCGAGGACTTAACATTTCAATAAAAGCACCACCCATTATTCATTTAATGTATCTTGATGACCTGATAATCACATATAAAGCCTTTTCTCAGAGTAACCTCCATCTCAAGAACCTGCTTCACTCTTACGTCACTTCGGCGGGCTAGGTAATTAATATTTCCAAATCAGTAATGAATTATTCATCATTCGAGATTAGATCCAGTTGACATAACTAATCTGCAACAATTTTTTGATATATCTTCCACATCAAAACCTCCAATCTATCTTGGAGTCCAATTCAAACAAGGAAGAGCATCTAATCACACCTTTGCACCTCTTCTTTAAGGATTAGCTCGAAAAGCTAATGGGTGGATGACAAAATATCTGACTGCATCTAGAAGATTGGTCCTCATTAAAACCTCCCTAACCCCCATGTCAAACCACCTAATTAAAACACAAAATCTACCCATAAATGTCCACAAACAGATAAATCGTATCACCAGGAATTTTTTATGGGGACATGATTCGTCAGTTAAAAAGCTTCATCCTATTGGTTGGGATAAAGTAACAAAACCAATATCTGAAGGAGGGATAGGCATAAGAAAAAGCAGTGATCATAACAAGGCACTTCTCATGAAAATAATATGGAATTTACATGAACAACCTAACTCCATCTGTGGAAGTCTCTGCGGTGAAAAATATCTCAACCAACAACCAATTCTACATGGCATTGATACTATACCATCTTCCTCCAGCGCCAATGGAGACAATTAGCTTCTCTCATCCCTCTCATCCAACAATTTATTTTTCATCATATTGCAAATGGGTTATCAACATAAATAGAAGCCAATTGTATTCTACACTCCCCAAACCTAGACCCAGCTCAATATTACCCTATCCGTAAAGTAGCTGATATTGTTAGAGCATAGCTCGGTTGAACCCACCAAGCGTTGGTTGTCATATTTTAGTGAACCAAAACTCATTTAAAGAGTCGCTTGATTATTTACTAGAAAGTTACTAGGATATGAAACTTACAAGTATTACGTGAAGGATTGAAGAATGTGAATAAGTAAGGAGCTACAACAACGACATAATTCCTAACATATCTTTCAAGTCGTGCATATTGAAAACATCACCGTGAAGCCGTGAATGATTATACTCTAGTTAGACATAGTATTAAGGAATTACAATACGAAGTATAACGTCTATCTTTTGAGCTTCGTATATAAGACATCCACATAATCGTATGAATGCTATTGTGATTATGTATGGGTATGTGTGAAGATTTCGTCTTAGGAAAAAATGTTTTACATTCGTTTAAAGGAAGTAGAATTCATAAACTTGTTTTGTGAATCGAAAGATAAATTGCTAGGCTTATTTTTATTGTTATTCATTGCAAATCTTTGGATTACCAATATGTGTGTTTAGTACCGCTCATAACTTGTTCATGTATGTTAGAGCACTTCTCGGTCGAACTCGCATGCGTTGCTATCTCAAGCATGTTTGTCAATGTTAGTGATCAAAACTATAAGTCTTGATTTCTAGTCTAATATAGCTAAGTCTCGGACTAGGATAGAAAGTGTTGTTGAGCTCAAGAACTCCATGGCAATCATCATACAAGACGAATAACTACTCAAGGAACTGGTGAAACTTCATCGACTAAAAGGTATGTGGAGACTTGAACTTATTTATCACTCAAAATTCTATCTACTCTATCTCCTATCTTGAGACAAAAGTCGTTTTCTATATAGACTTTGATTATACACATTTGCTATTTCGAACCGAGTTTATCTCGCCTATCTATTTCTCGAAATATGTGTTGGTAAGCTTTCACTTTGGCCAAGTTCATCTTTACCTAGTGACAAAAGTCATGATATGTTTCAATCACTTTGAAAATGGCTTTGACGAAAAATAATTTGTGAATAACAACTATATAACGTCCTCTAAGAATGTTTCAATGATTGAAATAAGAGTTTAGATTATATAACCAATGTTGGACATAAGCATTGTGTGGAAACACATATATGTATAAGTCCTTATTCCTTGAACCGAAGTATGCTTACTTTGTGATCAGGAAAACCAGAACAACATTCCGTGAACTGTTGTAGGTTCCCATCCCGAGAAAACCTGCTGGAGTTTGTAAACTTCTTATGGGAACTTAATTCCGTGAACCTTGTCCGCGTACTTGAGTTGGTTATATCTAAAGACGATTATTTGTGAACTTATACTTATATAAATTAAGGAATGCAATTTGCAAACCGGGGCTATAAAGTTCATGAATCGATTCGAGTGAATCAAATCATTTTTGCTTCGATTGTGTCTTGTATACTTCTATAAGATCTAAGCAATTGAACAACTCTCTAACTAGTTCATTTGAGTCATTTGAACAAGTTATGGTGAAAAACAATATGGTTGATATGAAAGTGCTCATATGGATAACCATTTGGTTAACTATTGTTGAACCAACAAATGTACATGTTTGGGTACGGTTACACAAGCCTAGAAACGTGCATTTCATTTGTGTGTAACAAGCTAAGTTTTCGATCCAATGGTTGAAAGATATTAGATTGAATCTAATAAGGTTTTCATCTAACGGTGAATATTGAATGATTTGTTACTAAGCTAACATTGATTGCAAACCCTGATTTGAAGGACTATATAAGGGAAAACTCTAGCAACTGGGAAACCTAATCCCCACACCTCATGTGTGATACTAGTTGTATAAGCTAGAGTCGATTCTCCTTTAACCTTAAGTTTCTTTCTGAGACCTTGTAGGTTAACGACTTAAAGACTTCATTGGGATTGTGAAGCCAGACCGATACTATTTTCTTGTAATTATGTGATCTGATCTTGTTGTTTCTATCGTGTTGAGTACAATTGTAATGATTGTCTTGAGATTGATATCTCCGATAGGCAAGATATAAAAGTAGTCACAAACATCTTCGTCTCATCGTTTGTGATTCCACAATACCTTCTTTCGCCGCGTCGATTAAGATTATTGTGAGGTAATTGATAATACTAGGAAGTTCTTCAGGAATATAAGTCCGGGTTATCAATTGGTTCCTGTTCACCTTGATTTATCAAAAACGGAACAAAAATCGTAGGTAGTGGGAGACAGATTTATCTATTACCGTAGACTTTTCTGTGTAATACATATTTGTTTATTAAAGTCTTCGACTTTGGGTCGTAGCAACTCTTAGTTGTGGGTGAGATCAGCTAAGGGAATCAAGCGCGTAGTATCCTGCTGGGATCGGAGACGTAAGGAGTGCAACTGTACCTTGGATCAGTGTGAGATTGATTGGGGATCAACTACAGTTCATACCGAAGTTAGTTTGTAGTAGGGTAGTGTCCGTAGCGGATTAATACAGTGTGTGTTCAATCTGGACTAGGTCCCGGGGGTTTTTCTGCATTTGCGGTTTCCTCGTTAACAAAATTCTGGTGTCTGTGTTATTTCTATTCCGCATTATATTTTGTTATATAATTGAAATATCACATGTTGTGCGTTAAGTTCAATCAATTAGAATATCCAACCTTTGGTTGTTGATTTACATTGATTGACACTTGGATATTGGTATTTGGTACCATCCAAGTTATTTCTCTTGTATTCAATTAGACTCGCAGATTTCTATTTGCTTGAGTAAGAATTGAATCGAGAAAGAGAGATATAACTCTTTGATATACTTTATTAAGATTGAGTCTAGTTGATTCTCTTGAAAGTATATTGGAGTTAGTCCATACAGATTGCTAAGCAAAATATTGGGTGTGGTTGTTGTACCCCCGCTTTTTTAATGTATTTTGGTAAAACTATTCACAAGGCCTGACTTTTGTACTAGTATGACTTTTATTAGTCAAACCGATCTTAAGTAATCACCTGAGATGGTATGATCGATTTGTTGTAATTGGTATGACCAACTCTATACATTGGGGAACCGATCCTAGTAAGATGTGCAACCGATCACAAGCAAAGGGGAATCGATCCTTGTAAGAGTTACAACAAGTATTAGATATTGGTAACCGATCCTATGACTTGTGCAACCGAATACAAGTTAGATACCATAAATATGTGGTAACCGATCTTAGTACTTAGTCAACCAAATTTTGGAAAGCTAGTGTGACTGATCCTAGTACCCACATGGAGGTAGAACCGAAACTTGTTTTGGTAGACCCATAATTGTTGATTTGATAGGATAATCAATCACATAGTTCTTGGAAGTCAGATGAACCAATTCTAAACTTGTTTCGAAGTGTGGCAAATCGGTTCCAAGATTGTAAATATGAAAAAGGATTTACAAAGTAAAGATGTCGACATACTTTGAACATGTGCAGTAATGCTTATCTTTTATTGTTCAAAGATATTCCTTAATAGCTAAAGGAGAATCCCGGATCGAAATAAATTGAGAATATTTTAATTAAGGTTTTTAGTTTTATATGCTTTTAATTTCCAGCAATTAAAGTGCATATCTTTAGAAAATAAAAATTGGTAATGTGCATTTACTAATTGGAGATTTTCTACTGAGATTTCGGTTAATATTTGGACAAAGCATTTCCAGGAATTATGGAAACCGAATTTGGAAATATATTGCATATCTTGAGAATATTTTCGGTTTTAGAAATTCCTTGGTGTCCAAACTTCCTTGGTCTATAAATATTGAAGTTTGCATTTTGAGAAAACTAATCCTCAGAGCCAGCAAAACTACCTTGTTGTGTTGTTACTGGTGGAGCCGTCTATTCGGAGAGGAAAGTACCCTAATTAGGCAAAATCTCTTACGACCACTCGTTTTAAAGACTTCTTTGGAATTGGGAAGCTCTACGAGTACCGTTGGTGGAAAACTAGATAATTGCAGTTTATTATTAGTTTTCGATTGATTTGATTGACTAACGGTTGTTGAACTTTGATTGCACCTAGTTTGTTTATGCTTGAGAATCTCTCTTCTGATATAAGATTAACTCAAACTAGATCGAAGTTTCAACGGGGATCTTTAGACTGTTTGTAGATCTAAAGACGTCTTGTGATAATCCATTATTAACAGAGACTAGTTATGTGTATGATTGATCACAAGAGATTCAAGTTGATTGTGTGCAGGTGTTTATTGAAGATCTAAGAAGATTTGAAGACGAAAAAGATTTCTGATTTGGGTTCATAATCTTTGGTGTGCACAAAACTTGATCAGCTTGGGATCCAACTATAATCGTTATCCTTGTGATAGATTTGATTGATTAGTTGAGTAGATAGACATCAATACGTTCTTTGTGATTCGAAGTATTGATTGCATGGTCTTAACAATTACTTTGGTAGTTGTTTAAAAGATAGATCTAAGGACCTGACAAAGGAGTTTATTGGGATAAACGGAGGAGCCCTTTGTCAAACTCATATCACGTTGTTTGAAAAGAGTTTTTACCGAACGGATTTGTTGTTCCTTTACTGTTTGGAATACGAACCAAAGGAATTGTTCCAAGTGCGTGACTTATTGCAAGTTGGAGGCGCAGGATACGAGACGGAACTAGGTGAACTATAGGTTTAGTTGCTTGGTCTCAACTATACGAAGTTGGTTTAGATTTTGTATAACGGCTTAATCCTGAGAGTATTCAATTCTGGACAAGGCCCCGGGGTTTTTCTGCATTTGCGGTGTCCTCGTTAACAAAATCTTGTTGTGTCTTTTACTTTTCTATTTCCGCAATTATAATTATTTTATTATAATTAGAAGTAAAATACACAAACATTAATTCCTATTTACTTGATAACAATCCTATTGTGTTTGGTTAAGTCCGAAATATTATCAAGTAAACATACTTCGTTGTTGTATTGTCTCGATCTTGTATCCATAATCAATCACGCAAGTTATCTTGTTGTCGTATTGTCTCGATCTCGTATCCATAGACGATCACACGAAGTGTGAACTGATTCGTTGTATTGTCTCAACTTTGTCCATAGACAATCACTTTCGGAGAGAGTGAGGTATATTTGGGTACCCTCGTCTTTTCAGAAAGAAATTTCATTATTCTAGATCTTCGAACTCAAAGCTACCAGTAGATCGTCGGTACCTCCAACATCCCTTATCGGTTTAAAATATATCCCGGATAAACCATGACAAAAATCTTTTCCTTGCATCCATGTGTGTTGAATTTAAATGGCGTCGTGCCCCAAATCAGAGGTTGCATTTGTAATGGATTTAAAATTGGAAGAGAAGCCTGATTGGGAAACAATTTCATCACTATTTTTTCCCATGTATGAACTTATTAGGGAATGACTAGCCTATTTCACCACGATTTATAAAGGGGATACCAAAATTACTTGGGGGTGATACCAAATCCTGACCGTCGAACCGCTGAATTGGTATCACCCCGCTAATAGTAGTATCCCTTTATAAATCATGTATTTCACGGCCTTTTTCATACTGTTATTAAATTGGTAAGGAGCTTTTAGAAATAATGTTTGAAACACCTTACAACTAATATTTTGGGAAATGATTTATATCCCATGGTTTATACCGACTGAGAGGGGGTGGGACCAACACTAAACTCACCCGTTAAACCGTCGGGTCAAGGGGGACCACCCCATTCTGTCTCAGTCAGTACACACACCGCGGGATCCAACCTGCAGTGAGTATTGCGCGCATCCGTTTTCTTGGACCTTCGGTAATATCTGTCAAGATAATAAAAAGAAACATAACACTTCCGATTAGACTACTTGTAAAGTTGAGAAGTTTATCTAAATTTGAGTTTCAAAGATATATATGTTGTGCACATTTTTGAGCATTCTGCTGATCATTATTTGACACTCCAATTAAGTCACAAATCCAAACCACTTAATCATAATCATTAGTCTCCAAGAAACATTGATAGAGCCTGACAAAATACATTGCAAAAACAAACCCAATTACAGCCACACTTGACCAAATTTAACCGCACCTACAACTAATCGAAGTTGATCGGTATATCAATGAGATTGGGTAAATACACTATTGGTGCTAGTATGACTTATGAATGTCTTGGTCACACCGACTTGAAAATTTACTGCCAAGCTGAGACAAAATAGATCAAACGTTGAATTTATCTTAGACTAATATTGAAGTAAATTTCAAATAGTATATGATGTACCAAATTGTCATTGGTGATGTTATATCTTCCCCACCCTCCTGTTCAACATAGAAACGTAGGTAAAGATAAAAATTTCAAGTGAACAAGACCCATCAGCTTTAATTTGCATAACTGAGCTATAACCAAAAATCTGACACTATAAATATCATACAAATGACCAGACGTGTTGCCATTGCTCTTTTAGTCTTTCCTTCTCAATGTTGCCAACTGCCAACGAGCCTGCTCGATTAATTTGGACAGCATTTGGGTCGTAAATTTCAGAAGCCAAATTTGATAGAACTTTAGCAACATATTCTATACGAGGCCGGCTGACATCTTTGCGCTGTAAACACTGAGCTGCAAGGTAAAGAACTTGGTACAAGCCTTGCTCTGGATAAAGGCTTTCCAGTAGTGGATCTCCAACCGTAGTGAATTCCTTACCGCCTGCCATTATATGTTTTGCCTGCACACGCACCAAACAAGAAATTCAATCAGCTGATGGTATTTTCTCGATCTGCATCTGTTGAGTTTTCCTGTTTCTCTTAAAACTGTAAGTAAAATAAACAACTAAACAGTTTACCCATCCAATGAGACTAGGATTAATCCCTGTCAGGCGCCCTGAAACCAGTTCAAGCAAGACTAAGCCGAAACTGTAGATGTCAGACTGTTGAGTGAGCTTACAATTTCCAACAAATTCAGGTGCATGGCGATGACACTGACGGCTGAAAAACCTTGTATGGCCAGACTCATCATGTTCTGGAATGCGCTCCTTGAACCCGAGGAAATCTGACAGTTTGGGGTGATATTCTGCACATAGGAGAATGTTGGAGGGTTTAATATTTCCAAGGATAACAGGAGAAGTTGATTTATCATGCAGGTATTTTATTCCTTCAGCCACACCAGCTGCAATTCTCATCCTCGTATTCCAGTCCAGAGGCTTATTGCGTGCAAGTTCTAAAATAAAAACAATGACATCAATTTGGAATCATCTTAATCCGCCCACAGAGTGAGGTCAACGCAAGAAAGAGACAGAGTTAGTTGGTGCATCTTACCATGCAAATAATCCTTTAAGGATCCCAATGGCATGAAGTCATAAACAAGAAACAACTGGTCTTTGTCATTGATGCTGTAACCTATCAGATCGACTATGTTAGGATGGTGCAAAAGGCTACGCATATGAATTGACGAAAACATTGACGGGTCATGGTATCCGTGAATGGTACAGATGCTTTCATCGTCAACTTGTCTAATTGCTACATCCAGTGAAGTTGATTTCTGTACATTACTCACCACAAGTAATTCAAGAGCAAATTTTGGAGTCAGTGCAAAGACTATGATAGGCAACGTAATGATAATTGTTCAAAAAAATTCACAAACTTCTTAATTCATAGACTAACCTGTCCAGTGCTCTTTAAGCAACCTTTGAATGTACGCCCATATTCTCCTTCGCCCAAAAGGGATTCTGGTGCAAAATCCTCTGTGGCCGCAGAAAGTTCCTGAAACTTAAACTTAGTAATGCAGGTATGATCTTCAACATTGTTACTGGAGCTTCCAACAAATTTAAAAATTGATTTGTTTGCCATTTTCTTTTATTTTCTCTAGTCTTTTGGAGATTGATATAGGAAGAAAGAGAGATTGGAAACAAAATATTGAAGGAGAACATATACTTGTTGAGGGACAATGGGTCACATTGAATGGGAGTGAGAGCAGGCTGTGGAATACATAAAGGTTCTCAGACAGGAAGAAGACGACAGATAGTTAGGCTAAAAGGAAAGGGGAAATGCAATATCCCATTAATTACTAGCAGCTACTTTAATGCCAAAGTAACTTGTTTAAAATGGCTTCATTTCTTTTATCTAGTTGAAAATTTCCATTTTCAGCAATGCATTTAAGCCTTGAAAGACTGTGGGCGTTGGTCTAACCCGGTAGTTTCTAGCTAGGGTATGTCTTCCAAGCTACACAAACTCTCTTTTTTGACTATAATAAAGAGGAATTTCCTTTTAAAGCCATTTCAAACAAAGTAAAAACCTTGTTTCAAAGTATTGTAGTGGAAGTCCTCAACACTTTACTGTTGGAATTTATTGATTTTGGTAGAAAGCTACCAGATGACACACGAGGGATATTATTGCTACTATGTTGTTTGAATTACACTGAATTTGAACTCTTGTATACATATGATTTAGAGAAATATTTAGAGAAATATAAGAAAGCAATCAACTCACCGACACGCTGAGTCCTGCCAGAATCCAATAAAATCAATCAATAGATTTGCTTCATTGAGATTGTCAGTAAACCATCCATGTCAACCACCTGCACTAGTTACCTTCTGAATGCCAAACATGCAATTCCTATCAGGAATTTGATCATGGAAAAATTCTTGTAAACCAAACAAACTATAGAGAGTAGAATAGCAAGAGTAAACTGCACTAAAATACAGGAGTAACCTGGACAAAATGGATGGTTGAGAGCAACATAAATCAAACAAATTTAAAATTAAATTTGCTACCATTAAGGCAAGTATTCACATTCTGTGTAAGAATTAATCAAATCAATAAATCAAATAAAAGAAGAAACAAAAAAAAAAAAAAAAAAAAAAAAAAAAAATTAACAAGACTAAATTAACAATACCCAGATTGATGATCCAGCAGGAAACTGAGACAAATAATTGGAGAGATTTGGTTGAACTTGGTCCAGCTCTTCAAATGCAGAGCTTTAAAATGGAAAAAGAAATCCAAGATTTGCAATTGAAGAGCAGGACCAGCTTCAGCAATTCTACTAACAACCGAGTGATAATTTTCAGTCATTTATGATCTTCCAATTAATCAAAGGTTGGTTAGGTGTTGTGAAGTGAATCGCCAAACTAACCAACCTGGTTGCAAACAGGAAGAAGAAGAAGAAGAAATGAAGATTAGGGTTTAATTGGATAAGATTTCCTAAAATACACAAAAATGAAAAAAATGAAAAAAATGGGAACTGGCAAGTGATATTTCAACCCCACAACAAAGGGGTTAGTTCATTTTCTTTGCACATCACTCACATCAGGGTTCGGACGGAACCTAAGCATAAAAGGGCAAGTCGAATCCCGAAGTACACGTATGTGACCCAGCCAAACATATGCAGTACTTCAAGTCCGGCCCTTCACATAGACCGCAGATATCATGGGTGCCACACCTTGTTTATTGGTTCCCCACTCATCTGGATTTGACTGAAATCCTCCGACTTATGAATCTGACTCAATATATTCTTGAGTCAAATCTTACTCAAAAATGAGTTAGCGGATTGTTCCCATGAGTCAAGGGTATTTTTTTACTCATATCTGACTCAAAAAAAAAAAAAAAAAACGATTTGACATCTCGTTCGAGCCAAGTCAGCATCCTAGTCTAATCTAAATTATACAGACATGCTCTTGTTCCTTTTCTCTGTTGTATTTGTTCTCTGATTCTTTCCGGTCAAGTGTCAAACCGTTATACAGAAGTTAAGACAGATGAAACTCGTCACAGCCGTGACTCCACAGTGGGTATTTGATTTCTTATACAGTTTGTTGTTGAGTTATAGAAAGAGATAGAAACACCCAACTGAGGGGGAATGTGAGATCTGATTCGAAACATAAGGAAGACCTTTCCTCTTCAAGTCGTAGAGAATCAGGGAAAGGGGAACGAAAGAGAGAAACTTCACTTTTTCATATTTTGGACGAGATCAGATTTACGTCAACGACGGTGATAACATTTCAACTGTCTTAACTTTGATATAACGGTTTGACATTTGACCGTTCAAGGTAACGGTCAAACGACCCAAATACTAAATTGGACAAATATAGGACCCAAACCCTCTACGGTACCAAAATTTGGGACCCAAACGCTAAATAACTCTTTTTTTATATTATCTTTAGTCTTCTGGAGATTGATATAAGTTCCGGAGAAAGAAATTGATTGGAAATGAGATTTTAAAAGAAGAACTTATACTTGTTTGTTTCCTGCTGCTTTCAAAGTACCTACTTTAACACCAAAAATAACTTGTTTCCGGTGAATTCTTTTCTCTATCGAGTTGAAATTTTCCATTTTCAGCAATGGGTTTGTGCCATGACTATGGAGAAATTTACAAGGTAGGGTCAAACGCGGTACAGTAGAAACTCTTTTAATTAATAGTACTCGATTATTTAATAAACTCTCTTAAATAATATTTTTGGCCGGTCCCGAGTCGGGGAGAACGTGCCAAATTAATAATTCGCTAAAATTATAAGATAATACTTTTTTGATTACCTATATAGGCCCCATATGAAATATAAATTAATAATGCATTATATATATATATATATATATATATATTCAATACATTAATGATTTACGAAGACTTTTTGAAAAATGATTTAATTGTCTTCTGTTTTTTGCTAAAATCAATATCACATTGAATTTCATCTATAATTTTTCTTATCATTTTAAGAATTTCTGGTGTTGTTTTCTCATAGATCAGCAAGAAATTATTCAATGTGATTGCTGCTTTAATAGCCTCGTTTCGTGAAGGGGACTCTATCGTAGAACTTTCATCATGTTCTTCCACATCTTTATCAATTCCCATAACGTTCTCGATTATTTCTTCATCAGTTAACAACTGTGTAACTTTATTTTCTTCCGGATAATTTAGGACATCTTCGACATTCATGTAATTACGCTAGCCTAACTTCTCGATCAAATTTTGCAAGTCTTGAGTGATTTCATCGTCTGTATGTCATCCAAATTGTCTAAACTTGTGTTTAGATAGGAAATAAAAAATATGATTGGATATTGTGTTTACAAAAGTATGATTTGATATTGATATTGTATTTATATAGGAAATATAATAGATATAATATGGTATTTTGTTTGTATAGAAACTAATTATTTGATATGAAATTTATCTATAAGTTAATAAAGTATTAATTAATATATAAATTATTAATTATTAATTTATCGGTTAATTAATATCTCGCTTAATTAATAAGTTTTGATGGTCCTGGACAAACATTAATTTATAGAGTTTCTAGTGTAATTCTAAACTAGGGTTATGCCAGCCAAGCTACACTCTTGTTGACTATAACGAAAACTTACCATTTTAAGCCATTTTAAAGGATTGTAGTTGAGGAATGTTGGAATCTAGTTTGGTACGTAGGGGCCAAGGGAGTACAAAGTCTAAATTACCCTCGTAGAGGGGATTGGCATATAAGGTCACAAAATCGGGTCACAAGTTAGTAAAAGCAAAAGCCCTATATCCAAAATATTTTTACAATCGCTAAACTGTCATCATTTAATTGGGCCGACCGAGCGAAGCGAGGGAGGACCTTTATATGGTCACTTTTTTGTAAATCTAAGTGATCAATTACTATGAAAAGATTGAGAATGGTTAGGGCTGAAAAACCAAAAATGTCCCTCCCTTTTAGTCCAATTACTATAACTCTTTGTGTATCTATCTTTTCAGGGGTATTATTGGAAAGCAAACTTTAATATAACATTTCTAAAAATCCGTGCCTTGGAATTTTACAAAATTTATCTCGTTGGAAAGGTTATAAAAAACTCTACGCAACAAGTACAAACAACAATATCAAATTTAGAGTTTTTTATGAAAAATTCGGAGGTATTTATCATTTTAGGCACAATTCGGAGGTATTCATTATGCAAACCACCACAAATGATACATAATACTTTATATAGCAAAATTTTGGTTTATGCATTAACTAATTTTCCGTTACAACTAATAAAACGATGTACTCCCTCCGTTTCAAGAAAAATGATACTTTCATTTTAGGCACAATTCTCGAAAATTGATAACACATCATGCAACCATATTTTGGTTTATGGATCGACTAATTTTCCGTTTCAGAAAAAGTGATACTTTCACATCCTGTTTCGGGAAAAGTGATACTTTCACGTCATTTCGGAAAAAGTGATACTTTCGCTCCGTTTCTGAAAGAATGATACTTTCGTCCCGTTTCAGAAACGGGGCGAAAGTATCACTTTTTTCGAAACGGGGAGGAAGTATCACTTTTTCCGAAACGGGGCAAAAGTATCACTTTTTTCGAAACGGGGAGAAAGTATCACTTTTTCTGAAATGGGGCGAAAGCATCACTTTTTCAAAACGGGGAGAAAGTAGCACTTTTCCCGAAACGGGACGAAAGAATCATTTTTTCCGAAACGGGGAGAAAGTATCACTTTTTCCGAAACGGGGTGAAAGTATCAGTTTTTCCGAAACGGGGAGAAAATATCACTTTTTCTGAAACGAGGCGAAAATGTCACTTTTTCTGAAACGAGGCGAAAGTATTACCTTTTCTGAAACGGGACGAAAGTAGTCGTGGACAAACTCCATCTTCATATTCTTCTTCGGTCGGCCCTCCCACCGTGGCAACGGTCGTACTAGTTATTTTTAATCCTTAATTATGTTGGAAGAAAAAGTGAAACAAAAAGAGAAAAAAAAATAAAAATAAATAAAGAACAAAAAGAACACAAAAAATCATTTGAGAAATTCAAAAAAGATTGATTATTTAAGTTTTCCGGATCCGTTTATGGTTGACTTTTTTTATTTTTCCAAAAACCTAATCGTAAATTAGTTTTACGGCCAGGAAACTATAATATCCTACTTGTGATTGGGGGTTGTTAATGGTGGTTTTTAGTTTAGGGTTAAAATCGTAAAATTATGCATCTGACATGACGTCACTATGACCACTAGCACACTTATTGAATCAAACAACATGCCTACGTAAGAATTACCATGGTACCCTTTTTTTTATATACGTGTGTCATGTTCCACGGCAGAACCCTTAATATTAACTGACATCACCTTTGTATATGCCAAACCCTAATTCTCCCACCGTGCCAATGGCAAACCATGCCAGCCACGTCTCTGCGCCAAGGCATTGCAACCATGCCAGCTGCACCACCGTGCCAATGGAAAACCATGCCAGCCACGTCTCTGCTCCAAGGCATGCCAATCATGCCGGCTGCACCAACGTGCCAATGACAAACCATGCCAGCCACATCTCTGCGCCAAGGCATGCCAATCATGCCAGCCGCACCACTGTGCCAATGACAAACCATGCCAGCCACGTCTCCGCGCCAAGGCATGCCAATCATGCAATCCGTACCACCGTCCCAATGGCAAACCATGCCGCCAGGTCTCCACGCAAAGGCATTCCAATCATGCCAGTCGCACCACCGTGCCAATGGCAAACCATGCCAGCCACGTCTCCGCGCCAAGGCATGCCAACCATGCCAGCCGCACCACCGTGCCAATGAAAAACCATCCCAGCCACGTCTCCGCGCCAAGGCATGCCAATCATGCCAACTGCACCACCGTGCCAATGGCAAACCATGCCAGCCACGTCTTCGCGCCAAGGCATGCCAACCATGCTAGCCGCACCACCGTGCCAATGGCAAACCATGCCATCCACGTCTCCGCGCCAAGGCATGCCAACCATGCCAGCTGTACCACCGTGTCAATGTCAAACAATGCCAGCCACGTCTCCGCGCCAAGGCATGCCAACCATGCCAGCCGCACCACCGTGCCAATGGGAAACCATGCCAGCCACTTCTCCGCGCCAAGGCATGCAAACTGTAACACCCCGTGTTTTTAGCATGGCGCATGCTAAAAGATGCGCCATTTGCTTGTGATGAAGCTTCATCCAAAGCTTCCGCAGCGTGAAAAAGGTGGATTGGCTTAAGGCCAATACCGCGCCAAAAATGGCGCATTATGTTTGGCATTTGGCCAAGGGCCAATGTTGCATCATCATGATGCATTAGGCCAGTTGGGTAGGTGGGCTCGATCTTACAGCGAAATCATTGTGCAATAAATGTAAAACAAATAAGACCGGGTGGTGCGCAATCATTGTACGTAATCGTTGTGTGTAATCATTGTGCAACAGACAGAACAAGTGGTGCACAATCATTGTGCAGCAGACGGAACGAGTGGTGCACAATCATTGTGCAACAGAACGGAGACTCGGCAATCATTGCCGGTCATTCAGAAATTCATGGCAACGGCTATGAATAGTGAAGCATGTCAATATGCTCCCCTTTTCATACTTGTAGAAATTCCATTAAGACATATATAGGGAGGGGTAGTTGGTTGAAGGTGCATATGCGGACTATGTACCAAGTAAGCTACATAGCTTAGTCAGGAAGGGTATAAATGATGCCTAAGGCTCATTTATAGTTGCGTAGCCTTTCAAAGAGGGTATTTGATGCGTTGGCATCGCTATGCCACGGCGCGGACCCGATGATGCATAATCATTATGCATCTTGGCGGAATGGCCTATACGGACCAGGCCATTACCGTTTTTGCTAGGCCACGGCCTTGCAAACGAGTTGGCTTAAGTTTCTGTCCCTTCGTGGATGAACTACGGTCTGTGCTTGATCCCTTTAGAGTAGGGAAGGGTACGTAGGCAGCCGCAATGAGTTGCGGCATTGCCGGTCCAAAGACGTTGGCCCTCATATCATCTAAGCTCGGTGAGCTCGACGCAAGAGATGATTGTGGCGAATTGATGAGGCTTAGTTGCATGCCGGTAAGTGGATGCTCATACTTCCTATCAAGTTATAAAGAGTTGGTAAGCGAGTTAACGTGGGAAATGGCAAGGGCTTGATGGTGCGGCCTACGCTAAAGTCCAAGGCTTATACCTGGACAATGACGGATGTTACTAGCTAGGGAATTGGTGATGAATTCCCTACGTAAAGGCAAAGCCAGAGACGCATGAAAAATGCATTGGCATTGGCCTTATGGCCGTAAACCCTTTTGCGGGACAAGGGTAAGTTGGAACGGTGTGGAAGCTAAGTTAGCTGCGTCATGCTCCACGAGCATGCTTGCAAGGGCGAATTGGACGTGCATTTGCCTAGCTTTGAGGCCCGGATCGTAGCTTCATCATGGCGCACCTGGGAGATTACGGCTGCGGGCAACGCGCCAAAGGCGTAATTTTCCGGTCCGTCACGATGGTATCGAGCAAGTTCGAAAAAACTCTAGGGACTTGTGCGGAGTGGACTCATTGGCGAGTGTTTTCCTTGATGGAAACATAAAGTTGGAGAGTAGGCCAACTTTTGCGCGGGGAAGAGTTTGTAACCGCTTTGCGATTACTATGAGAATCGAGTTGAGCTTGTTCAAGTACCGTGAGATTGCCGGCCTAAGTGGCACCCCACTTACGAGTGGATATCCGGAAGACAAATGCGGGACGGTGGGTAGACAATGGACCGATCATCCCCACACGTTGGCACCGGCCAAAGGGTGTGCGTTGTCGAGCCGGCTAGCATCCCACTTACGAGTGGCACTGGATGACCGTCGTGACGGTGGGCAATCGGATACCGATCCACACAAAGACTTGTGCTAAAATTTTGTTATTTTGATGACATCTTTCAACTTGTGAACCTTAGGGACTTCTGAGTGCGTAGTATGGGATGCGCATTCAGGATACCTGGTCGAGATATCCTCTTGGCACTGGCCAATTGCGATTCTTGGTTTAGTTGTGGGCACTTTTGGATCCCTGGGCAGGTGGTATGGGACATGTGCTCAGAAGATCTAAATTGTTGTTCATGACAACTTGAAGAAACCCGTGATTTCTGAGCATCTGGTATGGGACTTTTGCTCATGGAATCCAACTCGAAGAGATTGTCCACAATAGCTTTGGTTTTGAATTTCGGGGACGAAATTCTTTGAAGGGTGTGATAATGTAACACCCGTGTTTTTAGCATGGCGCATGCTAAAAGATGCGCCATTTGCTTGTGAAGAAGCTTCATCCAAAGCTTCCATATAGCGTGAAAAAGGTGGATTGGCTTAAGGCCAATACCGCGCCAAAAATGGCGCATTATGTTTGGCATTTGGCCAAGGGCCAATGTTGCATCATCATGATGCATTAGGCCAGCTTGGGTAGGTGGGCTCGATCTTACAATGAAATCATTGTGCAATAAACGAAAGCGGTGGAAGACCGGGTGGTGCGCAATCATTGTACATAATCGTTGTGTGTAATCATTGTGCAACAGACAGAACAAGTGGTGCACAATCATTGTGCAGCAGACGGACGAGTGGTGCACAATCATTGTGCAATGTAACGGAGACTAAGCAATCATTGCCGGTCATTCGAAATTCATGGCAACGGCTATGAATAGTGAAGCATGTCAATATGCTCCCCTTTTCATACTTGTAGAAATTCCATTAAGACATATATAGGGAGGGGTAGTTGGTTGAAGGTGCATATGCGGACTATGTACCAAGTAAGCTACATAGCTTAGCCGGAAGGGTATAAATGATGCCTAAGGCTCATTTATAGTTGCGTAGCCTTTCAAAGAGGGTATTTGATGCGTTGGCATCGCTATGCCACGACGCGGACCCGATGATGCATAATCATTATGCATCTTGGCGGAATGGCCTATACGGACCGGAGCCATTACCGTTTTGCTAGGCCACAGCCTTGCAAACGATTTGGCTTAAGTTTCTGTCCCTTCGTGGATGAACTACGGTCTGTGCTTGATCCCTTTAGAGTAGGGAAGGGTACGTAGGCAGCCGCAATGAGTTGCAGCATTGCCGGTCCAGCACGTTGGCCCCTCATATCATCTAAGCTCGGTAGCTCGACGCAAGAGATGATTGTGGCCAGACTTGATGAGGCTTAGTTGCATGCCAGTAAGTGGATGCTCATACTTCCTATCAAGTTATAAAGAGTTGGTAAGCGAGTTAACGTGGGAAATGGCAAGGGCTTGATGGTGCGGCCTACGCTAAAGTCCAAGGCTTATACCTGGACAATGACGGATGTTCAGCTAGCTAGGGAATTCAGTGATGAATTCCCTACGTAAAGGCAAAGCCAGAGACGCATGAAAAATGCATTGGCATTGGCCTTATGGCCGTAAACCCTTTATGGGACAAGGGTAAGTTGGAACGGTGTGGAAGCTAAGTTAGGCTGCGTCATGCTCCACGAGCATGCTTGCAAGGGCGAATTGGACGTGCATTTGCCTAGCTTTGAGGCCCGGATCGTAGCTTCATCATGGCGCACCGGGGAGATTACGGCCTGCGGGGCAACGCGCCAAAGGCGTAATTTTCCGGTCCGTCACACAAACCATGCCAGCTGCACCAACGTTCCAATGGCAAACCATGCTATCCACGTCTCTGCGCCAAAGCATGCCAACCAAGCCAGCCGCACCACCGTGCCAATGGCAAAACATGCCAGCCACGTCTCCGCGCCAAGGCATGCCAATCATGCCATATCCACACTATCGTGCAAATGGCAAACCATGCCAGCCACGTCTATGCGCCAAGGCATGCCAACCATGCCAGCCGCACCACCGTGCCAATGGCAAATCGGGCCAGCCACGTCTCTACGCCAAAGCATGACAACCATGCCAGCCGCACCACCGTGCCAATGGAAAACCATGCCATCCACGTCTCCGTGCCAAGGGTGCCAACCATACCAGCCGTACCACCGTGCCAATGGCAAACCATGCCAGCCACGTCTCCGCGTCAAGGCATGCCAACCATGCCAGCCGCACCATCATGCCAATGGCAAACCATGTCAGCCACTTCTCCACGCCAAAACAAAGGGTTGCAATAATCAACGGCTACCCTTCTCTTTGAGATGCAGATCTCGACCATCCAAGTTCGCCACCTAACGCATGACAACTTGCGTCCCAAGGCCAAACACCACGGTTTGCACTAAACCCTAGTTTTGGCTGCGCCTATACCATGCCAGCCTTTCCTTCACGTCATTGGCTACCAAAACGAAGGGTTACAACGATCAACGGCCACCTTTCCATATAAGATGCGGATCTTAACCATTCAATGTCACCAGCTAACGTGTGGAAACTTGTGGCCCAACGCCAAGCCTTAATTGTGGTCGCGCCCAAACTACTCCAAGACCCCAGCTCTTGGCCGCGCCGAACTACACTAAAATCCTATCTTGTTGGCCATACTTTTATGCCGCCAGATACCAAACGAAGGGTTGTAATAATCAACGGCTACCCTTTTCTTTGAGATGCAGATATCGACCCCACAAGTTCGCCACCTGACGCATGGCAACTTGCGGCCCAAAGCCAAAACACACGGTTTGCACCTAAACCCTAATTTGGCCGCGCCTACTCTATAGTAAAGCCATGCTCAATGTTGGCTGCTAAAACAAAGGGTTAAAATAATCAACGAGTACCCTTCTCTTTGAGATGCGATTTTGACCACACAAGTTCACCACCTGACGCATGGCAACTTGCGACCCAAAGCCAAAACACACTGTTTGCACCTAAACCCTAATTTGGCCGCGCCTACTCAATGGCAAAGCCATGCTCAACACTGGATGCTAAAACGAAGGGTTTCAATAATCAACGGCTACCCTTCTATTTGAGATGCAGATCTCGACGACACAAGTTCGCCACCTGACGCATGGCAACTTGCGGCCCAAAACCAAAATACACGGTTTGCATCTAAACCCTAATTTGGCCGCGCCTACTTTATGGCAAAGCCATGATCAACGCTGGCCACTAAAACGTATGATTGCAATAATCAACGGCTATCCTTCCCTCTGAGATGCGGATCTCGATCGTTCAAGTTCGCCACCTAACTTACGGCTCAAAGCCAAAACATCACGGTTTGCATCTAAACCCCAAATTTGGCAGCGCCTATTCTTTGGCAAAGCCATGTCGACTCTACCATGGCCACTGACATGCCACCATGCCACACGTAACACCTTGCTACACGTTTTCCCATGAAAACACCCGAGACATCTTACACATGTCACAAACTGGGGGATGCTCATAAATGGTATTAGTTTGGCGGTTTACAGCGTGCGGCGTACACTACGCCCGTTATATGAAAGTGTCATAGGAATGAGTCGTTTAGTAAATATAAGGAATAATGGTGAAACACTCATTTTATTATGGAACATCAATTCCAGGCGTTACCCATTTATCACCTCCTTCCACTTTACTCAGTCGTTTCCATTTTCGACGATACCAGAGTACGTTATGTTACGACTTGTATAAATAGGTCTTACCTATTTCCACCAAACGACAAGTTTTTGGTCAGGAGCATACAACACTCAGAAACCACTTGCTAGCTTTCCTATATGTTGGCTTTCAATTTCTGATACAAGTCAAACAACTACTATTCCAGAATTAACTATTCTGGTCTCAACACTTTCTTCGCTTCCCTCCCTAAAACCAACCCTTCTCCTCCACTTTGTGACCGAAGCAAGTATGGAACGGCCATTTCTTGGATTAGGCTGGATTTGTAGAGATTGATCTCCCGAATCTAAAGTGCTCCCTTGCAGTACATTATTTAGGGTTTAGACTTAGTTTCTCACCCACTCACACGAAATTACTGAAATCATCAGAAACCGTTTTCACCCTCAAACAATTGGCGACCACAGCGGGAGGATTGATCTTTCAGTCACGCTGTCAATTTTCAACTCTCAATCTCATCGTTTGACTTAGATCTCGGAACGGTAGCAAAAAATAATCCGCTCAGGGATCAACGACCCAGTTACCAGTCGTAATAGTTACCAGGCGTAATACAACAAGGGCCGACTGGGGACTTTCAAAGAAAAGCAAACGATTCGCTTAAGATCGACGGCCCAGTTATCAATAATCACGCGACGGGGAACAACTGAGGACTTCTCACGGGCAATTCGATGTCGCCCGGAATTGCGGTTTGGGATCCGTTTTGTTGAAGTAGGTAATAAAAACAAGTAAGTCCGGCCAGGATACATAAACAATTACTATAGGTTTCCACGTTGAAACCAAACACCGTGTTATTCCCAAGTTTCATCCCATACTTTCCCCCGTCATGCAACATTCACGGTTTCACAATTTTCCTATATGATTTGCTACCTACACTTGCAACTCAGACTTTAACATATCAAAAGACCATTATCCTAAAATAATCCAAAAACTCTTATAAAAAGAAATCATCTATCAATCCAAAAAGAAAAGAAAAAAATGAACCATAAACTAGGCGTTTCTTTGCCTTTCAAAAAAAAAACTAAGGAAAGGAGTTTCAGAAAAGTAACACGCTCAAGGAAAATCGCTCAACAACGACTCGTTCTTCTTGGAGAAAACGTTCTTCATACTTTGAAGGGCCGCCTTCTTCAGTTTTAACTCCTGAGAGAACTTCTCCAGCTCCTGGGACAACTTATCGACTTCTGCCACCTGACAATTAATCGAATCTGTAGAAGGACTATCAACCGTTTCAGCCTGCAGTCTTTGGATCTCAGAAAAGCCCTTGCAGAACCAGGAGACATCAAACTCAAAGTCTACACACATATCCGGTGAAACTTCCAAACTTGAGATCACATCTTTGGAAACAGTGTGACCAGTCACGTTGCACATATGGTGAATTGAAGATAAAGCTTCTTCCACACGCTTGACCAATGAAAATCGGCTAGTGAGCTTCTTGGTCGTGGCGATATGTCCATATTTTTCCCATATCCTGGTATACAACTCCGCATGCTTGGCTGGCACACTGAAGCCTCCAACCAACACATGGTCTTCGTGGGGAGTCAAATATGGAGACACGAAAATGGCGCCCGCAACTGAATCTGCGACCGACAAAGGATTCCTGACCACGACCGCACCAATGGTCGCCGAAGTACTTTCCACCATTTTTACATCAATCGAGGCACCGACCTTCATTTTTTGTGACTATCTAAAAAGTCATGTTAGAGTGTGTGTCACCGTACGCCAATTCCGGGTAGGAATGGTGAGCTACCCAACTTCGCACCACTTTCAAAGACTATTTTTGATCTCTTGAGTGCTAATTTTGCCAATCATGAGGATGACGTCTAAAGATGAAAACTCCTTCTTGTAGTTTGATTAGCGATTAACACCACACTCTCTCCCTCTTGACAACATCAACGAGATCCATATAAACACATCATCATCAACAAGCAGAGCAACATCAGAATATTTGAAGAAAAGTCGAAATAGTCCAAGGTTTACACGCAACAATTCAAAAGAAAATAAGATGAGAATTAGTGAAGTTTATGAAATCAAGACAATGCAAGTTGTGAAGAATTGAGTGATAAAGTCCTTTATCCATGGAGTTAGTAGTTTCATTGTTTTTGTTGTTATTTTCATTTCATAAGTTAATCAAAAAAAAAAAAATATTGTAGTTTATTTTCTTAGTCTAGTTTTGATACCACCATGGTAAAGAAGAAAATTCCAAGCAACAAGAAAATTGAAGAGAAAAGTTACAAATTGTCAAGTTTTTGCGAAGTTCAGAAGTTCATCATCAACAGTTGAAGATCGAAGACCGAAGATTGAAGACATTTCTATGGATGCTGTGAGAGTGGTGTTGACTGCCGATCGGATGTGAAGGTAAGTGAGTACTCCCATCCTTGCTAATGGTTGATTTCCTTTCTTAGAGATCATCAGAAAAAGATTCTTTCTTTCCACAATTCTGTGGAGTCTCCCGAAATTATTTCGGAAGGTTATCCTTCTCACCATCAACGTGTGCAGGATTTCTCTTTTTATTCCTGCCTGAACACATGAGAGACTAGAAAAGCGGTCTTTTTGAGCGCAATTATCATAAAACCCTATTGGTGAGGCAGAAGTCGAGGCTTGTGATCACTCTCGAACCCGAATTCTTTCATATGGTATGGTTATTTCTCGCTCAACTCTTAAGGATGAGAATGCGTTCTTTGGTAATTCTAACTTCGTGTTACTAGCATGCAGAAACTCTATGTACTCATAGCTCCTTGGATGCTTGAGACTCTTTTACGCTCTGAAGTTGGAGAAGGTTTTGTGGGTACACCTCTGGTAAACCCTAACGAGACTACAACTCGTCCACTAGGGACACCTAGGGGTTTAAAGGCTTAGTGCATACGCTAAATGCATTCGAGAGACCAGCGACAGTGGTATAGTTAGGATTTCTTAATTTCTATTTCACTTGAGGACAAGTAAAATTCAGGTTTGGGGGTATTTGATGAGTGCCAAATATTGCATATTTCTACACCTTTTTATTGGCATTTAACTCATCTTTTGCGCTTTAAAATCATATATTATCCCAAATTCTGGATTTTCTCTGTTTTCAAGAATAAATACTTGTACTAATTAATTTTGTATTTTTAGGTAGTAAATAAAGCTTGAAGGAATTAAGGAGCCAAAAGAGCAGAAAATTGGAGACTAGCGACTATGGAAGAGGAGTTGCAGCCCGCTTGTGCATCAGTTGCAACCTGTTTGCAAATGCATGGGCTTAAGCTATCCAAAACCCGAATCCAAGCCCGCCTCCATTCTGAGCTGTTGGATTTGATCTAGCATTGCATCCAATGGCACCTCCACCCAAGACATCAACAATCGAAGCTCCCGTCCCACACCCTAGGCGCCTGTCCCCTTCTCCTACTTGACCAGAAGCCAAACACCCCCTTACCATCGTACTCACCTTCTTCCCCTTCTGCAAAAACCAAATCTTTCCCCCCCGACCATTTCTGCAGCTCCAACAACACCAGCAGCACTTTCTTCTCCCGACCAACCTCTTTGTCACCAGCACAACCACCTTCTACACCTCCTAGCTCTTAACTATCTCCTTCATAGCTTCTTCTCATAAACCCTAGAATCTAGGTTTGAGATAGATAAAGTTAGAGTTACCCAACATCGCATTAATGGCTTGCAGAAGCAATTGGAAGAGGGGACAACCACTTCTGAGTCTTTGGTGAACAGGGTTTGCATTTAATTTCTATTTTTAGGGATAGAGAAGAAGTTTTTGATATAAATAGAATTATTCTCTGTGTAAGAACGCTCTCTCGGAATTTTTAGGGTTTAATTGTTAGTTTAAATCAATTGTGTTTTAATTACTGTTATCATGTTCTAATTCACTTTGCTAGGGTGTAGATGAAACCCCTAATTTTATGTTAAGTTAATCAAATTCCTGTTGTTGTTCTTGCTGTGTTGTATTGTATTAGGATTGGTAGTTAACTGTATGACCAAACTAACTTGTGATCAATTGTACTGTAAGAAGACAGTTGATACTAGGGGTGAGTGAGGGGAGTTGGTTGATAAAGCCTCCACCTGAGACCTTTAAAGGAAGGTACAAGAACATAATTTGAGTTGAATTGCCTTAGCATAGGGTTAGAAGGTGAATTCAATCACCCTAGTGCTCTCTAGCCTTTGTTTACAATCTGTTTTGCATATTTACTTTACAATCTGCTTAATTACTTGTTAATACCAACATCTTGTCGTATCGACACACAAAACAACCCCTTTGTGTCACTTCTCATTAATAATCAGTTTAGATAAAGCACAACATCAGCATACACTCACCTTGTCTCTATGGGTTTGACCTGTGCTTTCCCTGTGTTGCAAATCAACACTGTGCACTTGCAGTTATAATCGTAGGTAACATTCCTGAGGCTACCACATTACGATTTAGTTTTCACTCAAGAAAAAAAAGTGAGGTCAAAAAAAAAAAAAAAGAGGAATGCATAAACTTACCGACTCATCTGCGGATTCTCGGGAGGAAGACTCGGTGTCACCTTCTGAAGCACTTTCATCATCACTGCTGGATCCTGATCTTTCTTCTTCCTCGGATTCTTCTACATCCTCAGGAGACTTAGTAGCCGATTTCTGACTATGCGCGAGTTTGGCAAAGGGGTTTCCGCTGTTAAGACCCTGAATCGGAAAAGAAAAGATGTTTAGCAACGAAATAGAAGATTTGTGTGAATCAGTCACATCAAGAATGAGCTGCCCATACCGTGTGTTGAAAGAACTGAAAGTCACGAGAGCCAACGAATCCGACTGGAAACCACCCGCATGGTTCTTAGACCTTCGCTTCTTTTTTTGAGAACTGTCGGGAGATTTTCGCTTAGCAGTAGAAGGCTCCCTCAACAGTGGATGTTCCGCTAAAGTCACAGAGGAAGGCTTGCCGCGGGTATTCTCCACA
This sequence comes from Papaver armeniacum, assembly GCA_023531295.1. Taxonomy (NCBI): domain Eukaryota; kingdom Viridiplantae; phylum Streptophyta; class Magnoliopsida; order Ranunculales; family Papaveraceae; genus Papaver; species Papaver armeniacum. Next base: position 529,790 of record JAJJWW010013376.1, read on the forward strand.
ACATCGCCCGTAAACCCATGGATGGAAAGAAACTCATCCTGCCAGAACTTATTGTACCTAGGGGTTGTCATTGGAATTCGATCTGGGGGAAGGAAAGGAAGGCTCTTACCTGGCGCGAGAACACTGGCGTTAAGAACAGCTGGAAACAGTTCTTCCGAAGCAACCGATTGACGAATAAATGGGGACCCCTTGGTCAAAACCCATTTGCCGAGACGCCCTGTCGATATTATAAGGGACCGCTTTGAAACATCCCCGAAAGAAAGATGGCACGTGTCCACGGATACAACTCCGCATAAATATGACTTCTCCAACACTTGTATTCTCCCTGGACGAAAGCAAAGTCAAGTTCGGAGCAACGGCAAAAGTGTTCGGATGAACTATGGACGCGTGAAGTGGAGCCCAGGGACGAAAAGTAACATCATAGAAATTATCAAGAAAATCAATGAGCTTCACTCCAGATCTTGGACGCCTATTAGACCAGCGCAGAATTCGAGAGCCGCCACAAGACTCAGGAAGCAGAGCCAACGGTTTAGGAGCGTACTTTGCGAAATGCTCCCACAACCATGCCTGGAGGAAAGCAACGTGAACATACGAGTTTACCTTCAAAGAACTGTTTGAAAATACATATCCGAAACCAGATGATCCAAATGGGTGTACAAAGAACCAAGAAACAATCCCCCAATGGGAAGAACGACGCCTTTCGCCAGGTTGATGGCAAATTTAATAAGCCATCGCCTTATCTCCTTCTTGCCAGAGCCGTCATCAAAAATATCTCTGGACAGCCGCAGAGCTAAAAACGTGGCAACATGGAGAGTGTCATCTAATTTTAGGTTCACCTTCGGCTCATCAGGGAACCACTCAGACACCCACCAGCTATAGAAGCACTTCGTCTCGTGATCCTTTCGGACGAACCCTTTTGACTTCTCGACAAGGGAGGCACACATTTCCTCTTCATCATTAGACAACGTGATATCAAGATTCCCTGTTATGGGAAGGTTCATCAAGACGGCTACGCTCTCTAAAGAGATGGTCATTTCTCCCCACCTGCATATGGCAGTATGATTATCTGGACACCATCTAGAAGACAAACATGATCAAACCCTGGATGTCTTTCCTAACTTGAAGTGTTGCAGAAGCCAAGACAGCTGCAACAATCTGCGCCTTAGTCAAATTGGCCCTCACACGGTCTTGACCTATCATGAATTGCATCCACTTATCAAAAGAACGCAACGGGCTCTGACAGATTTTGAAGTCGATGGGAGAAGCAGGATATTCTTTCCTCTGCAGACAAAATCGCATTATGCGCCCTGGCCGAACCGACTGGACCTCTCTTTCATTTTCCGAACCAGTCAAAATAACCACCACATACTTGGGATGGGTTTTCCTAGGTGAAGAAGACATTGTAAAAAATTCATCATCCGCATTTGTCTTGGAGTTGCTAACGTTCTTCGGTACAGTTGCAAGGCTCTTCCCAGGTGACATCTTAACAGAATTCCTTATGCTATTGAAGTAACTACAACAAAACAAAACGAAGAATTACTACCTCGAAGAAAAAATCATACATCATGACTAGAATAATTACTACCTCGAAGAATTATTACCAAGATCGGTTACGAACAATAACGTGTTTGTCACGGAAAATTCTCTTTGGCCACACGCCATGAAATTCATGACTAGGAGAATGGGGATGATGCTACCCAACGAGGCATATGTAATGTCAAGGGAAATATGCTATTGGTCGAAATCGAGATAGTACCGCGGGGAAGCATGCGAAGCCACGGAAAGTATAACCCAGTCAAGTCATGCTCTATCATGGAAATACGCTGCCAACCAAGGGAGGAATATTTTCACACGGCCACAAAAGGGAAAGGCAACCTTGAATCTAGGTTTTCACGAGAAGAAAACTAATAACAGCAACCTACTCATGCACGCATGTTTTGTATAATACTTGGTTTTCTTACTATCGGCATGGCGACTAATATTGCTATGATACTGCTAAGAAGGAAGAATCATTCATACAAAAAAAAAATATTTTTATGGGTTCATGGAGAGTATATCTACGGCTAGGGCTTGCACCGACAAAAGAAAAAGAGAAAAAAGAAGCGTTGGAGTACATACCTGGAATGTTAGCTCGTTTTACTGCTACCACTCTGCCGCTAGCACAAAGACGTGAGAACAAAGATGAAAAATAAAATAAAAGGAGAACAACCCTTTTATAGGAGTAATATTCTTTTGAATTTCGAATAAGGAAAGGATCCCCTATTTTAAGCCACGAATAAGAAAAGGCAATCGGGACCGCAAGGATAAGTCTCACGACGCCCAAAAGTCCGCGCCATGCCTTACCTCACCATACCCCAGCAATCTGCGCCACGCCAACGTCCAATTCGCGCCCGCGCCGAGCCAAGCCGAGCCGCGCCGAGTCAATCCAAGCCGCCCGTGCCGAGCCAAGCCAAGCCGTTCCCTAGCCAAGAAGCGCCCAAGCCGCGGCCAAGCCAAGTTGCGCCAAGACCGAGCCGAGCCGCGCATGAGCTGCGCCAAGCCAATTCCCATTCCTAGCCACGCCAAACAACTTGCTAAGACAGCACCTCCGCGTTCCCTAGCCCAGCCAAGATGACGCGTGACGAAATCAAGCTGACATCATGTGTCTCAACCAACAACTTCCTCTACCATTTCACGTCTAGCCAATAACGACGCAAATAGAATTCATGCAAGGCCGCCAACGCAAGGATCACAGATTCTCAAAATACTCTCGAAAAAGGTTAGACGAACTTTCCTAGCCGTCTTTCATGACCCGACGCTTTGGTTTTGTCCTTGTCTCTGTCACCATATTATGCTTACCTCGCAATAATGCTCCTGTTTCGAGCTAAGCAGGGGACTTAATGTTGATGGTTGTTTTTAGCTTAGGGTTAAAATTATAAAATTATAAAACTATGCAGCTGACATGACGTCACTATGACCACTAGCACACTTATTGAATCAAACAACATGCCTACGTAAGAATTACCAGGGTACCCTTTTTTTATATACGTGTGTCATGTTCCACGGCATAACCCTTAGTATTACCCAATCTCCAACTGCACTGGCATTAGAGATTGGTCCTCGCAGTGTTGCGTTGAGTTTTGCCTTGTCATTTCGATGACATCTTTCAACTTGTGAACCTTAGGGATTCCTGGGTGGTAGTATGGGATTCTATCTAGGATACCTTGTCGATATATCCTCTTGGCACTGGCCGATTGCGATTCTTGGTTTTGTTGTGGGCACTTTTTGGATTCCTGGGCAGGTGGTATGGGACATGTGCTTAGAAGGTCTAAATTGTTGTTCATGATGACTTGAAGAAACCCGTGATTTCGAGCATCTGGTATGGGACTTTTGCTCGGAAATCCAACTCGAAGAGATTGTCCACAATAGTTTTGGTTTTTGATTTCGGGGACGAAATTCTTTGAAGGGTGTGATAATGTAACACCCCGTGTTTTTAACATGGCACATACTAAAAGATGCGCCATTTGCTTGTGACAAAGCTTCATCCAAAGTTTCCTTTGCATGGTGAGATGCATTTGGCCCTGGGCCAATATCCGTTGCTAAGTAAGGCACATCGCGTATGCATATATTGGCTAAGGACAATATGGCATTAGTTGGAGGCTGCATTGGCCAAGAGCCAATCTTGCATCAAATGATGCATTAGGCCAATTTGGGTAGATGGCCTTGAATATGTACAACCAACATGGCTAGACATCAGGTAGAAAATATACAACCAACATGGCTGGACATCGAGTTGGATATGTACAGCCAACATGGCTGGACATCGGGTTGGTAGTAGACAGCCAATTGGCTGGAGATCGGGTTGGTAATGTACAGTCATCACGGCTGGACATTGGTGTGGCCTATGGGCCAAGGTCGGAAATACAACCATCACGGCCCTTCATCGGGTTTGGCTCAGGAAGTGTTTAGCCATCCTGGCCGGGTATAAGAACTGGCATGTGAGCCGGAACTGAATGTACAGCCATCTTGGCCGGTTATTCAGGAAAATACATGGCAACGGCCATGAATAGAAAACGGGGAGTTGATGAAAGATTTTTTGTCCCCTAATAAGAGTTGTAAAAATGTCAAATTAATATATATAGGGAGGGGTAGTTGGTTGAAGGTGCATATGCGGACTATGTACCAAGTAAGCTTCATAGCTTGGCCGGAACGGTATGAATGATGCTCATGCCTCATTCTTAGTCACGCAGCCTTACGAATGGAGCATATGATGCTGAAGCATCACTATGCCATTCCATAGACTCGATGATGCATCACTTGAATGTATTTGACGGAACGGCCTATACGGACTAGGCCATTGGCCACGACCTAGAAAACGAATTGGAATAAGTTGCTTGTCCCTTCGTGGATGAACTACGGTTTGTGCTTGATCCCTTTAGAGTAGGGAAGGGTACGTAGGCAGCCGCAATGAGTTGCAGAATTTCCGGTCCAGCACGTTGGCCCCTCATATCATCTGAGCTCGGTAGCTCGACGTAAGAGATGATTGTGGCCAGACTTGATGAGGCTTAGTTGCACGCCAGTAAGTGGATGCTTATACTTCCTATCAAGTTATAAAGAGTTGGTAAGCGAGGTAACGTAGGAAATGGCAAGGGCTTGGTGCGGCCTACGCCAAAGTCCAAGGCTTATGCCTGGAAAAGACACATCAATATGACGGTTGCTCAGCTATGTAGGAAATTCAGTGATGAATTGCCTACGTAAAGGCAAAGTCAGAGATGCATGAAAAATGCATTGGCATTGGCCTTAAACCCTTTTGCAGGACAAGGGTAAGTTGGAACGGTGTGGAAGCTAAGTTAGCTGCGTCATGCTCCACGAACATGCTATTGCATGTGCAAATGGACGTGAATTTGCCTAGCCCTAAGGCCCGGATCGTAGCTTCATCATGGCGCATCGGGGGAGTTACGGCCTGTGGGAAATGCGCCAAAGGCGTAATTTTCCGGTCCGTCACAACCATGCCAGCCACGTCTCCGCGCCAAGCCATGCCAGCCGCACTACCGTGCCAATGGCAAACCACTCCAGCCACGTCTCCGCGCCAAGGCATGCCAACCATGCCAGCCGCACCACCGTGCCAATGGCAAACCATGCCAGCCACGTCTCGCGCCAAGGCATTCCAACCATGCCATCCGCACCACCGTGCCAATGGAAAACCATGCCAGCCACGTCTCCGCGCCAAGGCATTCCAACCATGCCAGCCGCACCACCGTGCCAATGGAAAACCATGCCATCCACGTCTCCGCGCCAAGGCATGCCAACCATGCCAGCCGTGCCACCGTGCCAATGGAAAACCATGCCAGCCACGTTTACGCGCCAAGGCATGCCAACCATGCCAGTCGCACCACCGTGCCAATGGGAAACTATGCCAGCCACGTCTCTGCGCCAAGGCATGCCAACCATGCCAGCTGCACCACCATGCCAATGGCAACCGTGCCAGCCACGTCTCGCGCCAAAGCATGCCAACCATGCCGGCCCGCACCACCGTGCCAATGGAAAACCATGCCGCCCACGTCTCCGCGCCAAGGCATGCCAACCATGCCGCCCACACCATCGTGCCAATGGCAAACCATGCCAGCCACGTCTGCGCCAAGGCATGCCAACCATGCCGCCCGCACCACCGTGCCAATGGAAAACCATGCCCCGCACCACCGTGCCAATGGAAAACCGTGCCAACCACGTCTCGAGCCAAAGCATGCCAACCATGCCACCGCACCACCGTGCCAATGAAAAACCATGCCAGCCCACGTCTCCACGCCAAGGCATGCCAACCATGCCGGCCGCACCACCGTGCCAATGAAAAACCATGCCCGCCACGTCTCCGCGCCAAGGCATGCCAACCATGCTAGCCGCACTACTGTGCCAATGGCAAACCATGCCAGCCACGTCTCTGCGCCAAGGCATGCTAACCATGCCAGCCGCACCACCGTGCCAATGGCAAACCATGCCAGCCGCACCACCATGTCAATGGCAAACCATGCCAGCCACGTCTCCGCCCAAGGCATGCCAACCCTGCCAGCCGCACCACCGTGCGAATGGCAAACCATGCCAACCACTTATCCACGCCAAAACAAAGGGTTGCAATAATCAACGGCTACCCTTCTCTTTGAGATGCAGATCTCGACCATCCAAGTTCGCCACCTAACGCATGGCAACTTGCGGCCCAAAGCCAAACACCACGGTTTGCACTAAACCCTAGTTTTGGCCGCGCCTATACCATGCCAGCCATTCCTTCACGTCACTGGTTGCCAAAACGAAGGGTTTCAACGATCAACGGCCACCTTTCCATCTAAGATCCTGATCTTAACCGCCCAAGGTCACCAGCTAACGCTTGGAAACTTGTGGACGAACGCCAAGCCTTAATTGTTGTCGCGCCCAAACTACGCCAAGACCCCAGCTTTTGGCCGCGCCTAACTACACTAATATCCTAGCTTGTCGGCCATACTTTCATGCCGCCAAATACCAAACGAAGGGTTACAATAATCAACGGCTACCATTCTTTTTGAGATGCAGATCTCGAACCCACAAGTTCGCCACCTGACGCATGGAAACTTGCGGCCCAAAGCCAAAATACACGGTTTGCACCTAAACCCTAATTTGGTCGCGCCTACTCTATGGCAAAGCCATGCTCAACGCTGGATGCTAAAACGAAGGGTTGCAATAATCAACGACTACCATTCTCTTTGAGATGCATATCTCCACCACACAAGTTTGCCACCTGACGCATGACAACTTGCGGCCCAAAGCCAAAACACACGGTTTGCACCTAAACCCTAATTTGGCCGCGCCTACTCTATGGCAAAGCCATGCTCAACGCTGGCTGATAAAATGGGGTTGCAATAATCAACGACTATCCTTCTCTTTGAGATGCATATCTCGACCACACAAGTTCGCCACCTGATGCATGGCAACTTGCGGCCCAAAGACAAAACACACGGTTTGCACCTAAACCCTAATTTGGACGCGCCTACTATATGACAAAGCCATGCCCAACACTGGCTACTAAAACGGAGGGTTGCAATAATCAACGGCTATCTTTCCCTCTGAGATGCGGATCTCGACCGTTCAAGTTCGCCACCTAACTTACGGCCCAAAGCTAAAACATCACGGTTTGCATCTAAAACCCAAATTTGGCCGCGCCTATTCTTTGGGAAAAACATGTCGACTCTACCATGGCCCTTTGGCATGCCACCATGCCACACGTAACACCTTGATACACGTTTTCCCATGAAAACACTCGAGACATCTAACACATGTCACAAACTGGGGGATGGTCATAAAGGGTATTGGTTTGGCGGTTTACAGCGTGAGGCGTACACTACGCCCGTTACATGAAAGTTTCATAAGAATGAGTCGGTTAGTAAATACAAGGAATAATGGTGAAACGCTCCTTTCATTATGGAACATCAATTCCAGGCGTTACCCATTTATCACCTCCTTCCACTTTACTCAACCGTTTCTATTTTCGACGAGACCAGAGTACGTTATGTTACAACTTGTATAAATAGGTCTTACCTATTTCCACCAAACGACAAGTTTTTGGTCAGGAGCATACAACACTCAAAAACCACTTGCTAGATTTCCCATCTGTTAGCTTTCACTTTCTTATACAAGTCAAACAACTACTCTTCCAGAATCAACTATTCTGGTCTCAACACTTTCTTCGCTTCCCTCCCTAAAACCAACCCTTCTCCTTCACTTTGTGACCGAAGCAAGTCTGGAACGGTCATTTCTTGGTTTAGGCCGGATTTGTACAGATTGATATCTCGAATCTAAAGTATTCCATTGCAGTACATTGTTTAGGGTTTAGACTCAGTTTCTCACCCACTCTCGCGAAATTACCGAAATCAGCAGAAACTGTTTTCACCCTCAAACAGGGGTGAACCCAATCATAACCCATTTTACGGTTAGATTTTGGTATTTCAGACCTGGTCCTAACTCATCATTACACCAATTACATCTAGGTAGAAATAAGAAACCCAGTCGTAGATGTATTTGCGGTTTGGTAAACAGGTTACATTCCTAGCCGTAAAGGTTTCTATATGTTAGTTTTTATTTCTACGACTGGGAGTATGAAATTACAGTTGGGAAACTAAAAATACAGTTGGATTGGAATTTCTTTAACGTAGATGTATCAGAATCAGAGAATGAGTCTACGGTTAGGAAATGAAGAACTCCCAACGGTAACTACCTTGGCAACCCTAATTTTCTGACTAATTAGACCGAATCTATCCAATTACAAATTCAAAAACAACAAATAAAAAGTGGATTTGTCGAATCAATTAATCAAGGATGATGAGTTTTGGAGGAAAAAAAATGAAAAAAGGTAAAGGAATGGGTTACGGTTAGAGATGAGATGAAGGGGAAGAAGAGGTGATGAATTGAATTAGAATTAGTTTTTTTTTTTTTAATTTATTTGTTTATTTGGAAGGGGAAAAGTGGTGATATTAGAGCCGACGAAGATCACCTGCCGAGCGTGAGCGAGTATCCTGGATGGGTTGGCCCAAGTAATAGTTTCATGAGTGTCGAGGAACGTCAGAGATCTAGGATCGTATATTTTGGGACAGGACACATCTTTAATATATGGGGGGTGATATTATAACAACCAATATTTATCATAGAGTGAACGAATATAATATAATTAATCATATACCCTAAATAAACACCAGCACAATAATTGTTTCCAAAGTAGACAGAAAGATCATCGGTTGAGCATGTTCGGACGGAAATAATCCAGGGAAGGGTAATTCCTTGGGAAGCTACTACTGGATGACCACGATTGTGCCCGTTGAAAATCTTACACTGTTGGATAACTGTAGGACTAAGTGGGAAAAGTATGGGTGGAGAGTCGGGTTGTTACAATTTATTTTTTGTACAAGCATAATTTAACAATGGTTTCAACAATTTATAGAGATCAAAAGAGAGATTATTGTTGATAGCTTATAACTATATATTTACTTTTATTAAACCATTTACGATATAATATTTTTTCACAATTCAATGTGATGCTTAATTTTGGGTTACTTGATCCTTAAAATAGAATTTTGATGTATGGTGTTTGTATACCTGAATTACATCAAGGTTATTACTTTTTTCTTGAATGTTTAGCATAGAAAAATAGTGTTGATGGTAACAGATTGTTTTTGACATGGTGAATAGTTAATATTTTCATATATCTCATATATAAAAATTAATTTGGTAAAGAAATTCATCCCGAGATATTGGACATTATGGACATTATGGAGATATTGGACATTATGGAGATTATCTCTGTAAAATTTTACAATTTTTGGACACCAAAAGTATTTTACAAAATTGCATAATGCAGTCGAAAATTCTAACGAGTAGAACACTAATTTGATTAAATTCGCTTCCTCACATCTTTATATTAATATTTAGAATTCGTGCATCACATAAAACTTAAGATTAGTAACTAATTATCTTCGAAACCTTTTATGAAATTCTCAATTTGTAAATTTGTTTTGAGAGGTATGGTAACTTTAAAATCGTTGTGCATGTCTGTCCAACATGTGAGATGTGAGATGTGATTAGGGATTAAGGACTAGAGAAGTAAGAATATATTACATAGAGATGATATGCTTTTGGTCGCAGCACATAATATTCATATTCTTGTTTTATTTATGAAATTAATAATTATTTAAAATAGTGAAATTTAAACTTGATTTAAGTTTTTGAATATTACAGATCCCTTTACCTTTTCATTTAGGTGGGTGAAGAAAATGACTGGCCCAAACAGATGACGTAGGCCCCAAATTAGCGAGGTTTCCAAACACTTAGAAACAAACATAAAGCAATATGCAAGTTGAAGTTAAAAATTGTGCAATTTTTGCCAAATTTTGAACGTTGAAACTTGAAAGACCATGGGCATGCATGTTAGTCTCACGCGGTAATTCTAGTTTTGGGTATTTCGTCAAGCTAAGCAATATTTTGACTACAATCTCGTTTTGGGAAAAAAGTAAATGATGGTTTTGACCCACTCCTTTAAAGCAAGGTTGAAACATCACAATCCCAATTATCTATCTTTCTTTATAATAAGAGATCCCAAGTCGCCACGTGTCGTAGCCATAATCATTCTTGATTATGGTGAAGCCATGTTAGCACAAAGTATCATGTCATCGCTATCTGATTGGCTATTTCTATAAGATATAAATTTCTAAGCAAACCGGAAGTCTCCCTCCATCAGTCACTTTGAGTAATAAGAATTTTGTAATTCCATTTCCCAAATATCCCGTGCATACGCACCGGGTTAGAGGCTTTTATATATATGCTCATTTTATCTGCTAGCTGGTGGCACTGCTTATTAAGCTTACCAACCTACAGTGATTAAGCCTTTTAATCACACAATCAGGACTGAACTGCCCTCAACATCATCTTCAATCAAAAACTTTGAGTAAAACTTTCCTAACTTTTCTAAAGCGGTTTCAACGGTGGTTTGATGGATCTGGTGTTGAAGACGGTGGTACAGATTATGGCAGTTCTTTCCAACGTCAATTTCAAAGATGGGGTCGCGGCGGCGGCAATTTCAGTTTATCACTGCTATAATTTTCCTTTGGTTGATTTAGGGTTTTGGGAGGGTTGAGGTTTTTGTGGGCTTTCATTTACGTGGGTTTTCCATCTGGGTCCTTTTAGGGACATTTCTATGTGGGTACTGGGTACATCATCTATGTGGGTTTGCATCTTGTAAGTGGGTTTGGTACAAAAATTATGTACACAAACATTTCTATATATAAATTTATTTACCGATCAAAAAAAAAAAATACTTAATTGTCCCGTTCTAGATCGAGTTTTTACTTCAACTGAAAAAATAAATAAATAACATTTCGGGAATTCGATAAAATGACATTCTTCTTCAGCTTGCTGTCAGTTTAATAGAAGACCATAAAAGAGCTTTAATTTTGTAAGTCATGGCAGCAGTTATATAAATTCAAACCAGGCATGCTGCCATAGCTCTCTTAGTTTTTCCTTCTCAGTGCTGCCAACTGCCAATGTGCCTGCTCGATTCATTTGGATATCACTTGGGTCGTATATTTCTGAAACTAAATTTGATAAAACAGTCGCAACATATCCGATGCGAGGCCGACTGACATCTTCACGTCGTAAACACTCAGCTGCAAGCGAAAGAGCTTGGTACAGGCCATGCTCTGGATGATGTCCATTCAGTAGCGGATCAGCCACCGCGGTGAATTCCTTACCATACACCAGTTTACTTTTTGCCTGCGCGGTCACCAAGCGATAAATTCAATCAGCTGTTAGATTCTCAATCTGCATCTTTTAAAAATGTTTGTTAATAAACAACAAAACTTTTTACCCATTCAACAAGACTAGGCTTCCTCTCTGCTTTGCACCCTGAAATCAGTTCAAGCAAGACCAAGCCGAAACTATAGATGTCGGATTGTTGAGTGAGTTTAAAATTTTCAAGAAATTCAGGTGCCTGACGATGGCTCTGACGGCTAAAACACCTCGTATAGCCAGACTCGTCTTTCTCTGGAATGCGTTCTTTGAACAGGAGGAAATCTGACAGCTTATACGATCCTTCACATAGGAGAATGTTGGAGGGCTTGATATTTCCATGAATTACAGGTGGATTGGATTTATCGTGCAAGTACTTCAGTCCTTCAGCGGCACCAGCTGCAATTTTCATCCTTGTATTCCAGTCCAGAGGCTTCTTATTGGGCAGAAGATCTAAAAAAACATGATATGATGCATTTGAATCGTTTTAGTCCCGAATGATGAAGATCGATGCAAGAAAGAGATTGAGGTAGTAAGTCATCTTACCGCCATGTAAATGATTTTTCAAGGATCCCAATGGCATGAATTCATAAACAAAAAACATCTGGTTTTTGTCACTGATGCTGTAACCGATCAGGTCCACTATGTTAGGATGGTGCAGGAGGCTACGCATACGAATTATCGAAATCATTGTCTGGTCATGGCGTCCATAGATGGCACTTATGCTTTCCTCGTCAATTTGTCTAATTGCAACATCCTGTGAAGATGATTTTTGTTCGTTACTCACCAAAAGTAGTTTAAGAGAAAATATTTGAGCAAATGCAAAAAATATAATTGAAACAGCATTTCAAAATTTCTTAACTAGTACACCAACCTGTCCACTGCGCTTCAAGTAACCTTTGAATGTACGCCCGTATTCTCCTTTACCCAAAAGGGATTCTGGCGCAAAATTTTTTGTAGCCTCAGCAAGTTCCTGAAACATAAACTTGGTGATGCCTCCGGTATAATCTTCAGCATTGTTACTAGAGCTTCCACCGAATCTAAAGAAGGATTTTTTTTTCCATGTTCTTCGGTGTTCTAGTCTTCTGGAGATTGGTATCAGTTATGGAAAAGAAAGATTGGAAATGAAATTTTTGAAGGAGGAACATGTACTTGTAGAGGGACAATCGCTCACACTTATATGGTTGACATTCCTAAAAGTGAGAAGGGAAACTTGCTTGTTTCCTGATGCTTTCGAAGTACCTACTTTAATACCAAAAATAACTTGTTTCCAATGGCTTCTTTTCTTTGCCAAGTTGAAATTTCCATTTTCAGCAATGCATTAAAGCCTTGACTATAAAGAAAATTTTCAAGCTAGGGTCTAACGCGGTAATGCTAAACTAGGGTATGCCAGCCAAGTTACACTCTCGTTGACTGTAAAGAAAAATTACCATTTTAAGCCATTTTAAAGTATTGTAGTGGAAGAGTGTTGGAATCTAGTTTGGCAGGGTCCCGGGGAAGTCCAAAGGCCTATACAAAGCTAAATTACTCTCGTATAGAAGCTTTGGCCTATTCCTATGCACATGGTATTTCGATTGGTTCTGCCACTTTTGCATCCACAATGGGTATGATAAAGTGGAAAATATAAGTGGGTAAGTGGTACATATACAACTTAGGCATACTCGACAAATTCTCCAATGAGCGATAGAATGTCTATTGCTTGATGGTCATACCAACGCTCGTTGGTCATCACAGCGCTGGTTCGTTAAGCTGTCGCTAGATGATTAGATCATCGCTCAGCAGTTTCTCATCCAACGGCTATAATTTCCCCCTCCATAAATATCCACGTTCAAACTCATGTCAACTCACATCAGAATTTCTAAATCTCGCTAGATTTTCTCAATTTCCAATTCTTTTCATCACTCTTCCAATTCGTCGAAGAGCATGGTTGATAAAATTAACATGGCTGAGTTCATAGCAAACCAACATGCTGCCGAAAATCAAAGAGTTGCTAATCGAGCCAATGTGCAAAGTCGAATTAGGAGGCGATTAGTAAAATTTACTACTGCGAAAGATGAATGTATTTGTAGGAATTATGTTTTTTTTACTGAGACCATATTCACAGATGAATTCCATCCCCAAACATTTTGGGAAAGGATATTTGGAAAATTTCAAGAACAAACCCCACGTCGTCTCATCGCTTCATTGTAATGAATAAGAAAATTAGTATATATCTTTTTTTACTTTAGCAAGAAGGTCCAAACATGAGGGATGGTGAAACCATGATGGAACTTGAACAAATGTGTCGTGCGGAATATCGTCGCATTAACGGAAAAGACTTCCAATTCATAAGTTGTTTCGAAATTTTAAGAAGGGTTACCCAAGTATAATCCAATATCTATATTTTAATTTCTTAATTGTCAACTTGAGTCTAAGTATTAAATTTTAATATTTATCTTACTTTAGTTTAAACTAAAATGTAAATCTAATTAATTAAAATGGAAGATTGAATTAAAAAAATTAATCTTAACTTTCAACAATACGAGTCAAATTTTCAAATTCATTAAACTCTGAATTAATCATTAATAGTCATAACTAGACAATAATAATTTGAAATATAGATTTTAAAAATAAGAATTTGGGACAATGTTCTTCATCTCGTTTTTTTCTTCATTTCACAAAACTTCCAATCAATGCGCTCATGAACGGAGCTTCCTTTGTTTATTTTCTTCTTTGTCTTCAAATTTGTTTTACCTTTAACTTTTCTTTGCCTTTTCTTAGTTGCAGTTTTGATTTGGTTAATATCCAAAACTTGAAGACTTCTTTGCTTCTTACCTATTTCTTTATAACTATCACATATCTTCTTAACGGCACCTTTAAGCACTACTCCAGAAAAATTAAGTTGTGTTGCCGAATCAAGTTGGGGTTGAAATTGTGCCATTTGGGAAAAATTGAAAAAATAAATTAGATTGAGAAATAGATAAATTAGATTGAGAAAGAGCTAAATAGAGAAAAAAATTGTGTAAAAATTTTGGCGTAATTTTTTAGTTTGAAAATTACCTATTTGTAGGCTATAAAGAACTAGCCATTGGCGCTAGTCTTTACATCGAGCGATTTCATGGTAGCGCTGGTGATATTATCTATATCGTTCGTTAGAAACTCTGTCGCTCAGTAGTTTTCCCATAGTGGCGGAACTCATTTGCCATGCCACCTGGTATGTCAAACAGGTTTTTTTAACCTTGTGCATAGGAATAGGCCTTATGAAAACACTAAAAGGTCTTGCCATATAAGATAAAATCTGGTCACAAGTTAGTAAAATTAAAAACCCTGTATGGATGTATCCAGTATATTTTTACAATGGATAAAGTATCATCGTTTAATTAGTGTTAATCGTTAAGAAGAAGTGAAACAAAAATCATAAAAAATTGATTATTTGAAAAACTCTAAAAAGATTGATTATTCAAGTTTTTCAGACCGGTTTACGGTTGAGATTTTTTTATTTTTCCAAAAACCTAATGGTAAGTAAGTTTTATTATGAACTCCTAACCGCGTATGATTGGGTGAAATTTGGGAAAACCCAATCGTAATCGTAACCCCATTTGACGGTTAGGTTTTGGGATTTCAAACCTGGTACTAACTCATTATTACACCAGTTACATCTAGGTAGAAAAGAAAAATAATGTATTTGCGGTTATGTAAACTAATTATATTCCCAGACGTAAATGTTTCCATATGTTGGTTTTTGTTTCTATGGTTGGGAATATGAAATTACGGTCGGGAAACTTAACCTATGGTTGGGTTCGAAGTTCTTTAACCTAGACGTAACAGAATAAGAGAATGAGTCTATTGTTAAGAAATGAAGAACTCCCAACTATAACCACCTTGGCAATCCTAATTTTTCGACTAATAAGACTGAATCTAACCCATTAAACACAAAACAACAAATAAAAAATGGATTTGTCGAATCAGTTAATCAAAAATGATAAGTTTCAAAGGAAAAGAAATGAAAAAGTAGAGGAATGGGTTAAGGTTAGAGAGGAGATGAAGGGGATGAAGTGGTACGAATTGAATTAGAATTAGTTTTTTTTTTTCCTTTTTTATTAGGAAGGGAAGAATCGGTGATATCATACCTGACGACAAATCATATGCCGAGCATGAGAGAGTATCCTGGATGAGTTGGGTTAAGAACCGGTTTCATGAGTGTCAGGGAACGTCGGAGATTTAGGATTGTATATTTTGGAACCGGGGACGTCTCTAATAATTGGGGTTAGATTATGACACCCTATATTTAGCGTTGGTTGGACGAATATATATAATTATGATATACCCTAAATAAATACTCCAGAGTCGGCAGAAAGCTCAGCAGTTAAACATGTTCGAACGGAAATAATCCAGGAATGGATAATCCCTTGGGAATATGCTCTACTTGGATGACCACAATGGTGTCTGTTAAAAATTCTACAATTTATTTTTTGTACGGGCATAATCGACTTAGCAATGGTTTTGACAATTTATACATATCAATAGAGAAATTATTGTTGAAAGGTTATAGCTACACATTATTGTTTATTTTTATTTACAATGTAGTTTTTTTTTTTTTTTCAGTTTACCTGAATTGTATCATGGTTAATACTTTTTTCTTGAATATTCAGTATCGGGAAATATTGTTGATGTAACAAATTGTTTTTGACATGCTGAAGAGTTGACATTTTCATATAACTCATATATAAAAATTAATTTCGTAAAGAAATTTAACAGAGATATTAGATATCATGGAGATTATCCATTTAAAGTTTTAAAATCTTTGGAAACCAAAAAGTATTTTACAAAATTGCATAATGAAGCCGGAAATTTTGACGATAATTTGATTGAATTCGTGCATAACGTGAAACTCATGAACTAATTATCCTCGAAACCCTTTTTGAAATTTTCAATTTGGAAATTTTGTTTGAGAGGTATATATGATACTTTAAAATCGTTCTGCATGCCTGTCAAAATTATAAGATGTGATTAGAGATTAAAGACTAAAAGAGGTAAAATATATACATTACAAAGAGATGATATGAAATACCATTCAAACTAGTGCACCTCACATGCATCTAAGACGGCTGAATTCATTTGATTTAAGGGTGTCAATGGATGTCCGAAAACTCTGAATTCGTTGAATTCGAATTCGCATTCAAAATATCAAATATTATTCGAAAATAATTTTGATTCAAGTTTTAAAATTTTAGACACCCCTTGTCTTATCCTTCTCAGCTAAGTGAGCGAAGAAAATGATAATTCCCAAATAAATGACGTAGGCCCAAAATTATCCAGGTTTCTGAACTCCGCAAACAAACGAAAGAGCAAAATGCCAACTTTTAGAACGTTGAAAGACCATTGGCATTCAGGTTGGTCTCACGCGGTAATGCTAGTTTTGGGTATTTCTTTCAAGCTAGGCAATTGTTTGACTGGAAAGGATTGATCCCATTTTAAGCCGTTTTTACTCACTCCCTTGAAGTAAGGTTGAAACATCACAATCCCATTTATTATAGGGAATCTTGCTCTTGAGTTGAGAAAACCTTTGCTATTGTCATTGCATTGCATTTAACATACTGTAAATGGATTGAGGTCCCGAAAATGCTGCCAATAATCTATATACATATATATGCTCATTTTATCTGCTAGCTGGTGGCACTGCTTATTAAGCTTACCAACCTACAGTGATTAAGCCTTTTAATCACACAATCAGGACAATCTACGGCAACACCTAGCTGCACAGACTTAGCTCCAAAATGGGGTGTATGTAACCTTAAAGTACTCCTATTAGTAGAGGTGTAAAACGTGCCTTCCCGGCACAGCCCGGCACACGAAGTCGCGTGCTTCACGTGCCATGTGCCGTGCTGTGCCAACGATTTAAACGTGTTGTGCCGTGCTGTGCTTTACTAGTCAAAAGCTAGGCATAGACGACCCACGCACAAAGACACACGAATAAACGTGTCGTGCTGTGCCGTGCTGGTACACGTGCTATAAATAATTTGAAATCACTTAATGTATACATTAAGACGGACCTTATCACAAGAATTTAATTAGAAATATATTTTCCAAATATTAAGGTATTATATCGTTGTTATAAATAAGCCAACATAAAATGTTAAAAACTAGCTAGAATAGTGACTCTTTTGTGAAATATACAAAAAATGTGATGTATTATGCCTTGTTATATGGTGTATTTGTACATGTTATGACGTGCTCTCTTAACGTGCTGTGATGTGCTGGGCTGGGCCACGTCCTTATCCGTGCCGCGTGTTGTGCTGTGCTACTGTGCCAATTAGTCAAACCCAGCACGTCTCATTTAACTAACGTGTTGTGCGTACTGTTACACCTCTACCTATTAGACTTGGTAAATTATGCTTCGAATTCGAAGCTACAATTTGCAAGATTCATTTCAGGCCTAAACTTCCCTCCAAATCTTGGAAGCCAATAGGGACATTATGCAAACTAAATGTGCAAACAATACACATCACTAATCCCGTTTTAAATCGAGTTTTTACTTCAACTGTAAAAACAAATAAATAAGTAACATCTCTAGAATTCGATAAATGGAGTTTTTTTACTTCAGCTTGCTTTCATGGAAACAGTTATAATTGTCTAACGGCCCGGTGTCACTGTAGTACAGTGATAAAGTCGCTCGACGATGATATTAGTGACCGAGTTCGAAACTCGTCAGCACCAAATTCTTTACCAATAAAAAAGAAACATGCTGCCATTGCTCTTTTTCCTGCGCTCTGAATTCTTTTTTCCCCGTTTTTTTCCCGTTTTGAAATATGGAAGCTCTCCAATTCAAGACCTGGTTAGACCTCCATTCTTTCTCTCAGTTTACTGCAGGATTTAAGATGGCGCTTATGGTTGATCAAGGTATCGTTAATTTAGCCCTTCGTGATTCTGCTGTTTTGTGTGTCATCGATTTAAATTTGTTTGATTGATGAATGTTGCTCGCCTTTATGGGCCTGGCCCTTATATTACTTACGTGCCATACAGATTTATTTACGGCCCGTGTAGTAATGGTAACCCTGTTTGCCGCTAGTTTCTTTCCTTTTCTAAGACAAACTTAACAAAAATAATAATCCCACATCGGTAATTCCAGGTTCGTTAATCTAGTTTATAAGGAAAAATGATCGGACATAATACCAGCCAATTGGTAAGGCTTGGAAAGCCTGATTACTTTGGAAACAACTTAGCCACAGGTCGGAGCCATTCTCTGAAGAAATCCATGTCGTCCATGGGGCGTACCCCCACTGGCCTCCACGCTTGGATGAGCATCCATGTTGTCCTAGGGGCTTACCTCCGATGGCCTCCACACTTGGATGCTACCCCTACCAATCATACCAATTGGTTTTTGTGTGGCCTATCTTTTGGAATGTATTGTCTGATGTCCTAATACAACTTAACTTAGTTGGTATGGTCGGTTACACTTCAGTTTTTAAGTGCAGCACTACTAGTTACCACTGTTGCCTGTTCAGTACTAATGCAAGTTTGGGCACATAATCTAATCCCTGATTTGATTTTGCTGGTGAGAATGCCAGGCTGCCAGCCCTTTGGAATGTGCAGGAATGAATTCCTTTATTTACAAATGCCCCAAACCAACAAAAGAAAAACAATTTTTTTTTTCTGAAAATGTGGTGAAAGACCACATGGGCATGCAGGTTGGCCAAACGCGGCAATTCTAGTTTTGGGTATTTGTTCAAGCTAAGCAATATTTTAACTACAAAGAATTAATTAATCCCATTTTAAGCCGTTTTGGAAAAAAGTAAATTATGGTTTTGACCCACTCATTTGAAGTAAGGTTGAAGCATCACCATCCCTTTTATTATAGGGAATCTTCTTGCTCTTGAGTAGAGCAAACCTTTGATATTGACCCGGCCAGGTGCCAATCTTTTTTGTTTGCATATCTGACTCGAGGTCTGATTCAGTTCATATATCTAACTCATGTACATTCTAATTTTTTATCTGATTTGTGAGGTAATATTTGAGTCAGATTGAGATATAATTAGTCAGATTTAGACAAGTTTGTGGGGTTAGAAGAAACAAACAGGAAACTAAGAATCCAGATTCAGGTGTAGTGAGTCAGCTGATTCAGACAAGTTTGTTGAGTTAGAAAAATTAAAACAAACAAAGTCCACAAATAAGAACTGGATTCAGATGTAATGTGAGTCAGATTCATACAAGTTTGGCATTGGGAATTCAATAAAGTGAGCTATCAGTTAAAAAGGAAGGAGACAGTTGAGCTTTCATTGTTTCAGTCATGGCATATCAGCTAAACAAAGAAACAATGGACACCTCGCCATTGCTGTGTGAGTCTTTCCTTCTCAAGGTTCCCAATTGCCAATGTGCCTGCTCGATTAATTTGGATAGCGTTCTCGTCATATATTTCTGAAGCTAAATTAGAGAGAACATTCAAAACATATCCTATGCGAGGCCGGGTTACATCTTTGCGTTGTAAACACTCAGCTGCAAGAGAAAGAGCTTGGTACAAGCCTTGCTCTGGATAACGGCCTTCAAGCAGTGGATCAGCTAATGTAGTGAATTCCTCACCATACACCATCAATTGACATATTGCCTGCACAGTCACCAAACCAGAAATTAGCTGGTAATTTCTCAAATTGCATCAACTGAGGTTTTTTTTTTCTTTTGTTGCAACTTTACCCATTGAGTGAGGCTAGACTTCTTCTCTGCTTTGCGCCCTGAAATCAGTTCCAGCAAGACTAAGCCGAAACTGTAGATGTCGGATTGTTGAGTGAGTTTAAAATTTTCAAGAAATTCAGGTGCCTGGCGTTGGCTCTGGCGGCCGAAAAACCTGGTATAGCCTGACTCGTCACGTTCTGGAATGCGTTCTTTCAACAGGAAGAAATCTGACAGCTTGGGTTGATATCCTTCGCCTATGAGAATGTTGGAGGGTTTGACATTTCCGTGAACTATAGGAGGATTTGATATTTCGTGCAAGTAGTTTAGTCCTTTAGCTGCACCGGCTGCAATTTTCATCCTCGTATTCCAGTCCAGAGGCTTCTTATTGCACGGAAGATCTGAAAAAAAAAGCATGATATGATACATTTGAATCGTCTTAGTCCAAAAAGCATGATATGATACATTTGAATCGTGTTAGTAAGTCAATCTTACCATGTAAATGATTTTTCAATGATCCCAATGGCAAGAATTCATACACCAAAAACATCTGGTCTTTCTCATTGATGCCGTAACCTATCAGATCGGCTAAGTTAGGATGGTGCAGGAGGCTACGCAAACGAAGTGTCGAAAACGTTATCTGGTTATCGCATCCATAGATGTTACTTATGTTTTCGTCGTCAAATCGTCTAATTGCAACATCCTGTGAAGATGATTTCTGTACATTGTTCACCAAAAGTTATTTGAAGAGCAAAGACTATGATAATTGAAACAGCATCTCCAAAAAGTTTAACTGATGCACTAACCTGTCCACTGCGCTTTAAGCAACCTTTGAATGTACGCCCGTATTCTCCTTCACCCAAAAGAGACTCTTGTGCAAAGTTCTTTGTGGCTGCAGCAAGTTCCTGAAACTTAAACTTAGTAATGCAGGTATGATCTTCAACATTGTTACTGGAGCTTCCACTAAATTTTAAAATCGATTTTTTCGCCATTTTCTTCTATGTTCTATAGTTTTCTGGAGATTGAGAAATTGGAAATGAATTTTAAAGGAGGAGGAACATGTACTTGTAGAGGGAAAGTGAAAGGGGAAGGTACTTGGTTGCTTCCTGATGCTGCTGTCAGAATCCCATTACTTGAATGCCAAAAATAACTTGTTTGAAATTTTCTTTACCAAGTTGAAATTTTCCATTTTGAGCAATGCATTTATGCCTTGACGCGGTAATTCTAGCTAGGGTATATGTAATCCAAGCTACAGATACACTCTTTTTGACTATAAAGAAAATTTACCATTTTAAGCATTTCAAAGTAGTGTAGTGGAAGCTAGCTGTTGGAATCTGGTTTGGTGTAAAGTAAAAAAAAGTAACACTGGTTTGGAACTTTGGATCAGTAAAAGTATCATATTTCTTAGCAGAAGTTACCTTTTCTGGGTCAAGGATTACAATGGAGCTGCTTGCTTATATACATAGGATCTTGAGAAAAGTAAGAATGCGACCAGCTCTATTACACTGAGACCAGCCAGAAACCAGTAAAAATAATCTAAATGCGCTTGGTTTATGTTGTTTGCGATCCATCCGTGTTGACCGCCTGCAGTAGTTACCGTCTGAATGACTGATATGAGGAGGACGCTGAGGAAATGTCCTATACCAGACATGGTATAGTACAGGGACAGACCCACACTCCTCAGCCCATTTGGAACTTGATCATAGAAAAATTCCTGTAAACCAACAGCGGCGAATACAAGACCAAGACCTGACAAGACATACTGTGGAATCAGCCACCAGACGGCCATAGGAACTGTTGCTTTTGGATCATCAATTAATCTGAACTCTTGAGCAATTTTAAGCCTTCTATTCTCCACTACTGCCGCTACAACCATTGACATAACAGAAATAAATATGCCACCACCAATTCTCTGAAGTGTAGTTATGCCGTTAGGATTTCCAGTAAAAGCTTGAGCAATTGGAACAAATGTACGGCTGTACATTGCTGCAAACAGAATGATGGATATACTAAGGAAGATCTGGATTGAAGCTGTGGGTATCTGAAAGTCAGGTCCTATCGATCTGTCCATAGTGCTCCCTTGCTTGATAAAGAAGGTCATAACTTGAGACATCACTATTGGGTGTATCAAACATATAATCCATACTGGAACCACCCGCAGTACAGCCTTTACACCGTCAACCTTACTGATAGTAGACGCTGTTCCAGCTTTCCTTGATCCCTGTGACTTATTAGTAGTTGGATCCACTTGGATGGTGATTGCCAATGATGATGATGGTGATGAGGTGGTTCTGCAATTCTTGAACATATTAACAAAACAATAGATTATTCCTTTAAATGGGTTCACCTTATCTGCATCTTTTCTTAGAGGGTAGCGGTAGGATTTTATACCAGACATGATAACAACTAGCGCTATTACCATTGAAATGCATGAAATTCCAAATGCAAGACTCCAGCCTAAATTATCTTGGACATAGTGCAATATCAAGTGAGAACTGCATGATCCAACAGATTGTCCGAGCACCCACCAATTAAAGAATGAACTATTGGACTTGGATTCATGAGAATTTAGTTCGCCAAGTTGGTCTGCACCGAAAGCTGGTACGCAAGTCCTGTATCCAGCACTCGCAAATCCAATTAGATACAATGAAGAAAAGAAGAAGATTACTTCAAAAGTAGTCGGAGACGGACAGGAAAAGTTGCCTTTGGCAGCATTGTTAGAACAAACAGCCAATTGTGAAGTACATAGAGTCAACAACCCAAGTCCCTGCCACAAACAATAATTTTGAAAAACGTATTAGGACATCAGACAATGCAACCCAAAGATACTGATATGGACTATAAAGAAACCCGTAGATACACCAGTTGGAATACAAAGCACTTATCAATACACTAGTTGGGAGTTGGCCATGAGGCAGACTCTCCACATTCACTAACCAAAAAACAAATTTTGAATAGGTACCCTTAATATTAATTTATATAAGATCCATAAAGAACAAAAGTAAGGGAAATCAAAAGGGAGTGAAAAATTTACCAAAACACAGATGATAGTAGAGAACAAGATGGTACGAAATCTGCCAAGATATGAATCACCAACATATGCAGTAAGTACTGGAAGCATACATGTGAAACCAGCCCAAGTATTAATATTCTGTGCTGCTGTTGCTGTAGATTGTCCTAACTGGATACTTAGAAAGCTAATTAGATTTGCAGAAATTCCAAAGAAAATGAATGATTCTATGCCACCAATTACGATAACCCGAGAAGCAGATTTCCATCCACCTAACTCACTATTGTTATTCTTGATCCTATCTCCTTTGTAATTCACCATACCTTCAATACAAGTATCAGTGAGTAACAACGGCTCATCATAATCAGCAGATGTGATTGCCATGAAAGTTGCTAATTTTCTCCAGTCTCTCTGAAACTCTTCTGGGATTCCCAAACTTGTTGGTGATAGTGTAGCAGGTGCTCCCACTGTGAAACAAAAAATATTTATAAAAGTTAGATCGAATAATGCAAGTGGGTTTAAATTATTATATATATAAAGATTCCCTTAAAAGCTGGAGATCAAGTAATAAAATGTATTTGTAAAACTTTCTTTACTTGTATTAGTGGGTGGTGCGCCCCATCATCCCCATGAGACAAAAGTAAAGGCATAATGCTGCAAGGCCGGCATACCAAGAGTCTATAATGCTGCAAGTTCCAACTATTAAGAACCTTGCTCTTGAGTACTTGAGCAAACTTTTGCTATTGGCATGGGGTGTGGCACATATGGAAAGAGCGTTAGTCTGATTGTAAGCTTTAACTCTGCAGAAGATGTCCAACGCCACTCCTTGGGCTTTCACATATTCAAAATATCATTTTTCTCAGCAGAAGTATCCCTCACCTGGGCTTGTGCCAAACGACAACGATCAATTTCTATACTTTCAACAACCTTAATTTGAGTTACTGCACTCCAATGCTAAATTTTTCTCATATCAGTCATTCAGAAGGTAATTGGTGCAGGAGTTCAGTGGACAAACAGGATGGATGAAAGCAACATCAATCAAACAAATCTAGATTAGTTATGCTACTCCAAAAGCAAAGAATGCAAAGAAAATGAGGAGGCAACTGATGGAACCAGATTTCTGTGTCCTACTAAACCCTAGAAGATTAGAGCGTTTCACATAGACTAAATCAATAAAGTAAAAGGAAAAACCCAAACAATTCAATTAAACAAATACAAAATCACCAAGACTTGATTATTTCAGGAACTGCAATCTATCAAGCTTTTGTGAAGTTCCAATAACCAATTAAACATTCTGCTAAAACAGGAACTGCAGTCTATCAATAGTTCATAAATGATTACAGAACAATCTAAAACCTCAAGCTGGATTATTTCAGCTATGATTATTGACCAAATTATGTAATTGCAATTAAGGAAACAAATCCTAACCTATACAGACAAAAAAAAAAAAAAATATAGGATAAAAATTAAAAAAAATGGTGAAGCTCTGATTCTTCTGTTCTAGATTTCCAAAATACCATTGCAGAAAAATTAAGAGAAACCATACTGAGATTTGGGTGAGATATTCAAATTGGGGGAAATCAAAGCTTTGCTACTGAAGAGCAGGACCAGTTTCACCAAACAAAAACCCGCTGAAGAAGACTAAATCAGGTTGAATTTGAACTTTTTAACTCAATTTCTGCGACCTTCCTTAACTAATCTTTGATTTGATTAATCAGATTTTCTTTAATTGTGGACTTTGCAAATCGGATCAGTTGAAGAAAGGCAACGGAAATTGAGTCGCCAACCTAGTTTCAGTTAACAGACCAAAAAAAGGAACACGGAGAAGAAGAGGGTTTTTAGAAGAAACATATCAGAGACAGAGACTTGCTCAGACTCGGAGCCCTCGTCAATAAAGGGAAGAAACATCTCAGGAGTTGGGGCAAAATCTGACTCATTACAATGGGATCTGAGTCATAACATCTGACTCACCCAGACTCGTCTAAATCTGATTCATTATAATTGGATCTCAGTCATGACATCTGACTCAAAACTATTCAATCTGACTGATCTGACTTTGTAAATTGTGACCAAGTACAAAATGTTACGTGAGCATGTTTGTTTTCTCCTGACTCACCAGACTCGTCTAGATCTGGATCTGACTGAAATCACCTGACTCATCTAGGTCTGACTCAATATGTTTGTTTTTTTGAGTCAGATCTAACTCATCTGACTCAAAAATATGAGTCAGTGGTTTGTTCCCATGAGTCAGGGGTATTTTATTACCTGCCTCAAACGGGTCCGAGTCAGAAGTTAGGTCTGACTCAGATCGCGAGTCAGATCTAACTCAAAATAAAAAACAAACGGTCTGACATCTGACTCGAGCCAGGGGCCGAGTCAAATCCAGACCTCGAGTCAGCAAAAAAACAAACATATTCTAGATACCTCAAGTCAAATATCCTAAAAATGAAAGCAAAAAACAAATGCACGATCAATTCTGGCCGAGTTAAATTCAGATTCCGAATCAAATCCAAACAAACAATGCCAAAGTTCTTGCTGCATCTAAATTGAGAGGGGAATGGTATGATGTTCAACGATCCACCTGTGAATTTCGCGAGCACAAAATACAGTATCATTTTTCTTAGCAGAAGTTACCAGCTCTATTACACTAAGTCCAGCAAGAAACCAGTAAAAATTACAATTACAATTACAATTACAATTGAGCTTCTTGCTTATATACATAGGATTTTGAGAAAAGTAAGAATGCAACCAGCTCTATTACACTAAGTCCAGCAAGAAACCAGTAAAAATAATCCAAATGCGCTTGATTTATGTTGTTTGCGATCCATCCGTGTTGACCGCCTGCAGTAGTTACCTTCTGAATGACTGATATAAGCAAGACACTCACGAAATGTCCTATACCAGACATGGTGGAGTCCAGGGACAGACCCACACTCCTTAGTCCACTGGGAACTTGATCATAGAAAAATTCCTGTAGACCGACACCGGTGAATACAAGGGCAACACCTGACAAGACATATTGCGGAATCAACCACCAGACAGCCATGGGAATTGTTGCTTTTGGATCATCAACCAAACCAAACTCATGTGCAATTTTAAGCCTTCTATTCTCCACTATAGCTGCTACAACCATTGTCATCGCAGAAATAAATATACCACCACCAATTCTGTGAAGTATAGTTATGCCGCTAGATTTTCCGGTAATAGCCCGAGCAACTGGAACAAAGATACGGTCGTACATTACTGCAAATAGAATGATGGATATGCTAAGGAAGATCTGTATTGAAGCTGAGGGTATCTGAAAGTCTGGTCCTATCGACCTGTCCATAGTGCTGCCTTGCTTAACAAAGAAGGTAAGAACTTGAGCGTGCACTATTGGGTATATCAAACATATAATCCATACTGGAACCAACCGCAGTACCGCCTTCACATCTTCTACCTTCCTAATAACAGACGCTGTCCCAGCTTTCCTTGATCCTGGTGTGGTATTAATAGTTGGCTCCACTTGGATGGGGATTGCCGATGATGATGAGGTGCTTCTCCAATTCTTGACCACGTCTACTAAACCATTGGTTAGACCTTTCAATGGGTTTACTTTGTCAGAATCTTTTATCGGAGTGTAGCGATAAGATTTTGCTCCAGACATGATAACAATTAGAGATATTACCATTGAGAGGCATGAAATTCCAAATGAAAGACCCCAGCCGAAATTATCTTGGACATAGTTCAATATCAAGTGAGAACTGCATGATCCAACAGATAGTCCAAACAGCCACCAATTGAAGAATGAACTTTTTGACTTGGATTCGTTAGGATTTATTTCATCAAATTGGTCTGCACCAAAAGCTGGTGCGCAGGTCTTGAATCCGGCACTCCCAATTCCAACTAGATATAACGAAGAGAAGAAGAAGATTACTTGAGAAGTAGAAGGAGAAGAACATGAAAGCTTGTCGTCGGTGTTATTAGAACAAGCAGCCAATAGTGAAGTACATAGAGTTAACAACCCAAGTCCCTGACACAAATGGCAATTTGAATTTAGAAAGAAAAAAATGAATCAGTTCATCAGAAAACCATACACGATGCACTTATGTTCCAGTAATGAGTACTATATCGAAGCTTGGAGATAAACCAACTGAAAAATATTTGGCCAAGAGTCAGACTCTTGAGGTTAGTAGTTCATGACGTCTCTGTACTCATCATTTCGAAATAATCCAAAATTAAAACCTCATAATTCAGATTAACTAACTCAAAATTGATGGCAATAAAGAGAGGGTATGAGACTTACCAAAACATATATGATTGTAGAAAACAAGATGGCACGAAATCTGCCAATATATGAATCACCAACATATGCTGTTAGTACTGGAAGCATAAGTATGAAACCAGTCCAAGCATTGATATTCTGTGCTGCTGTTGCTGTAGTTTGTCCCAATTGCATAGTTAAGATGGTAATCAAGTTCGAAGACATCCCAAAGAAAATGAACGATTCGACTCCACCAATTACGATAATCCGAGAAGCAGATTTCCATCTACCGAACTCACTATTGTTGTTCTTAATTTTCTCTCCTTTGTAATTCACCATACCTTCGATATAAGTATCAGTGAGTAGCAGTGGCTCATCATAATCTGAAGATGTAATTGCCATGGAACTTCCAGTCTCTCAGAAAGTCTTCTGAGATTCTCAAACCTGTTGATGATAATGTTCTATCAGTGTAGCAGGTGCTACCACTGTGCAACAAAACTTATTCATAAAAGTCAAGACAGAATAACACAAGTGGGTGATAATTAATATCTCAAGATTCCCTTAAAGCTGCACCAAGAAAAAAGAAATAATACCAAGTGGACATAAATAAATGGACCAAGTAGGACAGGCTAGTGGGTGGAGAAGAAAATGACCCACTAAAAAGAATATACCTAATAGACTTAACTTTTCCAATGAATCAGATGACATATTATTACCATGTTGTTTGAGTCAAACTGAATTTGAACTCTTGCATACATATGAATTGGAGAAATATAAGAAAGCAATCAACTCTCCGGCGCTAAGTCCGGCCAGAAGCCAATAAAAGTAATCTAGATGTGCTCTATTGAGGTTGTCAGAAAACCAACCATGTTGACCACCTGCACTAGTTACCTTCTGAATGAAAGATATTAAGAAACCGCTTAAGACACTTCCAATGCCAAACATGCTAGAGAAAAGGGATATGCCAACACTCCTTAACCCATCAGGCATTTGATCATAGAAAAATTCTTGTAAACCAGCTATAGTGAGTAGAATAGCAAGACCAATAAGGACATATTGAGGAAGCAACCACCACACACACATTGGAACTGTAATTTCTGGTTTATCGATTAAACCAAAATCTAAGACAATTTGGAGCCTTCTTTTTTCCACAATAGCTGCTGCAACCATGGATATTGCAGAAAAGAAAATGCCGCCACCAATTCTCTGAAGCATAGTTATGCCATTTGGTTTTCCTGTAATTGAGCGAGCAAAAGGAACAAAGAGACGGTCATACACAGCCATGAAGAGAATGATGGATAGGCTAATGGTAATTTGAAAAGTTGCTGAAGGTATCTGAAAGTTTGATCCTATGGATCTGTCCATGGTGCTCCCTTGTTTAGTAAAAAACGTCATATGTTGAGCAATCACAATTGCATAAGTTAAACAAATAAACCAAACTGGAAGCAAACCAAGTATAGCCTTTGTATCTTCGACCTTAGCTTCTTTCCTCACATTACTCATATGAAGAGGTATTGTTTCAATTGCCTCTTCTGGGATGACGTTTGATGATGCAAATCGGCTTCTCCAATTCTTTGCAACCGTAACAAATACGTCAGTTAAACCTAACATTGGAGCTTCTTCATCCTCCGGTTTCACATAATATCGATATGATTTGAATCCGGACACTAAAACAATTAGTGCTGCTATCATGGAAATGCATGAGATGCCAAATCCAAGACCCCAACCAAGGTTATCTTGAATGAAGTTCAGTGTCAAGTGAGATGTAGTGGCACCAGCGGATGTTGCAATTTGCCACCAATTGAAGAATGAGCCCTTAGACTTGGATTCGCTAGAGTTTTGTTCATCAAATTGATCTGCACCAAATGCTGCTGCACAAGTCATATATCCAGCGCTCCCTACCGCAACTAGATATAAAGAACCAAAGAAGAAGAAAACTTGGAAGGAAGATGCAGAACTACAGAAGGTACTACCGCCGACATCTAAATTGTTAACACAATCAACCGATTTTATGCCCGGAAGCAAAGCTGCTGACAGAGTTAACAATCCAAGTCCCTGAACGCAGGCACATGTCATTGAATTGAAAAATGAAAACAACATTTCTGTGTACAAATTATACAAATTACAAAGAAGAGAAAGATTAAAATTGTTACCAGTATGTAGATGAGTGCAGAAACCACGATAGTGCGAAACCTGCCAAGATAAGAGTCAGCAACAAATCCAACAAGCAAAGGAAACAACTGTACAAATCCAGACCAGGCATTAACATTCAGAGCAGCTGTAGCAGTAGATTGATTCAATTCCATAGTTAGGAAACTAATAAGGTTGGAACCAATTCCATAAAAAGTAAAGGCGTCAACGATATCGATAACAATAACTCGAGAGGCCGATTTCCACCCACCGAATTCATGATGATTATCAATCTTCTCACCCCTGTAATTCACCCTACCTTCAACAACTCTGTCACTGGTTATTACTTCTTCTCCAGTTTCTGTAATTCTATTGTTCAGCAATGGTTCATCATTAGCTCCTCTGAACTCCATTATTCTTCTCAGTTCTCTCTAATTGTTGACCTTGGGAGGATAATAACAAAAGGGATGAGATAAGTTGATTGAATAGGTCTACCATCTATGTCAGCATCCAATAATGAAACATTAAAAGTATTACTTCTTATTATACTCCACTAATCATCAAATAATAAAATGGATTGTTGAAAGCAACACCAATCAAACAATTTCAGATTAATTTTGTCTGAATACCAAAAAAAAGAAAATGAGGAGATTAACAAGGCCTAATTTCAACTGATATTTCAGTCTATTGATATTCTGTCTGAGATTCAATCATCAATAGAGTAAAATGAAGAACCTAGAAATTTCAATTGATAATATGCAATTGCACTAGGTTGAATCTCACTTTCAGACAATTTATCAAACAGAATGGCCTCATTTAACCAATCTAATTTGCAATTTCCATTGTAGACAAACTAATTAACACAAAAGAAAAAGAAACTCTGCAGATCTTAATACCGAGATTGATAACTGAGAGAAATAAATAATGGAGAGATTTGGTTGAAGTAGGTCTAGCACTTCAAATGCAGAGCTTTAATATCCAAATTAAAAATAGAATGGAAGCTTTACAAGTGAAGAGCAGGATCAGCACTTCAATTTCATCTACAATTAAAGTAGTCTGACTAATGAAATCAAAAATTAGTGGATATCCAAATCAAATCGGCTGTAAGTGATATGACTGAGTCGCCAACCTGGTTGCAGAAAAGGAGGAAGAAGAAAGAAGAAGAAGAAGAAGAAGACTAGGGACTTCAATGTATATAAATCCACAAAGCGAACTTATATTTCAACCCCAAACGAAAGGGTTAGTTCCAAACCGAGTTGAGTCACACTATTAAAGCTGGCGGCAAGTAACTTGCCATCCCAGCTTATAAACCCAAGCGGCAAATCACTTTGACGATTTGAAATGGTATGTTCATTCTACATTACGAGCTGCAGCTAATACCTCGGCTAGCCTATTACATTTGATTTCGAACATGAAGCTAGTCAAACAAGAATTCTATGGACTTTCATAAATTTTTAATTTGAGTGACTTCTAGAGATTCTCTGAAAATCTAGAGATTTCTAGTGATTCTCTGAGAGAATTTTAGAGAGTCATTATGACGTATAGAGACAAAAAATGAGATTTGTATGGACAAAAAAATGAGACTTGTAGAAAGTTTATGTGATTTGTAGACAAAATTGTATAATATCCCCTGATTAATTCCCTATATTACCGATTTTTTTATTATTCACGTTACAATAATAATAAAAAAGTACCATGACCACCTAATGAAATATGTGTCCATTGTCAAAATAAATCTCACGCATTGTCCTATTCCTAAATTTTCATTCACTTTATTCCAAATGTCCCACATTTTATTTTCTATGTGGAGAAAAAAAATCATAACTTCTAAAATATATATTTTAAAATCTATATATATCACCAAGACTTCACACAACCGGTTTTAAATTATATATATTATCCAATTTAAAAAATCACATTATTCCATATTTTGTCTTGGTTACCCTTTTCCAAGTGGCCCTTAAGGGTATTAAGGCACAAGGAGAGAAAAAAATGGTTCACTCCTGTTTATGGGTAAAAATCGTTTCTGCCGATTTCGGTAAATTCGGTAGGTGAGTGAGAAACTGGTTCAAACCCTAAACAAATGTGCTGCACGTGAGCACTTTATAGATTCGAGAGATCAATCAAGCACAAGTCCGGCCCTAAACCAAGAAATGGCCGTTCCGCACTTGCTTTGGCCACAAAGTGGAGGAAAAGGGTTGATTTGGGGAGGGAAGCAAAGAAAGGTGTTGAGACCAGTAATAATTGGGAGAGTAGTGTCTCGACTTGTATCGAGAAAGTGAAAGCTTCTAAGCTTGCAAGAGATGAAAGCTTTTTGGAGAGCTTGCAAAGTTGCCTTTTCTCGAGAGTGTAGTATTTTTCTCCCGACCGAGACTTGTTGTCCGGGGTCGAAATAGGTAAGACCTATTTATACAAGTCGAGATTGAAACGTACCCTGGCCTCATGAAGGAAGAGAGTAAAGGGTGAAATAATGGGAGGAGGTGGTAACCGCATGGTGTTAATGGGTGAAAACGTTTTCACCATTATTATCTCATTTATTTGACTGCTTTATTCCTTTTCACGCTTTCTTAATGTGAGCGTAGTGTACGCTGCAAGCTGTGACCGCCAAACCAAGACCTTGGAAAGCATCCCCCAGTTTGTGTTGATGTCTCGAGTGTTGGTTGCATCTTGAGTGCAAGTGGTGCCGCTAGGGCGCATGTGGCATGTGCCAATGGCATGTGCAGAATGCCTTTGTTGCGAGTTGCACCTCGAGCGCAAGTGGCAATGCCAGAGCTGCTAGTGGCGTGTGTGGCATGTGCCAATGGCATGTGTGGAATGCCTTGGTGGTAGGTTGTACGTTGAGTGTAAGTGGCTACCAGCGTGGGTTTTGGCATGCGCCAATGGCGCGTACGGCCAAGTTGGCCTAGGTTTGCACGACTTGCAAGTTAGGCTACCAGCGTGTATTAGGGATACGGCTAGGTAATGAAAGCTACCAGCGAGCGTGTTCGCATGTGCCAATGGCATGCGTGGCCAATAGGGTCACGGCCTGGTAAGAAAAGCTACCAGTGACGCATGTTGGCATGTGCCAACGGCATGCTTGGCCATTAGGGCCACGCCAGGTGAGAAAAGCTACCAGCGAGCGTGTTGGCATGTGCCAATGGCATGCTCGGCCATTAGGGCCACGGTTTGGTAAGAAAGGCTACCAGTGACGCATGTTGGCATGTGCCAATGGCATGCTTGGCCATTAGGGCCACGCCCTGGTAAGAAAAGCTACTAGTGACGCATGTTGGCATGTGCCAATGGCATGCTTGACCAATTTGGGTCGCGTCTTAGTAGAAAAAACTACCAGCGAGCATGTTGGCATGTGCCAATGGCATGCGTGGCCAATTTGGATCGCGCCTTGGTAGAAAAAGCTACCAGCGAGCATGTTGGCATGTGCCAATGGCATGCGTGGCCAATTGGGGTCGCGCCTTAGTAGAAAAAGCTACCAGCGAGCGTGTTGGCATATGCCAATGGCATGCATGGCCAATTTGGGTCGCGCCTTGGTAGAAAAAGCTACCAGCGAGCATGTTGGCATGTGCCAATGGCGCGCGTGGCCAATTTGGGTCGCGCCTTGGTAGAAAAAGCTACCCGCGAGCGTGTTGGCATGTGTCAATGGCATGCGTGGCCAATTTGGGTCGCACCTTGGTAGAAAAAGTTACCAACGAGCGTGTTGGCATGTGCCAATGGCATGCGTGGCCAATTCGGCCTAGGTTGCATGGTTTGCAAGCCTAGGTGCGGGCGCTACTTTGGCATGGCGCGGCTAGAGCCAAGGTAAGGGTGTTTGGCTTGGCATGGCGTGACTAGGGCCAAGGTAAGGGTGTTTGGCTTGGCGTGGCATGACCCAGGTAGCTGGGCCAAGGGCCAAGGCGAGTGTGTTTGGCATGGCACGGCTAGCTCGGGTTAAGTCTGGCTGGCATGATTTTGCCATTGGCACGGAGGTGCGGCTAGCATGGTTTGGCATGCTTCGGGCGCCATTGGGTATGGTCGGGCATGATTTGCCATTGGCATGAGATGCGGCTAGCTTGGGCTAGGTGTGGTCGGCATGATTTGCCATTGGCACGGAGGTGCGGCTAGCATGGTTGGCATGCTTCGGCGCGTTTGGTATGGTGGCATGATTTGCCATTGGCATAGAGATGCGGCTAGCTTGGGCTAGGCGTGGCTCGGGGCATGATTTGCCATTGGCACTGAGGCGAGGTGCGGCTAGCATGGTTGGCATGCTTGGCGCATTTGGTATGGTCTGGCATGATTTGCCATTGGCATAGAGATGCGGCTAGCTTGGGCTAGGTGTGGTCGGGCATGATTTTTCATTGGCACGGAGGTGCGGCTAGCATGGTTGGCATGCTTGGCGCATTTGGTATGGCTGGCATGATTTTCCATTGGCATAGAGATGCGGCTAGCTCCTGCCAGGTGTGGTCGGGCGTGATTTTCCATTGGCATGGAGGTGCTGGCTAGCATGGTTGGCATGCTTCAGCGCATTTGGTATGGCTGGCATGATTTGCCATTGGCATAAAGATGCGGATAGCTCGGGCTAGGTGTGGCATGGCGTGATTTGCCATTGGCACGGAGGTGCGGCTAGCATGGTTGGCATGCTTCCGGCCGCATTTGGTATGGTCGGGCATGATTTGCCATTGGCATAGAGATGCGGCTAGCTTGGGCTAGGTGTGGCTGGCATGATTTGCCATTGGCACGGAGGTTGGCTAGCATGGTTGGCATGAGGCGCATTTGGTATGGCTGGCATGATTTGCCCTTGGCATAGAGATGCGGCTAGCTCTGACTAGGTGTGGTCGGGCGTGATTTGCCATCGCACGCAGGTGAATTAGGGTTTTGTTCGTTGTAACCCTAATTTGAAAAAATACCCCTATTAATTACTGACTACATGCATTAAATGTTCTAATAAATGTGTCACTAGTGACATTAGGTTATTTGGGGTTTTACGATTTTACCCTTTGTTTAAAAACCACCATCAACATTAAGTCCCCGCTAGCTCGGAACAGAGCTTTGTTGCGAGGTAAGCATAAGATGGTGACAGGACTATCAACAAAGAAATCGTAAAGAGAATTGAGAAGATTTGTCCGACCTTTTTATAAATAGGATTTGGAATACTTGCCTCCGGCGCTTTGCACAAATCGGAGGTCGGGCGAATTGGGAAGTCAGCATCATTGAGAGATAGGAAGCTGGGCGGCATTGAGAAGTTGACGCGAGTTAGGAAACTGGGCGTGCTAGCTGGTGGGACCGGCGCAAGGTAGGGAAGCTGTGCGTGCTTGTTGGCGTGACTTGGGCGGTCATTGGGAAGTTGGCGTGAGTTGGGACCGGTGCAACTTGGGCGGCATTGGGAAGTTGGGCGTTCTTGTGATCCCGCACGATTTTTGGTAAAGGGAAATCCTTCCCTATTTCAGAATCTTCACACCTATATATATATATATAAAATCCCTTTCTTTCATCTTGCACCTTATTCCTTTCATCATTTCCTACTAGCGGCAGAGTCACAAAGAAAAACCGGCTTCCAGGTATGTCTTCCAGTACTTCTCTTGTTTCCCTTTTCATGTAGGTGCAAACCCTAAGAGTAGGCGTTTTTCTTTATAATCCTTGCAATGATATTGCGCATATAATTTCTTAGCGTGTCTCTTGTAGAAAATATTGTATGTATGCAACCAAGGGAAATACTGCATATATTATTCGAACCCGTAGGAAATATTGTATTTGAATCCCGAAGAAGAATACTGTATATATGCTTCATATGACTTCGAACCCGCAGGAAATATTGCATATATGAATTTTCTGGGCCCCGAAAGAAAGAAGCGCAGTTTTGAACCCGTAGAAAAATGCTCCATATATATTTTTGAACCCGAAGAAGGATACTGCAGACGCACTTGAGCTCCGTATAAAATACTGCGTATATAATTTTGAACCCCGAAGAAAATATCGCGTGCAGCGGTTTTGAACCCGTAGAGAATACCGTATATGAATCCCGAAGAAGAATACCGTATATATGCTTCATATGACTTCGAACCCGCAGAAATATCGCATATATGAATTTTCAGATCGAAAGAAATATCACGCGTGCAGTTTTGAACCCGTAGAAAAATGCTCCATATATAATTTTGAACCCGAAGAATGATAATGCGGACGCACTTGAGCCCGTATAAAATATCACAGTATACGGTTTTGAACCCGGAGAAAATATACTGCGTGTGCAGTTTTGAGCCAGTAAAGAATACGCCCTCTTTTTTTTGTATTTCAGGTTTTCCTTTTGTCGGGCGCGGTTATGTGTCAGGGAGATAATTTTGTTTTTTCTCCGTGTGCAGATATCTTGTTACTAAGTTGTTACGAAGAAATCCGACAAGATGTTACCTGAACAAAATTTCGCCTCATCGAAGGATGTCCATAGTTCCAAACCAAACATGGATGATGAATTCTTCGCCAAAAACTTGCCTCGCTAGGAAAAATCACCTGTGTTTCGTGCCAATTTTGTTAACCGGTGGTGAAGATGAAAAGAAGACACGTTCGGTTTGCCCAGGGAACACCATACGGGTCTGTCTTCATAAAGGGGTATATTCCTCTTCCAAAATTGATTTCAGGATGTGTCAAAGCCCATTGCGTTCTTTTTATAGATGGGTTGAGTTCATGGTGAGTAAGGAGCACATAAACACCAACTTGACTCGAGCGTAGATTATTGATACTTTCAGAGCTTCAGTAAATCTCCAGATTAGGAGGATATCCCGGGCTTGGTTGCTTTCATCTCCAGATGGTGTTCGGACACCCATACAATCATATGTAGATGGGGTGAGATAACTTTCTCCTTGGAGAGTGTGGCTTTCTTGCCGAATCTTCCTAGAATCGGGAATCTTAACATCCAATTATCCGAAAGTGAGGTGAAGATGCGGGATGACCTTGCCGCTAAGTTGGGAGATTACGCTCGAAAAGACTCCACCGCGAAGTCGAAGGATTCTCGTCCGGAAAGAGGATGAAAGGTGCTTTTATAGCTGGTGGATATCTCAATGGTTTCCTGACGAGCCGGAACCTAAACAAAAGCGATGATCTTCATGTTGCAGCATTTTTGGCTCTCTGGTTGTCTAGAGACATTTTTGATGACGGTTCTGGCAAGAAGGAAATAAGACCGGAGTTGCTAGTGATTGATGTGAAGTTAGCAAAAGGTAAAGTTCTTCCCATTGGCAAGCTATTCCTCGGTTCCCTGTATGTGCATCTGGATCACCTAGTTGCGAACATGCGAGTTTCGAATGGTTTCATGAAAGTGAATTCATATGTGCACGTTGCTTTTCTGCAAGTCTGGCTATGGGAGAACTTTGAGAAGTATGCTCCGAAACCGATGCCTTCGATTCCCGCGAGTTGGGGCGGCTCTCGAATTCTTCGATGGGTGAACAGGCGTCCAAGAGTTGGCGTGAGCTTGGTTAGTCTCCTCGATAAGTCGTATGAAATTAGTTTTCGCCAATGGAGCCGGTCCATAGGTCGGTGACTCAAATTGACACCTTTGCTTCTGCTCCGATCATGTCTTTATCTTCTGACGACAGCTTGAGTGTTGGTGAAAACTTGTTCATTCAAAGCTGCATGTTCGGTTATATGCCGTCTTTCTTCATGGGGTCTTTCCAGATAGCTTCTTACAATATTGACCGTGCGGCTCGTCACATGGGTTTCGATCAAGGGGTGCCTCTTGCTTACCAGCCAATGATTCCTAAGGATTCATTGCGTGCCGCCCTCAATGCAGTGCCCTTGAGCCGGGTATCCGCCTTCCCTTCTTTCAAATGGGAAGAGTAACTTCGATGACCTTTGGCTATAATGAGTTCTGGTGCGATGAGTTTATTATGATCCAAGATTTTGTTAGTAGCGTGGTGGAGAATGTTCGTTGTAAACCTTCCCGAACAATTTTGAAGAAGTATCCAATGTTGAGAGATCTCAAGCGAAAGTTGCCTAGCAACTCGTAAAGTCCCCAGTGCCAAGGAACGGAGAACGAAGAATCGTGCCGGAGGGTTCCGGCGGTTTCAAAAGATCCTCCCGCAGCTCTCGTGTTTTCGGTTCTTCCATAATCGTGTATGTGTCATCTCCTTGCTGGTTTGTCTCAAAACACGTGAATTTCTGCTGAAAACATCTGTCTTGTTTCTTCTAGGGATTCGGTAGTGTTAATTCTTTCGCTTCCCTTGCACGTTGCCAGGAGGCGGCAATTTCTTCGAAGAATTCGGCGGCACTGAGCCTACTCATAGCGGTGATGAGTCGGAGAAAGAAGAAAGTTCGACAAGTGAGAGTGATTCCTCTGGGTTCTTTTTCGGGAAGTGGTTCGGTGAGTTTCGTGCTTCTTTTCTTTCTTCTTCTGTTTCTTCTTTTGAAAAATGTCTAACTCAAATTCGCAGTGGAGGAACTGGGTTCGGAGGACGATTATGGGGTGGAGCCACACGAAAACTTGCCTTTGGTGACCACCACCGGTGACTTGAGATGGGAGTTAGCCAATCGCACGGGCACGTGATGTGGTTCAAACGGTGGATGATTCTCTTATGGTTGTTGCCGTAGACATGGAAGAAGACCCTTTGCTAGTCGTGGAGGCCGGATGCAGGGCGCCATTTTTGATCCCCGTATTTGGTTCCTTATCCGTGTCATGTGTCGGTTGGCGGCTTCACAGCGTGCCGGCTAAGTATGAGGCGTTGTACACCAGAATCTGGGAGAAGTACGGACATATGGCCACAACCAAGAAAGTCACTAGTCGATTTGCGTTGGTTAAGCGTGTGGAAGAGGCTTTATCTTCCATCGAGGATATGCGTGAGGTGACTGGTCACACCGTTTCAAGACGTTATTGCCGATCGGGAGCACCATCGCGACGTGTGCGTAGAAAAGGAGTTCAACACTTCGTGGTTTGTCGAAGGCCTTGGCTGAGATCCAAAAGTTGAAAGATGCAACAATGGAAAGCCTTTCCGCCGAGGAGATTGCACGACAGAGGTAGAACTCGAAAAACTTTCCAAGATGTTGACTATGAAGAGAGTGGCTCTTGAAGATGCAAAGTTGACTTTCTCCAAGAAGAACAAACCTCGTTGGATGATTTTCCTTGAATGTTTCTTTGTTAAACTTTCATTTAGGTTCTTTTTTTTTTTTTTTTTTTTGAAAGACATATTGGATGTCCGGTTCAAAGTTTGACCGGTTTTGGTAGACAATTTGGTAGCTTTTGAGGATATTGGATTATTTCTGGGATGAATGGTTTTGATAATATGACTCTAGTTATGTTTTGGGAAAGGAGTATTGTTTTTATGAAAGTGTGTGCTAGCAATAGGAACAAGACGCAATAGTATGACGGTTTTATTAAGAACCTAAAAACAGATCGTATATCTTGCCCAATCTAAATTTACTTACTTCATAGGTTTTTGCAAACACGCCTCTCTCCATGTAAAAGGCGGCTTTGTGGGTAGCATCGCCAGCAAGTCCCCAATCGCTGGTAGCATCTTCAGCGAGTCCCAGCTTTTCGGGGTGTAGTTTTTACAACCTGTAACCGGTTGTCTGGCGGTTGAGTCGGATTGAGTCGCCTTCCCTACCATCTTAACATCCGGGTCGAAGAACGAGATCGACACCGACATTGTAGCCGATAGATCAATCCTCCCGTCGTGGTCGCCAATTGTTTATTGGTAAAAATCTTTCTCGCCGATTTCGGTAAATTTGGGTAGGTGAGTGAGAAACTGGTTCAAACCCTAAACAAATGTGCTGCACGTGAGCACTTTATAGATTCGAGAGATCAATGCATGTACAAGTCCGGCCTAAACCAAGAAATGACCGTTCCAGATTTGCTTCGGTCACAAAGTGGTGGAGAAGAGTTGATTTGGGGAGGGAAGCAAAGAAAGGTGTTGAGACCAGAATAATTCTGGGAGAGTAGTGTCTCGACTTGTATCAGAAAGTTAAAGCTTCGGAAGTTTACAAGAGATGAAAGCTTTTTGGAGAGCTTGCAAAGTTGCCTTTTCTGAGAGTGTAGTATTTTTCTCCTGACCGAGACTTGTTGTCTGGTCGAAATAGGTAAGACCTATTTATACAAGTCGAGATTGAAACATACCCTGGCCTCATGAAGGAAGAGAGTAAAGGGTGAAATAATGGGAGGAGGTGGTAACCGCATGGTGTTAATGGGTCAAAACGTTTTCACCATTATTTCTCACTTATTTGACCGCTATATTCCTTTTCACGCTTTCTTAATGTGAGCGTAGTGTACGCTGCAAGCTGTGACCGCCAAACCAAGACCCTGAAAGCATCCCCCAGTTTGTGTTGATGTCTCGAGTGTTGGTTGCATCTTGAGTGCAAGTGGTGCTGCTAGGGGCGCATGTGGCATGTGCCAATGGCATGTGCGGAATGTCTTTGTTGCGAGTTGCACCTCGAGCGCAAGTGGCAATGCCAGAGATGCTAGTGGCGTGTGTGGCATGTGCCAATGGCATGTGTGGAATGCCTTGGTGGTAGGTTGTACGTTGAGTGTAAGTGGCTACCAGCGTGGGTTTTGGCATGCGCCAATGGCGCGTACGGCCAAGTTGGCCTAGGTTTGCACGACTTGCAAGTTAGGCTACCAGCGTGTATTAGGGCCACGGCTAGGTAATGAAAGCTACCAGCGAGCGTGTTGGCATGTGCCAATGGCATGCGTGGCCAATAGGGTCACGGCCTGGTAAGAAAAAGATACCAGTAACGCATGTTGGCATGTGCCAAAGGCATGCTTGGCCATTAGGGCCACGCCCTGGTGAGAAAAGCTACTAGTGAGCGTGTTGTCATGTGCCAATGGCATGCTCGGCCATTAGGGCCACGGTTTGGTAAGAAAGGCTACTAGTGACGCATGTTGGCATGTGCCAATGGCATGCTTGGCCATTAGGGCCACGCCCTGGTGAGAAAAGCTACCAGTGACGCATGTTGGCATGTGCCAATGGCATGCTTGACCAATTTGGGTCGCGTCTTGGTAGAAAAAACTACCAGCGAGCATGTTGGCATGTGCCAATGGCATGCATGGAAAATTTGGTTCGCGCCTTGGTAGAAAAAGCTACCAGCGAGCATGTTGGCATGTGCCAATGGCATGCGTGGCCAATTTGGGTCGCGCCTTGGTAGAAAAAGCTACCAGCGAGCGTGTTGGCATGTGCCAAGGGCATGCATGGCCAATTTGGGTCGCACCTTGGTAGAAAAAGCTACCAGCGAGCATGTTGGCATGTGCCAATGGCACGCGTGGCCAATTTGGGTCGCGCCTTGGTAGAAAAAGCTACCCGCGAGTGTGTTGGCATGTGCTAATGGTATGCGTGACCAATTTGGGTCGCGCCTTGGTAGAAAAAGCTACCAGCGAGCATGTTGGCATGTGCCAATGGCATGCGTGGCCAATTTGGCCTAGGTTGCATGGTTTGCAAGCCTAGGTGCGGGCGCTACTTTGGCATGGCGCGGCTAGGGCCAAAGTAAGGGTGTTTGGCTTGGCGTGGCGTGACTAGGGCCAAGGTAAGGGTGTTTGGCTTGGCGTGGCGTGACCAATGTAGCTAGGGCCAAGGCAGAGTGTGTTTGGCATGGCGCGGCTAGCTCGGGTTAAGTCTGGCTGGCATGATTTTGCCATTGGCACGGAGGTGCGGCTAGCATGGTTTGGCATGCTTCGGCGCGTTGGGTATGGCTGGCATGATTTGCCATTGGCATAGAGATGCGGCAAGCTTGGGCTAGGTGTGGCTGGCATGATTTTCCATTGGCACGGAGGTGCGGCTAGCATGGTTGGCATGCTTGGCGCGTTTGGTATGGTCGACATGATTTGCCATTGGCATAGAGATGCGGCTAGCTTGGGCTAGGTGTGGCTGGCATGATTTTCCATTGGCACGGAGGTGCGGCTAGCATGGTTGGCATGCTTCGGCGCATTTGGTATGGCTGGCATGATTTTCCATTGGCATAGAGATGCGGCTAGCTTGGGCTAGGTGTGGCTGGCATGATTTGCCATTGGCACGGAGGTGCGGCTAGCATGGTTGGCATGCTTCAAGCCGCATTTGGTATGGTGGCATGATTTGCCATTGGCATAGAGATGCGGCTAGCTCGGGCTAGGTGTGGTCTGGCGTGATTTGGCATTGGCACGGAGGTGCGGCTAGCATGGTTGGCATGCTTCGGCACATTTGGTATGGCTGGCATGATTTGCCATTGGCATCGAGATGCGGCTAGCTCGGGCTAGGTGTGGCTGGCGTGATTTGGCATTGGCACGGAGGTGCGGCTAGCATGGTTGGCATGCTTCAGCGCATTTGGTATGGTCGGGCATGATTTGCCATTGGCATAGAGATGCGGCTAGCTTGGGCTAGGTGTGGTCGGCATGATTTGCCATTGGCACGGAGGTGCGGCTAGCATGGTTGGCATGCTTCGGCGCATTTGGTATGGTTGGCATGATTTGCCATTGGCATAGAGATGCGGCTAGCTCCTGCTAGGTGTGGGTCGGCGTGATTTGCCATTGGCACGGAGGTGAATTAGGTTTTGTTCGTTGTAACCCTAATTTGAAAAAATACCCCCTATTAATTACTGACTACATGCATTAAATGTTCTAATAAATGTGTCACTGGTGACATTAGGTTATTTGGGGTTTTACGAATTTACCCTTTGTTTAAAAACCACCATCAACAACTCCCAAAACCAAAAAATCTCCAAATTTCCAAGTCTCTAGAAATATCACCTCTTGAGGAGAGATTTCTACCATGCCTATTTTTAAGAAATGTCTCTCCAAATCTCTGAAAACAACAAATCAATGACTTTCAATTCTCATTCGAATAACAAAAGCGTTGGAGTGACTCTTATGAAATCCCAATCCAATAACATGGAGTTTCAGAGAATTTAAATGACTTGAAAAAAGTCTCTAACCAATAACAAGAGATATTAAGAGACTCTCTAAAAATCTCTATGGACTAACAGTAGATTTGCGAACTCCCCAGAAGTTATTCAAAATCTTATTTGACTAACCCCCTGTAATAATATTATATCGATGAAACGCAAAAAATGCCGGTTCCAAGACCCAAACGGCGGCCAGGCGTAAGATATCTCAAATGCAGTTCAATATTGTGCTAGAATCAGCTCCTTCCTCCTCCAACAACAAAGAGCAAGAAGAGTGCAAGAACAAATACAATTGCTAGAGTTTATTTATTATAACACAAGTTAGAGCCGATAAAGTGAACAAATTGAGTCCACAACACACAAAATATAGATCAACAATTATATAAAACAAAAAGAGAAACCAAAATTTTCCAACTGCTTACACATAATGAACAAATTGACAGAGAATTTAAACAAACAAAATCACACCCTATATCTTCTACAAGAGTCCTACACAAACTGAAGGAACATCAGGGGTATCTTCACCAGTTAGCTGCTGCCTGCTGGGTGTCAGGTTTACTTTCCTGGACCCTGCATATTGATCAAACAAAGATTGGGGATTGCCAGGCAGTTCCCTGCAGACAAAAATGTTATAGGGTGTCCGTACACAACTCCAACACAATCTCTAGCCATTAGTACTGCATTATGTACCTCATAACATATTCAGTATACACAAGATAATTTGGCAATCACGAGAACTATGAAATCAGTGAGAACAAATATTACCAAGAAAGATGTTTCCAAAGGACTACAAGGAAATATATAAAAATGGGAATACAACTTGAAGAAGTATGGTAGAAGATTCTCACATTCGAAATCAAGAATAAGAAAAAACTGATAACAGGAGAAATCTTAAACAGTTACCATTTTTTCTACTGTCAAATATCTCAAATTCATTGTTCACCTAAGCAGTGCAAAGGCCAGTCAGCCAAGGATTAACAGCGTATACTCCCTATTTTCTCCATATGCCTCTTCTTCTTGTTTTTCTCCCCAAATAAGTACCAGTGTTGAGTGAAACTAGGCTTTCGACATAATTATCTACAACTCCAATCTTTAAAAAAAAAAGCTTTAGTCGTCTAGCACCTGAATGCTTCGGGCTGTACAAAACCAAATCAGTCCA
This sequence comes from Papaver armeniacum, assembly GCA_023531295.1. NCBI lineage: Eukaryota > Viridiplantae > Streptophyta > Magnoliopsida > Ranunculales > Papaveraceae > Papaver > Papaver armeniacum. The sequence goes on from JAJJWW010013376.1 coordinate 573,062, forward strand.
TTTACTGTATATTAGACATTCACCATTCTCAGAAGACCACATCAGGTCTCTATAATCACTCCCAGTCTTGTTTTGATGCTTCGTCCAAGATTCCCAAACTCCATATACCCGCATCACCCATGCTTTATTAAACGGCAAAAGAATTACACAAAGGCATCCTTCCAACACTTTCAAAACTAGACGCGTATAAAGCGTTTTCTCCGTTATATCTCCTGGAATTTGTATTTCTTTGAAGCTCTCATCGCTAATATTAAAAGAAACAATAACTTTGGGGTTTTTAGCTACCCAGTGAAGAACTCCATTAACAAGCACCCCATTGAAATTCTCAACAGAATAAAATCTAGTTCCAAGGATTTTCCATGAATTCGTTCTTAACGTGTAGACGTACACTAAAAAACTACGAGTTGTACCCCAACAGATTCTAGCAGAAACTAACTTATAATCGTCATTTTTGTGATCATAACAAAAAGATGCTGGGCGGTTAACTGAATTATACGGTGGATCAGGTATTATTTTATACTCTTTAGTGGCCGGATTCCAAAGACAATAAAACTCCTTATCGTGATGATAATGATGTCGTAAGCAGACCAAACCACCGGAAGAACCCAAGACAGAAATAAAGCTTGATAAATTTAATGGGCAATGCTCCGTTTCAACAAGTTTATCAGTGTTTGATGAGAATAATGAATGTTCAGTTACGGTATAAATATGAGTTACCTCAAACATTCTGTCATAACCACTTAGCATGAATCTAACATTGTTGATTTTGAGTGCATGATTAAAATGCAGTTTAACAAAATCAGGGTTTGAAATTATGGAAAACCATGTCTTAGAAACACACTTACATGTAAACGTTGATTTCACCGGTAATCTTATTAAGATTTCTAGGTATAACTCATCTGGAAGACTTTTTGGTATTGGTTTTGCTTCTTCTTTTTTATTAAGATTTAGACTCTTAAGCTTCCAAAACAAAGATCTTCCTCCTCCTAACATTTCTTCAAATCAAATTCTACTTTTATTTCGTCCCAAACTGTTTATTTTGGAGGAAATCATCTAGGGTTTTTCTTTCTCTTGTTTTGTTTCCGGCAAGGGCAGAAGAATAGAGCGTTTCGCATTAAAAAAAAAAAGAAAAAGAAGAAAGAGTTTACTAAATCTTGTAGAACCGAATAAGCTAGAAGTTAGTTTCGCGACATATATCAAATTGATTTTTTTTTTTTTTTAAAGTTAACTTTAGGCCTCTTTGAATAAGTGTTTTTTGACGTTTAGAAGCAAGAAATTAAGTCAAAATTTAGCGTGTTTGGATACAATGTGGAAATAACTTTTTGACTTCTAAAAGTCAAAAAGCAAGAAGTCAGTTTGGGTGTAGGATTTCAGAACGACTATAGAAGCAGAAAAATCGACTTTTTGTAAAGCAAAATATCTGGATTTCTGACTTCTACTTCTGGAGAAGCGGAAGTCAGAAACAAGATTGTATCCAAACACGCTTAAGCAAGTTTCGGAATAAAATTTCAAAATAACTTCTAAGAGCAAAAATTTAACTGCTACACTAAAACCTTTGCTCAGGTTAACGGATACTAGCTAACCTTTCCGCTCTCTCTAAGAAACCTTTTTATGTGCACCCGCGTTTCCCTTCACCCAAAGAGGTTTCTATGGAAAAATTCTCAGAGGCAGCTGCAGGTTCTTGAAACTTAAACTTAGTGATGGGAGCATGACCTTCAGCATCACTACTAGAGCTTCTACCAAATCAAAAAATTTGAAATAATCTACACAAACAGTAACAACAGAATTCAAGTCATCATGTCAAAACAATGCGACTCTGAAGTTCAGTTATGCCATTAGATTTGCGACTAAAAGCTTGAGAAAATATCATAAATAATCGGTCTAATGACTCACAAGAATTAGAAAAATATGATAGAAACTACAAGATTTGACAACACAATAAATCATAAACAGATCCCATTTATTCTACTATTAAATTCATTGTTCACCTAATAGCTTATACTCGTTTTTCCCCATATACCTCTTCTTTGTGTTCCTATCACTTCCTTTCTCCCGAAATAAATACCGGTGTTGAGTGAAACTAGGCTCTCGACGTAATTATCTACACCTCTGATCTCTAAATTACCAAGCTTCATTCGTCTATCACTTGAATGCTTCGAGCCGTACAAAAATAAATCAGTCCCTTCACTGTATATTAGACACTCACCATTCTCAGAAGACCACTTCAGGTCCTTATAATCATCCTGAATCTTGTTTTGAATTTCCGTCCAAGATTCCCAAACTCCATATTCCCGCATCACCCATGCTTTATTAGACACTGCAAAAACTACACAAATGCACCCTTCCAACACTTTCAAAATCAAACGCGAAGCGCGCTCCGTCATTTCTCCTGGCAGTTGTATTTCCTTGAAGCTCTCATCACTAATATTAAATGAAACAATAAAGTTGGGGGTTTCAGTGATCCAATGAAGAGCTCCATTAACAAGCACCCCATTGAAATTATCAAAAGAACAAGGTTTAGTTTGAAGGGTTTTCCATGAATTCGATCTTAACGTGTAGACATATAATGTAAAACTAGGAGTGTTTTCGGCATAAACCAATTTGTAATCCTTGTTCTTGGAATCATAACAAAAATATGCCGGCCAGTAGACTGATCTTAAGTAGGGTGAATCAGGTATCCTTTTATACTCTTTAGTGGTTGGATTCCAAAGACAAAATAATTCCGTAGCCTGAGAATAACAATATTGCAAGCAGACCAAACCATTGCAAGAACCCAACAAACGAACTGAATCTGCATATTTAGTTGGGATATGCTCCATTACAACGGCTTCACCATAAAATCTACTCGTAGAGAACAATGCATGTTTTGTTATATTGTACATTAGAGTTGACTGAATCTTCCTATCATAACCACTAAGTATGAACCTACAGTTGTTGTTGATTTGGAAATTAAGATGTAGTTTAACAAAATCAGGGTTGGAAATTATGGAAAACCATGTCTTAGAAACACATTTACATGTAAATGTTGATTTCGCTGGTAATCTTATAAAAATTTCAAGGTATAACTCATCTGGAAGACTTCTTGCTATTGGTTTTGCTGCTTCTTTTTTGTGTAGAAATAGACTCTTAAGCTTCGATAACAAAGATCCTCCTCCTACCATTCTTCAAATCAAATTCTTCTTCTTCCTCAATATGTTTAAGAAAGAGCCTTAATAGCATTAAGAAAATATAAATGAGTTTACCTCTTGTGAATGAGTTTTTCTTTCCCTCTTCTCTGATGCTGAATAAAATTCTTTCTCATCTCTCTAGTAGTTGAGGTATTCATTGTTTGCTTGAAATGTGAAAATTTTCCATTTTGGGCAATGCTATTAAACATGGGTTTGGTATCTATTTACTGGTCACATGCTGGTAGTTCTGGCATTGGTATGTCTTTCAAGTAAAACAACTCTTAATTGAATGTGAAGAATCAATTTCGTTTTGAAGCCATTTCCAGAAAGCAAAATTTCACCGGTGATGCAGATAGCCAATAAGTCTAAGGTTTTGAGTCCCCACTCCACTCCTTTGGTACTGAGGTGAAATATGGCATCTCATTTATTATTGGGAATCTTGCTCTGGTGTTAGGCAAACTGTTGCTATTGACAGGGGTTGTGGCACCACATATGCAATCGGTGTTGAGTGGGTAGTCAGAATCATTAGCTTAGTAATAAAAATTCACAGTCAAATCAATACGTGGCGTGGGTGATGACTGATGGTAAATATAGTTCAAAAGCAACATACTGGATGACAACGAGTTAGTGTTTCAAAATGAACTGTGGATTCTAGTTGCTGATTGGTAACCGTAGAGGAAGCATATAAATGACTGCAAGCATCTGCATCAAGAGATTAATACTGCAATGGTAATAATGACTCATGACATGGTAGTAATAACTGTAGAGGGAGCCAATAAAAGTCCTTTTACCGCTTTTGGTATAATGTACCAGATTCATCTTCACTGGTGGTTGCAGTTAAACAAGTTGACATCTACCGCTACACTCACCAGTCAATCCTGTTGACAATTCATTTGCGTAGCCTCTTGCACCATCCGAACATAGTCGATTTGATCGGGTACTGCTGTCATGGAGACCAGATATATTTTGTTTATGACTTCATGCTGTTGGGATCCTTAAAGGACTATTTACATGGTAATAAGATGGATAACTAAATCTCTGTGCTTCACTGACCTGATCACTCTTAAGATAATTCAAAATTGTTTTTGTTTTAGATCTTGAGCGCCATAAGAGGCATCTGGACTGGAACACGAGGATGAAAATCGCAGCTGGTGCAGCTGCAGGAATAAAACACTTGCATGATGAATCAAGTCCTTCTCTAATTCATGGAAATATCAAACCCTCTAACATTTTCTTATGTGAAGGATATCACCCAAGGCTTTCAGACTTCTTTGGGTTTAAAGAACATATCCCAGAACATGCACCTGAATCTGTTGTAGATGGTAAGCTCACTAAAGAATACGCCATCTACAGTTTTGGCTTTGTCTTGCTTGAACTGATTTCAGGGCGCAATGCAGAGATGAAGCTTGATCTCATTCACTGGGTAAACTGTGTACTTGTTTATTTTACAAACAATTTTTAAGAGAAAGAAATAGTCAATTGATGCAGATTGAGAAAATACCCTCAGCTAATTGAATTTCTTGTTTGGTGAGTGCGCATGCAGGCAAAAGGTAAATTGGTGGGCGGTGAGGAATTTACTGCGGTGGCTGACCCGCTACTGAAAGGCCATTACCCAGAGCAAGGCTTGTACCAAGCTCTTTCTCTTGCGGCTGAGTGTTTACAAACTTACAATGTCGGTCGACCTCGTATAGGACATGTCGTGAATGTCCTGGCGAAATGTCTGTTTCTTTTTCTAGAAATCTTTTTACTGTATTATATTTCAGTTAACTTTTAGGAGGAAAAACAAAAATCCAATTGGTAAGATTGAGCAAGGCACCCTGGGCCATCTCGAGCTCGAGGTAGCATCCAAGTGTGGAGGCCATTGGGGGTAAGCCCCTAGGACAACATGGATGCTCATCCAAGCGTGGATGCCAGTGGGGGTAAGCCCCATGGACGACATGGATCGCTTCAAAGAATGGCTCAGACCTGTGGCTAAGTTGTTTCCAAGCCTTACCAATTGGCGATAGTACGTCCGATGATCTTTCCTTATAAACTGATTAACAAAGCTGGAATTTCGAATGTGGGACTATTATTTTTGTTAATTATGTCTTAAAAAAGGAAACTAAACAGGGTTATCGGGCCGTAGTTAAATCTGTACGGCACCTAAGTACGGACTAAACTTATAATAGGGCCAAGCCCAATAAAGGCCGTGCAACATGAATCAAACAATTTTTTTTTTTTTTTTTTTTTTTGAAAGAGAATCAAACAAATTTAAATCTCAGCGACTGCAGTGGTGCGATTAAACCCAAAGATCAAAGAGTAAAAAAAACGACCAAATTTTAGTTTGGTCCGTCGTGTGACGAAAGTGGGTGGCGACTAAATATAGTCGAATGAGTTATAAACTTCGTTTGATAATGGAGCGGTGATAAACATTACGCCCGTTCAAGCGGTGGTAAAGATTACGCCCGGTGTGGGACGGAGGAAGATTACGCCCGGAACGGGCGACGTATAGTTTACGGGGGAGAAGGAGCGGTTGTATAATCAACGCCCCATGGGGCGCCATAAAGTCACCGCCCGATGTCAAGCGGGTGTATAATCAACGCCCATGGGGCGGCCATAAAGTCACCGCTGATAACAAAGTGTTGTATACTCAACGCTCCATGGGGCGTATATAAAGTCACTTGTTATCAGCGTACATATAGACTCCTTTCGGCAACGCACACGGTTTGCCGCACGTGTGGTTTTTTTTTGTTTTTCGATTTTTATTTTTACCCAAAATGAATCAGTAAACGGGATGAGAAGGCTACACGTGTTGGGTTTAACCCTAATATACTCCGCCCATCGTCTCTTCTTCTCTTTTCTACAACTTTCTTTCTACCATCACCTTCGCCTCACGAACAGGAAGAAGAGGTGAAAATTTTTTTAACCAACAAACTAAAAATTACCAGCATCCGGGTCACACAACAGGTATGTTTCTATTAATCGTGTATGTTACTATTAATCTTTTATGTTGAATAATTAATTTAGGGTTTTAGTTTGTTAAAATTAGGTTTTTTGATTTTGGTAATTTGTGGGTTATGGATTTTTTTTGACATTTGGGGTTTTAATTTGTTTAAATTATAGACATGGATGTACTGCTTCAATTTATGTGTTTTATTAGTATCGAAATGTAAAAAATTAATTTAACAGTTACATGATTTGTGGGTTATATGGATTTTAATGTGTGGGTATTTGAAAAATCAAGGTTATGTAATATTTGTGTGGTTATGTTTCAAAATTATGGTCATGTCAATTTTGTGTGGTTCTGTTTGAAAATCAATATTTTGTTTGAAAATTGTGGTTCTGTCTATTTTGGGAAGTTATGTTTGAAAATTATTGTTCTGTCAATTTTGTGTTACATATGTAGAAGAAGAGCTAATTTAAATGGGGTTAAAAGCAATTCATGTTCTAGTAATGGCATATGAAATGGTGAAATGATTAAATTTTGTTGTTCTTTAATAATTATTCCCATCAATTCCTCTTGAGCACTGGATTTTTCTCTCCCTGTTTTCTTCAATCGTTTTGCTGCCTTTTTTCCCAACTGACGGAGATATGTGTTCTCTATGTCTCCCCTATCGGTGTTGTTACCGGTCTCGGCTTGAATTGTTGATTGCTGTCCTTCCTCATCTACATCGTAATTCTCATAATTGTCCAAATCGTGCGTCGTATCGAATACAAAAGTCGATCGACGATTAAATTTTATATTCTCTATGACAATTGGGTAGCACTCTTCGTGCTTAAATTTTTTCCCGTCATTGCATTCCTTGAACCGCTTGTTTATTTCTTCGAGCTGTTAATTTTTTAAATAACACTTAAGTTTAGGGTACAATTAAATATTAGAAAATAATTGTTCGAAAAATCAAGAATACTTACCTTCATTTCAGGACCCCAACCAGTATGATATTCACCTTCCACTTCTCCCTCTTTTGCCGAAAACAACGCCACATCTTTACTTATTCCCTGGTAACGTTTTTGCCAAGAACTCCAAGTCCGCTCCGGAGCATTAGGTAAATGAAGTTCAATATCATCCTTGATACGAGTCCACAACGCTTCCTCTGATTGATCAGTTCCAACACTCGGATCTTGAGATATTGATAAATGAATTTTACACATCGTTACGTCTTCGATTGTCGTAAAATTTGGACCTCGTATTGCTCGTGATGGTCGTCTTTGCTCGTGGTGCCATTGTTAATCGAATCGGTAAAAAAATTTCTAAATAATAATCTGTTTTTCTTGTTCTTCAGATATTTTGAATTAATACTTGTGGGGAAATGTTGAATGAATTCTACCCTATATATAATGTTTCAAATTTTCAAAAATATCTTCCAACGTTCAAAAATATCCAACGTTCGGTTCTTCAACGTTCGAAAAATTCAAAAAATTCAAACGGGCAAAAACTGAAAACATAAAAATTAAAACCATGAAATGGAAAATATGGGGCGGAGATAATACGTTCGCCTGTCATCAGGCGTAAGGTTTATGAACGCCTGAATGGGGCGTAAACTTTACACACGCCTGATGCCAGGCGAACATTATATAACCGCCTGAATGAGGCGTGCGATTATATCACCGCCTGAATGGGGCGTACATTATATGACCGCTTGTTGTCAAGCGGTAACTTTAGCTACGCCCGATGGGGCGTACGTTATATCACCGCGCCATTGGGGCGAACACTATATAACCGCCTGTCAGTGGGACGAACACTATATAACCGCCCGTTCTGAAGCGTACACTATATAACCGCCTGATGAGAAACGGAGACTATATCACCGCTCGACTATAAATGGGTATGGTCTTTGGTCCAGACCAAATATACTCTGGAATTACTGTTCTAATCTGGTATTTGATCGATGGTACCTCCCACTACGCCTGGTTCTGAGATCAAAAAAATGGGTTTACTCGCCCACTGCAGTCGCTCTTAGGACTGAGAAACGCCATCTTTGATCCTGCAGTGAACTGAGAGAAATAATCGAGACAATTGAAGAGCATGACCAGCTTAACAAATTCTAGTCACCAAAACAAACCGATAAAGAATCCACTGATGATTTTATGATTGTCTCTCAGCCTCTGGCCTTACATAACCGATCTGATGAGCAAAATACATTAATCAAAGATTCTGATTAGTAAAATCAAAGAATAAATAAATGATGAATGGATACTGCAAATCAAATCGGTAGTGAGTTGTACTGCTGAGTCGCCCAATCTTGTTGCAGAAAGGAGGCAGAAGAAGAAGAAGGAGATTAGGGTTTAACTGCTGAGATTTCCCCAGAGACCCTATAAATATACCCAACGGGAAGTAATGTTTCAGCCCCACAACAAAGGGGAAGTTTGGTGATGACAAGGTCTACTATTTTCTTGCCACGTCAGAGTACTTTGGAGGGAAGGGTTTTGCCACATACAAATTGGCAGGGCTGAACATGGTTTCGGTTTTCCGTTGGAACCGGACCAAACCAGACCAATTAGGAAGAAACCAAACCGAACCATTTACTAATGGATTTGTTACGGTGTAGAAAGTGGAAAACCGATAGTGTTGGTTTTGGTTTGGTTTAACCTCTAAAACCGAACCAAAAACCATTGAAAAACCGATTAATTATTAAACTTGGTTTCTACATTTGATTTACAAGTATTAGATTCTACCCATTAATTTAGAGGATAAATTGAAACGCTAAATCTAATATTCATTATGATACTCTCCCTCTTTCTCTTTCTCCTTCCCTGAGTCGCCTCCCTTCTCCACCCCCAACTAAAGCGGCTGCTACTCGACTTTTTTCTTCCGGTCTTCCTTCTTTTTCATTGTCAATAACTAAATTTAGATATACTATATATCTTCTTTTGATCTCTAGATTTAGAGTAAGCTTTAACTATTCTTGATTTTTTTTTTTTTTTGTCTGTAAATTTGTGTAAACCTATACTATCGGCAACTACGATTTTTCTATCTGTAAATTTGTGTATTTTTTTTTTTTTTTTGGTTTGACATAATTATTGGTTAACTAAAAACCACTGGGACAACCGAAACCATTTGGAAACCGAACCAGTGGTTAATGGATTGGTTTGGTTTAGATTTTTAGGAACCAATAGTATTGGTTTCGGTTTTGGTTTGGCTAGAAACCGAACCAAAACCGACCATGAACAGCCCTACAAATTGGGTATTGCCAGGCAGTTACCTGGCGGAAAAAATATTACAGGGTGTGTACACACTCTCTACTCATGTAGAAAGCGCGAGAGTGTGTACATACCCTACAAAAGACTCCAAACAAACATATAGCTAGCTCATAATATATTCAACCGGTCTAATGACTCCAAAGAATTAGAAAAATACAATCGAAACTACAAAAGATAGTTGATCACCATTTTTTCTACTGTCAAACATCTCAAATTCATTGTTAAACGAAGCAGTTCTGAGACCCATCAGCCATGAGTCTCTAAATAGGAAATTGTAAGTTTTTACCTCATATAATCACCCATTCTTACTTTGTACTGTAGACCAAAACTGTTGCTCGCTGCATCAGCCACAACAGAGAATACATAACAAGAACCTATAGTGTACACTCCGTTAATTTTCTCCATATGCCTCTTCTTCGTATTCCTATCACTTCCTTTCTCCCCAAATAAATACCGCTGTTCAGTGAAACTAGGCTTTCGACGTAACTATATACATCTATTCAATCTGACTAATCTGACTTTTTAAATTGTGACCAAGTACAAAATGTTGCGTGAGCATGTTTGGATCTAACTGAAATCACCTGACTCATCTGGATCTGACTCGATATGTTTGTTTTTTGAGTCAGATCTAACTCAAAAATATGAGTCAGTGGTTTGTTCCCATGAGTCGGGGTATTTTATTACGTGCCTCAAACAGGTCCGAGTCAGAGGTTAGGTCTGACTCAGATCGCGAGTCAGATCTAACTCAAAATAAAAATAAAAAAACGGTCTGACATCTGACTCGAGCTAGGGGCCGAGTCAAATCTAGATCCCGAGTCAGCAAAAAAACAAACATATTCTAGATACCTCAAGTCAAATATCCTAAAAATGAAAGCAAAAAACAAATGCACGATCAATTCTGGCCGAGTTAAATTCAGATTCCGAATCAAATCCAAACAAACAATGCCAAAGTTCTTGCTGCATCTAAATTGAGAGGGGAATGGTATGATGTTCAACGATCCACCTGTGAATTTCGCGAGCACAAAATACAGTATCATTTTTCTTAGCAGAAGTTACCAGCTCTATTACACTAAGTCCAGCAAGAAACCAGTAGAAATTACAATTACAATTACAATTGAGCTTCTTGCTTATATACATAGGATTTTGAGAAAAGTAAGAACGCAACCAGCTCTATTACACTGAGACCAGCTAGAAACCAGTAAAAATAATCCAAATGCGCTTGATTTATGTTGTTTGCGATCCATCCGTGTTGACCACCTGCAGTAGTTACCTTCTGAATGACTGATATAAGTAAGACACTCACGAAATGTCCTATACCAGACATGGTGGAGTCCAGGGACAGACCCACACTCCTTAGTCCACTGGGAACTTGATCATAGAAAAATTCCTGTAGACCGACACCGGTGAATACAAGGGCAACACCTGACAAGACATATTGCGGAATCAACCACCAGACAGCCATGGGAATTGTTGCTTTTGGATCATCAACCAAACCAAACTCATGTGCAATTTTAAGCCTTCTGCTCTCCACTACAGCTGCTACAACCATCGTCATGGCAGAAATAAATATACCACCACCAATTCTTTGAAGTATAGTTATGCCGCTAGATTTTCCGGTAATAGCCCGAGCAACTGGAACAAAGATACGGTCGTACATTACTGCAAATAGAATGATGGATATGCTAAGGAAGATCTGTATTGAAGCTGAGGGTATCTGAAAGTCTGGTCCTATCGACCTGTCCATAGTGCTGCCTTGCTTAACAAAGAAGGTAAGAACTTGAGCGTGCACTATTGGGTATGTCAAACATATAATCCATACTGGAACCAACCGCAGTACGGCCTTCACATCTTCTACCTTCCAAATAACAGACGCTGTCCCAGCTTTCCTTGATCCTGGTGTGGTATTAATAGTTGGCTCCACTTGGATGGGGATTGCCGATGATGATGATGAGGTGCTTCTCCAATTCTTGACCACGTCTACTAAACCATTGGTTAGACCTTTCAATGGGTTTACTTTGTCAGAATCTTTGATCGGAGTGTAGCGATAAGATTTTGCTCCAGACATGATAACAATTAGAGATATTACCATTGAGAGGCATGAAATTCCAAATGAAAGACCCCAGCCGAAATTATCTTGGACATAGTTCAATATCAAGTGAGAACTGCATGATCCAACAGATAGTCCAAACAGCCACCAATTGAAGAATGAACTTTTTGACTTGGATTCGTTAGGATTTATTTCATCAAATTGGTCTGCACCAAAAGCTGGTGCGCAGGTCTTGAATCCGGCACTCCCAATTCCCACTAGATATAATGAAGAGAAGAAGAAGATTACTTGAAAAGTAGAAGGATAAGAACATGAAAACTTGTCGTCGGTGTTATTAGAACAAGCCGCCAATTGGGAAGTACATAGAGTCAACAACCCAAGTCCCTGACACAAATGAAAAATATTTGGCCAAGAGTCAGACTCTTGAGGTTAGTACGTCTCTGTACTCATAATTTCGAAATAATCCAAAAATTAAAACCTCATAATTCAGATTAACTAACTCAAAATTGATGGCAATAAAGAGAGGGTATGAGACTTACCAAAACATAGATGATTGTAGAAAACAAGATGGCACGAAATCTGCCAATATATGAATCACCAACATATGCAGTCAGTACTGGGAGCATAAGTATGAAACCAGTCCAAGCATTGATATTCTGTGCTGCTGTTGCTGTAGTTTGTCCCAATTGCGTAGTTAAGATGGTAATCAAGTTCGAAGACATTCCATAGAAAATGAAGGATTCGACTCCACCAATTACGATAATCCGAGAAGCAGATTTCCATCTACCAAACTCACTATTGTTGTTTTTGATCTTCTCTCCTTTGTAATTCACCATACCTTCGATATAAGAAGTATCAGTGAGTAGCAGTGGCTCATCATAATCTGCAGATGGAATTGCCATGGAACTTCCAGTCTCTCAGAAAGTCTTCTGAGATTCTCAAACCTGTTGATGATAAGGTTCTAGCAGTGTAGCAGGTGCTCTCTCACTGTGCTACAAAACATAAGTGGGTGTTAAATTAATATCTCAAGATTCCCTTAAAGCTGCACCAAGAAAAAAGAAATAATACCAAATGGACATAAATAAATAAATGGACCAAGTAGGACAGGATAGTGGGTGGGGAAGAAAATGACCCATTAAAAAGAATATACTCCCTCCATCCCTAATTAGACGATAACTTGTAGTTTGCACAAATTTAAGGCAAGGTGGAAAGTGAAATATATTTAAGTATTTTTTAAAATTATACCCTTATTGGCAATAATAAGTAAAATTTAGAAACGATTTATCTCTTAAACTATATCACGGTTTTTTATAAACTTTATACCGTTGAAAAGCATTTTAAAACACCTAAGCAACGAATAAAAACATGACTATCAAATTATACATATTTCTTATAGAAAAAATAATCAATTAAAAGGGTAGTTTCAGAAATATCCCATTGGTTAGTGAAATAGCTCATCTATTTGTGGACAAAACTAAAAACCAAATAACTCATCTAATTAGGGACGGAGGGAGTATCTAATAGACCTTAACTTTTCCAATGAATCACATGCCATATTATTGAAACCTATATAGGGATTCCAAGAAAAGAGTTTTGAGGGCTCTTAAGGATTCAAATATCCTACAATGAAGATAAGAGGACATAATTTATAAGAAAAATACTAAAATACCCTTAACCTATTAAATATTGAAAACCTAAAACTAATTTGTTTTCATTTCTCTCATTTAATTCTTCCATTTTCTTCTTCCCCATCACCTCCATCGCTTATTTCTTCGATTAATCGTCAATTCTCAAAATAATTCATTATCGGTTAACACCATTTAATCCACCCGCAATAACTTCAATAAGGTAAAAATCAAAAGTCCATCTTATTTAATTGGTTTCAATGCATGGATAAAGTTTTAATCGATCGGTGGGTTTTTGAAAAACAAGTTTCAAAGTATCTACGGTTCGGAAATATGAATTTTCCCAACAGAGCTTAACTAGCCTACGGTTGGGAAGTATGAATTTTCCCAACCGTAGATGTGTACTCTACGATGGGGATATATGAATTTTCCCCACCGTAGGCTGAACTGCCTACGGTTGGGAACTATGAATTTTCCAACCCGTAGATTGTCTACGGTTGGGAAATTGTCTACGTGGGGAAATATGAGTTTTCCCAACCGTATATTGAACTGTCTACGGTTGGGAAGTATGAATTTTCCCAACCGTAGACTGTCTACAGTTAAGAAGTATGAATTTTCCCAACCGTAGACTGTCTACGGTTGAAAATGAACGATTCGACTCCACCAATTACGATAATCCGAGAAGCAGATTTCCATCTACCAAACTCACTATTGTTGTTTTTGATTTTCTCTCCTTTGTAATTCACCATACCTTCGATATAAGTGCCAGTGGGTTAGCAGTGGCTCATCATAATTTGCAGATGTAATTGCCATGGAACTTGCTAATTTTCTTCCAGTCTCTCAAAGTCTTCTGAGATTCTCAAACCTGTAGATGATAAGGCTCTAGCGGTGTAGCAGGTGCTTTCGTAGTCTCACTGTGCTACAAAACTTATTCATAAAAGTCCAGACAGAATAACACAAGTGGGTGTTAAATTAATATCTCAAGATTCCCTTAAAGCTGCACCAAGAAAAAAGAAATAATACCAAATGGACATAAATAAATAAATGGACCAAGTAGGACAGGCTAGTGGGTGGAGAAGAAAATGACCCACTAAAAAGAATATACTATCTAAGAGCATCCACAGTGGGAGACCAAAACCAAAATTTTGGTCCAAAAACCAGACGCAGTGGAGAAGGAGTAAAGATTAAAGACCAGACTAAAACTAAAAACCAAAATAAATATTCTTTAGTTTGGTTTTAGTCGGGCGTAACTTAAAGTTGCGCCCGAACAGCGTAATTTATAACTCCGCCCGTCGATAGAACAAAAGAAAAAAAAAAAATTGGGGCGCAACTAATATTTACGCCTGATTGGGGCGTAACTCAAAGTTACGCCTCAAAAAAAAAAAAAAAAAAAAAAATTAATGGGGCGCAACTTTAAGTTGCGCCCCATTTTGGTATAGTCTTTCTCCCGTAGTGTGTGAACACGGACTAAACCCAAAATTTGGTTTTTTTTTGCTCTTTAGTCTTTGGTTTATGATCGCACCACTGCAGTTGCTCTAATAGACCTTAACTTTTCCAATGAATCAGATGACATATTATTACCATGGTGTTTGAGTTAAACTGAATTTGAACTCTTGTATAATATGACTTAGAGAAGTATAAGAAAGCAATCAACTCTCCGGCGCTAAGTCCGGCCAGAAGCCAATAAAAGTAAGGGAAAATTGGAAATATGTCCCAGATTCACTAATTGAGTTGGGGATCTATCCCATAACTCTAAAAATTAGTGAATCTGTCCCAACCGTCCACAACTCCGTTAAGTGGTCAATTTCGGTTATTGACTGGTCAAAAACGAGTGATAAAATTCCAAGTACAACCCTTATCAGTTCTTCTTCATCCTCCACTGTATCGTCATCAGTTTTAAACAGGCAGCCATGGTAGAAATCGTAAACCTTCACGTGCATCTTAAATTGACAACTCAAACATGTTTATTTTGTCTTCTTGTGACAATCAATCCTCTTTTGGACTTTAAACAGTAATTTTGTATATGCAATTAGCTTGAATCAGTAAAGAACAACATTCAAATGAGCAACAAAAATGATTATGGATTTAATCTCAATCATATCAAACAAACACTAGTGGAAAATGGGGTTTCTATGACCCACATCAGAGACCCTCAATAACGGTAGCCGTCACGGTGACCAAACACAGCCGTCTCTGATCTGGTAAAAACATGGAAAAATTCTGAGAGGTTAATAAGCTGTCTCTGAATTGGAAAATTTATTTACCATTTTATCCTCATAAAACTACCGATTCAACGACCCTCCACCTGTGATGTAGATCTGATGGGCCCCACAATTTTCAATGGTCATGATTTGCTACTGAAAAGAACGGGCGGATGGTAACAATCCTCTCTCGTTTTTATCACTTCCCTACCAAAGAAATAATCCCTCTCTTCCTTACCAGCATTTTCTCTCTCTTCACTTCTCTGCGTTTATCTCTTTCACTTCTCTGCAGAAGAAAATTCGATCTCCTCCGAACACCACGAACCAGAAACTCCATAGATTCCAAAACCTCATATATGTCTCTCTATCTTCCATTACCATTTTAATTTTCTCTCACAACTTCTTTCACAGCCGATTCAAATCTGTATCTTTCTCTCGATTTTTTTTCTCAATCAAAATCATTGAGGGTAGAGATGTTTTTCAATTGAGTATAAACTAGGGTATGGATTCTTCTCAATTGAGTCATGAACAAATTAGGGTATAGATTCTTCTCAATTGAGTCATGAAGAAATTTAGGGTTCTTAGAATGAAATTAATTTTCCAAGAAGATTACTCATTATAACCATTTTTCTCTGATTCATAAGGTTAGTTTACTGTAATACTCCATTTATTTCAGTTTTTGTTTCTTCAATTTTTTTTATAATGATGATGAGTTGAAATCTAATTTTTGGTTTGCTGTTGAAGTCAGATTTACTCCTATGGGTACTTGGATTATTATTAGATATACCCGTACTCGAGATTTGTTGTTGTATGTCATTTCTCTCTCAGGGTGTTTTTTGTTTTAAGATTTTTGGGATTTTTATCACTGGATCTGATGATTTGCGGGTTGTTGGTGTAGTTGCGGCGTGGATTGAATCTGTATAAGAATACAAAAAAATTGTCTATGAGATGTGAGTAATTTTTATGACCTTATTTGATTGATAAATACTGAGATTATTTGTTAGATCTGTAGGTTTTTGTTTTGATGTTATGTTGATTATTGAAGTTTGTGGTCTTGTATATCTTGATGTAGGATTAAGGACATGTACACGAATGTGAATGATGGTTCTTTGACTGAAGGCTTGTCTTATTTCCAATGTATAAGGGTAATGGTTTGATTCTTTTGTGAATTTAGTATAATGTACAAGGTTTATGTTTGTTTGGTAAGGGTTGATGGTCATTCAATTTATATGTCCAAGCATGGTTGCAACTTTATTTATTTGTTTGTAAATGTTGTGTCCTGTCTCTATAAGGGCTTGATAGGTGTTGGTTTGTTTCAAAATTGTGCATAGATTGCTTACAGTGGATGCTTAATATACCATGATTTCTTTGTATTTTACTGTTTTGGAATCAAGTGAAATGACCTGCAGCAGTAATTTGTACTTATGTTTTGATGTGTAGTCGCATTAAAGTGGATTAGGAAAGTTCATACAATATCCGTGTTCTTTCAATTTGATTTTGCGCACATGCAAGCATTATAGTCCTCAATATGTGTAGTTTGATAACATCTTAACAAGTCTTGGTAGTAAAGCTAGTAAAACATGTCTTATATACTCAGTTTTTTGTAAGTAGTTAGTTTTCTTTCTTGTCTTGTCTTGCCTTGAATTAATAGCTCCACATCTGCAATTAGTCTATACAACTGATTTTGCTTACTGCTTTGGTGTTCTGTGCTTACATAAAAGGGGATTTCTCTTGTTTTTAGAATTATGGGTCTAATGGCGTTGATCAATTTGGCTTAATTGATTTTGCTATCCATTGAAAAAGAGAAATTGTGACTTTTACAAATCAATGAGTGGGTAGTTATATTTTCATGTGAACCTGAGTGTTTTTCTCATAGCATATGGAAATGTTTATAAAGTTGAATTTTATAATGGTTTGTAAAGATTAATACTGTTCACAGTCACTCAAGTTTTGAATTCCTTCGTACTTCGAGTTTTCATTTTGAGTTTTCTAAACCAACCTCATATCCGTTTGTAAGAATGACCCACTGGATAAAGTAGTTTAAACATGCAGTGCAACTAGACTTGTTCATGAGTTATGCATTCATTAGTTTTGTAACTAATTAATATTCTGGAAAGCCTTATCATTTAAACTCTTAAGCATATTTCTGTTCATTACATTTATGTCAATGCATCATATGTCTGTGTATGGTAAATCAATAATTCCTTTATGTGCCTTGAAAGGATTTTATGGGTTTATTCTTAGTATTCTGAATGCTTTCGTGTTATGGGACATGGCAATTGGCCATGAAATCTATTAGAGCTGGGCAATTGGCCATGAAAATTATTAGAACTGGGCAATTGGCCATGAAAATCATCAGAGCTTGGCAATTGGCCATGGAAATTATTAGAACTTGGCAGTTGGCCATAGAAATTATTACGGTTTGGCAATTGGCCATAAAAATTAGAAGGGTTTGCCAATTGGCCATAAAAAGTAGCTGAATTTGGCAACAGGCCATGAATGAAATTGTAGAGTTACTTCTTGTTGATTTAAATTCTAAATTGCGCAAATTTGCATTTTCTTTTACAAATGTTCTTGAGCCTTTGTGTATTATTTATGTTTCCGCAAGCACCTTTTCTTTCGCCATTAACTCCTACTGGGCATTGCTCACTCCTTTTTCCTGTTTTCCTCCCGCAGAGTACGAGAGGAGCTTGCAGCAGTAAGCTGGGCAGATCTTACGGCAGGCCTTAAAAGCACAGAAGTTAGTATTTTGTCTTGTTAATATGTATATCACGGGGACGGTTCTGGGGGTAGTGTGTTAGTCTGATCCCATGTTATTTTGTTATATTTTGTGGGTTGTATATGTCTGGGATCTGGTTTACGACCTTCGCGCTGTTTGCAAAAATGAATAATTAGGCGGCGTAGTGTTTTTGGTTGGGTCTTACTATGGGCGTGTACTGACTAGTTTGAAACCCCTTTGTTGTTTAAATATTAGTGCTTTGAAAACTGTCTTATATGTATATATAACTATCACATGGACTTCCCAAGGCTGGGTTATTAAGTAATGGCTCTCTTTCACATATGTTTAGCTATATTTTAACTACTGCGGACCTATTTCATTTTACTGTCTATGTTGCAATGTATGCCAGACCTTCTTGCTGGTATCTTTAACCGTTTTTTCTTTAAACTGAGAAAGAATAGTGTATGTGCCGTAAGCGGCTTGTCTTGTGGCTAAACCTTTACTGCACAAGGGTCTCAGATGTCCCATTTAGGAGATTTAGTCCAGCTGGTGATTCTGGATTTTTTTTTTTTTTGTTTATGGAGATGTACACTCTGCCTCCCTGTATTAACATTTTTGTTATTTTTTTTGTCTCTTCATTAGTCTGATTTGTTTGTACTGAACATTTTAGTTCCCTATGAAAATAGTGTCCGACAGGAATGAGATTGTCATTTACAAACTTGTGATGAATGAAGTTCTGAACTTTTGATAAGCCCAAATATTTTTATTGGAATTTGGACCTTCTTAAGATTTCTTGCACAGTTCTGAATCTACTTATTGTATGCTTAAATTTTGAGAATGAGTTGTGTTGTCTATCACATCTATTATGTAGCTTCTACGTTTCCTATATTTTACCCTGCTCTTAGATTGGTATAATCACTTTTCTTTTGAGTGACGCACCCGAGGATTTGTCTCACTGATGGGTTAAAAACAAGTCTATAGTCCGTTACACAGGCCATCTCAGAGGAAGGTGGACAGACACGTGAGCATGTCCTCCTAGCCAAACAATTCAGTGTCTGGTGTCTTTAAGGTAAATATTTTTGTCAACAGAATGTTTGATCCGACTTTCGAATGGTCTATTGAAAGGTGCTTACACTGTGCTTCAACTTGTTTTTGCATTTCTTATGTTTCTCTTCTTTCCAATTTAGCAATATTTTTCTTACAAGTTATATTTCTAGGTCCAATGAATCTGCGGATACAATGCCAGGCTGCATTCACTGGAAGTTCTGCAACTGGTTCTAAGGTGATGGCCTCTGCAGCTCAATTGGTCAATTTTCTTATATTTTTGAGCCTTCTCATTTGGTTTGTAATTGTGTGGCAGCCTGTCTCCATGGAACTTGGTGGTAAAAGTCCAATTGTAATTTTTGAAGATACAGATCTTGATAAAGGTTTGTTCCAATGACCTAGAAGCCTTTTTCTTATTGAATTCCCCTTTCTTATTGAATTCCCCTTCTTATTGTGTATCTCAACTTTCAGTAAGGATTGAAAGTATCGGTACTTACAGGTATGGACACTCATAAATTTGTGTTGTGTTTGTAACAGCTGCCGGGTGGAATATTTTTGGTTGCTTTTGGAAAAATGGCCAAATCTATAGTGCAACATCTCGCCTTTTAATGCATGTAAGTTTCAGAAATGGACGCATTTGTTTCTCCTTGACCTTTATCTCTTGTGCCAAATTTGGATTTCTTTTCCCTGGAACCATTTAGTAACCTTGACAACTTATGTACCCTTAGTTTCAGGCTCGTAAGTTGTGTTGTTAGACCTTTTCTTTAGCTTATTGCTTCTTTGTATGTCGTGTTTGTATCCATTAAGCTCAGGATTTACTCTAAAGTCTATTCCCATGTTGATAACCATCAAGAGTTTAATCATGTGAAATAGTCTTCTCAATTGTTCTTTGACTATGTTATAGGCAGATAAGATTACTAAAACAGTTATGTGAGTGATAATTTATAATATGACAAAGAATATCAAGTGTATGGTAATACTTTTTTACATTTTTATCGAAGAGGTCTTATTTGTGGATCCATAAAGCTCTTTATGCATCACTAATGAAGTTTCTGTGCTTAGGGCCTGCAGTGATGTACTGAGATTCGTCATGGAAAGTGGTGACAAGGGTTGCGAGGTTGTTTTCTCAACTGTAAGCTGTCATGTGCTTCTTTGAGAGTAAGTTGTTCATCTTTACAGCTTGTATTATTCAGGACTGTTACCTATCCCTTCTGAATTGTTGTGTTTTGATTTGTAGGTTCTCTTGATATCCTGGTTACTTTGGAGCTTACACCATAGTGAGAGGCATGGTAGTCTCAAGGCATTTTTTATATGTTTCTTTTGGTTTGGTATCAGCTCTGCAGCTTTAACATTTCGATTCTTGCCTATCACACTTTGTCGGAACATCGTCTATTAGTTTAGCATGTTGTTAGAACTTACTAGCTAGCTTGGACATGTATTGTTCTGAACTTACTATCTAGCTTGAGGAGCTTATCGTTTTGTTGTTTAACATGTTGTTTTTAGCTTATTGTCTATTAGTTTAGCATCTTGTTGTTAGAACTAGCTAGCTAGCTTGGACATGTGTTGTCTTGATCCAGAATTTCATATTTTTTGTGTAATTTTAAACCCAATGGATAAAATGAATGAAGGAATGAAGGAATGAATGTGGAATTCTCAAGTTTAAGTTCAAATTTAAATTTCAGTGTGGGTTTCATTTGAGTTTAATTGGAGTTCCATTTGACTTGACTATGTTTGAGTTCTGTTTGACTTGACTTTGTTTGAGTTCTGTTTGACTTGACTTGACTTGACTTTGAGTTCTGTTTGACTTGACTTTGAGTTCTGTTTGACTTGACTTTGACTTAAGTTTCATTTGACTTGAGTTCCATTTGACTTGACTTGACTTTGATGCGATCGGATTATTTTAGATTCAGGCATTTCAGCAAATCTGAATCTATATTTTTTTTTTATATTATAATTTAAATCTGAGACCCACGGCTAAGGGTCTGTAACTTGTTACTCTTAAAATCAGTCGTTATTGTGAGACGCACGGACAAGGGTCGTACAAAACAGGGACGCTTTATCAGAGACCCCAACAGAGACGGTTAAAATTAGTCGTATAACTCGTATATATGACTTGTCCTGACGGTCGCGGAACTTCTGTTTTCCACTAGTGAAATAATTCAGATTTAAAATTTATCAACTGCATGGAGGGTCTGCAAAGTTACAAAGTATAAGATATTAAAATCTTAGCAATAATGTGTTTTATTCTAGCCAAAACTATCATAAATACATGCTTAGCTTAGTTGCAGAAGTCTCCTATACGGCAAGGTTCAGTTATAAATTTTAATCTCGGTTCCTTCGTCGTATACATGCACCTTCACTTATGGCTTTAGCTTCGGTTGCAGAACATAATAGGAGACACCAAGAAATAAATCCATTTACTTTTCTTTAGAGAAGGAAAAAGAGAGACAGAGATACGAAGGAATGAGATGCAATTATATAATAAATAAAATGGGAACGAGAAAATTTAGTATCTCACATTAGGACACGTCAAATGTGGGAATTGCTTAGTGGAGCTGTGATATGGGTTTTGTGTCATAAGAGGAAGAAAGTTCCAATCATTTGATGTGGGAAAGTGAGGTTTCCTACAGCTCATGCGTTTCGTATATCAACTTCAGTAAACCAAATAGCATTTTTAATGATGAAGATACAAATATATATATATGTTCATGTATCCCTTAACCTTTTTCCCGTATTCCCCCCTTTAAGTTCTTCTTAATCTGTTTGGCAGAAGATCTAATCACATTTAAATGACGGTGAAAGTGTCAAAGTGGGCATGCGTGTAACCTCACACGTGTGATTATTGACCTTTTAACGGCTTTTTTCTCTTTCCGGGATATATTCCTTAATATTTTCCATTATGGGATAGATCCCCAAACGAATTAGTGAAAATGGGACATATTCCCAATTTTCCCTAAAAGTAATCAAGATGTGCTCGATTAAGGTTGTCATAAAACCAACCATGTTGACCACCTGCACTAGTTACCTTCTGAATGAAAGATATTAAGAAACCACTTAAGACACTTCCAATGCCAAACATGCTAGAGAAAAGGGATATTCCGACACTCCTTAACCCATCTGGCATTTGATCATAGAAAAATTCTTGTAAACCAGCTATAGTGACTAGAATAGCAAGACCAATCAGGACATACTGAGGAAGCAACCACCACACACTCATTGGAACTATAATTTCTGGTTTATCGATTAAACCAAAATCTAAGACAATTTGGAGTCTTCTTTTTTCCACAACAGCTGTTGCAACCATGGATATTGCAGAAAAGAAAATGCCGCCAATAATTCTCTGAAGCATAGTTATGCCATTTGGTTTTCTTGTAATTGAGCGAGCAAAAGGAACAAAGAGACGGTCATACACTACCATGAATAGAATGACGGATAGGCTAATGGAAACTTGAAAAGTTGCCGAAGGTATTTGAAAGTTTGATCCTAAATTATCTTGGACAAAGTTCAATATCAAGTGAGAACTGCCAGATCCAACTAATAGTCCAAATAGCCACCAATTAAAGAATGAACTTTTGGACTTGGATTCATTTGGATCTAGTTCTTCAAATTGGTCTGCACCAAAAGCTGGTGTACATGTCTTGTATCCAGCACACCTAATTCCAATTAGATACAATGAAGAGAAGAAGAAGGTTACTTCAAGAGTAGAATGAGAAGAACAAGAAGGGTTGTCTTCAGCATTATTAGAGTAGGCAGCTAATTGGGAAGTATATAGAGTTAACAACCCAAGCCCCTGATATAAATAACAATTTTGAAAAATGTATTAGAACATCAGAAAATGCAGGCTAAAGATATGGCGCTTGCTGTGTCTCAAAACCACTAACCATACACCATGCACTTATACTGAAGAAATGAGTACTATAATGAAACCTATAAGGAAGGCTGTTGATAAACCAACTAAAAAATAGCATAGTTCGCCAAGAGGTAGACTGCCAAGTCAGTTTAAAGTCTCTGTACTCATCATTTAGAGATTTAAAAAATCAAGGAATCAAAATCAAATCTATATTAACAAAGGCACTAAGACATGACCAATTTTTCTTCTTCTAGGCGCCCAGGGAGCGCCTAGGCGCTAGGCAACGGGCTTGGCGCCTAGCCCTACGCCTAATACAACATTGAATCATATTAAATTGATAAAAACTAAGGGCCATAAAGAGAGGGTATGAGATTTACTAAAACATAGATGAGGGTAGAAAACAAGATGGCACGAAATCTGCCAAGATATGAATCACCAACATATGCAGTTAGTACTGGGAGCATAAGTATGAAACCACTCCAAGCATTAATATTCTGTGCTGATGTTGCTGTAGATTGTCCTAATTGCATAGTTAGAATGCTAATTAGATTTGAAGCAATTCCAAAGACAACAAATGATTCAATTCCACCAATTACGATGACCCGAGAAGCCGAATTCCATCTACCAAACTCATTATTGTTGTTCTTGATCTTCTCTCATTTGTAATTCACCATACCTTCAATACATGTATCAGTGAGTAGCAATGGCTCATCATAATAAGCCGATGTAATCGCCATGAAACTTGTTAATCTTTTTCGTCCTGTTTCTCTGAAAGTCTTCAGAGTTTCTCAAACCTGTTGATTTCAATGCAATGAGTGTGCCAAAAAGAGTGATTCTTAAAAATTTTATGGAATATTGCAAGTGGGTTTAAATTAAATTAATATTTAAAGATGGATTATGATGTATTTTCTCTTGAGGACCAGAATAGTGGGTGAAGAGAAAATGACCCCATTAATAAGAATATATCTAGTAGACTTAAGTTTTACAATGAACCATATGACATATGAGAATTACCCTGAATTTGATCTCTTATATACACATGATTTAGAGAAAGAAAGCCCAAAGACTTGACTTTTGTAGATACAGAATACCGCACACCAATAGTGTATGCGAAGTAATGGTTATCAAGTCTAAGCGAAGACAATCGCGTAAAGCTCATTCCGAATGACGTACCAGATGACGTCAGCCTGATCACCAGTAAAGTGAAGATCATGCGATGTTATAAAGTACGCGCGGGAAGAAGGGTTTTATTAGCTGTCATCCACTGTGTAAACCCCTATATAAGGGACTAAGCGACCTTGTATGGAGAGAGATCTTTTTGGAGAGTTTAGATAAGAAATTTAGGAGAGAGAAAGTTTATTTGTTCTCCAAGTTAGAGCTCTCTCATATTCTTGTATCCAACTTAAAGATTTTAATGAATGTTCCTATGAATTTTATGATGATCACTTGAGTTGTTCTTCAGATATAATTAAGGGTGTGGTTGTAGGATTTCCTGCAGCTACATTGGCGCTAGAACCAGTTTGGAGTGATATGTCATGTTGATGAATCTAATTAAAAAACAAATATGGAGTAGTTAGTGATCCTTCGTTAAGAAGAAATTTGTTACCAAGAGAAGATCTTATCTTAAGAGGAAAGATGGATAACATTGTTCCATCAGCAAGAATGAACAAACAGAAAAACAATCTACAACAAATCAAAGAGCATAAAAGGATCAAGATCATAAAAGCAATAGAAGGCATCAGAAGACTACATTGTAACCTAATCACCAAAACAGTTATCAACGAGTTCCACGAAGGAATCACAGGAAGAATACACAAGCCTGATTTTGAAGGAAAGAAAATTATGACGGTAGAAAAGATATCTCCCTTGAAAGAATTGGAAAAACAGAAAATCACATTCACAGTAGAAGAGATACCAGAAGAAAGCTTAAGACGAACAGATCCTCTGGTAGTTACAGTAGTGCGAAAAGAAATAAGCGTAGAAGCGAAATTTTCAGAAGAATGGGCGATAGATTGAACCTTGGTAGATACGGGAAGTTCGGTGGGTATCTTATTCTATCATGCGTTCAAAGGCATGAGATACAAAGATACGGATATGGCCCGCTCAACATAAAATATTCATGATTTTAATAAATCAATAACAAATCCAAAAGGGTAAATAACAATAAGAATACTATTGGGAGAAATAGAAACGCAAGTAACATTGTGTGTAGTCGATGTAGAGTCACCATACAACATGCTCTTAGGAAGACCATGGATACATGCGATAAAAGCCGTAGCATCAACTCTACATCAATCTATAAAATTCCCAATACCAAGTGGACACTACACCAAATTCAAGGATTAGTAAATAGAGTTCGCAATTGCATTGCTTCTGTTGCGAATTTTCAATTGCGAAGTTTAGTTGCGAAAATTTTGCAACAGTTCGCTTCAATTACAAAACTTGCAACTGTTTGAAACAGTTACGATTCACAACTGTATTGAGTTGTACGCGTGCGAATCATGTGTGTGGATTCTTACACTTTCAAGCTGAATCGGTTTCATCCCATTCAAATAATCTAAGTCAACTTCAAAACTGACTCAGTTTATATGATTATCGAGGAAACCTCGTTCTCTTATCCACCTTTCTTTTCTCTTATCTCTTCCTCTCTCGTTCTCTTCTTTTCCTCTCTACCAGAAAAAAAATTCTCTCATCTGATTAAGAAATCAGAACTTTGTAAACCTATAAACCCTCTTCTCCTCTCGTTCTCTTCTCTACCAGAAAAAAAGTTCCCTCATATGATTAAGAAATCATAACTTTGTAAACCTAGAAAACCCTTTTCAGTAATAATACCTAATTTCTTATACCCTAGAAAATTACTCTGATTATCTACACATTTGGAAGAAGATTCAGGTAGATCCTTACCTGTAAACCTTATATCTGATTTCAATATTGGGTTTTTCGATTTGAAATTGTGTTTAATTTTTGATTTCAAACTCTCAATCTTACTGAGGTAGAGACGTGATTTCTCAAGCTCAATCTGGTACTGGACAAAAGTTCTTTTATTGCTCTTATTGTTGTTTGTTCTTTTATTGATCTTATTGTTGTTTGTCAAATTGTTGATACTTCTAATCGAGAGTAAGTTCTGAAAAACTCAAACCCTTTGTTTTTAGATTGATTATATAATCTTTGATTTCTTCTAAACGTTGTATTTTACTGTTACAGGGGAGTACCCAAAGGAGGAAGTGATTGAGAAGATCATATCTAATAATACTAGAGAGAATTTTGCAGAAACTAGTCCAAGAGCATGGAAAGGGGAAGTCCTTGAAGCTGTTGTTTAGATTAAAGATAGGCATGAGGCTTCAAAAGAGATTGAAACGAGTCTATTGGGGCTTTATCAGGCCAAGGTTTATCATAGAAGCAACAAAAAAGGTTTGGTATTAATTCTCATCCTTATCCTTGTGACTATTATCTTGATTGTCATCAGTTTCAAGAGATCCTAGGAATCTACTTATACTACCATATAAATGAAATGAAAAGAAGATCTGTAGTGTTTTAGATATATTTATTTTACAGCAATTCAGTTTTTGGTATTCTTACTTAGTTGGAGTTATATAAACATAAAATCCTTGCATTATAGGATTTAAAAGTGTTCTTTTGAATATTTTTTCTAAGGGATTGTATAAACATAAACCTGTGACTGTAGTGGAGTTTTCTGCTAATTTGTGATGCTTTTGTACGGATTCAAAACACCAATATCTCAGCATGGATGCTAATGGATGGAGGTGTCACATCACAACTTGGGTTATGGATGTTTGATTTGTCTATCACGTAATAAGTGCAGGTAGTTTAGCTTATTCTAATGAAGCTTCCATGCTTTAGTGTCTTATGTCTTACTCCACCCATATTTTTTAACGTCGCTTTACAATGTAAATCTTATGGTAGGATCAAGTTCCCGATTCAGATCATTGCTTTGTTGGAGTACATAACTCACTGCAGTATTATTCAATCTCTTGTCGTACGTTATGGGAATAATCATCACAAGACCGAAGGTATTTTCTCAATTGAGTTTCTCAAAGGTATCTCAAATGTCAAGAGAGTTGCAAGATACTAACATTGAGTTGTCA